>CM040126.1:115824962-117024962 GCA_022559845.1 Amorphophallus konjac
CCCGGTGGGACGTCTCCCGCCTTCCTTCTTTTGCTGAAGAAAAGCCTATGCCAGCCCTGAAGTCTTAGTGCCCTTTTCCTGTCCTGGAGGGAGAGGTAGAGGGGGGTACTCGTGCGTGTTCCCTAGCGATTCTCAGTTCGCGCTCTGGCTAACGGACCGCGGCCGGCGACTATCAGCAACTATCACCCCCCAGTCACCAGTATTCCAGCGCTCCATCAACCATGGCAGAGGTTACTTATGGCCCCATCGTCATCGCCACCCATGCGCGGGTGGGTTATTTGGCCACACCGATTGCTTTCGACAGCTTTTCCCCTGTCATCGGATCGCCTTACTTCTTGGGCATGATCCATGTGGTTGCTTCTCAGCCGGTCTCAGTTCCTTTGCCAGCTCCTGTGGCCAATGCGCCATGCACTTCCTCGGTACCGGTGGCCCATCCAAGCACCAGTCTCAGAACCAACACCACTGGCCCCCGCAGGGGTCCCAGATCATCTCCGGCGCGGACAAGCATCAGCTCTTGGGCCCGCCTCCGACCGACCTCTGACACGGGCCTCACACCCCGTGTTTTGGTCATTGCCTCAGCATCCTTCTCAGGCCTTCAACCCCGAGCCCCAGCAAGGCCGGCACCCAATGCGGGCTCTCAGCCCCGAGTCCTCGGCTCCTCAGCATTTTACCCAGGATCCCGGTCCTGAGCCTCTGCCAAACCGGTTCTCCCCGTGGGTCTTCCACCCAAGGGACGAGGTTCCTCAGCATCTTTCTCAGGCCTTCCGACCCGAGCCCAGACTACGCCGACACTCAATACGAGTCCTCAACCTCGGGTTGCTGGCACCTCAGCACTTCCAACGACATTGTTTCCCGGTGCAAGAGCATCATCTTGAGCATCGGCAATGCTTCTATCGGCATGGGCAAGGGCTTATACCCGAGTCGCCCGGCCATCGACTCCCGGTGTGGGTCTTGTACCCTGGGGGCCGGTCCCAATACTTTCAACTGACAGCTCCATGCTGCCAGTCACCGTAGGCTAGGTCTTCTCGATATACCATCTCGGGGCGGAGTCTTCCTCCGCTCCCCAGAAGAAGCGTCGCCACGGCCATAAAGGCAGGCGGCCCGCAGCTGCAACCAGCAACTCAGGTAAGACTATTCTTATCGGTGACCTACAGATTCGCCTCAATGGGGGCGAACCAATTATACCTCAAGAACGGACTGTTCCCACGGTCCCGACCTCCAACCGTTTTGACCTCCTGCGGCAAATGCGAGAGGACAAGGCGAAGCTCAGGGGAGCAGGCGCCCCGGTAGCAGCCCGGGGGCATCCACATCAGTTTGACTCACGAGCTCCCAAGATAACCCGTCGGAGAAACGGTGATAAGGGAGACCGACAATCCAACTTGAGAAGAATCTAGGTCACCCCAGAGGAAGCTCAAGCCGTTCGAAGGGCGCGTATTAGAAACCCCCTGCGAGCGCTCAGATGCGGCATCAGGTGGGATGCAACTGATCCCACTGCAGCGCCGCCTGATGATGCCTAGTCGTCCGATGTCTCCTACATGAGTAAGCGAAGGCAAAGACGAGCCCGCTCCCGGGCCCTCCAGCAACCTGTCTCGAGCCCTCCTCTAACTAATACCCGGAGGGAGACTCCTCTGCGACGCACCTCGGCCTTTGACGGACTAGGGGTGCCTGTCCTCCCTGAGGAACACCCGCAGAGGAAGCGGATGGCCCGATTCATCAACGGCGCAGCTCGAGTGTTCACGTGCTATACTACCGGACACCAGCCCGACACCTAGTCTGATGACCTGAACCAGCCCCTGTCCCATTTCAGGAGGTCACGTCATCAGGCCCAACAGCCTGCTCCAGCAGGTCACATTGGCACTTCTGCCGGGCTGCAGGCATCAGAACGCATAGAAGAAGTCCCAGCTGAGGACCGTGACCCTCCTATCAACGCGGAGCCAGTCAACAATGATCCTCCTGGAAACGAGGTTCAAGAGGTGACCCTCGAGACTCTCGTGAAAGAGAACCAGCATCTGAAGGCCCTCCTGTAAGATCTCTTGCAGGAACGGGACCTTCATCCTCAGCAACCTGCCAGGCCTCTTGCCGAAGTAGTGGCACTGCCGACTGGGCGTGATGGTGCCCACACCTCAACGGTAGTTGCCCGAACCACGACAGCAGCTGGGTTCGGCACGCTCCCAGCCGAAGCTCAACCACGAGCCTCCAAAACACCAGTGCCAGTGTAGCAACCCTGATAAAAATAAGATTTTTAAATAAATCAAATTAAAATAAAAGATAAGTAAATAGATGACAAAGAGCCTAAATGGGTAAATCATTAATCAAGAAGACATAACGCCTTTGGTCAAGGCGCGACTTCGAAAAGAAACGCCCTTACATAAGGTGTTAATTTAAAAGGGACGCCTAGACAATAGGGCGTCAAATTTCAAACGACGGGAAAAATAAAATTGAGGAAAGAAAATGAAACGCCCTCTACATGGGTGCGTTTACATAAGTAACGGCGCTCGACAAGGCGTCAATTTAAATTCGACGCCCTCGCTTAAGACGTTAATTCAGTTCAAGTTTCGTTCGACCCAGGAGTCTATCCAGGGCAAGTTATGGATAACTACGTCGAAGGTGGAGTATGGTAAGGACTCTATCATGGAAGTATTACTTCCAATACAACTCTAACTCTAATAGGATCCCCTAAAATTCTATAAATATCCTCCCGATCGACCTAGACCGCTATTTTGGCGATCTGTTTCATCGTGATGCTGCTGTCAACCGTGAAGAACAGGTGTTCTTCTTCCTCTGCCTTCAGTTGAGTATTTTGGAGAAAACTAATGCTTCTTCATCTTATTCTCCTGTAGGTTGCCTACATCGAGAAGGAACTCTCGTATAGTTGAAGAACGTGGAGTTCTTCATCATCATCTTCTTCTTCTTCTGTCGGTGATCAGAAGACTCTGTTGCAAAACAGAGTATCGTTTCTCTTCACGTATCTTCACCCAGATAGTCATCAGGTAGGTTTTCTCAAGAACGTAGCCCAAACTAGTATAAATTATGAAATAAACTCATCTATGATCTCATGCATATAGTTTTACTGCGTTTCCAAATATTTTCTGAGTGATTTTAAAGAAGCGACCAAGACAAGGGCGCTAATTCTTGTTTTGACGCCCTACCTAGGAGTCGTCAATTTCATATAATTGATAATTATCCATGTTTAAAATTCTATATCTATGAAACCATGAACCTAATCTAATGCATGTTCATCCTGATTGAATCCTGCTAATTTTCTGGTCCTGACTATATAAATTGTTCCTGAAATTTTATTAACTGAAATTTGGAAAATTGCTGGATTAACTACCTGAACAAGGTTGTCTCTTATTGAACTGACGCCCCAGACCAGGGCGCTAATTGAAAAGTAACGCCCCTGTCCAGGGCGCGTTTTTGTTAAAATTTCATATTATCTAAATTCTGCAAAATAGAAATACAGAATGGACGACTGCTGTATAAGTCATCAAATTGTAAATAAACGCCCCTGTAAAAGGCGTTAATTTGATAAGTAATGACTTAGATTAAGTCGCTATTTCCTGTGATACTATTTTACACTGTTACTGTTAACCGAAGGTTCCATATGTATATTGATAAATATATATAAATATATCTATATATATATCGGCACTATATTCCAGTCCGTGAATATAGTCCCACGTTTCATGATGATTTATCGTTTACCCACTAATTCTCATTGACATACAAGCTCTCCATTGGACATTCCGTTCCTTTGGACTAGCGAGTTAGTCATAGAGACCTCCGTAAGTCTCCTCGCATCCTTGGATTCCCTTAAGGCCGACTGAGCTGGTTGTACCATAAAAATCCATTACACTATTTTGCCATGTCACTCTAAAGAAACATGGTATACCGGCCCTTGTGTTATGCAAAGTGTGTATCATGAGAATTCTCTTAATGGGATGATGTTATCATGCCATTTGATGCTGTTCTTGTAAACCCCAATTCTATATCACCATTGTCATGATGTTCTTGTAAACCCCAACTCTATATCAACATTGTTATGATGTTCTTGTGGACCTCAATTCTATATTAAGAATGAGGATGATGTGTTGTTCATGTGAACCTCAATTCTATATAAAGAGTGTCATAGTTGTTTGTCATGGTACCCAAGTTAGGAAACCAATTCCACCTAGTTTTATCGATAATCGTGATTGTATCGTTATTATCGTCATTCTATGTCAAGTGTCATATTTTTGGACTCTATTCTATCCAAGTTATCCTACTTATCTACAAGCTTTATTCTTGAAATTCCATATTGGCTATACACAAAAGTGGATGTTAAAATACATGATTAATGCCTGCGCATATAGGGCCCGATCTGGTCCTGGGAGGAGCACCCGAAAGTACTTGTGCCCATGGGAGTTGATTGATCACGGTATTGGCATTATACCGAAGTGCATGACTAGCTTGATTGAACATTCCACAAATCTTATACTTGTACTTGACTTGATATTACATGACTTGCGTGACCCGAAAAAGGGTAATTGCATACTTGCGTGTTTGAACGTAATAGCCAAATTCCAACATGACATGATGAATTTACTTGCTTGAATATCTTGATATCTTTTTGATATAAGTTCTTGAAAGTTCATGACTAGTTCTTCTTGATATCACATTGTTATACACTCTCTCTATCTTGTCGTTTTATGCGGGCATGCATAGCTATAGTGCATTCATGAAAGATGTAATCACGTAAACCCCTTGCTAGTTCTTGAGATATAATTTCCTACTGAGCGTTCGCTCACTTAGTGTTTCCCTACTTTTCAGGTAAGTCCGACGATGAGGGAACTCAAACGGATGGGGAAAATCAAGAGTGAAAGGGATAGTGCTTCTTCCGTGTTATCTAGTCTTTTTCATATTTTCTTGAGTCAACCTTGTATTTTTCCTTTATTTTAGTTAGTACTTCAAAGGTTTGTAATAGACATATTCTTATGAAGGAATAAAGGATTGGGTTATCTTTACTTTTGCGCATCTCTGATTTTGGTGTCGAATACACTAATACTCTGATTGACATGATTGATATAAACTCGTCACGCGTCTCCGGGTATCTTCCACTCTCGGGGCGTGACAATTTTTGTGGTATCAGAGCCTAGGGTATTCAATTCCTAGGAAAACCCAAGTCCAAGGATAGGTTCAAACCTTTAACCAGTGAGATTGGGTAGAACCAGGGTTGAGTTAACATAAAAACTTAAAAGCCCTTAAAGCAAGTATATACTAATCTAGTTATTGTAATTGTAGGACGATGGCTGCCGAACGTGCTCAGTGGCGCAACATGCAGCGTACACTTCAAGGCATGACTCAGGTGCTGCAACAAGTAGCATAGGGAGGTGCACAACGAGCCGGAAGTCTCCACCAAGTCTTTAAAAACATGAACCCGCCTAAATTCACGGGTTCTACTGATCCGGATGACGCAGAGCACTGGGTCAGGGAGACGGAACGTATATTCCGTGTTATGCAGTGCACGGATCAAGATAAAGTCTTATTAGCTACCTTTCAGTTGGAAAGGGATGCCCGATGTTGGTGGGAATCGATAGAAGCTACTTTAAATCAAGACCAAGTTACTTGGGAAGAATTCGTTGAACATTTCAACGCTAAATATTTTGCGGACCGAGTCCAAGAAAAGAAAGCTACCGAATTTACCGCACTCAAGCAACGGTCATTATCGGTGGCGGAGTACGAGGCACAATTCTCTAGATTGTCTCGATATGCTAAGCACTTAATTAGCACCAAGAAGATGAAATCTAGGAGGTTCCTAAATGGGCTCAGGCCCCAATATATCACACAGCTGGCGCCAATGGATATTCAGGTCTACTCAGAGATAGTACGCCGAGCTCAATTGTTAGAAGATGCCACGGAGCTATCAGATAGAATCCGTGGGAAGGATAAGAAGGAACAAGTTACAAGTTCGGGTTCCTTTAAACCCAACTTCAAGAAGAGGCCTAGCACTGGAGGTACTTCTTCTCAAGACCAAAAATTTAAGAAGACCAAGCCCTTCTCTATCACTACTACACCTTCGAATATAATATGCAAGCATTGTGACAAGGCTGGTCATAAAGCCGAAGAGTGCTGGAGGAAACTTGGAGCATGTCTCCGTTGCGGGAGCCGTGAGCATCGGATTCCCGATTGCCCATTACTTAATGATCAAACCGGTGACGGAAAGAGCCCGGTAACCAAGAACGCTCGTCTTCACGCAATTAAGGAGACCGAAGAAGAAGAAGGCGGACTAGTAGAAGGTACACTGAAAGTTTGTTCCAAGTATGCACATGTCTTATTTGATACGGGTGCATCACATTCTTTTATTTCCAAGAAGTTTGCTAACCCACTACCTATGGAATCGGAATGGATGAAAATAATTTTATCTACTCATCTCGGAAACGAAACCGATATTACTCACCATTATCAAAATTGTGAAGTCTTGGTAAAAGGAAGAAATCTTCCTATCGATCTCATAAGTTTAGATCTAAAGGAGTATGATGTCATACTGGGAGCAGATTGGTTATCCAAATACCAGGCAATAGTCGATTGCGCAGTAGCAAGGTTACTTTCAAGGACTTTCCAGAACTAGTCTATTCTAGCCCTAAGAGTCGGAGCGAGTCACCTCTTATTTCGGCTCTCCGAGCTAGCAAGCTAATAAGGAAAGGATGTGTGTCTTTCCTTGCATTTGTCACGATTAAGGAGGCTAAGGAAACTAAGATAGAAGATATCCCAGTTGTGCAAGAATTTTCGGATGTGTTTCCGGAAGATTTGCCTGGATTACCCCCACAGAGAGAAGTGGCCTTCACCATCGACTTAGTCCCTGGTGCTGGACCTGTTTCTAAGACACCTTATAGAATGTCCCCTGCTGAACTCAAGGAGTTAAAGGAGCAATTAATGGAACTTCTTAAGAAGGGATTCATTAGACCGAGTACTTCCCCGTGGGGAGCGCCTGTATTATTTGTAAAGAAGAAAGATGGATCCATGAGGTTATGCATCGACTATCGACAATTGAATCATCTCACTATCAAGAACAAGTATCCACTGCCGAGAATCGATGAGTTATTTGATCAAATATCTGGATCCAAGTATTTTTCAAAGATTGATCTCAGGTCAGGATATCACCAACTAAGGATCAAGGATGATGACATTCATAAGACCGCATTCAGAAGCAGGTATGGCCATTATGAGTTTGTTGTTATGCCTTTTGGACTAACAAATGCCCCTGCTGCCTTTATGCAGTTAATGAATAGTATATTCAGGCCTTATTTGGATCAATTCGTGGTGGTCTTTATCGATGATATATTGATTTATTCCAAGACCAAGGAAGAGCATGAGGAGCACTTAAGGATTGCATTACAAATATTAAGGGCAAACCAATTATATGCAAAACTCAGCAAGTGTGAATTTTGGCTCGAAGAAGTGACTTTTCTCGGACATGTTATATCAAAAGATGGCTTATCAGTAGATCCATCAAAAGTTGAAGCTGTAAGAAATTGGGAAAGACCGACCAATGCTAGCGAGATCATAAGTTTCTTAGGTCTTGCGGACTACTATCGGCGATTCATCAAAGATTTCTCTAAGATCGCCGTACCACTTACGAGGTTAACTCGCAAGGAGATCCATTACGAATGGAGTAAGGAATGTGAAAGAAGCTTCCAAACTCTCAAGGACCATCTTACTACAGCTCTTGTCTTAGCTTTACCAATGGAAGGAGAGAAATTCGAGGTATACACTAATGCTTCTGGCATTGGCCTCGGATGTGTTCTAATGCAACAAGGAAAGGTTATAGCTTACTCTTCTCGTCAATTAAAGAAACATGAAGAGAACTACCCCGTCCATGACTTAAAATTGGCCGCGGTAGAATTTGCACTAAAGATCTGGAGACATTATCTATATGGAGTGCAGTTTACTGTATACTCCGATCACAAGAGTCTCAAGTATCTCTTTTCACAAAAGGAACTAAATATGAGGCAAAGACGTTGGCTAGAATATCTCAAGGACTTCGACTTCAATATACAATATCATCCCGGAAAGGGTAATCATGTAGCAGATGCCCTTAGTCGAAAGCCGAGAGCACTGTTAGCCAATTGTATGATTCAAGAATGGAAATTGTTGGAGCAATTCTCTGAACTCAATATAAGCATGGACACAGACTTCAAAAGTGTCACATTGTCTCACATAAGCATTCAGCCGGACCTATTAATTGAAATACAGGCACTTCAGGATGATGACCAAATATTAGTGGAAATCAAGGGCAAACTAGAAGGACAATCTGATTTCCAATTAGCATTAGATAGAAGGTTGTTATTCCAAAACAGAACTTGCATACCAGATTGTCCCGAGTTAAAGAAGAAGATCTTAGATGAAGCTCATAGATCAAGGTACACGATTCATCCTAGATCTACCAAAATGTACCAAGATATGAAAAGAAATTTTTGGTGGCCCAACATGAAAAGGGAAATAGCAGACTATGTATCACGCTGTCTCACTTGCCAACAGGTCAAGGCGGAACACCAAAAGCCTGCTGGAAAATTACATCCTCTAGATATTCCCAAATGGAAGTGGGAGAATATTAGCATGGATTTCATTATGGGTTTATCTAAATCAAAAGGAGGACATGATGGATTATGGGTTATTATTGACCGATTGACTAAATCGGCGCATTTCTTGCCAATAAAGAGCCGATGGTCAGTTGATGTTTTGGCTGCATTATACATCAAGGAAATAGTCAGATTACATGGCATTCCTGTTTCAATCGTGTCTGACAGAGATCCCGTTTTACTTCTCATTTTTGGAAGGGACTACAACATTCGTTGGGAATAAGGCTTAACTTTAGTACAGCTTTTCATCCTCAAACGGATGGTCAGACCGAGAGAACTAATCAGGTGGTTGAAGATATGCTCAGAGCTTGCATCATTGATTTCGATGGAAGTTGGCATGATCACTTGCCGTTGGTGGAATTTGCATATAATAATAGCTACCAGGCAAGTATACAAATGGCACCTTTCGAAGCTTTATACGGAAGGAGTTGCCGATCACCCTTATGCTGGGACGAAGTTGGAGAGAAACAACTATTAGGTCCAGACATGGTAAGGGTTACCACTGAAAGAATACAAATGATTAGAGAAAGACTGCAAGTTGCTCAGTCTAGGCAAAAGGCTTATGCCGATACAAGAAGGAGAGATCTTGAATTCCAAGTAGGAGATCATGCATTTCTCAAGATATCGCATGGACGTGGAATACGGAGATTTGGTGTTAAGGGCAAGCTTACACCAAGATTCATCGGACCCTTCGAGATACTGGAACGAGTTGGCAAGATTGCTTATCGCATCACATTGCCTCCTAAATTGTCTGATGTTCATAATGTGTTCCACATATCTATGTTGAAGAAGTATGTACACGATCCATCACATATTATTGAACATGGAGACTTAGTTATCCAGAAGGATCTCACATATGAGCAGAAGCCCATAAAGATACTAGATCGTGAAGTACGTACCCTAAGGAATAAGGCTATTCCCATGCTTAAGGTATAATGGAATAAGAACTCCAAACATGAAGCCACATGGGAGACCGAGGAATCCATGAGGAAGCGATTTCCAGAATTATTTTAAGGTATATATTCTATACTCTCCACTTATATATACTATTGAATTTGGGGACCAAATTCTTTTAAGTGGGGGAGGGTGTAGCAACCCTGATAAAAATAAGATTTTTAAATAAATCAAATTAAAATAAAAGATAAGTAAATAGATGACAAAGAGCCTAAATGGGTAAATCATTAATCAAGAAGACATAACGCCTTTGGTCAAGGCGCGACTTCGAAAAGAAACGCCCTTACATAAGGCATTAATTTAAAAGGGACGCCTAGACAATAGGGCGTCAAATTTCAAACGACGGGAAAAATAAAATTGAGGAAAGGAAATGAAACGCCCTCTACATGGGCGCGTTTACATAAGTAACGGCGCTCGACAAGGCGTCAATTTAAATTCGACGCCCTCGCTTAAGACGTTAATTCAGTTCGAGTTTCGTTCGACCCAGGAGTCTATCCAGGGCAAGTTATGGATAACTACGTCGAAGGTGGAGTATGGTAAGGACTCTATCATGGAAGTATTACTTCCAATACAACTCTAACTCTAATAGGATCCCCTAAAATTCTATAAATATCCTCCCGATCGACCTAGACCGCTATTTTGGC
Source organism: Amorphophallus konjac (assembly GCA_022559845.1). Classification (NCBI taxonomy): domain Eukaryota; kingdom Viridiplantae; phylum Streptophyta; class Magnoliopsida; order Alismatales; family Araceae; genus Amorphophallus; species Amorphophallus konjac. The sequence goes on from CM040126.1 coordinate 115,835,179, forward strand.
GATCTGTTTCATCGTGATGCTGCTGTCAACCGTGAAGAACAGGTGTTCTTCTTCCTCTGCCTTCAGTTGAGTATTTTGGAGAAAACTAATGCTTCTTCATCTTATTCTCCTGTAGGTTGCCTACATCGAGAAGGAACTCTCGTATAGTTGAAGAACGTGGAGTTCTTCATCATCATCTTCTTCTTCTTCTGTCGGTGATCAGAAGACTCTGTTGCAAAACAGAGTATCGTTTCTCTTCACGTATCTTCACCCAGATAGTCATCAGGTAGGTTTTCTCAAGAACATAGCCCAAACTAGTATAAATTATGAAATAAACTCATCTATGATCTCATGCATATAGTTTTACTGCGTTTCCAAATATTTTCTGAGTGATTTTAAAGAAGCGACCAAGACAAGGGCGCTAATTCTTGTTTTGACGCCCTACCTAGGAGTCGTCAATTTCATATAATTGATAATTATCCATGTTTAAAATTCTATATCTATGAAACCATGAACCTAATCTAATGCATGTTCATCCTGATTGAATCCTGCTAATTTTCTGGTCCTGACTATATAAATTGTTCCTGAAATTTTATTAACTGAAATTTGGAAAATTGCTGGATTAACTACCTGAACAAGGTTGTCTCTTATTGAACTGACGCCCCAGACCAGGGCGCTAATTGAAAAGTAACGCCCCTGTCCAGGGCGCGTTTTTGTTAAAATTTCATATTATCTAAATTCTGCAAAATAGAAATACAGAATGGACGACTACTGTATAAGTCGTCAAATTGTAAATAAACGCCCCTGTAAAAGGCGTTAATTTGATAAGTAATGACTTAGATTAAGTCTATTTCCTGTGATACTATTTTACACTGTTACTGTTAACCGAAGGTTCCATATGTATATTGATAAATATATATAAATATATCTATATATATATCGGCACTATATTCCAGTCCGTGAATATAGTCCCACGTTTCATGATGATTTATCGTTTACCCACTAATTCTCATTGACATACAAGCTCTCCATTGGACATTCCGTTCCTTTGGGCTAGCGAGTTAATCATAGAGACCTCCATAAGTCTCCTCGCAGCCTTGGATTCCCTCAAGGCCGACTGAGCTGGTTGTACCATTAAAACCCATTACACTATTTTGCCATGTCATTCTAAAGAAACATGGTATACCGGCCCTCGTGTTATGCAAAGTGTGTATCATGAGAATTCTCTTAATGGGATGATGTTATCATGCCATTTGATGCTGTTCTTGTAAACCCCAATTCTATATCACCATTGTCATGATGTTCTTGTAAACCCCAACTCTATATCAACATTGTTATGATGTTCTTGTAAACCCCAATTCTATATTCAACATGATGTTCTTGTGGACCTCAATTCTATATTAAGAATGAGGATGATGTGTTGTTCATGTGAACCTCAATTCTATATAAAGAGTGCCATACTTGTTTGTCATGGTACCCAAGTTAGGGAACCAATTCCACCTAGTTTTATCGATAATCGTGATTGTACCATTATTATCGTCATTCTATGTCAAGTGTCATATTTTTGGACTCTATTCTATCCAAGTTATCCTACGTATCTACAAGCTTTATTCTTGAAATTCATATTGGCTATACACAAAAGTGGATGTTAAAATACATGATTAATGCCTGCGCATATAGGGCCCGATCTGGTCCTGGGAGGAGCACCCGAAAGTACTTGTGCCCATGGGAGTTGATTGATCACGGTATTGGCATTATACCGAAGTGCATGACTAGCTTGATTGAACATTCCACAAATCTTATACTTGTACTTAACTTGATATTACATGACTTGCGTGACCCGAAAAAGGGTAATTGCATACTTGCGTGTTTGAACGTAATAGCCAAATTCCAACATGATATGATGAATTTACTTGCTTGAATATCTTGATATCTTTTTGATATAAGTTCTTGAAAGTTCATGACTAGTTCTTCTTGATATCGCATTGTTATACACTCTCTCTATCTTGTCGTTTTATGCGGGCATGCATAGCTATAGTGCATTCATGAAAGATGTAATCACGTAAACCCCTTGCTAGTTCTTGAGATATAATTTCCTACTGAGCGTTCGCTCACTTAGTGTTTCCCTACTTTTCAGGTAAGTCCGACGATGAGGGAACTCAAACGGATGGGGAAAATCAAGAGTGAAAGGGATAGAGCTTCTTCCGTGTTATCTAGTCTTTTTCATATTTTCTTGAGTCAACCTTGTATTTTTCCTTTATTTTAGTTAGTACTTCAAAGGTTTGTAATAGACATATTCTTATGAAGGAATAAAGGATTGGGTTATCTTTACTTTTGCGCATCTCTGATTTTGGTGTCGAATACACTAATACTCTGATTGACATGATTGATATAAACTCGTCACGCATCTCCGGGTATCTTCCGCTCTCGGGGCGTGACAGCCAGAAAGTCTCATGGCACAGTGCCAGATGATTGAGCGGATTGTCGAGACAAAGCTCGCCCAGTATGGCGAAGGGGCCGCCACTATAGATCTCTACAGTGTGCCTTACCCACTGCACCACCAGTTGAAAAAGCTCCCTCCGGAGTACACCAAGCCCCCAAAGCTACAGAAGTTTGACGGGCAAGGGTCTCCACATGAGCACCTGGCCTACTATGTTACGACTATGGGCTAATTAGCGTTGGATGAATCATATCTCCTCCGCTACTTCACTACTTCACTACTTCGCTTACGGGAACAGTCTTTCAATGGTATTTCTGTATGAAGCCTAACTCAGTCATCGACTGGGCCGATCTCCAGAAGAAGTTCCTCGACCTCTTCCAAATGGCTGAGCGAAAGATTCCCTGGCCGAGCTCTGCTCTCTCCGGCAAAAGAAGGGCGAGAGCACCCTCGACTTCATCAAGAAATGGCGAGCCCTCAGCAAGAGGTGTGTCAACCTGCCAATTCAGGAAGATGCCATCACCATGTGCCGTTGAGGCTTAGCAGTTGAGGTCAGCGAAAAGCTTCTCGGCACCAACATCAAAGACTTCAACCAGCTCAACTCGGCAGTCGCCGAAATAGAGATGTTCTTTGCCGATAACCCGAGCCACACTTCCATGAAGGGAAAGCAAGCGCGAGAACGCTAGTCCGGTAAGTAGGTGAATATCGTCAAGTTCACCCCCGCTGTCAATGCTAGCAAGAAGGCCAAGCCGAGCGGCTCTGACGAGAAGCCAGCAGACAAGCCGACTGCTCCTTCATTTTCATAGCATATTGTTGATGTTTCTTTTCTTCTCTCTCTTGTGTGAGAGTGTGGTGTGATGGTGAATATGATGATGTGATGTGGGTGAGCAAGTGGTGCACTAACTCAAGTAATCAACATGAAATCAAAGCATGTGGGCATGTCATCAAATATGGCAGATATGTAAAAGGAGAAGAAAAAACACACGCCGTGGGCGTGGGGCAAAGAGATGAAAATAAACACACACCGGGGGTGTGGAGCAACTAAAGTGAAAAGACAAACATGATGATGATGAACAATACCTAAATATAGAATGATGTTATCGCCACCAAAGTAAATAAAACAGTAAGGCTGCAATATGTACCTTGGAAAGAGCCGGTTGAAGTCACCTGCCCGCGGGAAAGAGAAAACCCAGGTGCTGCGGAGGAAAATGGTCTAATGGACAACCGCTAACAGAAGGGAAATGGTCTTACGACAAACCGCCAGAGATCTTCAAACAGTCGTTGAAGAGACCGCAAGGGCACCCAGAACAATAAAGTATGGAACTTGAATCTCCACCCCTCCTGGCCCGCCAGAAGAGATGGGCCTCGTGCAATGAACCCTGTAAACCTGCAAGAGAGTGTAGACACAAAGAAAAATGACCCAATAAGCCCTTGGGACTAATGTAGTATCTATAACACAATTAATCTAAAGTGCATAAAAGGAAGGGGTGAATACCTGGGGGTGGTGATTTTTTAACCCCTGTGGGCGTGGAAAAGATAGGAGGATGTGTGAAAACCTGATGTGAGTGCAGAGAACGTGGGAAGAAGAAGAGGGAATATGCTATGGATGCAAAGGGAAAGAGCAAGACTAAGAGAAAAGTCTCAAACTTAGACCAAAGGAACTTGATACTCCCTTAACCAGAAGCCTTATGGACGTGGAAACAGCTTCTCCCTGATTGGTACTCGCTCCAAAATGTAGCAGCACTTCGTGGCAAGCTCCAGAAATCTCCTCCTCGAACCATGAAGTCAAAGGTCATATTTATAGGTCCTCAAACCCTAGGTTCGAGTTGGAGGGATAATGACACGAAATATGCCTTGAAACCAGATAAACCTTGAAGATAATACTCCCAAGAGTCCATAGAAATAAACAGAAGCTTTTGAGAGCCTCTATCTAGAAAGGAATCAAGGAATCATGGACTCTAGTTCATCCACGGCGAAGCATAGGAAATCAGACAAAGCAAGACTCTTTGTCTTGCCAAACGGTCTTGCGATAGATCGCAAGGTGTCCTAAACGGTCTAGAGAACGACCGCTAGGCTCATTTATCCAAAAAAAGATAAGATCAAAGAGACGGAACAGGACTCTCTGCTGCCCAAACGGTCTAGTGAACGACCGCTAGACAAGCCAACCGGTCACACGATAGACCGCTAGGTAGCAGACGTTTTAAAAGAGATAAAGACCGATAAATCTCTGAGTGAATCCACAATAAATATCTTATTAGCCCTTATCTAGGTCCAATAAGCTGCAATGACGAGAAACCAAGGGAACTAGGCCCAACCAGGAAGAATGACCCATAAAATAAGCCCAGAAAATGACCAAAAATGACTCAATAAGCGGTGAACAACCCGGGACATCATAAAAAATAAATAAGGAGATGACCCAACTCATTGGTCATAAAACGGGTGTCAACAGATGCGCCTCATTAACATCCTCTTTACAGGGGAACGAGCGGAGGTGAAGCGAAAGTGAAATGGAGGTGAAGCGGAAATGGAGCGGAGTGGACTGAAAAGCGGGCGTTAAGGTAAATCGACACTCGCCCTCAACCAACGAGCAATAGGAATCTTCCGAAAAACTTTGAACCAATCACAAGGAACAGCGAAATTGAATGACACATGCCTAGAGGAACTAACAACTAAAGGAACTAAAGTCACGACCAACCTCCTCACTGGAACGCACAGCAGATAGGCGGTCGGAACAAATGAGAAAGTAAAGAGACGAGCAATTAAACTCCAGATAAGAATCTCCAGCTAACCAAACCGAGCAAATAGACCGAAGGAAACCTTCCAAGTCAGAGTGGAATAACTCTCCTTACTCAAGACCATGGATACATAGTTATCCACCATTACTGAGACACTTCAGACAGATGAGGGCACATGAATGCTCAAAGATGCGTATGATGCATGCTGGGGCTAAAATAAAAAAAATCATCAAAATAAATGCCAAGAAAGAATAAAAATAACAAGATACTTGAGAATAGTATTGATAGACCAGACAAATCAGATAGTATCTACAACCACGGCGTGCAAGATAGAACCATCGTCCCCCGACTCTTCCAACCTAACGGCCTATCTAACGATTAAACATGTGCACCTAGATCATCATCATTTTTGTTAGAGGGGAACATCAGATCCCAGAACACATGAATGACCAGCCGGTATTCGAGATAATATATCATAGATACCATATAATAATGCATTAAGGGACTAGGGAATCGAGATACTTACCTGACTTACCTGCCTAGTGAGTAATGATGTGATATGATGGCGTGATACGATTTTGACAATGAGAAGGATTAGCCATTAACAATTATATCCATAGAATAAGCATGAGCATTAATAATGACATGAACCATACCAAAATAGCATCAAACATTAAGCAGATACTTCGTTTCAAACCAAGCAACACACAACTGTGCAAACGGTCTAGACAAGGACCGCAAATAAACCCCTGACGATCTAGAGATAGACCGCTTGAACAAGGGTGGTTCACATTCTTCGAGGAGCTAACCCAGATGGAAAATGGTCTAGCAGAAGATCACTAAGATAGAGCAAATGGTCTGGCGATAGACCGCATGGCTCTGAGCGAATTCAGAAAACTGAACGGGCGTTTCACTCACCCATTCACGCCCCATTTCGTTTCTAATCAACCAAGCCTACTCCGGCTACTCCGACGATCAAGCCACCAGCGAACACCGCGACTCCCTACACCCAGCCACTAAAATGGTGAAAAAAAGGGCCTTGAAGCGATTCCAGAGGCGGATAGATGAGGAGGAAGCACTTCCGGCGGCAGCACACCCACAGACGGAGGATGAAGCCCCGGCGGCCCAACCGGAAGAGGGAGAGGTTCCCACGGGGGAGGAAGATGCTGAAGAAGCCCCTGGTGACGAGGAAGAAGAGCCCGCGATCGAGGGGGCACCGACAAGGATGGTGGGATGCTGGTCATCCGAGGTAGGCTAACAGCCAAAAAAAACCCAATTTTTAAACCCTTTATATGATGCATGTATGTGGAATGGATTGGGAATGGGTCTGGGGACCCATAAGATATGTTTGTAGGCCATTTAGGCTATTTTCATGACTTGGGAAAATGAGGCAAACAACGCCCTTATGCTGAGCACCTAGCGGTCGTTGCAGTGACCGCTAGGAGTCCAGACGGTCCAAGGGGCGACCGCTTAGTGGTAAGAAATGGTCCAGAAGGAGAATGTTTGGAACCTGAGTGAACTTTTGTGATTTTGTTTAAAATGCAATGCATTGCATGAATTATGGCTTACGTGACATGCATGATTGACGTTGAATGTTCTAAATGTATACAGGAAAAAAGAAAGACTAGAATTTCTTGGCTGCAAGTTCGGGCAGTGTACTTAGCACTACTAGAATATCAGAGAGAGCGACTATCTGCGATGGGTTTTGGGGAGCTGCTCAGCATCAAGGTGATGCGGATAGATACAGCACTGCTGTACGCACTCCATGAGAGATGGGACCCCATCAGCCGGGCATTCTTATTCCCATGGGGACACATGATCCTGACGCTTGAGGACGTTGCACGGATCGCTAGACTGAAAGTGCATGGAGCACCAGTAACAGGCACTACACACGCAGACTATCGAGAGTTAGCATAGGAGCTTCTTGGACTGGAGCTGTTGTGACCGGGATGCCACTCGTCCATGCTGGGACGGGCGACTCTCCAGGAGAGCTTAGGATTGAGGGGAGCAGCGATAGCTGTCGGAGAGCTACCGGAGGAGCACCTCGGGAGACTGGCTAACCGGGCCTGAGAGAGAGTATTTGTAGGACCGGGACCAGAGGGAGACATTACCCTGCGTCGCTTCCTGATGCTACTATTCGGGAAGCTACTGTTCACGATGCGGGCCGATGGAGTGAGCGTCAGGCTCCTCCCACTACTGTGGGATCTGGACGAGGTTGGAGGCTACACCTGGGGAGCTGCAGTGCTTGCGTTCCTCTTCGACTCCCTCAGCACCACCTACTGGCAGACGATGCTGGCGGGTTCGCGCCTCTGCTTTAGGTAAATGCTTAACTCTAAATGCTTATGATTATGATTATGATGATGATTATGATGTGCTGACATCTGACTAATGCAGGTTTGGAGCTACCTGTACCTCCCGGGCCTAGGACGGGGAAAGGAGGAGCATCCGGATCGGGTACCCATCGCGAGGCGATGGATGGCGGTACGGGACACTGGGTCGCTGCGGCGGCTCGCACGGGTGATCCAGGAGGATATGGACGTGTTCCCATATGCATCGGTAAGCCTCAAACTCTAAAACTTCTATAAATGCACTTAAATTCTTTTATGGATGCTAACATTTGACTCAATTGACCTTTCAGGTGCGCTGAACACCCTATCATAACGAGGGTCACGACGGACAACCCTGGGTCGAGGCGGCCCAGGCATACGCGGGACGGGACGTGTGGCTACACTGCCTCAACATCATAGAGCCACTGCATCATCGCTTGGTCATGAGGACACGAGGGGTGCACCAGCCGAAGTTGGAGTTCCCGGCACGCGACGACGAGGGGGTTGGACGGCCTTTGAAGGGCCTGAGTGGGGAGATTGATTGGGTGACCCGGGTGATGGACCAGGTACGAGACTGGACCAGGAGAGGCCGGGTAGTGAAAGCCCCGAGCCAGCAGCGATGAGGCCTACCTGAGGGCCTACGCCAAGAGGTACGGTGTTCAGGTGTTCCGCGGCACCCGACGACCAGTACGACTTCTAAACTCAAACTTCTAAATTACTTTTAATGCTTTGACCCCTATTATGATGATGCACTGACCATCTGACTTTCTACATGCAGCTAGACCCCCAGGGCCGGATAGCAGAGCTCCAAGGACTCCTCCACTCCACCATACAGCAGAGGGATGACCTCCAGTGCTCTCTGGATCTCCTGGTAAGTTCGAATCCTTAGATTCAAAAATGCAAATGCTTATGCATGATTGACTAACTTGGACTCCTAAATGCAGCGAGCCTAGAGAGTGGGATGATAGGGACCTGATGTTCCATCCTCGTCTTCCCAGCCAGCAGGAGGCCGAGTCGAGAGAGATGCTGACTTGGCTCGGGCAGTCGCTCGGGCTGAGGAGGCTGAGGCCACTCTCGCGGAGAGGGTAAGCAACTGACCGAGTTGTTCTTTTAATGCTACATGAAAATGCAATTTGACTGACCATGATGAATGTTTATGCAGACGAGAGAGCTGGCCGCAGCACTTAGAGAGGCGGAGCGAGCCAGAGCAGAGGCGGAGCGTCTCTGAGGAGAGGCGGCCGAGGTGGCCCGCCTCCGTGCAAAGGTGGAGAGACTAAGAGCCGGAGCAGCGGACTTAGAGCGCTACATGACCGAGGTGAGAGAGGCTCGGTGCCAGGCGTACGATCTGAGGATCGAGCTGTGGACCATGGAGAGGACGTTCCGATTAATGGGCCGGAGATCGACAGTGAGTGCATCGCAGAGCGGCGCACAGAGCAGCGCCTTCCCTGACTTTCTTACGGGTTTCTCCGGCCTTCGGAGGAATGAGGATGCAGAGAGGAGGAGATAGCAGCGAGAGGAGGGGAGCACCTCCATGGCACCCTCGGCGAAGAGACATGAGGGTACTGAGGACAGGGGAGGTCCAGTAGAGGGACCTGTCGGGGCATGAGTTGTACTTTTTTCCCTTTTTATGCACATATGTACATAACTTTATGTTAATGAAATATATCATCTTTTTTGTCTTTTTCAAATGCAATGTGAATGTGAATGCTGGCTCACTAACAACGACTCCTAGGACTGACAAAAGAGATTAGGGGAACAAGAGCGAGAGAGAGAGAGAAAAATCGAGGTTTAGAGTGAAGAAAGATTGATCAAAACAGGGATAAAATAGGGGGAAATGGTCTTCTGGAAGACCGCCAGGATGAATAAATGGTCTAGCGCAAGACCGTTGGATGAAGATGATGAAGAAACGGAGGAAACAGTTTGCCTGACGACCGTTTGGAGGGTCTTAGCGGTCGCTCGATAGACCGCTAGGGGAAAAACTTAGTGAAGTCCAAGCGGGACTCTCCGTGAGAGTCTGAACTCGGGGTTTGAACCACCTAGTCCGTACTAAGACTTATCCTAACTTGATTTGAAGCTAGCTAGCCTCAATCCTAATGTGTTAGGACTGGAACTAAAGCCCTATAACTAGAAATACACCCAGAATTTCGTAGCTCACAGCAATCTCTGCACTAAACCTTGAAAACTTTCAAAATCACTCAAAATCACCATGAAGAGGAGTTTTGAAGCTAGCACCATGGGAGAGGTGGCATATACCGATCCAAAGGCGGCTAGAAAGGAACATGGAGAGCTGTAGCGGCTGACTACAATTCCCAAACATCTAAGCACAAGCCCTTCAAGAGAGGTAAGTATATCTTAATTTCAAAATTCTGATTTTTCTAAATTTTCTTCTCATATGACCTTTCTTCTTCTTCTTTTCTTCTCTTATCTTTCTTTTCCTTAGCTCCTTCCTGGTCCAAGATGTTATTCTTCCTTGAAGTGGGTGGCTCCCATGATAAAGGACCTTCCTTTAGAAGTTACCTCAATCCTAAGGGCATGGCACCTTCACCCCTTGTTGGTCTTAGCCAAGAATTTCTAAAAATTCTCCTATGATTGGCCAAGCATTTCAGCCTTACTGGAATTGTGGCACCCTCAAACATACACTTTCATATTCCCAACCTTTGAAGCCACAATCCTTCTAGAAGAGATAGAGACCTACCTAGCCCTTCCTAAAAATATGGTGGGTGATGAAGAATTGGTGTGTCACACGGTTGAGCCCATAGACCCATCACTTATCTTAGGGGACTTCCTACCTAATCCAAAAGACGTGAGAACCATGATTAGCCCTGTAAAACGCATATGTGCTCATTTCCCCCGAGCCCTTACTCCTTGTTATTTTAGCTGGGAAATAGTCCGGGTACAACAAGCGCTTACCATATTCATTTGATACCCTTAGCACAATGGATAACCTCTCATTGCAAGAACAAGTATGGGAAATATGAAGCCATAGCAAAAGCCGTGTCCATTTGCTTGTGCGGGGTCTTCCTTTTTACTACCACTGACCACCTATTAGATATCCAAAATCTCAGCATCATTAGTGGGCTGTGGCGGGACTTATCCATCTCTCAAGCCGTCCTTTCATACCTTTATGAAGGCCTTAGTTCAACTTCTCTAGGGGGTCCCCTCTTCGGGTCAATGATTGTCCTTAAGTGTTGGATGGGAATAAGACTTAAGTTTCTACCCAAGGAGAACATTCCTTCAGCTAGCCGCATATTTGGGAGCCACCCACTCTACTTCATAGGAGGGGCATTTGGATTCTCTTCACCGGTTGAATGCCGGATGGCGAACAAGAAAACACGGGACGATTGGCGCCTCTTCCTCAACACTTTGCCGATTGATAAGTTCATGATGCGACCTCGAATTCTTCAAGGCACTACCTTCAGATTACCTCGACGACTGGGCCTAGACCTGCAGCTAGTGGGGAACACTACCTTGGCGATCTACAACCCGCACCGGTGCTACTTACAAATTGGGCTACCCCACACTACAGTTCAAGTACTATCACACAACCCTCCCCTTCAAGCTAGAAAGATCGAGACTAAGAGGATGAACGTGCAGTCTGGAGCGCCCTGACCATGTGGGAGATTAGCCGAGTCCGTATTTTGCAAGCTGAAGTGAAGGAGAGCGACGGGGAATACAGTGCTTATGTGAAGGAACTACGCAAGATCCGGCCTCATGCGGATAGTAAATTGAATGTAATTTGAATTCTATGATCATGAACATGACTTTATTGGATTGAATAATGCATCATGAACCTTAGATGAATAAGATAGAAACATTTGATTGAAGTTTTGTTGTTGAATGTCCTTTTATGAATAAATGATTAGGCTTGAACATGGTCCTCTGTTGACCAGACGGCCTAGCATAGGGTTGCTAGATGTGGTAAATGGTCTAGAATTAGACCGCATGAGCAAGGTCTCAGAAAAAATTGAGAGTTTTAAGATCTCGGGAAATGCATGCGGTCTATTGAAGGACCGCTAGAAAACCATAAACGGTCTATCGAAGGACCGCTAGGCACGAGGAGCAGAGAAACCGTTAGAGTTGGGGTCTCAGGTAATGCTAACAGTCGTCCTTTAGACCGCTAGTGATGCATAAACGCTCTAGTATAAGACCGCCAAGGGATGAAGATCAGAGAACCCTGATAGCTTTGAATTCTGGGAAATGCAACCTGTGTCTGCACATACTTAAAATAGGAAACAAGATAGATCCGTTCTTAGGCTCAACCCCTTGCCTGCAGCAAGTTAGAGAATGACCAATTTCTTGATATTTGGTCAAGGGGTGGAGTCTTATTAAAAAGGCAAAATAGAATGTAATAAAAATATGAATGCAAATGCATGCTATGCAAGAATGATGGTGTTTTTGAGTTTTAAAAATATTTGGTTTTTTGTGGATTTTAGAAATATTTGATTCTTTTAGCTTATGAAATATCTAATTTTTTTTTGATTTTGAAAATATCTAATTTTTTTAGATTTTGAAAATATCTATTTTTTTGGATTTTTGTCTGCCAATTCCATCCCAGCAATAAGAGCCCTACCTATCACACTAGGAATTTCCTGAGACCGACGTGCTTTTGCGGTGACAAACCCTGGCCAGGGCCAACCTGTGTGACGGTGCTTCTACCGAGGCCATACCCAGGGCATAGTTTTAGTCCTAAAAGAAAAGGAAATTTGGGAGGTAAGCTTAGACCAGGTATTAGAGGTTTTTTGGGCTTGAATCCTTCTCGTGACAACCCCTTCAGAGATTGAGTCTGTTGCGCTGGGGCTTTATGTCCGTCATTGAACCTTTATCTACCCTAGGCACGCATACGACCGGGCTCATAATGTTTCCGTGGGAAAACTGTACTGCCACTCTTGTCATGCCTAGTTTCACACTTTTGGAGGTTTTAATCTTTAAGACTTTTGAGTTTTTTCGGAATGAGCTTTTGATTTCGCTTTTCTTTTGCTCCTCCTCTTTTCTTTCTTTTCTTTGGTGTTACCATTGCTTTTCTCTTTTGCGGAATCAGGTCATAACGAACTGCCCCTATTTGAGACCTCCTCTTGTTAGGGTGTCTAGATCAGTCAACGCCCCCCTTATTTGCCTCTTGCCCCTAGATTCAGCCGAAGAGAGAAACGGACAAGGACTTTTACTTCCCCCCGAGCATGGCCGAGGAGAAACGGTGTCAACACTAAATTGGGAAACCCGACCAGGGACGTCGTGAAGTGTGTGATTTGCCAATCTCAGAATCCTCCTTCATGATCGGGGAAAGACACCTTGCTACCGGGCCTTCATTAGTCTGGCTCTAAGGGAAAAAGCGTTTAAGATACAACCCATTCCAGGCATGAGATAGCTATTCACCTTCTGCGTTAACTAGATGATATGCATTCCTTGGATAAGCTTCTTTAACGACGAACGGCCCTTCCCAGTTAGGTTGCAACTTGGACCTCCCGACCACCGGACCTAATGAATTTGCACTTCAAAACCATATCACCTACTTGAAATTTGCGCTCAATTATCTTCTTTTGAAATTAACATGAAACTCTCTTTTGATAAACAGACACGTGATCGGCCGCATTCATCCTCTTCTCATCCAAGAGTTCCAACTGGACGAGAAATGCCTCTCGATGTTCATCGAGATTAAGTTCCTTATCGAGCTATACTCCTAGGGAAGAGATTAAGATTTCATATGGGAGCACTGCCTCCATCCCGTAAGTGAGAGCATAGGGGGTTTCACCCGTAGGAGTACGGACGGAGGTGCGGTAAGCCCATAGAGCTTCCACTAATTGTTCAGGCCAATCAGAAAATTTGTGAGATTCACATGTTTTCTTTATGATTTTAAGAAGGGTTTTATTAGTGGCCTCAACTTGACCGTTGCCTTGTGGATAATATGGAGATGAATGATGCAATGATATATTGAACTTCTTACATAGGTCTTGGAGCTCTTGAGAGATAAACTAGGGTCCATTGTCGGTGATGATGCTGCTTGGCGCTCCGAACTGTGCGATGATATTCTTCAAGATGAAGCGGCACACCGTGGTAGCTTTGATCTCCGCGTATGCTTCCGCTTCGGCCCACTTGGTGAAGTACTCAGTAGCGGTAAGGATGAAGGATTTCTGCGTGGTCTGAGAATTGGGATCACCGAGCGGGCCAACAATGTCGAGAGCCCACATAGAGAATGGCCAAGGAGCAGAGAGAGGATGAAGAGATGAAGCAGGAGCATGAATTTTATCAGCGTGGAGTTGGCACTTAAGACACCTCCGGACATAGAGGGAGCAATCCTCCTCTAGAGTGGGCCAATAATAACCCTGCCTAAGGATCTTCTTTGCTAGAGCCTGGCCATTGACATGACCTCCACACTCACTAGAATGGGCCGCTTCAGCCACCTTCCAAGCTTCATCATCATCGAGACATCTCATAAGTATTCCATTGAGAGTGCGCCTGTACAATTCTCCAACAATGATAATGTACTTCGAGGTGGCTCTTCTAATAGCCTTACGCTGCTCGGCATTTGCCCCTTCTGGGAACGATCCATCCCTGCAATATAGCTTGATTTCATGATACCATGGCAATTCTTCTTCTTCTAGAATCTCCTCTAACTCAGTTAAAGACACTTCCTTCAAATCTTCCTTCTCAGCCTTGGCCTCTACAGTTTTCCTAAGGTTGGCAAACCAAGGATCCTGAAGAGAAGGGGCGTCCAATCCCTGAACGACGATAGTCTCAGTGCTTCGACTGAGAGGGAAAGATAAAGAAGAAGCAAGCGATGCCAATTCATCGGTAAGGATATTCTGAGATCGGAGAGTGTGAATATAGATCAACTTGCAGAATTGCCTAGCCAAGAGAGTGACCAAATCCTGATATGGCTTGAGCTTCGGGTCACAGGTGCGGTAAGTGGACAGAACTTGCCGCAAAATGAGTTGAGAATCTCCTATGATGTTCAAGTAACGCGCGCCCAAAAGATAGGCGCGCTTCAATCCGGCCAGGAGAGCCTCATACTCAGCGATATTGTTGGTAGCAGGAAAACGAAGCTGATAGGCAAAGGGGATCATCACCCCTTCCGAAGTGAGGAGAACAACACCTATCCCACGACCTTGAGAGTTGAGGGCACCGTCAAAGTGCAGAGACCAGAAGGGATGATGAGTAAGGACAGAGAGATGCTCATCAGGGAAATCATCCTGAATAGAATCCGTGCAGGGGATAGGAAGATGGGCAAGATGCTCAGCAATGGCATACCCTTTGATTGCCTTCTGAACGATGAATGTGATATCAAATTGAGAGAGGAAGCTCTGCCAGCGAGCTAACCTACTAGAAAGGACAGGCTTTTCTAGAAGATAACGAATTGGGTCCATTCTAGAGATCAACCTAACTGGGTGGGCTAGAAAGTAGTGCTTCAACTTCTGAGCTACCCACACTAAGGCGGTACAAGTTTTCTTCATGGTAGTGTACTTGACCTCCACGGGGTTAAATAACCTGGAGAGGTAATAAGTTGCCCGCTCTTTGCCTTCGTCATCAACTTGTGCCAAGACAGCTCCTAGGGAGTCCTCAATGACAGAAATGTATAGGATCAGGGGTTTCCCAGGAACAGGAGGTTGCAGAACCGGGGGATTAGATAAATAACTCTTCAAATCTTCATAGGCCTTTTGACAGTCTTCATTCCATTCAAACTTGACCCCCGCCTCTAGCAATTCATAAAATGGGCTGCACCTCTGAGAATGTTGGGATATGAATCTTCTAATGAATTGCAATCGTCCAATCAATCCTCGAAGTTCCGTGATATTCTTAGGCAGAGGCATGTCCACGACGGCCTTTGCTTTGTTAGGATCAATCTAAATCCCCCTCTTACTAACTATGAAGCCTAGCAACTTCTCTGAAGAGACTCCAAAAACACACTTCTTTGGATTCATTTTCAACTGGTACTCCCTAGCTCTTTGAAGCACCTTAGCTAGAATGGCGGGGTGTTCCTCTTTAGTCTTTGACTTCACCAAGATATCATCCACGTAAACTTCCATGTAAACATACATCTGATGCGCTCGACAGTCGTCGTTTAAAAATACCGTGCCACATAAATTTCAAATTTTATAACCGCACTCACTCACTCGAATGATTTTTGAAAATACGAGTACAGTGGTGAATACGGGTCGATCCCACGGGGAGAGAAGTTTGATTTTAGTTCAAGTTGGAAATACCCTTATGTTTGGAAAATCAAATTTTGTTTGTGGAGTGTGATTATCACTAAAGAAATTGAAATTGCAACTTTAAATATCAAGAGAAAAATAAAGGAATAATTAGCCAATTGAAGAACGCCGTCGTTTCCTTACCGAGCCTTTGATGAAGACCGCTCTGCCTTGGAAGTCGACGCCGTGAGATGATTCGAAGATGACTTACCGCTTCGGGTGTGATTGAAGAACTTATGAAGAAATGTAAATAGAAACAAACATAACTTGAAAATACATCAGAATTTTGTTGAAAACATGGGGTTGGAAGGAAAAGAATAACGTGAAATCTAGATGGAATTAGAAGAAATGGAAAACATAAAAGTTGTAGAGAATGAAAAGATGAAGAACTTTGATGAAGAATGTAGTCACAGAAAATAAGAGGAAGATAGTGAAAAATGAGAAAAACTAAAGAACTATCAATTCGGATGAACAGTAAAATGGCAGAAAACAGCACCTTGAAAAATTAATTCTAACTCAAAAAATACGCAGAATTAGACAAAGTGGTAGAAGAATGAAATTTAGTTCTATAAGAGAGGAACAACTTTTATGAAGAACTCAGAGTTAAAAGAGGTCTAGAAAGGCTTCAAAACATAAGAATACTAAAAGGTATCACCACAGATGAACAATAATCACATAAAATAACACTTAAGAAAATGGGCAATAACTCTATGAATTAGGACGAATTTGAAGAAATGCTAAGCATGGAAGTTGAAGAACACTTGAAAACGAACAACGTTCGTGAAGAACTCAAATTGAAATGAAGATCACAACAATGAGAAATGAGGTTAAAAAAAGACTGAATTCCAAAACCAAACTTGTATTGAAATAACTTCAACTTACAATCTTGACATCAATAACTTACAAAACACCACTCCTACAATCACCAACTTCAGAAATTCAAAGAACAAACTTACATTACAAATGACCCATAGCTTCCTACTCTCCTAACATCTCTTCCTTAACAACTAACTACTTGTTCCATTACAAATGAAGCCCTTATATAGGGTAACAAACTCTTCTTGCCCATGTAAAACAACTCAAGTGCACCTAATTTTGACCTAAATGTGGGCTGGCATGTGCTGCACACTCTTCTATTTTTTTCGGATTTTTCCAAATTTTTCTAGCATTTTTTTGGCCTTCTTTTCCTTCTCTTTCTCTCTTTCTCTCTCATTTTCTCTATGCCGGCGCGTTGCGCCGACCGGCCGACTGGGTTAGGCCGCCTGCCCGTGGGCCCGCCGTGCACCCGCCTTCCGCCTGCCGTCCGCGTGTCGCACGCGGGCGCGGGCGCGTGCGCCCGCGCCTCCCCGCCGATGTCGCCTTCGCCCGCCACGACCCCCCCCGCCTTCGCCCTTCTCGCCTCGTCGCCCGTGCGGGCGACGAAGGCGGGAAGGGCGGGGCGGGGGGTTTTGAATCTTTTTTTTATTTTTTTTATTTTTTTATTATATATATTATATATATAAATATATATCTATATAGCTATATATATATCTAAATTTATTTTTTTACTATATAGCTATATATATATTATATACCTAAATTTATTTTTTTTGTTAAAATTTTTTTCTTTTCTTTTTGAACCAATCCTCGGGCTTTTGGCCCATTCAACATATAATTTTATTTTCCTTTTTATCTTTTTCTTGGAGCTTTCCTCGTATTACGTGCCTACATAAATACATAAAAATTATCATTAAAATTTATTTAATTTTAGAAAATTAAACATTTGATTCAAAATCAACAGTAAGTGTGAGAAATGTATATGGATCATAATTTAAGCTCATAAAAGTGTGTAGAATCATGAATTCAGATGAAAAAAATACACACTTATCACACCCCCCAACTTACTCATTGCTAGTCCCTTAGCAATGTAATTAATGAAAAATTCACGACCAACAAGAGTTAAAATTATCCATGCCTCATTGCTAGATCATCTTTCATAGAGTTAACTAAAGATCAGGAATTTGGAATAATTACCACAGACTAGCCTTAGGAACATGATCAAAAATTCTAATCAAAATTCAGTAGCACTTG
The DNA here is from genome assembly GCA_022559845.1 of Amorphophallus konjac. Lineage (NCBI taxonomy): Eukaryota > Viridiplantae > Streptophyta > Magnoliopsida > Alismatales > Araceae > Amorphophallus > Amorphophallus konjac. The sequence goes on from CM040126.1 coordinate 115,852,910, forward strand.
TGCAAGTGGAATACTAAATTCTCAGTAGAGACAATTGCGTCCTCCAATTGCTATTCCGAACAAATGCCTTTCAATTCTGCACTTCGTACTTAGAGCGTTCAGTACACTAGCTTTTTGTCTACCTTATTGCTATGTCCCTTTTGGGATCACTATACATATATCTTTTCTTTTCTTTTTCTCTTTCTTTTTTTTTCTACATACATGATGCTGCACTACCCTTCACTGTTGTACGCGAACCTCAACACGTCTCAAGTGAAGTAGGCCCGGTTTCACAGATCAAAGTTCCCTTTTCCTTTTGACGTGAACCTCAACACGTCTTAAGTGAAGTAGGCCCGGTTACTCAGAATCGGAGCATTTTTCATGGTATTTTTTTTCTCATAATTTTATATGGCAGAAAGCTTATAACGAATCTCTTTTTTAAGAAATGCAGAATATCCGACACATACCCAAAATAGCAGAAGGCTTGTCCTACTTGTTTCATTAGCGTGCAACGTGATTTTCATTTTTTAAAGTGCATCTGAACTTTAAAGAGATTCTTAAATCAGTTTTCCAGTGCTAGCTTAAAGAAATTATCCATCATCCTTTTCCTAGTCGTTTCTATTCCAGAATGACTTTTCATGAGACATGAATCCAGAAACATCAACTCGGGGAAAACTGTTGTTTAGCGTGACAATACAAAAGTACAAAATAGCAAGAATTTTTTTTTTTATTTGATCTCTCCCCCCCAACTTAAATGACATTGTCCTCAATGGCAGATGCAGTAGAAAGCTTAGAGAACAAGTAAACAGGTAATATGGTTGGGATGGAAGGATACAACCTGATGATCGGGGCGAAATGATGAGGGCTTCATTGCGTGGTGTCCTGACAACTGAGAAACAGACACACTAAAACAAGAAATCAAATCACAAATTCTGGGGTTGCTTCCCAAAAACTATTTATTAGCACATCAAACTATGAAAACATTGGGCTGCCTCCCAAAAAGCGCTAAGTTTACCGTCTTCAGCCAGACGCACTGTAACTCAACAACCAACAAGTTGATTTTAAAATGAGCCACCATGTGATCTTGTCTTCCTTCAAATTCCAGCCCTTATGCCATTGGAAGACAAGAGTAGACATGTACGGACTGGGCCTAGAAAGAGGCAAGGCTCGCACATTATGGATTTTAGCGTTAACCCTGTATGTGAGCCAATTTTCAGCTGTAGGGATCTAGAAATGATTAATGTCTAATTTGTCAAGATCGAGGTGGAACCCTTGCACCATATCAATCCCTTGATCCCCTTCGCCTGTATCGTCCTTCCTGACTAACCCTTTAGGAATGACTTCCTCTATGGATACTTGTTTAGGGCCTGGTAGCTTAGGAACAGGATTGTCATCCTTAGCCACGTTTATTTCAGTAACAGCCTCATGAACTTTAAGAGCATTGATCAATTTATCTTCCTGAGAGGAAGGTAAATTGAAGATGAATGTGGTTGGCACATCCTCCTCAGGTCCGAGAATCTCAAATTGGAGAGGCTCAACTAAAAGGGGAAAAGTAGAAGGAAGCACTAACTCATCCACAGATTCAGATGTCATTGGATAGGCCTCAGGAGTTAGATCAAATTTAAAATTTTCTAATGAAACCCCGTCATCATACCCCTCACTCATCCGAGGATTGTTAACCAAATTGTCCAACAATGGGGTGGATGGAGGAAATGTAAATGATTCTAGCCCGGCCCTTTCATCAGAGGTCATATCAAATGTGAAGTTCTCGAAGACGGGCCACTCATCACACTCCGTACTCAACTGAGAATTATCACTCAAATTTTACAGAAATGGGGTCGGTAGATGAAACGTAAACTTTTCTAATAAGGCCCCATCATCATGTTCTTCCAGAGAAGGAGGATATTCAGAATTTTGTTCCATTAAATCAATAATTTTATTACTTACAACGTAATCCTCCTCTTGATTCATTTCCTCAATTGAGTTGTATGGGCCATTATCCTTTACCGTAGTATTCTCAATCTCAAAACATTTAGAGAATGGGGTGATATGAGCATCATTATCCGTCAATTCACCCCCTACTTCCTTTCCTTCCTTTACCATGGTATTACGTGCACACACCCCCTCACTCTCAATAGTGATATCTTGAGCCAAAATGACAGGCAGAAGACTGTCATCGTCATCATCGTTCACATATTGAGTGGGTTGGTGTAATGTTGAAGGAGAGGGTTGATAGGTAGACTGAGAGTACACGCTTTGAGGGTCAAAGCAGTGGCCCGGTGAATCACCCCTAGTATCCATGTTGAATCCAAAATTTGGGTGAGATGAGTTGAGCGGAGGTTGAGTACACATGGTCCGCTCGTGGGTTGCTTGGGGTGAAAATTCAGACATATGGGCTTGAAATGGTGGATCCATCCAAGGCAAATTTGTGTGATTACTCCAGCCAAGATTGTAATCTGAAAATGTAGCAGGCTTGGGCTGAGAGAATCCTAGGGCATTTTGGACCTGTGCTTGGATGACTGGAGAGAGTCGGGCTATAGTAGGACACTGACTCACATGGTGAGTAAGACTGGCACAGAATTCACAGACTTCCATGCCAGTGTGGGTTAGGTTTTCCACCTGTTTGACATGTCCTACGAGTTGTTGATGAGATGAGATGGAGGCACGATTTATCAAATTTTCACTCAAAATCTCAAATAGATCATACGCCTCATCTTCACTTTTGCTCAAAAATGCCCCTCCACAATATATATCCACCATTTGCCTATCATAATCGGATAACCCCTCATAAAATGCAAATATAATTTGCCATTTGGGCAACCCATGATGTGGACATTGACCTATTAAATCCTTCAATCTGGCCCATGATTCATGAATTTGCTCTCCCGGACATTGAGTAAATCCTGTAATCGCCCTTCTCATCATGTTGGTTTGGCCTATGGGGTAAATTTTTTTCAAAAATTCTAACTACATAGCATCCCAAGTCCTGATAGTTTTTCCAAAACTCCTTAACCAACATTTTGCTTTATCTTTCAATGAGAATGGAAATAAGATCAACTTAAGGGCATCATCATTAAAATTCTAAATTTTGATTAGGGAGCAAATTTCTAGAAAATCATCTAGATGCCTATAAGGATTTTCATTGAGATTCCCATAAAAAGATGGGAGCATCTGGATGAGACTTGGACGAATCTCATATTGATCGACGAGAATGTCAGGGAGTTGAATACAGGTCGAGGGCTTGTAAGTAGAAGGATAAAAGTGCTCCTGCATAGGCGTAGATTTGTGATTTTATATTTTTTTAATTTTTTTTATGCAACCACAAACAAGTTACACAAATTATCTAATGATCTAGATGCGACTTAGACTTACTAATAGGGTTTCACAAAGTGATTAAAGTGAAACGTAAGTTTACCCTCAATATGACCACCAGCCAGGTAAGGGGTGGGGAAGTGGGAGGTTCCCCCTACTTTCGTAGGGACCTTATTATGCTAAACCACTAACCCGCTTAAGGCGTTTGCCGTCCGACCGTCTTGCCTTAGGCACCGGTTTTTATATGAGAGTAAACCCAAATAACACAAGAACCACAGTGTGATCCTAGGGCCAACGTTTACTGACTTTTATTTATGGCGTAGGTCATGTAAAGATGCAAGGGAAATGTGGTTTGTGGGCTAAGGAAGGGTGATGAAATCCCCACCTTATGTTTATTAAAGGTAGTGCCCTTAGAATATTTTGAAATACAATGCACACCACAATTTCAAACAAGGGGGTCTTTATGAATGCCAGAATATGGTGAGTAGAACGTACCTTGCCCCTCGCAATCTTCAAAATGCAATACAGGAATTAAACAAAGAAAAAATTCTATGCTAAATGATGCATGACCTAGAACATGTTGTGTGGTTTCTAATCTGGAAATGAAATTTTTTTTATTTTGGTGCAAGTATTTTTTTTATTTTTAATTAATGAACCTATGTAGCCAGCATAAAAAGTTCTTTTGTTTTAATTTTTTTTAGATTTTTATAGAGTTTTCAAGAATTTTTTCAAATTTTTGTAAATTTTTCAGAAATTGGAAAAATAGAACATGTTCCGACATTTCTGCCCTTTAGCGATGCTTCCGAGCTTTTAATGACGCTACATTTTCTGAGGATTTCAGGTCCGATCTTCCTCTTTCTTTGCTTTTCGATTTTTTTTCTTTTTCCTGCACAAGTAAAAAGAGCAAAATTAATATTCACATATATACACCAAACACAAGAATATCCAACTATCAACATAATTCATTCCCCGGCAACGGCGCCAAAAATTTGATGCGCTCGACAGTCGTCGTTTAAAAATGCCGTGCCACACAAATTTCAAATTTTATAACCGCACTCATTCACTCGAATGATTTTTGAAAATACGAGTACAGTGGTGAATACGGGTCGATCCCATGGGGAGAGAAGTTTGATTTTAGTTCAAGTTGGAAATACCCTTATGTTTGGAAAATCAAATTTTATTTGTGGAGTGCGATTATCACTAAAGAAATTGAAATTGCAACTTTAAATATCAAGAGAAAAATAAAGGAATAATTAGCCAATTGAAGAACGCCGTCGTTTCCTTGCCGAGCCTTTGATGAAGACCGCTCTGCCTTGGAAGTCGACGCCGTGAGATGATTCGAAGATGACTTACCGCTTCGGGTGTGATTGAAGAACTTATGAAGAAATGTAAATAGAAACAAACATAACTTGAAAATACATTAGAATTTTGTTGAAAATATGGGGTTGGAAGGAAAAGAATAACGTGAAATCTAGATGGAATTAGAAGAAATGGAAAACATGAAAGTTGTAGAGAATGAAAAGTTGAAGAACTTTGATGAAGAATGTAGACACAGAAAATAAGAGGAAGATAGTGAAAAATGAGAAAAACTAAAGAACTATTAATTCGGATGAACAATAAAATGGCAGAAAACAGCATCATGAAAAATTAATTCTAACTCAAAAAATACGCAGAATTAGACAAAGTGGTAGAAGAATGAAATTTAGTTCTATAAGAGAGGAACAATTTTTATGAAGAACTCAGAGTTAAAAGAGGTCTAGAAAGGCTTCAAAACATAAGAATACTAAAAGGTATCACCACGGATGAACAGTAATCACATAAAATAACACTTAAGACAATGGGCAATAACTCTATGAATTAGGACGAATTTGAAGAAATGCTAAGCATGGAAGTTGAAGAACACTTGAAAACGAACAACTTTCGTGAAGAACTTAAATTGAAATGAAGATCACAACAATGAGAAATGAGGTTAAGAAAAGACTAAATTCCAAAACTAAACTTGTATTGAAATAACTTCACCTTACAATCTTGACATCAAAAGCTTACAAAACACCACTCCTACAATCACCAACTTCAGAAATACAAAGAACAAACTTACATTACATATGACCCATAGCTTCCTACTCTCCTAACATCTCTTCCTTAACAACTAACTACTTGTTCCATTACAAATGAAGCCCTTATATAGGGTAACAAACTCTTCTTGCCCATGTAAAATAACTCAAGTGCACCTAATTTTAACCTAAATGTGGGCTGGCATGTGCTGCACACTCTTCTATTTTTTTCGGAATTTTCTAAATTTTTCTGGCATTTTTTTGGCCTTCTTTTCCTTCTCTTTCTCTCTTTCTCTCTCATTTTCTCTCTGCCGGCGCGTTGCGCCGACCGGCCGACTGGGTTAGGCCGCCTGCCCGTGGGCCCGCCGTGCACCCACCTTCCGCCTGCCGTCCGCGTGTCGCACGCGGGCGCGTGCGCCCGCGCCTCCCCGCCGCTGTCGCCTTCGCCCGCCACGACCCCCCCCGCCTTCGCCCTTCTCGCCTCGTCGCCCGTGCGGGCGGCGAAGGCGGGAAGGGCGGGGCGGGGGGTTTTGAATCTTTTTATTATTATTTATTTTATCTTTTTTATTATATATAAATATATATAAATATATATCTATATAGCTATATATATATATCTATATATTATTAGAAAAATTCTAAAAAATAGTAAATAAATTTATTTTTTTTGTTAAAAATTTTTTCTTTTCTTTTTGAACCAATCCTCGGGCTTTTGGCCCATTCAACATATAATTTTATTTTCCTTTTTATCTTTTTCTTGGAGCTTTCCTCGTATTACGTGCCTGCATAAATACATAAAAATTATCATTAAAATTTATTTAATTTTAGAAAATTAAACATTTGATTCAAAATCAACAGTAAGTGTGAGAAATGTATATGGATCATAATTTAAGCTCATAAAAGTGTGTAGAATCATGAATTCAGATGAAAAAAATACACACTTATCAACATCATATCGTGGAATATAGCTATCATCGCCCTTTGATAAGTGGTACCTGTGTTCTTCAAACCAAACGGCATGACCACATAGCAATACGTACCCCAGGGCGTGGTGAAAGAAGTTTTCTCTTGATCTTCAAGAGCGAGACGGATCTGATTGTATCCTGAATAGCCATCCATAAATGACAATGCTTCATACCTGGCGGTGTTGTCCACCAAAATATCTATGTGAGGTAGCGGGAAATCATCTTTGGGACATGCTTTGTTAAGATCCCTGAAATCAATGCAAATGCGCACCTTTCCATCCTTCTTGATAACAGGGACTATATTCGCCACCCACTGAGGATATAAAACAACTCTAATGAACCTGGCCTTGTACTGCTTATCAACCTCTTCTTTTATTTGTAAGGCCATGTGGGGGTGAAATCTTCTTGATCTTTGTTTAACGGGTGTTGCCCCTGGTTTAAGCACTAATCGATGCTCCACCAAGGAGGGGTCAAGAGCCGACATGTCCTCATAGGACCAGGTGAAAGAATTGCTATACTCCCTTAAGACCTTGACTAAATCTTTTTCAACTCCGAGAGGGAGATTAGCGGCAATGATGATAGGGTTGGGGTCTTCTTCAGTTCCCAGATGTATCTCCTTTGTAGGTCCGTCCACTACTGACGATGGCTCATCAAATCTCTTTAAACCTTGCGCATACAAATTAGCAGTGACATCTACGTCGATATCCTCAAGATCGACCGGGTCTTTTTCATCTAGGACTTCATAGACTCCTAATCCGTCATCGCTTGACACCCCGCCTTGCTCCTCATCTTCTTCTATCACAATCACCGTAGCTATGAACTCCGGACATTTAAGAAGAGCACGGCATCACTGAGCTTGATCTTACAGGAACCTATTAGGAATGGATTTAGAATGACGCGTTGGTGGGCACGGCTCAGGCAAGGAAGGGTTGATTGACCTAGAATAGGACCCTACTTCTCTAGACTTACCAGACTCCACTACCCTAGACTCAACAGACCCTACGTCTAACCTAGGAGAAAGAAGACCTAATGGGAAGGAAGCAACAGGGACCTCATGCCCTTGGAAGGAAGATGGAGAGAAGATAGCGTAATCTTCCACCGAAATCTCCATTTTGAATTTGGCATTTTTTTTTGGAGATCAGTGGAGATCATGCAACAAGATGGAGAAGAAGGCGGAGGAGGAAGCCTTTGGATGGATAGAAGATGTCAAAGAGGGGATCAGAGGAGGAAAAGAAAGGAGTAGATAGATGAACATGCGGACATCAATCGCATGTCTTGATGGTGAGGAAATCGGTAGGAAGTTTCAATAGCAGTGGATTGATTAAGACGGGAGGTGAACAGGGTATGGATGCCATCTTTTGAAATAGTGAAAATAGGGGGGAAGGAGACCAAGTGAATATGACGGGTGAGCTCCCCCTTTCCCGTAAGCGGTGAGCTAGCTTCTTAGTCTCATAAAATACAAGACGAACCTCTTGGCTTGTCTGGAAACTTTCTTCTTCATAAAACACCCTTTCAAAGGCTTGGTTGAAATCAAGCATATCGTCGATCGGCCCCTTGGGCAGTAATAGCAGGATGTCGAGTGTACGGGCTATGTTTTCTTCCTTGGGCTGTCTTGGAGATGCTTTTAATGTGTCTGGCTGGAGAGGTCCTTTAACAAAATGCTGGCAGTAATCCCATGTTAATGGTTCAGAGTAACCCAAAATTGAGAGTGATGACTCCCGATAACTGAGACCCCTTCTATTCATCTTCTTGCCTTTAGGGACCGATTTAGTCCACCCTTGTAATTGAGCGCCGAGGACTCTCCCCAGCTGATAGCCCAGTTTTAATATGATGTCCCACCCCTTTGAATCTCATATCTGGGGCTTTATCTTGATGTCGACAGGCACAATGGTGGGCTTGCGTGGCGCATATGCCCATGGAAAGTCCATATATAGAACTGAAATAACGGGCTGATTGCTAGGCCATAGTGTTGGCAGTATCTTCTATGAGAAGGCCTTGACAGACTGGATCGTGGACATGCTCTTTACTTGGACCACCCTCCCATGAAAAGAGAATTTGAGAAATTGATGGGTAGGGGATGGTACAACATTGAGATTGTCAATCCACTAACGACCCAAGATAGCCTTGAACATAGGGTCAATATCCAGCACATAGAATTCAATGGGCATAGTGAGAGGCCCAAGCTCAGCCTGAATAGTGACCACCCCGTGACATGCCCTTCTAGAATTGTCATATGCTTCAATAGTAGTCGGGGTTGGCCTTAGCAGATCTTCTGACAAGTTATAGGCCCTTAAAGTGCTGAGAGGGTAGACATTAATAGAAGCCCCTGTGTGACGACCCAGGCTCCGGATACCGGGTAAACCCGATAACACTTGGATCCTGTGAGGCCTCCCAAGAGCGGTAAAGCTCCGAAGGGATAAAAGGAGTGACTGGGGTACATTGAAGTCCAAGATAAAGCAGTAAGCAATTAATATTTCAATGATCAGGTTTGCTAAAGTAGCAAGAAATAAAATTACTTTTTCAATTAAAAGTTTAAATTAACAGAGTCCAGTCCAAGCAAAGGCAACAAGTACATCCCAACAGAAATTAAAACGTACACTGAATGTCGGGGAAAGCCCGATGCAGAGAGCGCTGGCAAAGCTGGCAATAATGACCTGATGGACAGCGTCACGAACCACCAGGAAGAAGAAGTCCACACCTGAAAAGCAGGGGTGAGCCTCATGTCACTAGCTCAGTAGGGGTCACATGGATCCCCACTGGAAACAACACAGTAACATGGAACAACAAGCTAAACAGGAAAGAACTGGAGCAACAGCAGTAACTACAAAAGTAAAGCTGTAAAAAGTAGGAGTAAGCAAAAGAAAGAATAGCTAAAGAGAGAGAGAAGCCATACTAACCAGAAACACGGCCGCTGACCAAACCACGGTCCTCTAAGCTACTCCCAACGGCAACAGACAGGCCAACCCCGATCTCACAAAGTCGAGCGTTACCGATTCGTCAACCAAACACAAGCTCCAAAGCTAGAGCCGAACAAAATAGGAAAAAGCCCCTATAAAAGACCTACACAGACTTAGACACAAACATACACAACTAGATCGTCATGTACGCTACACAAGACTGGACCTCGAGTAGAGCCACACAGGGGCTACTAGGAAACCAACGACGTAAACGCATGTCACCAGACACGAGAATCACGAGAGTCATACGTCAAGTGACAGGAGCACCTCCTCACTAGAAGAACAGCCAGATGCGTCCACTGACGTCTTATACTGCGCCACAAGTATCTCCCACACATCGGGAATGGTGGTAACTGAGATACTCACAAAACCAAGTACGAAGAACTATCATACCAAGTACAAGGAACAGCGGTACCACAGCACTAGGAACCAGGTACCACAGTAATGAGTGACTAGCCAGGGTCACGCCCGTCGGCGCTCGTCCAATCGCCCCTGACCACGTGGGCACACACAAGCTCAATGCCTTGAGCCAAGCCTCTAGCTAGCTTTCTCCCCCAGTAGGACGCTACTGTAAGGCAAGGGAGCCCACGGAAACAAGCTTACAAACCGTCTATCGGGAACTACCCCGCCACCACTCCGAGGTGGGCCGACACACTGGAATGCGTGAGTCATCAGGCTACGACTAGTGGAGGCTCACTAGACACACATAGACTCCAAAACACTAGTGCTGAAGTACAGACAGGCTAAGCATGCACTGTCGCCCGTACTATAATGCACCAAGACAACGGGTAGCATACCAGACTGCCACCGGACTCAAGACAAACAACTAGACCTGCTAACACAACGATCCTTGAGTTGGGAGACTCAGGGTCAAGATCGTCGCACATAGTGGTAACAAGCCGCCAATCAGCCTAGTCCCTAAGCCACATCACGGGAAAACACTGATAAAGGAAACAATACAGGATCACTTGATCCATGCCTCTACTTAACACGAATCACGGAGACCGGAGGGATCACTAGGACCCTTAGAACACATGGACATGCAAACCGAGGTAAGGCGATACCTCAAGACGTCCAAAACCACGTCTCGATCCATACCGGATCACCGAGACAACTACAAGGCCATATGTCAACCACTGGATCACACCGGGTTGACCAGACACTAACAATGACTCTGAAACAGCACGGAACACCATGGGATGCAATAGCACTCCTCGGCCACCTCTCAACATGGTCATCGCCCTCATAGGACATCCAAGATATCCACGGGACTATGACCAAACCACAAGGTAAAGCCAAGACAAATGGAGGCCAAATATCAAGAAAACAAGGCTCTGGGAAGTAAACAGCCATATGCCAGGCAGCTAGGTAAACCAAGCAGTCAGCTAATGAGCCGCTACCTTCACATAGAGAATACAACCATTGGGCGGTCAAGAGAGAGAGCCGCACCAAGACAACTGGCCTATAAACAACCCGTCTCACAGAGTTAGGCGATCGAGGGCATGGCCGCTTCTCTCAGAGACTTGAACGGATAAAACTACAATCCAGAGGGACAAGCGGTCTATCACAGGGCCGCCAGAAGATTGTAGCGGTCAAGGACCTGACCGCTAGACCCAGTCAAAACCCCTACAGTGAAACGGACTTAAACCAGTCAAACGGAGCTTAGCGGTCATATACTGAACCGCTATAGCCACTAAGCAGTCGGAGCTAGGACCGCTAGCTCAACCAACCTAAAACCCTCGAACCGACAAAAATGGTGCTTAGCGGTATAACGATGGACCTCCACTGCTAGCTTCGCGGTCTATCGTAAGACCGCTCGGCCAAACCGACATAATACTAAAACGTAGCGGTCTAACTCTACACCGCCACACCAGGCTTACCGGTCATACTATAGGCCGCTAGCCGACAAGAACGGTCGATCGCGTGACCGCGAAGACCTGAACCGACATAAGAATGACTCGACGCCCAACGCAACCTAGCGGTCCACCATAGGGCCGCTAGAGGCAATAAATGGTCTCTGAAACGACCGCGAAGGTGATACGGAGGGAGAAATAGGGGATCGACTAGATCTCGGCCTTTCCACGCCCCAATCGCGTCTAAACGACGGGGATACAACCCTAAATGCGGTAAAAGCCTTCCACAGATCAGAAGGGATCATTTTGACACCAAAAACACAAGAAACGAGAGATTCTATCGAATCGACCCAAATTGAGTCACATGTGTTCCCGGGCTCAAACCGGTCCCAAATGACAACCAAACGCGATGAAACTGGCGGGGATGAATTCCCAACATGCCAGGGGTCCGAATGAAACTAACTAGGTTGAAAACCGTCGCCTGTAACGGCGAACTCGTCTCACACCCCCCGAACATGCTTTCACCCAAAACAAGACTAAACCCACTCGTTCTCACACCGAATAACACCAAATCGCGGGAGAACGTAGAAGAAGAGTAGGGCGTCCATCTCCCTACCTCCACCGAAGTTCTCGCGCGCCGAAATAACTAAACCACGCCGAAAACCATCTCATGAGCCCGTCACGTCGACTTTGAATCCGCCAAGGGATCGCGCCAACGCCACGCTCAATCCTTCACCCCATCACGCGCCAGACCAACTCCACGGTGTCCCTGCCTCAGCCAGCTCGCCACGGTCGTACGCCTCGCGGAGAGAGGAGAAGAGAGGAGAGAGAACGAGAGAGAGGGAATGCGATGGTGGTGAGGAGAGAGGAAGGAGAAAAGAGAATAATAAGGAAAAAGGAAATTAGGAATTTTCCTAATTTTTGAAAAATCTGATTTTTGGTCTAAAAATGGACTAATTCAGAAAAATATGAAAAAATAATCTAAACGATCCTCGAAAAGAATGCAACGCAACTGTAGCGTCCTCGAGGTGATGAATTGGATAATAAACTCAGCACGGGGTTCCGTAACTAGTACGGGAGAAAAACTCACGCGGATCGTAAAACACAACTCAGGACCCACAAAAGCGATTTGAAACTCTCCGATAAGGATCCGAAAGACTCAGGGTCTTACAGTCCTCCCCCTCTTACAAGAATTTCATCTTCGAAATTAAAGGAGCTAGTAAGAAGAAGCAGGGAAGAACAAACCCAACATTGGCTACGCTCTCCAAGCATCAGCCAACAACAATGCCTAGAACACGGCAACACAAATCTTCAAAAACACAATTCAAAGGAACACTGCCAGACCACAACCACAGGCACACGCTCTAGATCTCAAGACAAATCTATCCATAGAACGAGCATGCCACCCAAGTGAACCCAAGTCCGACACCTCCGAACCAAGGCAACGTCGCTTCCATCTCACAACGAAAGGAGACATGACTCATGCCACGAAAATAGCCATCGATAACACGCTCGGAAAACACAACAAGCATCAGCTTAAACAAGGATACATAGTCCTCAGTTGATAGCTGGACAACATCATCGGCTTCCGCGCCAGGAAAAACAAGACTGGCACGCAGAACGCCAATGATAGCACTGGACCACGAGCATCATCAAGTCAGTCCTCACTCAGACATTACATCTGATACGAGTCGCATGGTAACTCTATCATGGCATAAGAGTACAGTAAAACTAACCAACAAGACCTTGGTCCACACAATGCCAAATCAGACTCACTGGGAACTCCTCCCAAGCTGAACACAACCACCGACGAACAACAACAACATCAATAACAGCACTTGCAGAATCCCGACTCTGTTCTGAACACAGAACCACAGGACACAACTGTAAGCTGGGTCACATCAACGCACAATAACAGCTGAACACACGGCTAACATCACTGTGAACAGCTCACCAACAAGGACCCACAATAACAACGACAAGAATCTTAGGAAATGCATCTCGAGGACCACAATCACGTCCCGAGAATGCAACATCTAAGACAAATACAGAAGAAGGAAAGGGTACTCAACCAGCAAATATGCCGACAGATTCCCCTAATCCTCACAACAAGCCAGTGCCAACAGCCATAATGTCTCCAGTAACTGCACGGCAACCAATACATCAAGGCATACATAGCCAAGACGGCAATCACACCGAGGAAGGCAACCTCTCAGCCAGCCAAGATCTTCCAACTTCACGATCCTGAACCATGGGTTATCAGCCCACACGCTTCCGCTGCACTCTCAACACACGCACACATGCATCAAGGCTAACTCGGCATTCACATCTCAGCACACACTCGGCGCCATTGCAATACACGAAACTGCAATATACCACGCCTCGAGTACCGATCCTGCTAACAGTCGGTTACAAGTCGCCAAAGTGCATACCATGAAGAGCACCAGCTTCAGCACAAAGCCCAAAGGAACGTTAATCTCAGCTTATCCTCACATCCTGGAATGATTATTGAACCTTCATCACACAACAACCGCTAAACACAGCACATCGGACACGGCGCACAACGGCCCCCAAACACAAAATCTGGGTCCCAAGCCAAGCAACCGTCGAACAAAGGCGAATCAGGGTCAGAATTAACACTGTCCACACTTAAGCAGACACAGGACAAAGGCTTCACCAAGACAGTACTTCCAAGGCTTACCTCGAAAAGATGCCACAAAACAGGGTGAGAAGAAGCAAGCTCGACTAACAATAGATCACCAGGAAGGAAAATCCTAGGTTCGCTCGAGCATTCATTCAAACAAGGCATCAAATCGAACACCACGACACAAGCTTAACACTTCAGGGGCTGCACAAATCTCAAACTGGGATGACCAAAGCAACATAGGAAGGTGCACGGCCATCATACCAACGAGAAAGGCACCAGCCACCTGAACAAATTACAGAAACATCTCGAACACCGCACCACAGATTCACGCCTACCGGTGAACTCTGCCAAGTATAGCATAACCGAGACAAACACCATGGAAAAAGAAAAGCACTCCTTCACATCCTGACGAGAGCGAAACCATCTCGCACAGTGCCAACATAGCACACACAAGACCACAAATAGAAACAAAACGACAAATAAGCGCAAAATCGATGCGAATGCTAATGCCAACTGTCGGCTGTACTGGACCTTAAGGACTCTTAATACTGTAATATCTCGAATTCTCATGTACCACATCCAATCACAGCTCTGATACCATCTGTGACGACCCAGGCTCCGGATACCGGGTAAACCCGATAACACTTGGATCCTGCGAGGCCTCCCAAGAGCGGTAAAGCTCCGAAGGGATAAAAGGAGTGACTGGGGTACATTGAAGTCCTAGATAAGGCAGTAAGCAATTAATATTTTAATGATCAGGTTTGCTAAAGTAGCAAGAAATAAAATTACTTTTTCAATTAACAGTTTAAATTAACAGAGTCCAGTCCAAGCAAAGGCAAGAAGTACAGCCCAACAGAAATTAAAACGTACACTGAATGTCAGGGAAGCCTGACGCAGAGAACGCTGGCAAATCTGGCAACAACGAATTGACAGACCGCATCACGAACCACCAGGAAGAAGAAGTCCACGCCTGAAAAGTAGTGGCAGGCCTCATGTCACTGGCTCAGTAGGGGTCACGCGGATCCCCATTGGAAACAACGGAGTAACACGGAACAACAAGCTAAACAGGAAAGAACTGGAGCAACAGCAGTAACTACAAAAGTAAAGCTGTAAAAAGCAGGAGTAAGCAAAAGAAAGAACAGCTAAAGAGAGAGAGAAGCCGTACTAACTAGAAACACAGCCACTGACCAAACCATGGTCCTCTAAGCTACTCCCAACGGCAACAGACAGGCCAACCCCGATCTCACAAAGTCGAGCATTACCGATCCGTCAACCAAACACAAGCTCCAAAGCTAGAGCCTAACAAAACAGGAAAAAGCCCCTATAAAAGACCTACACAGACACAAACATTAACAACTAGATCATTGTGTACGCTACACAAGACTGGACCTCGAGTAGAGCCACACAGGGGCTACTCGAAAACCAACGACGTAAACACACGTCATGAGACACGAGAATCATGAGAGTCATGCGTCAAGTGACAGGAGCACCTCCTCATTAGAAGAACAGCCAGATGCATCCACTGACATCTTATACTACGCCACAAGTATCTCCCACACACCGGGAACGGTGGTAACTGAGACACTCATAAAACCAAGTACAAGGAACTATTGTACCAAGTACAAGGAACAATGGTACCATAGCACTAGGAACTAGGTACCACAGTAACGAGTGACTAGTCAGGGTCACGCCCGTCGGCGCTCGTCCAACCGCCCCTGACCATGTGCGCACACACAAGCTCAATGCCTTGAGCCAGGCCTCTAGCTAGCTTTCTCCCCCAATAGGACGCTACTGTAAGGCAAGGGAGCCCACTGAAACTAGCTTACAAACCGTATATCAGGAATTGCCCCGCCACCACTCCGAGGTGGGCCGATACACTGGAACGCGTGAGTCGTCAGGCTACGACTAGTGGAGGCTCACTAGACACACATAGACTCCAAAACACTAGTGCTGAAGTACAGATAGGCTAAGCATGCACAGTCACCCGTACTATAAAGCACCAAGACAAAGGGTAGCATACTAGACTGCCACCGGACTCAGGACAAACAACTAGACCTGCTAACACAACGATCCTTGAGTCGGGAGACTTGGGGTCAAGATCGTCGCACATAGCGGTAACAAGCCGCCAATCAGCCTAGTCCCTAAGCCACATCACGGGAAAACACTGATAAAGGAAACAATACAGGATCACTCGATCCATGCCTTCGCTTAACATGAATCACGGATACCGGAGGGATCACAGGGACCCTCAGAACACATGGACATCCAAACCGAGGTAAGGCGACACCTCAAGGCATCCAAAACCACGTCTCGATCCATACCGGATCACCGAGACAACTACAAGGCCATATGTCAACCACTGGATCACACCGGGTTGACCAGACACTAACAATGACTTTGAAGCAGCACGGAACACCATTTGATACAATGGCACTCTCCGGCCACCTCTCAACATGGTCATCGCCCTCATAGGACATCCAAGATATCCACGGGACTACGGCCAAACCACAAGGTAATGCCAAGACAAATGGAGGCCAAATATCAAAAAACAAGGCTCTTGGAAGTAAACAGTCATATGCCAGGCCGCTAGGTAAACCAAGCAGTCAGCTAATGAGCCGCTACCTTCACACAAGAATACAACCATTGGGCGGTCAAGAGAGAGAGCCGCACCAAGACAACCGGCCTATAAACAAGCCGTCTCACTGAGTTAGGCGGTCCAGGGCATGGCCGCTTCACTCAGAGACTCGAACGGACAAAATTACAATCCAGAGGGGCAAGCGGTCTATCGCAGGGCCGCCAGAAGACTGTCGCGGTCAAGGACCTGACCGCTAGACCCAGTCAAACCCCCTATAGAGAAACAGACTTAAACTAGTCAAATGGAGCTTTGCGGTCATATACTGAACCGCTACAGCCACTAAGCGGTCGGAGCTAGGGCCGCTAGCTCAACCAACCTAAAAACCTTGAACCGACATACACGGCGCTTAGCGGTCTAACGATGGACTGCCGCAGCTAGCCTCGCGGTCTATCGTAAGCCCGCTCGGCCAAATCGACATAATACTAAAACATAGCGGTCTAACTCTGCACCGTTACACCAGGCTTGGCGGTCATACTATAGGCCGCTAGCCGATACGAACGGTCGATCGCGTGACCGCGAAGACCTGAACTGATATATGATTGACTCGACGCCCAACACAACCTAGCGGTCCACCATAAGGCCGCCAGAGGCAAGAAACGGTCTCTGAAACGACCGTGAAGGCGATACGGCGGGAAAAATAGGGGATCGGCCAGATCTCGGCCTTTCCACGCCCCAATCGCATCTAAACGATGCGGATAGAACCCTAAATGCAGTAAAAGCCTTCCACAGACCGGAAGGGATCATTTTGACACCAAAAACACAAGAAATGGGCGATTCTATCGAATCGACCCAAATTGAGTCACATGGGTTCCCGGGCTCACACCGGTCCCAAATGACAACCAAACGCGATGAAACTGGCAGGGATGAATTCCCAACATGCTAGGGGTTCAAATGAAACTAACTAGGTTAAAAACTGTCACCTGAAACGGCGAACTCGTCTCACACCCCCCGAACATGCTTTCACCCAAAACGAGTCTAAACCTGCTCGTTCTCACACTGAATAACTCCAAATCGCGGGAGAACGTAGAAGAAGAGTAGGGCGTCCATCTCCCTACCTCCACCAAAGTTCTCGCACGCCGAAATGACTAAACCACGCCGAAAACCATCTCATGAGCCTGTCACGTCGGCTTTGAATCCGCCAAGGGGTCGCGCCAACGCCACGCTCAATCCTTCGCCCCATCACGCGCTAGACCAACTCCACGACGTCCCTGCCTCAGCCAGCTCGCCACGGTCGTACGCCCCGCGGAGAGAGGAGAAGAGTGGAGAGAGAATGAGAGAGAGGGAATGCGATGGCGGTGAGGAGAGAGAAAGGAGAAAAGAGAATAAAAAGGAAATTAGGAATTTTCCTAATTTTTGAAAAATCTGATTTTTGGTCCGAAAATGGACTAATTCAGAAAAATACAAAAAAATAATCTAAACGATCCTCGAAAAGAATGCAATGCAACTGTAGCGTCCTCGAGGCGATGAATTGGATAATAAACTCACCATGGGGTTCCGTAACTAGTACGGGAGAAAAACTCACGCGGATCGTAAAACACAACTCAGGACCTACAAAAGCGATCCGAAAGACTCAGGGTCTTATAGTCCTCCCCCTCTTACAAGAATTTCATCCTCGAAATTAAAGGAGCTAGTAAGAAGAAGTAGGGAAGAACAAACCCAACATTGGCTACGCTCTCCAAGCATCAGCGAACAACAACGCCTAGAACACGGCAATACAAATCTCTAAAAACACAATTCAGAGGAACACTGCCAGACCACAATCACAGGCACATGCTCTGGATCTCAAGACAAATCGATCCATAGAACGAGCACACCACCCAAGTGAACCCAAGTCCGACACCTCGAACCAAGGCAACGTCGCTTCCGTCTCACAGGGAAAGGAGACACGACTCATGCCATGAAAACAGCCATCGATAACACACTCAGAAAACACAACAAGCATCAGCTTAAAAAAGGATACATAGTCCTCAGCTGACAGCTAGACAACATCATCGGCTTCCGCGCTAGGAATAACAAGACTGTCACGTAGAACGCCAACGATAGCACTGGACCACGAGCATCATCAAGTCAGTCCTCACTCAGACATTACATCTGATACGAGTCGCATGGTAACTCCATCATGGCAGAAGAGTACATCAAAACTAACCGACAAGACCTCGGTCCACACAATGCCAAATCAGACTCACATGGAACTCCTCCCAAGCTGAACACAACCACCGACGAACAACAACAGCAATAACAACACTTGCAGAATCCCAGCTCCGTTCTGAACACAGAACCACGGGACACAACTGCAAGCTGGGTCACATCAAGGCACAATAATAGATGAACACACGGCTAACATCACTGCGAACAGCTCACCAACAAGGACCCACAATAACAACGACAAGAATCTTAGGAAATGCATCTCGAGGACCACGATCACGTCCCGAGAATGCAACATCCAAGACAAATACAGAGGAAGGAAAGGGTACTCAACCAGTAAATATGCCGACAGATTCCCCTAATTCTCACAACAAGCCAGTGCCAATAGCCATAATGTCTCTAGCAACAGCACGGCAACCAATAACATCAAGGCACACATAGCCAAGACGGCAATCACACCGAGGAAGGCAACCTCTCGGCCAGCCAAGATCTTCCAACTTCACGATCCTGAACCATGGGTTATCAGCCCACACGCTTCCGCTGCACTCTCAACACACGCACACAAGCATCAAGCCTAACTCGGCATTCCCATCTCAGCACACACACGGCGCCATCGCAATACATGAAACTGCAATATACCACGCCTCGAGTACCGATCCTGCTAACAGCCGGTCACAAGTCGCCAAAGTGCATACCATGAAGAGCACCAGCTTTAGCACAAAGCCCAAAGGAACGCTAATCTCAGCTTATCCTTACATCCTGGAATGATTACTGAACCTTCATCGCATAACAACCGCCAAACACGGCGTATCAGACACGACACACATTGGCCCCCAAACATAAAATCTGGGTCCCAAGCCAAGCAACCGTCGAACAAAGGCAAATCAGGGTCAGAATTAACACAGTCCACACTTAAGCAGACATAGGACAAAGGCTTCACCAAGATAGTACTTCCAAGGCTTACCTCGAAAAGTCGCCACCAAACAGGGTGAGAAGAAGCAAGCTCGACTAACAATAGCTCACCAGGAAAGAAAATCCTAGGTTCACTCGAGCATTCATCCAAACAAGGCATCTAATCGAACACCACGACACAAGCTTAACACTTCAGGGGCTGCACAAATCTCAAACTGGGACGACCAAAGCAACATAGGAATGTGTACGGTCATCATACCAATGACAAAGGCACCAGCCACCAGAACAAATTACAGAAACATCTCGAACACCGCACCACAGATTCACGCCTGCCGATGAACTGTGCCAAGTACAACATAACCGAGACAAACACCATGGAAAAAAAAAAGCACTCCGTCACATCCTCATGAGAGCGAAACCATCTCGCACAGTGCCAACACAGTATTGCACAAGACCACAAATGGAAAAAAAATGACAAATAATAGCAAAACCAATGCCAATGCTAATGCCAACGGCCGGCTGTACTGGACCTTAAGGGCTCTGAATACTGCAATATCTCAAATTCCCATGTACCACATCCAATCACAGCTCTGATACCATCTGTGACGACCCAGGCTCCCGATACCGGGTAAACCCGATAACACTTGGATCATATGAGGCCTCCCAAGAGCGGTAAAGCTCCGAATGGATAAAAGGAGTGACTGGGGTACATTGAAGTCCTAGATAAGGCAGTAAGCAATTAATATTTAAATGATCAGGTTTGCTAAAGTAGCAAGAAATAAAATTACTTTTTCAATTAACAGTTTAAATTAACAGAGTCCAGTCCAAGCAAAGGCAACAAGTACAGCCCAACAGAAATTAAAACGTACACTGAATGTCAGGGAAAACCCGACGCAGAGAACGCTGGCAAAGCTGGCAACAACGAACTGATGGACCGCGTCACGAACCACCAGGAAGAAGAAGTCCACACCTGAAAAGCAGGGGTGAGCCTCGTGTCACTGGCCCAATAGGGGTCACGCGGATCCCCACTGGAAACAACGCAGTAACACGGAACAACAAGCTAAACAAGAAAGAACTGGAGCAACAGCAGTAACTATAAAAGTAAAGCTATAAAAACCAGGAGTAAGCAAAAGAAAGAATAGCTAAAGAGAGAGAGAAGTCGTACTAACCAGAAACACGGCCGCTGACCAAACCACGATCCTCTAAGCTACTCCAAACGACAAGAGACAGGCCAACCCCGATCGCACAAAGTCGGGCATTACTGATCCATCAACCAAACATAAGATCCAAAGCTAGAGCCTAAAAAAATAGGCAAAAGCCCCTATAAAAGACCTACACAGATACAGACACAAACATACACAACTAGATCATCGTGTACGCTACACAAGACTGGACCTCGAGTAGAGCCACATAGGAGCTACTCAAAAACCAACGACGTAAACGCACGTCACGAGACACGAGAATCACGAGAGTCATGCGTCAAGTGACAGGAGCACCTCTTCACTAGAAGAACAGTCAGATGCGTCCACTGACGTCTTATACTGCGCCACAAGTATCTCCCACACACCGAAAACGGTGGTAACTGAGATACTCACAAAACCAAGTACGAGGAACTATAGTACCAAGTACAAGGAACAACTGTACCACAGCACTAGGAACTAGGTACCACAGTAATGAGTGACTAGTCAGGGTCACGCCCGTCGGCACTCGTCCAACCGCCCCTGACCACGTGTGTACACACAAGCTCAATGCCTTGAGCAGGCCTCTAGCTAGCTTTCTCCCCTAGTAGGACGCTACTGTAAGGCAAGGGAGCCCACGGAAACAAGCTTTCAAACCGTATATCGGGAACTGCCCCGCCACCACTCCGAGGTGGGCCGACACACTAGAACGCGTGAGTCGTCAGGCTACGACTAGTGGAGGCTCACTAGACACAAAGAGACTCCAAAACACTAGTGCTGAAGTACAGATAGGCTAAGCATGCACTGTCGCCCGTACTACAAAGCACCAAGACACATGGTAGCATACTAGACTGCCACCGGACTCTAGATAGACAACTAGACCTGCTAACACAACAATCCTTGAGTTGGGAGACTCGGGGTCAAGATCGTCGCACATAGCGGTAACAAGCCACCAATCAGCCTAGTCCCTAAGCCACATCACGTGAAAACACCGCTAAAGGAAACAATCCAGGATCACTCGATCCATGCCTCCGCTTAACACGAATCACGGAGACCGGAGCGATCACCATGACCCTCAAAACACATGGACATGCAAACTGAGGTAAGGCGATACCTCAAGGCATCCAAAACCATGTCTCGATCCATACCAGATCACCGAGACAACTACAAGGCCATATGTCAACCACTGGATCACACCGGGTTGACCAGACAGTAACAATGACTCTGAAACAGCACGGAACACCACGGGATACAATGGCACTCCTCGGCCTCCTCTCAACATGGTCATCGCCCTCATAGGACATCCAAGATATCCACGGGACTACGGGCAAACCACAAGGTAAAGCCAAGACAAATGGAGGCCAAATATCAAGAAAACAAGGCTCTAGGAAGTAAACAGTCATATGCCAGGCAGCTAGGTAAACCAAGCAATCAGCTAATGAGCCGCTACCTTCACACAGAGAATACAACCATTGGGCGGTCAAGAGAGAGAGCCGCACCAAGACAACCGGCCTATAAACAACCCGTCTCACTGAGTTAGGCGGTCCAGGGCATGGCCGCTTCACTCAGAGACTCAAACGGACAAAGCTACAATCCACAGGGGCAAGTGGTCTATCACAGGGTCGCCAGAAGACTGTAGCGGTCAAGGACCTGACCGCTAGACCTAGTCAAACCCCCTACAATGAAACTGACTTAAACCATTCAAACGGAGCTTAGCGGTCATATACTGAACCGCTACAGCCACTAAGCGGTCGGAGCTAGGACCGCTAGCTCAACGAACCTAAAAACCTCGAACCGACATAAACGGCACTTAGCGGTCTAACGATGGACCGCCACAGCTTGCCTTGCGGTCTATAGTAAGGCCGCTCGGCTAAACTGACATAATACTAAAACGTAGCGGTCTAACTCTGCACCGCCACACCAGGCTTAGTAGTCACACTATAGGCCGCTAGCCGACACGAACGGTCGATCGCGTGACCGCGAAGACCTGAACCGACATAAGATTGACTCGACGCCCAACGCAACCTAGCGGTCCACCATAGGGCCGCCAGAGGCAAGAAATGGTCTCTGAAACGACCGCGATGGCGATACGGCTGGAGAAATAGGGGATCGGACGGATCTCGGCCTTTCCACGCCCCAATTGCGTCTAAACGACGGGGGTACAACCCTAAATGCGGTAAAAGCATTCCAGAGATCGGAAGGGATCATTTTGACACAAAAAACACAAGAAATGGGCGATTCTACCGACTCGACCCAAATTGAGTCACATGGGTTCTCGGGCTCACACCGGTCCCAAATGACAACCAAACGTCATGAAACTGGCGGGGATGAATTCCCAACATGCCAGGGGTTCGAATGAAACTAACTAGGTTGAAAATCGTCACCTGAAACGGCGAACTCGTCTCACACCCCCCGAACATGCTTTTGCCCAAAAGGAGACTAAACTCGCTCGTTCTCGCACCGAATAACTCCAAATCGCTGGAGAACGTAGAAGAAGAGTACGACGTCCATCTCCGTACCTCCACCGAAGTTCTCACGCGCCGAAACGACTAAACCACGCCGAAAACCATCTCACGAGCCTGTCACGCCGGCTTTGAATCCACCGAGGGATCGCGCCAACGCCACGCTCAATCCTTCGCCCCATCACGCGTCAGACCAACTCTACGACGTCCCTGCCTCAGCCAACTCGCCACGGTCGTACGCCCCGTGGAGAGAGGAGAGAGAACAAGAGAGAGGGAATGCGACGGTGGTGAGGAGAGAGGAAGGAGAAAAGAGAATAAAAAAGAAAAAGGAAATTAGAAATTATCCTAATTTTTGAAAAATCCAATTTTTGGTCCGAAAATAGACTAATTCAAAAAAATATAAAAAAATAGTCTAAACGATCCTCGGAAAGAATGCAACGCAATTGTAGCGTCCTCGAGGCAATGAATTGTATAATAAACTCACCACGGGGTTCCTTAACTAGTACGAGAGAAAAACCCACGCGGATCGTAAAACACAACTCAAGACCCACAAAAGTGATCTGAAACTCTCCGATAAGGATCCGAAAGACTGAGGGTCTTACACCCTGTATCTACCAGTGCTGCGTCTATGCTGACTTTGTTGAGAGTGATAGAAATGCATAGCGGCATCTGTCATGCTTCAGGGGGTGCCAGTTCGGTCTCAGAAAAGGTAATTACTGGCCTTTTGGAGATCGTAGGCAGGGCTGTTGGTAAGCTGTCCACTGCCATGTCTTCATTCACTATCACCTTCTGAAGGAAATTACGGAGTGCATCTTGGTGAAGTGTAGACCTCTTGATCAGTTCCAGCACAGATATCTTGGCTGGCACCCGGTCTAGATAATGTAGTAGATCATATTGCATTCCCGGTAGCGGGTCTGCCTCCTCCTGATCAACGGGCTGTTGCGAGGACTGGGGGTTAGGTGCAGGTGCACCAGTGGAAGGATAGTTCCTATGAAACAACCGCCCACTCCGTAGGGCCAGATTTTGAGCCAGCACGTCACCATATGGGTTCAAGATAAGCGGCTTGATGGCCCAGTGGGGTGGATGAATGAGGTGGTAGAGGGTGTAGTGGAGGTAATGGGGGTGATAGGAGTAGGCGTGGGAATAATAGGCTGTGGAGGGATGACGGGTGAAGGGTTTGACGGGGGGATGGCAACGATGGGTATGGGGACTGCTGATGGAGTGGAGATAGGCGGGATAACGGGGGAAGTGGATGGTAGAATAAGGGGTTTGGTGATTACGGGTGATGGAGCGATTTGTCGGTTGAGTGGAAGGATGACGGGGGTAGAAGGTAAAGAAGGGTTGCGGTAAGGGTCGTGGAGGGCCATGAGCCGCTGTACTGAGGCTTCGTCGTCATAAGACCACCCAGCGTCAGGAGCCGGGGGTTGAACAAGGTTGACCTGAGCTTGTGCTGGTGGTTGTGGTTGCGGAGCGGGTGATGATTCTGCATGGGGTTTTGATGGATCCCCAAGTCCTGCACGGGCTGTTGTAGCTATTGTGGCTGCTGCTGTGGCGGCGGTGCTTATTGCTGCTGCACTTGCTGCCTCGGTGCTTGCCTTCTTTTCTCTTTGATCTCGACAATGGCCTTATGCATCTTGGCCCAATCAATGCGCTGCCCTTCATGGAGATCGTACACCAGATCTCGGAACAGATAACATCCTTCGATAGTGTGCCCTAGTTGCCTATGGAACATGCAATATTTGGATTGATCGACGGCCGGGTTCCAGTTGGGCCGTTCCGGAGGAAGTTGAATTACATTTATTGACATGAGGGCGGAGAAGATATCCGTGAGGGTTTCAGCCAAAGGAGGATATTGCGCTCTCTTCGGAGCCGGGCGTTTATTGTTGGTGTAGCCGTTGGGTGGAGGGACATTACGGTATTGGGAAGGTTGTTGTGGCGGTTGTGGAGTGGGGAGGGCATTTGGTGGCATGGCGAAGGTAGGCTGGGTGTTTGGTGAAGCGGGGAAGGTATGCTGAGGGTTTTGGGGAGCGGGGAATTGGGGATTGCATGGGTTTTGCGGGAAGCGGAGCGGAGTGGACTGGTTTGGAAAAGGGAATGCAATGGCTTGCACCTGTTCATTGGTCTGGACTCCTTTGGTAACGGGCCCCTGAGGTTTTCTATTGTATCTGGGCTTTTGGGCCTCAAAAAGAGAATGGATGGGGGAGTCCTTGAATTGGGTTTGAATAAACCTCGCCCGACTATATAGTTGGTGCATGTTGGCAATATCATTCATGGCCAATATGTTGCGAAAGGTGGGTGTGGCATTGGATATCAGCAACTTGACCTTTTCCTCCTCCGGGATATGACCCGGCACCCGAGCGGCCATCTGCCTTCATCTCTCGGCATAGGTAGCAAAGTCTTCATCTGGCTTCATCTTCTCGGCCACAAGATCGGTGAATCAATATTTCGGGCCGACCCGGTCTTGGATCCTTTGAATGAATTTTTCCCTGACAACCTTGAAGCTTTCAGCATCTTCTAATGGCAACGCATAAAACCATTCCATAGCCACTCCATCTAAAGATCGACGGAATAAATATGCCATAAGGCGATCATCATATTGAAACTGCGCCGATTCATACATGAAATCCCTCACATGAATAAATGGATTACTGTTCACATCATACTTGCGGTATGTGGGGAGCTCGGATTGGGGAGGGAATCGGATATTATGGAAGCTAGGATCTGGGACATCTGCTAATGATTGTGGGCCAACCCGCTTTTGAAGGAAGTCGAGTTGTTGTTGCATGGCGGCCCATTTATCAAGGAGTTCTTGCTCCCGAGATGGAGTAGGTGTTGTGAATGGAGTAAGCTCAAGGTGAGGAGCCGAAGGATAGACAGGAGGAGGAGGAGGAGGCCCATAAGAATGATATTTGGCCGGAGGATGACCCAAATTGGAGTGGACATGGGCCACCCCTTGCTGCGGGCGAGCGAGATCAGCCGGGCTGACCAGGGCTTGCGGCATCGATAGAATGGGCCTATAAGGCTCGGCCTGAGTAAATGAGGGGAGAACAGACTTCCCCTTATCGAGAATCTGATGGGCCGAGCCAGAGGACTGGCTTGCTTCTAGACTGGAAAACTGAAGGGTCCTAGGCTGGACTGTAAGATCAATAGAAATAGGTGAAACCTCGGGCCCATCAACCCTAGATTGTGAGATGGAAGTAGTGGACAGACCCTTGCGCAATCGTAGGAGATGGGGCAGCGGACCCCTGCAAGGTCTGATAAAGGGCCTGAAGTTGGGCCGGATCCAACTGGGCCATCATCTGCAATATATGACTGGTGGGATTATTAGAAGAGAGGGAGGGTTGCGCACCCTCCATGGGGACGGAATATGGGGGAAGGACGGACCCTTCTTCTGATTGAAGTTGGACAACCCTAGACGGGTCCTCCAAGAGTCCCTGGGGAAGAGATTCCTCATGGGAGCGGGGAAGATCATAGGGAGACATGTTTGAGTCGAACAAGGGGTTGGAATAAGAAATGAAAGAGCAGTTGCTCTTAGAAGATGAATCTAATGATCGGAAGCAACTCCACATGCAACATGGTACCTTAACACAAAGCAAACAACACAAACAACCACAAATAAGTAACCAGACAAGATGACTCCAAACTTATGCAAGCAAGAATGGGATGAGAAGCAACCAAAGTCAACCAAGTTAAAATGATGCACAAATTTTACTTGTTTCTTCCTTTAGAACCTTAATGATTGCAATTAATATGTTCTCTCCAACAATAGGTTCCTAATAGGAACGATATCGGGGACTTGGTTGACTCTAGGGGCAAACTCTCCCTTACTTATGCAACTTAGACACGGGGTGGTAAAGGTACAACCGGCCCGATGTCCGTGTGGGAATCCACGACTCTCGGGGATTTATGGAGGTCCCTGATGTGGTCACCTAGTCGACCCCAAGGAATATGGAGGCGAGAGGATCACACACCAAGGTAGGAATGCAACTATGATATGAGAGATGAATGACCCTATGTGCACCGGAGTGCATGCAATTTCTAGCCTAATAACTAACAAACAACATGTAAACAACAATGCAAATATATACCACAACAGAGGAGGAGACCAGATAGCACCCAAAAGGTAATAACACAGTATAAAACTACGGAAACAACAGCAACCTCGGGATCATACCTGTAACTGGAGCAAACGGTCTTATGGGAGACCGCTAAGAATACCAGATGGTCTATCGCTAGACTGCTAAGAATACCAGACGGTCGGGGAGGAGACCGCTAGGGAGCCAGAGAGCAGAAAACAACAGGGAATGAATGGGAAAACCGAGGAAAATAGAAGGGCAACTGAGAACAACTAAGAACAGCAAGTCAAATAGAAACTCAGCACGATTGGCACGTCCCGTCCCACCGTGATCGCCAAAAAATTAGGGGTGTTGATGTTTCTTTCCTTCTCTCTCTTGTGTGAGAGTGTGGTGTGATGCTGAATATGATGATGTGATGTGGGTGAGCAAGTGGTGCACTAACTCAAGCAATCAACATGAAATCAAAGCATGTGGGCATGTCATCAAATATGGCAGAAATGTAAAAGGAGAAGTAAAAACACACGGCGTGGGCATGGGACAAAGAGATGAAAATAAACACACATCGGGGGTGTGGAGCAACTAAAGTGAAAAGACAAACAGGATGATGATGAACAATACCCAAATATAGAATGATGTGATCGCCACCAAAGTAAATAAAATAGTAAGACTGCAATATGTACCTTGGAAAGAGCCGGTTGAAGTCACCCGCCTGCGGGAAAGAGAAAACCCAGGTGCTGCGGAGGAAAATGGTCTAATGGACAGCCGTTAACAGAAAGAAAATGGTCTTACGAAAAACCGCCAGAGATCTTCAAACGGTGCTTGAAGAGACCGGAAGGGCACCCAGAATAGTAAAGTATGGAACTTGAATCTCCACCCCTCCTGGCCGGCCAGAAGAGATGGGCCTCATGCAATGAACCCTGTAAACCTGCAAGAGAGTGTAGACACAAAGAAAAACAACCCAATAAGCCCTTGGGACTAATATAGTATCTATAACACAATTAAGCTAAAGTGCATAAAAGGAAGGGGTGAATACCTAGGGGTGGTGGTTTTTTAACCCCTGTAGGGCGTGGACAAGATAGGAGGATGTTTGAAAATGTGATGTGAGTGCAGAGAACGTGGGAAGAAGAAGAGGGAATATGCTATGGATGCAAAGGGAAAGAGCAAGACTAAGAGAAAAGACTCAAACTTAGACCAAAGGAACTTGATACTCCCTTAACCAGAAACCTTATGGATGTGGAAACAGCTTCTCCCTGATTGGTACTCGCTCTAGAATGCAGCAGCACTTCGTGGCAAGCTCCAGAAATCTCCTCCTCAAGCCATGATGTCAAGAGTCCTATTTATAGGCCCTCAAACCCTAGGTTCGAGTTGGAGGTATAATGACACGAAATAAGGCCTGAAACCAGATAAACCTCGAAGATAATACTCCCAAGAGTCCATAGAAACAAACAGAAGCTTCTGAGATCCTCTATCTAGAAAGAAATCAAGGAACCATAGACTCTAGTTCATCCACGATGAAGCAGAGGAAATCAGATAGAGCATGACTCTTTGTCTTGCCAAACGGTCTTGCGATAGACCACAAGGTGTCCTAAACGGTCTAGAGAATGACCGCTAGGCTCATTCGTCCAGAAGAAGATAAGATCAAAGAGACGGAACAAGACTCTATGTTGCCCAAATGGTCTAGTGAACGACCGCTAGACAAGCCAAATGGTCGCACGATAGACCGCTAGGCAGCAGACGTGGCAAAAGAGATAAATACCGATAAATCTCTGAGTTAATCTACAATATAATCCCTTATTAGCCCTTATCCAGGCCCAATAAGCTGCAATGATGAGAAACCAAGGGAACTAGGCCCAACCGGGGAGAATGACCCATAAAATAAGCCCAAAAAATGACCAAAAATGACTCAATAAGCGGTGAACAACCCGAAACATCATAAAAAATAAATAAGGAGATGACCCAACTCATTGGTCATAAAATGGGTGTCAACACGTATGAAGACGCCCTTCTCCTTCAAAGAGGAACATACGAAGATACTCTTCGACCTCTGCATGGCCCAGAAGATTGTCGAGTTGCTAGAAATCCGTAAATCGGACGAGGCCCTGAAGACCGATGATCCTGGCTACTGCCCATATCATCACATGCTGGGTCACCTAGTTGAAGATTGCTACGTCTTCAAGACTCAGGTGTAAAACTGATACGAGACGGCCTTGTTAAAATGAAGAGTGGTCTCGTTGATCCTCTGCAACCACATACGTGGTCCAGACCTGCTAAAGCAGCGCGTGTGGTCCACTACTCGGCCAACGTGATCTACATGATGGCCACATTCTCCCTCTCCGACATCGAAGCGGGGGAGTCCTACACCATTCAGGGTGAGCGTTCGCTCTGGTATCCGGGGTGAAGACCCTGGCATGATCACTGATAAGTGTGCATTTTTACATGTTAATTAATGTTATATCACACTTTTATAAGCTTTAATATGCATCACTATGCATTTATCACACTTAATCACAATCTAGAGTAAAATATTTAGTTTGATAGAATTAAGTAATTTTAATAAATAAATTTACTTATTTTGCAGGCACGAAGAGGATGATGGCAATAAAAAAATAAGTTTACACAATAATGGGCCAAAGTCCATTAAAGATGAAAATAAAAAAAGGAAAAGTACAAATGGGCCAAAGGCCCATGGGCTTGTTAAAAAGAAAAAAAAGAAGAAATAAAAAGAGAAACAAAAAAAAGAAACAAATGGCTTTCAATAGATTATAATATATATATATATATATATATATATATATATATATATATATATATATATATATATATATTACACGCTGCATGCATGGGCATGCTTCACTTCGGCAGGCGCGGTCAACGTGCTAAGGAGGCAGTCGCGCATGCGCGCAATCAGCAGACGGGCTTCTCACGCGCCCAGGCGCGGGGGAACGGGTTGCATGGCGCGGCCACCACGGGCGCGGCCACCTTGGGCCCGAGCAACGGCACAGGCAGGCTCGGGCGCGGGCTTCATCGGTTGAAGGTTACAGGAGGCGCCTTAATGCGGCGAGCGAATGCGGCCAAGGCTCAAGGTCAACAAGCGCGGGTGATGCGCTGGCTTCGACGTGGGCTAGCGGGCTCTTCACATGGTCAGCAGAGGCTGGCATGTTGCGATGGTGGGCGGCTATCACATGGAAAGTCAGCAAAGCAGGCAGGTTGATGTAGAAAAGAGAGAAAAGAGAAGAAAGAGAGGAAAGAAGAGAAGAAAAAAATGTATGGTGGTTTGGGTTTTCAACAAAAGCTGTAAAAGGGGAAATGGGTGTTAACATTTAGAAATGAGTTAGTTTTAGCCCTTTAAAATGAGCTCCTATTGCGATGTGGTAGGAGGGGTTTTTTTTGGCCTTAGGGAGGGTTACGTAGAGTTTGTTTGGAGAGTTTTTGATGTGTAATTTGTGGGTTTTGTTATTGTTGTTATTGTTTTTGAGAACTTAGCTTAGCTTAGCCTGTCTTAGATCCTTTCTTACATACTTTTATGTTCTTAGTTTCAATTTCTTGTCTTCATGAAACTTCTTCAGTTTTCAATGCTCTATATTTTCTCTTTCCTCCACTTCCTCTGAAGCTTTCTCGTTTTTAAGTTATTTCCCGTTGTTCCACTTGTTATCCTGACATGTTATTGTTCATCCGAGATTCTAGTCTCTGTTCTTCCTCCGTTTTGAAGCTGTTTCACTCTTCTTTTATTTCTGAGTTCTTCACGAAAGTTTTTCCCCGCTCTTAGATCTTCATTTTCTTCTTCTACTATTTCCTCTAATTCGTTCTCTTTTTTAAGTTATAATCAATTTTTAACATTTCAATTTTTTACAGTATTCACCTGCGCAGACCACTTCCCTTCACCCCCAGTTTTCACCACCTTCTAGTCTTTTTCTCTTTTTGTATTCTTCATGAAACTGCTTCTTCTTCCTCCGATATTTAGCTTTTGTTTCTTCCACTTCTTCTAATTCTTCTTAGTTTTAAAGTTATTTCTCTTCTTCACTCTCTCTATTTTCAGTTTAATTTTCCCTATATTTTTCTGTCATCTATCTCCCTCTCTTCATATTTTTCACACATCCCTATGGCGGAGTTGCTTCTCTCGGTCCTCTCACGACGACGTTCTATACCAAAGCGGGGCGATGATCAAAGGCTCGGCACGGCGTGGACGGCGTCACTCTTCCTATTCATCGGCTCATTTCTTCCTTTATTTTTGTAATTTCAAGTTGTACTTTTGATTTTTATAGTTGTAATTTTTATTTCCTTAGCAATAAAAACTCATGTTGGCAAATTGTGACTCTTTTCTCTCTCTATCTCTTCTAAATTTCTCTTCTCAACCCCTCTCCATTTCTTTAGTTAAACTTATTTCCCGTGCATGTTAATTTCCTATTTTTGTACAAACGCACTCCAAATAAATGATTCGATTTCAAATATAAAATTTTTTCATCTCATGCTTAATTGAAAATATTTCTTCCTCATGGGATCGACCCGTTATTCACCACTTTACTCGTATTTTCAAATCTATTTGAGTGAGTGAGTATGGTTATATAAAATTTGAAATTATGTATGGCACGGCATTTTTAAACGACGGGTGCCGAGTACATCAATCACATACCCCTCTCTTTCCCCAAGGAGAGAACCCGATGACTTTTCGATGTTCTCGTCGAGAGGGGGCAAATCATGCCTCGTGATCCGCCGGCGGACTACACTCATTAGGAGTCACCCCCAGTATTGCCATCTCCATGCCAGAATCTGCCACACAATCAAGTCCTGAGAGGAAGTTCAATACCTCATCCAGGAACATATCCGGTGGGAGCAGATCGATGCGGAGGGGAATTCCATGGCACTCGTGAGACTTCGACAAGCTGTCAAAGAAACCCTGAGTATCGCCAGGGATGCGCTAGAGCGGCCAGATCCCCCTCAAGAAAATGGGCACGGGCTGCCTTACCAGCATACTCCAGAATGGCTCGAGTTTCGGGCCAACAACCGAGAAGCGCTCGAGCGATTGTGAAGGCATAGGGAGCAAGATGCCAGTCAAGAGATGGAGCTGAGTGACTTCTCGGTTATCGTCATCCATCCCCCTGTTCCTCTGGCCCCTTCGGGCTCCCAGACACCACCATCCACCCAACCGACCCCTGCCACTTCGACTGTGCAATGGCGGCCCTGGTGGGAGCTGGAATCTCTCCCTTTCTCCGAAGAAGACACCGCGAGGCTTCTCCAGGTCCTTCTTGGCCAAGAGAACGTTCTGGTGGGCGAGACGATGATGGGCTCCTCAGGACCCTCTTACTCTCCCCCGCCCTATCACTACCTCCGGCGTCCGTGGATAGGAAGGGAAAGCAAAAGCAGGGTGAGGTCCGAGCACAACCGTGTCATGCCCCCTTAGCCAGTGGGCCGTCGGGTCCTCCCTGCTCACCCTCTAACACAGTCCAGATCGCAAAGAAGACGTCTTCGAAATCTTCAGCGACTTTGACTCGTATGATAGGCCCATTGCCACAGGGCCCAGTCGACACACGGAGTCAAGGCAACTATCCAATGCAGCAATATCCCAAGGCACCTTCAGTTGCCTCGGGACCTCGCTCCCAACATGATCACGGAGGCGAGACTAAGGAGCGAGATAACAAGCACATCTCCCAGTCCGCTTCTCAGCAAAAGCCATCGCCATCACAGCTAAGGCATCAAACCGTGCATACATCTTCAGACGCCAGCACCAGTCTGTCAGTTCCTCGTAGACTCCTGTCGCCACCGCAGCTAAGGCATCAAACCACGCACACGCCTTCGGACGCCAGTCCCAAAATCCCAGCCTACCAGGAGTTACCACTCGAGGTAATCGAGCAGGCGATCAACGCCACCTTCCAGATACAACAAGTGGAAGGAGCCTGGATTGAAATCCGGGCAAAGAAAGGTCGTCAACCTCACCCTGCCAAGCACCAGGTCAGAGATATCCTCATGGGAAATCATCGACTCCGGCCCCAGCACCTCTCCCTCCTACTCCCCTAGAGCTGGCCATCGCCAAGAAACAGGAGAAAAATGGAAGGAAGAACCTCAGAAGGTGGCTCAAGAAACAGGCGGAGCAAGCAGCCGCCCTATGGGCTTCAACTAAGCCAACGCCCCGCCAGAGGCTCCAGCGACTCATCGATGGCCTCGAGGAATATATCTCTCCTCATCCTACCGGTGCTCTCCCACTCGATAGCTATATCCCATGGGAAGAAATGCAGAAGCAAGCCCGCCTCAGAAATTGGGTCCAAGAGATGATCCAAAAGCTCAAGAACGGCGAAAGACTCCTAATCCCAGATGAGCTCTCCTTATGCTATAAGGACAAGGAGATCACAACGGAGCAGCTAGAAGAGATGCTTCGGGGCTGTACCTGCAACATGGTGGCCATCCCACCTCCTGATAACATCAACGCTTCTCGGCAAGGCGAGCTAGTGGCCTCCCGAACCAGACAAAGAACCACTACCCCGCTTGGGCTACAGCTACCTCCAGAACACACAGGCCATTGCCGAGGTCATGGCCAGGGATGCAGTACAGGGCGCGGGAGGATTCCTGAGTGACCCCTTCACTCGTCCACCTTCGACCCAAAGCGAATCATCCTCTTTCAAGGAGAGGAACCTGCCCCCATTCCAGAGGTAGAAATTCGGAAGGGACCTGGCATCTTCGATCCTTCCGACATCGAAGAGATTGCTGCCAGCCTCCCAGTCCCTGCACCAACTTGCTCCTCTTCCACGGAATAGGCCGGACCGTCCGGCAAGGACGAGCCAGCCCACCAGACACTCACATAAGAGCCATCATTGGCACCCCTGTTCTGGGAGTCCACGTGTAATGCCCCGGATTTTTCGGATCCTTGTTCATGGGTCCCGGATCTGGTTTTTCTGAGTGTCAGACTCCGAAGTGCCCGAAATTTCATTTCGGACATCTTTCGTGTTCGGATCGGCGCGATCCGGAGTTGTTTCAGAGGACCGGAAGCGTTCCGCGGCTTTTCCGCGTGTGTTTTCCGATTCCCGGTGTGTGTTTCGGTAATTCCTTCGGAACCTCGTTACGGGTGAACCGGGCTGTTCACCAGGGCGCAAGTGGTACCGTTGCGATCGGTGTGTTCCGAGGATCGCAGAAATGTGATTTTCTATTTTTCGGTATTTTTGGGAATTCCTGGATTTTCTATATAATAACCTCCTTTTTCTCTCTCCCCATCTCATTTTCTCTCTTCCCTCCCTCTCTCTTCTCTCACGTTCTCTCCTCTCCCCCTCTCACTCCGGGCGGCCGACGGAGGCGGCGAGGGCGGGGCGGCGTGGCTCGTGGGGCGTGGAGCGACGGGTATGGGATGAGGATCGCGGTGGTGGAGGCGGTTCGTGGGATCGTGAACCGGCGAGGGTTTAAACGGCGTTTTCTTCGTGGATCGGCATCCACAGCGCGTCGAATCTTCGGTGGAGGTAGGGAGATGGACCCTTAACCCGTGTACTTCAATTCCCGCGAGTTTCGTAGGCCGTGGTGAGCCGAGCGGGCTAAACGGGGTGATTTGGGAAAAATGCATGTTTTTGGGGTGTGAGCCGAATCTTGTGTTTTGATTGTGTTTTTGGGGTTTAAATGGGTCCTCTCGGTGCCAGAGGGGTTGGGGAATGTTTCCCCCCTTGTTTCCCCATCACCCGGGGGTGATCGGGGCGTGGAATGGATTTTTCCGCCGTTTCTACCGTTTTCGGGCGCGGACTGAGAACGCGCTAGCTTCCAGTAGCGCGTTCTTGAGTGTCGCGCTGCCCCGACGGGGCGCGTTCATCGGAGAAGATGAACAGTATGGCGGTTCCTGTCGCGCTATAGGGCTACGGCGCGTTCTGGACTGTCGCGCTATGGAAACATAGCGCGACCTGGCTTGTCGCGCTATAGGCTCCTAGCGCGTTCTGCTTGAACGCGCTATGGACCTATAGCGCGTTCTTGGAGGGACCAGCCGGGCTGCCTGGGGCGGGCGGTCTGCGGCTGATCGTGCTCGTCGTGGGCCGTGTGTGCCTTGGACACCCCGTGGAGTTCCGTGACCGTGTCTTTGGGGTGTCCGGGGGTTCCGTTTACCTTGATTTGCGCGCTCGTGAGTGTAAGGGTCCGGGCGGTTTACTAGTGTTCCGATTGGGTTGTGTTGGTCTCCGGTCGACCCGGTTGTGACGCAGTGGTCGACCTTTGGCCTTGTGAGTGTCCCGGGCACCCCGTGGGTTTTGTTACCGTGTTTTGGGGTGTCTGGAGGTGCCGTGTTACCTCGATAAGCGTGCCCGTGGGCTTGGTGAGTCCGGGTGACCCCAGGCGTTTCGGGTTTCCGTATTCTCGCTCGATCGAGTCACCATGTATCGGTATGTGTGCGGTGGGGTTCCCCCGCATGTCGTGAGTCTTCCTGGAAGATGATTCCCGAGTGGGTTATGTGTTTGACCGTGGACTGTGCGTCCCGTTTCTTCTCCGATCGTGGTCACCGTGCGATGGTGCTGCTACGTGGGATGGTCCCCGTACTTCGTTAGGTTCGGACGTCGTTTTCTGTTGTTTTGAGAGTCTACTCTCTCAGTGATCCTCCACTAGTCGTAGCTTCCTGCGCACGCGTGTGCGGACCCACCTGGGAGTGGTGGAGAGCGCGACCCGGTGAGACGCGGTTTTTAGGCTGGTTTCCGTCGGCCCCTTGCCTTTGCCACCAGAGTCCGATGGGGGGGAAAGCCAGCTAGAGGACCCGACCTAGAGCAGATGGTCTGTGTGTGCACACGTAGTTGGGGGCTTAGGACACGCGCTGAAGAGCGTGACCCCAGCTAGTCCTTGTTGTGGTACTGATTACTGTGTGTGTCTGAGTCTCACGCCTAGGGCGTAGTAGCTAGACACTTGTGACGCGGTGTAAGACATCAGCGGACGCATCCGGTCGTTCTTCTAGTGGGAGGTACTCCTGTTCTGGACAGAGAGTGACGGACTGTCAGTCGTGTGACTTCGACCTTCGGGTTTCGGTCGTGTTGACCGTTGAGTTTTCGATTGTTTCGCCGTGGCGCGTGTCGGTTTTCGTGCCGTGAGGCTAGTGCTAGTGACTTTACCGAGGTTGTGTCTTGTCGTGCGGTACCCGTGACCAGGTGTCCGGGTTGCACTTTTGACAGCGTGTCCAGGTTGGCCGTGTTCTGGGAGACAGGCCTCTACGGCGTGGTTGCCGTGGGTTTTTCACTTCGATAAGCGATACTAGTGTAGTTCGGTAGCCCTTGACCGTGAGTCTGGGGTGTGTTTCTGGTACAGTAGGAGTAGCTGTAGTGCCGAGTTTTGACCGGCCACCGGTTTGTTGTTCCTGCTGTAGTTGTAGCGTTCCTTTCCGCTACCGCCGTCGTTTCCGGTTGGGGTTCCGCGGGATCCCTGCTGAGTCTCTGTTTTGGAGACTCATTCCCTGCTTTTCAGGTGTAGCTGTTCTTCCTCGAGGTTCGAGGGTGCGGAGCGGAGGTTCTCAGTTGCCAGCTTGCCAGGCCGAGTGTTCACTTGGCATGTGGTACGTTTTACTGCTTTACACTGTACTTTCTGTTGGACTGGACTCTGTTGTAGTTGTTTATTTATTTCTGTTAATTGTTGAATTGTCCTGCTTTATTTCCTATTTCTTTGTGCCACCACACTCCTTTTAGCCCTTCCGAGCCCTCCCGGCTCGTGGGCGGCGGTGCGAGTCTCGGGTTATCGGGCCTTCCCGGTAATCGGATTCTCGGGTCGTCACACCACGGGTGATCAAGGTTAGTCTGATCTCGGTGGTAAACGCAAGGCAGTGTGACTCCCTAACGGGGAGCAGCACTGCAGCTCGCAGAAAGCCCACCCCAACATACTACCCTCCTTGGAGGATGCTCGAGCCCGAGCCGACCAGAAGGTCCTCCACTAGTTGAAGCGCTTCTCCGCCAGCGTTACAATATGAGAAGCCATCGCTTGGAGTAAAGAGCTGAGAGGAACTCTCATCAAGATACTCCAAGAGCCTGAAGCTTATGAAGCACATGTTACGGAAATAAAGGCAGCGGCCTATGAAGCCTTCACAACCATCGTCTCCTTCACAGAGAAGGACATGCTGGTATCCCCTCCGTGCCATAACCACCCTCTCTATATGAAGGGGAAGACCAATGGGCACGATGTGGACCGGATTCTGGTGGACGCAGGCACCACTATTAACATCATGATGCTCAAAACATTCAAGACTTTATATCTGACTCCACACCTCCAGAAGGTTCAAGCGGTCAAGATATCCGGCTTCAACCAAGACACCGAGGATGTCCTCGACCGAGTGGATGTCGATCTGGTGCTCGATGATTTCACCTCCAAGATGACATTCTACATCATTGATGCCAAGACATCATATAAGGTGCTACTGGGTAGACCCTGGCTCCATGAAAATTGGGTCGTCCCGTCAACTCTCCACCAATGCATCAAGTACGCTAAGGGCGGGGAGCAACACACGGTCTTCACAGACCTGTCACCATTCACTCCAGCGGAATGCAATTTGGCCGATGCTACGCTCTACTTCAAGGGGATTAGTCCATACCCTGTGATCAAGAGCAAAAGCAACGGCTGGCTCTTAGAGGAAGATGATGACGATCTCTTCTCCGTTGACGAAGAGAAGGCCAAGCTCCATCGACTGCGCCTCGGCTCCAAGTCAACCCCAGATCACATCGAAAGGCGCAAAATCAACTTTGAGGCCAACCTCATTAGTCGAGCAATTGGTAAGAGTATATGCTTGCCACCAGACTGCATCCAGTTTCCATGTGCATCTGAAGAACACAACGTTGAGTCACTGACGACATTTGTTGTCACCTTCAAGCGACAATGCAGAAACAAGAAGAAGGCTAATAGGGACAAACCCATTGTCCTGTATAAGAAAGACGTGGTTCCTCAAGCCCCACCAGATGACAACTTCGGCTAGTCATAATGAGCCGATGATACCCCTGAAGTAGTCCAGGTACTGGGCGACCTTCCGCAGCATATTCAGGAAATGTGTCTGAAGCAACGCATCCCCCAATGGCAAGGTTCTACATGGCGTGAATATTTCCACCGACTGTGGACTCCTTCCTAGGTCCGGAGGCAACCCCCATCCTTTCATAAGGATACTAGGGGGCTTGGCTACGAATAAGACCTGGACTTCCGCGTTCATTACGCAGTCAATGTCATAGGCTTGACATAGTCGGTCGACGACTGGGCTAAAGTCGAGGCCAAATTCGATAGCTCTGGGGATGAGGAAGAGGAAATCCTGATCCTGATCCCCATCCGTGCCAGTGCTCTAGCCCAAGCAATCGAGGAACCTCTCACGCCTCCCTGCAAAGACTATAGGGCCGAAAAACCCCTCCTGTCACCCAACCAGTCGAAGGACTAAGTTCAACAAACTCTCCTGATGAGGGAGAGATCCCTGATACTAGCTGCGGAGGATTGTCAGCTTTAGCAAGAACCCCAAGGAAACCTCAGCAGCCCCAGTTGCTAACTACTGGCGAGAAGCTTGCGGCCCAGATCAATCCCTGATGGATGTCAGTGACAACCACTCTCCAGTCCCATCAACATCAACCAGTGGCTTCGAGAATCAAGAAATGCACGAAGCCAACACCGATGATGAGGATTTCATCAACTTCCAACCCGCTCCTCCCGAGCTGGAGGACGGCTGCCAGGTGACCGTTGATGAGCTCGTTGAAATCAACTTCGATGAAGATGAAGCCCCCCAGCCCACATTCGTCAACGCTCTCCTCACCCGTCGAGGTATTGTCCGCTTTGGCCTACCGGCCTCACGGTTTTTATCCCTTTTTAACAGTGATCGGCTCCAGAATGGGGGACTTCCCGGGCAAGTCACCCATCCCAGTACTACTCCCCATTAAGCACGCTTAACTTCGGAGTTCTTTACAAGAACTGAGCCGATACTTGAAAAGGCGCCTCGATGATATAGAGTACAACTTTGCTATATTTGAGGGTGTTACAATCTACCCCTCTTATATAGGCGACGTCCTCGTCGCTGGGCACATATAGCACGCAATCATGCAATCAAGCCCCCAGGCAGGTAGGACTCTAGAGGTGGCCCCTACAGGCTCAAGAGGTGGCTCCCACTATGTAGCACTTTGCTCCATTACGGACTCAAGAGGTGGCTCCCATAGCGTAGCACTTTTCCCCGCATGGCACTTAGTTCCCACACTTCCGGCTGGGGTATGGCTCTGATACCATTCTGTCACGCCCCGTACTCTATACCGTCGAGGTATTGTCCGCTTTGCCCTACCGGCCATACGGTTTTTATCCCTTTTTAACAGTGATCGGCTCCAGAATGGGGGACTTCCCGGGCAGGTCACCCATCCCAGTACTACTCCCCATTAAGCACGCTTAACTTCGGAGTTCTTTACAATAACTGAGCCGATACTTGAAAAGACGCCTCGATGATATAGAGTACAACTTTGCTATATTTGAGGGTGTTACAAAGCAACTCCGGCTTGAGTTTAAAGATTGCTTCGCATGGACGTATAGAGAGATGCTAGGGCTAGACCCCTCTGTAGCAGAGCACGAGCTAGCCATTTCTCCCTCAGTCACTCCAGTCAAACAGCCGCAGCGGTGCATGCGCCATGAGCTGGAGCTCCAGGTCTCAACCGAAGTCAATAAAATGGCGGAGTTCAATTTCATCGAGCCGTGTATCTATCCGATCTGGCTCGCTAACATAGTCCCAGTTAAGAAGAAGAGTGGTGAAGTCCGCATCTGCGTCGACTTCCGAGACTTCAATAAAGCTTGTCCGAAGGATGACTTTCCAGTTACAATCACAGAAACAATGGTCGACATGACCATCGGACATGAGGCCTTGTCTTTCATGGACGGGTCATCCGGTTACAACCAGATCCAGATGTCTCTCAAAGACAAGAACCACACAGCCTTCAGGTCCCCCAAAGGGATTTTCAACTATAAGTGCATGCCCTTCGACTTGAAGAATACCGGCGCTACTTACCAAAGTGCCATGACCAAGATATTCGACGAAATGTTTCACAATATCGTCGAATGCTACGTCGACGACCTTGTCGTCAAGACTAAAAGGTGTGAAGACCATTTGCACGATTTATGCCAAGTCTTCGATCGTCTCTGACAATACGGGCTCAAGATGAACCCCATGAAATGCGCCTTTGTAGCACCCCCAATAAAGCAATAGAGAAATTAAACTTCTTCCTAAAGAATCCTACATGAAGGCCTTATATAAAGAACCATACCTTATGAGGAGTATTATATAAATGTACACGCCAACATCACTTTATGCCATCATAGGTAGTACGTAGTGAACTTCTTCCTAAAGAATCCTACAAGAAGGCCTTATATAAAGAACCATATCTTAGGAGGACTACTATATAAATGTACAACCCAACATCACTTTATGCCAACACATGGGTAGTACGTAAGTGGGGTTTCCTTTTCCATCACAAATGGAATGGGCGACCCTTTACCAGGGCACCATTTACCAAAATGAAGTCTCCACAGGAGGCGCCATTTCCGCTGGGGCCACCATCCCACTAAAGTATTAATATATATATATATATATACACCATGAAGGCCAACACGTGTAGGTTGAATTTTTATCTAAAGCCATGAAGAATGGACGACCTCATGCAGAGGCGTCATTTACATGAATAGGATCACCCAATGAATGAGCGACCCTT
Source organism: Amorphophallus konjac (assembly GCA_022559845.1). Taxonomy (NCBI): domain Eukaryota; kingdom Viridiplantae; phylum Streptophyta; class Magnoliopsida; order Alismatales; family Araceae; genus Amorphophallus; species Amorphophallus konjac. The sequence continues at coordinate 115,893,719 of CM040126.1, forward strand.
TACTAGGACGAGGCGTCATTTACATGAATAGGATCACCCAATGAATGAGCGACCCTTTACTAGGACGTCATTTCCAAAATGCTTCTAGAAGGTTGAGGCATGAAACAACCTCATTTAGCTGGCAAAGCACCATCCTCTACCATGGACAACAATGATCTAGGATCTTGTTCCCCAACCGGACCTGCAAGGCAATAAACCAATGCTTTGCGTTGGCAACTAGATTTCTTATAACTAATTCCCTCCATAGCACTGGTAGAGGCTACTGCCATCATCAGTGCTGCTTGCAGAAGGGAATATTTCCCTTCTTTCCCTCAGAAGACGTGAAGGAGTGTCCTTCTTACACTCTACGTCATGCTGCTGGAGCTTTACTGCGGCGGAGAACGTGTGGCTTCTTCCTGGGATTTCTTATTCTTTCATCTGTACCACGTATACTCCTCCAAAAGGTAGGTTTTCTCAAGATCTAGCCTAACCCGTAGCTAAAATAGGATAACACAACATGCTAGTATACTTCGTATGTCATGCCATGCAGCCTGTTCCTATAGCATGTTACAGGGGTTTTAAGTATAACATACTATATAGCATGTTACATTGGTTTTACGTAGAGCAACTATAGCTTGTTACCTCAGTTTTTACATAGTCTGTTACACTGATTTTACTAGATTTGAACATGTCCTATCATACTAGTTTTTTTGCAGCCTCAAATAATCATGTTTTAGCCCTAGTATATAGCCTCTATTACAAGAGATACATGCATGTTTTAAAAACCCAGAAAGTCTAGCCCTCAGGTGAATAGCGCCCCCAGCCAGGGTGCCATTTCCTGAAGAGGCGTCCCAAGCCAGGGCGGCATTTAATTGAAGACACTATGAAGTGTCGTCAATTCAATTTCCAAAAATTTTCAGAAGTTATTAATCAACACATTCAAAAATCTATATATATTGAACTAAACCATAAAATTCTTGCATGAATACATTTTTGTGATCCTGATATTTTTCTCTACCTGTCCATGTCCTTCATTCTTGATTCAGAGAAACTCTGAAAATATGAACAGTAACTTGTATCTCAGAATGTACCTCTCTGATGCGAAGCATGACTCAGGCTCAATTGGTGACTCTCCGCAGTGACATCAATTAATTAAAGACACTACAGAGGGGCACCATTCACCAGAAGCCCTTACATCAATTAGCGACACCCCCAGGAGACTTCAATTAAATGAAGTCACCTTGAGGAGGCGCCAATTCCATTTTTAGAAAAAAAAATAAAGAGGAGGTGCCAATTCCATTTTTTTTAAAGAATAAACATCACATTAGAAGTTTTATATCTCTGGAACTAAAACCCAACAATTTTGCATGAGCATGATTCTGAACTCCCGAGAATTTTCTCTACCTGTTCATATCCTTGCTTCCTGTTTTCGAGAAACTTTTACGATATGAATAGTGTTTTGAGTCACAGAATGTACCTGCTTGGTGTAAATCACATAAATTCAGTTGATGTCCCAAGCCATGGCTTCAACTCATTGAATAGCGACACCCTGGGAAGACTTCAATTAAATGAAGTCACCCCGAGGAGACTTCAATTAAATGAAGTCACTCTGGAGGGCGCCAATTCCACTATATATATACATTTTCTGAAAAATGAAAAATTTGAAAGATTAGCTAACCCCCAGTCGCCAATTGACTGGAAGCCTGCCTAACTCCCAGGCGCCAATTCAGTATTAGTAGCTTCTGATTCCTGATCTATCTCGTGATTTGTACCGACGCGACCCTATTTCATTTTCCTACATATTATGAGTCCTTGAACTCCATTCCATGAAAATCTACCTTGTGTATATCCTACAATGGCAACCCTTGAAATTCTATCATCATCATCATCATCATCATCAGAGCCTTATCCCAATTAATTGGGGTCGGCTACATGAATCCTGTTCCGCCAAAGATTTCTATCAAGTGCAATATTCATATTTAAACTCAAGGAACTAATGTCCTTCCTAATAACATCGCATCATCTCATTTTAGGCCTTCCTCGAGCTCTTTTACTAGCATCCGCTAAGATTTGGTCACATCTTTTAACCGGCACTGAGTTAGGGCGACGAAACACAGTGTATATTGGCTATAAATGAGATTGGATGTCAAAAGTAATACATGAAATGTTGTGTATATAGGGCCCGGTCTGGTCCTGGGAGGAGCACCCAAAGGTACTTGTGCCCATGGGAGTTTATTGACCACGGTGTTTGGCATTACACCGAAGTACTTGCTTGACTTGCTTGACTTGATACACTCCACACTTACTCTCTCTACTTGCTTGACTTGACTTGCGTGGCCCGAAAAAGGGTAAAATACTTGCTTGATTGAAATAGCCAATTCTATTGACACGTACTTGATATTACTTGGTTGAACATGACTCTTACTTGCTTGTACATGACTCTTACTTGCTTGTACATGAGTTCTTGCTTGCCCGAAAAATGGCACCAACATCTATAAGTTCTTGATATCTTGCTTGACAAACACTTGAAATCATGTGATACTCTCCTTATACAGTTCTTGATTTCTTTTTATTCATCATGCATAGATTTACCGTATACCTGATTTTTCTTACTTGTACATCATGCATAGCTATACTGGTAATACATGTAACCTGTAAATCACTTAAAGATTGCTCGAACTTGAGATATAATTCCTACTGAGCGATTCGCTCATCCAGTTGCTTCTTAACATTTTCAGGTAATTCGGATAGCGACATCCACGTAAATGGGAATGAGACCGAGTGAAGAGTGCTAGAGTCACCGATCATCTACTGCCAGCTAGTCGTGTCTTTTGATTTTCTTGAGTCCTTTTATGTATTTCTAGTTATATCAGTTTAGTTGACTGATGCTTGTTAAGGCTTGTAGCCTAGTATTTAGATTCGAATAAGGAATGTCATGAATTAGAATTTCCACCTTTTTGATTTTTTGGATAATTGTCATCTTGGACATTAGTATCATATTGGAAATAAATTCTTGGTTATGATTTAGATAAATTGTGCACTCTGTCTTTTGTCAAAAAAAAAATATGTAGACTGCTCTGAATGAATGGTTTTATATAAGCTGGCCACGACCTCGGGTATCTTCCGCGCTCGGGGCATGACAGCCTTCGTGGTATCAGAGCACTAGGATTTCAATTTCCTAGGATATAAGAGGTTAAGAAATTAGAAGGAATAAGAAGTTAGGAAATTAGAAGTCATGATTGAAATCTAGGAAAAACCCAAGTCTAAGGATAGGTTTACACCTTACCTGGTGAGATGGATAGAGCCATGGGTTAAGTCCTATATTGACTTTTGACCTTATAATTAAACCCGATCTTTATTATGCTAAAACCCTTTTGTAGATCATGGCTGCTGAAAGAGCACAATGGCGCGAGATGCAGCGCACCGTGTAAGGCCTTACATAGGCGCTACAGCAAGTGGCGCAAGGCGGTGCTAACCGTGGAGTCGGTGATCTCCACAGGAGTTTCCGTAACATGAACCCACCAAGGATCACGGGTTCGTCCAACCCCGAGGATGCCGAGAATTGGTTAAAGGAAATGGAACGAATTTTTCGTGTGATGCAATGCACGGACGAGGAGAAGGTTCCACTGGCCATATTCCAACTAGAGCGGGACGGTTGATGTTGGTGGAAATCCGTGGAAGCAACATTGCCAGAAGACCATGTCACATGGGATGAATTCGCGTAGCATTTCAACAACAAGTACTTTTCCGACCATATCCAGGAGAAGAAGGCCGCGAAATTTGCGGCACTAAAACAACGAGGCTTGAAAGTGGCCGAGTATGAGGCCCAATTTTCAAGACTGTCCAAGTATGCACCCCGCTTGGTGTGTACAGAACAGATGATGGCAAAAAGGTTCCTCAACGGGCTTCGGCCCCACTATATTACACAACTTACACCGATGGACATCCAAGTCTATTCAGAGATGGTTCGATGTGCCCAATTGCTAGAAGATGCCACCGAATTATCTGAAAGGATCCGAGGAAGGGACAAGAAGGAACCTGTCACAAGCCCAGGAAATTACAAATCATCATTCAACAAGAAGCGGTTCTTCAATGGAGGGGAGTCCTGCAAGGGAAAGAAGTTTTAGAGGAATAACAAGCCATTCTCTACCACAACACCTTCTAAGGAAGTTTGCAAATACTGTGACAAACCCGGCCACAAGACTGAGGAATGCTGGAGAAAACTAGGATCTTGTTTCCGATGTGGGAGCCGAGAGCACCAAATCCGTAATTGCCCATTGATGACTGAGCAAGCCATTAAAGATGAGAAGCTCCCAGCAAAGAAGCAAGGCCGTCTGCAAGCTCTCCACGAGACGGAGCCCACAGAAGGTGGAATTGTGGAAGGTACTCTAACTATTTATTCTAAAACTGCTCAAGTTTTATTTGATACCGGAGCAACTCATCCATTCGTTTCCAAAAAAATTGCTGCTTCATTTTCTAAGAAACATGAACTGTTAGATTTGGTCATATCTACACCTCTTGGGAATGAGTCCGACATCACTTATCACTATCCAAACTGTGAAGTGATGATTAAAGGAAACAATTTACCTGCTGACCTGATATGCCTAGATATGAAGGGTTATGATGTCATACTAGGTGCCGACTAGTTATCCACATACCAAGCAACCGTAGATTGCCAGCATGGCAAGGTAACTTTCGTGGATTTCCCAGAGCTAGTTTACATTAGCCCTCAGACTAGATCACCTCTTATATCAGCCCTCCGAGCTAGTAAACTTATGAGTAAAGGATGTATGGCTTTCATAGCATTCGTGATTGCCACGGAAGTTGAGGAGATTAAACTTGAAGACATCCGTGTAATTCTGGATTTTCCTGACGTTTTTCCAGAAGAATTGCCCTGGCTTACCCCGGAAAGGGAAGTGTCGTTCATGATCGACCTTGTCCCTGGTGTTGGTCCTGTTTCCAAGGCACCGTACAGAATGTCCCCTGCTGAGCTGAAAGAGCTAAAAGAGCATCTAATGGAGTTATTGAAAAAGGGTTTCATCAGGCCAAGTACTTCCCCATGGGGAGCACCCGTGCTATTCGTCAAAAAGAAGGACGGATCGATGAGACTATGCATTGATTATCGACAGCTTAATCATCTTATAATCAAGAACAAGTACCCGCTGCCGAGAATTGACGAGATGTTTGATCAATTATCTGGAGCTACATATTTCTCCAAGATTGATCTTCATTCTGGTTACCACCAACTGAAGATCAAAGAAGAAGACATTCATAAAACTGCATTCCGGAACAAGTATGGGCATTTCAAATTTAATGTTATGCCTTTTGGACTAACGAATGTCCCTGCAACTTTTATGCAGTTAATGAACAACATATTCAGGCCCTACTTAGACCAATTTATTGTGGTCTTTATCGATGATATTTTGATTTATTCAAAGTCTGAAGAAGACCATGAAGAACATCTCAAGAAGGCATTGCAGATATTGAGGGAAAATAAACTATATGCCAAATCCAGCAAGTGCAAGTTCTGGCTCGAGGAAGTATCCTTCTTGGGCCATATAATTTCGAAGAACGGAATTTCCATGGGCCCATCAAAGGTCGAAGCCGTGAAGAATTGGGAACGACCCATAAATGCAACGAAGATTCAAAGCTTCTTGGGTCTAGCTGGTTATTACCGACATTTCATCAAGGACTTCCCAAGAATTAATATTCCTCTTACCAGGTTAACCCGCAAGGAAGTGCCTTATGAGTGGAATGAAGACTGTGAGAAGAGTTTCCAAGCTTTGAAGGATCTCTTGACCACTGCTCTAGTCTTATCATTACCAATTGAAGGAGAAAAATACGAGGTATATACTGATGCTTCTGGTATTGGCCTCGAATGTGTATTGATGCAAAATGGAAGAGTCATTGCATACTCTTCCCGGTAACTGAAGAAACATGAAGAGAACTACCCGGTGCATGACTTAGAACTGGCCGCAGTAGTATTTGCCTTAAAGATATAGATACACTATCTCTACGGAGAACAATTCACTGTATACTCCGATCACAAAAGCCTCAAGTATTTATTCTTCCAGAAGGAGCTAAACATGCGACAAAGGCGTTGGCTCGAATATCTAAAGGATTTCGACTTCACTATGCAATACCATCCTAGTAAGGGTAATTCCGTAGATGATGCCCTTAGTCGAAAGCCGAGAGCAATATTGGCCAACTGTATGATACAAGAATAGAAGTTGCTAGAGAAATTCTCTGAGCTAAATATCAATACAGATGAGAAGAACGGGTGTATTATTCTATCTCATATGTGTCTACATCCAGATTTGCTACCTAAAATTAAGAAGCTTCAAGAAGAAGATCCCGCACTAGTGAAAATAAAAAGTAAGCTGGACGAGAGACTTGATTTCAAGCTGGCACCCGATGGTAGATTGCTATTTCATGAACGGACATGTGTGCCCGACTGTCCCGAATTGAAGAAGAAGATTCTTGAAGAAGCTCATCGATCGAGGTACACGATCCACCCTAGAGCCACTAAGATGTACCAGGACTTGAAAAGAACTTTCTGGTGGCCTAATATGAAAAGGGAGGTAGCGGACTTCGTATCTCGCTGCCTAACATGTCAACAAGTGAAGGCGGAACATCAGAAACCTGCTGAAAAATTACATCCGCTAGATATTCCCAAGTGGAAGTGGGAAGATATTGGCATGGACTTCATCATGGGTTTGCCCAAGTCCAGGGGCGGATATGAGGGAATATGGGTAATCATCGATCGTCTAACTAAATCGACCCATTTCTTACCCATCAAAAGCCGATGGTCAGTCGATGTACTTGCTGCCCTATATATTAAGGAGATGGTTAGATTGCATGGAGTCCTGGTGTCAATTGTATCTGACCAAGACCCACGCTTTACCTCTCATTTTTGGAAAAGTCTACAACACTCTCTGGGGACAGAACTCAACTTCAGCACTGCTTTCCATCCCCAGACAGATGGACAGACGGAACGGACAAACCAAGTTGTGGAAGATATATTGAGAGCATGCATTATAGACTTCGACGGAAGCTGGCATGACCACTTACCCCTAGCCGAGTTTGCATATAATAACAGCTATCAAGCCAGTATACAAATGGCACCTTTGAGGCACTGTATAGCAGGAGTTGCCGATCTCCAATATGTTGGGATAAAGTTGGTGAAAAACAAATTCTAGGCCCAGATATGGTAAGAGATTCAACCGAGAAGATACACCTTATTCGAGAAAGGCTAAAGATAGCACAGTCTAGACAGAAATCTTATACTGACAATAGAAGATGACATCTGGAATTTCAAGTCAGAGATCATATTTTTCTCAAGGTATCTCCTGACCGAGGTATTAGAAGATTCGGTGTTAAGGGCAAACTAACACCAAGGTTTATTGGTCCATTCGAAGTGCTGGAAAGAGTAGGTGAGGTGGCTTATCGAATCGTTCTACCTCCGCAACTATCAGAAGTGTACAACGTATTCCATGTTTCTATGTTGAAGAAATACGTGCACAATCCTTTCCATGTCATTGACCACAATGACATAGTAATACAGAATCACCTTACCTACGAGCAGAAGCCAATGAAGATCCTCGACCGAGAAGTTCGAGTTCTAAGGAACAAGACGATCCCGATGGTGAAAATCCAATGGAATCGATGCTTAGAACAAGAAGCTACATGGGAAACCGAGGAGTCAATGAGAAGAAGGTTTCTGGAGCTATTTTCGGAGCTATTCTAGTCTGTAAGTTCTTACCATCTCTATGTCTCTGTATATACAGTTGAATTTGGGGACCAAATTCTTTTAAGTGAGGGAGGGTGTAGTACCCCCAATAAAGCAATAGAGAAATTAAACTTCTTCCTAAAGAATCCTACATGAAGGCCTTATATAAAGAACCATATCTTATGAGGACTATTATATAAATTTACAAGCCAACATCACTTTATGCCATCATGGGTAGTACGTAGTGAACTTCTTCCTAAAGAATCCTACATGACGGCCTTATATAAAGAACCATATCTTAGGAGGACTATTGTATAAATGTACAACCCAACATCACTTTATGCCAACACATGGGTAGTAAGTGGGGTTTTCTTTTCCAACACAAATGGAATGGGCACCCCTTTACCAGGGCGCCATTCACCAAAATGAAGTCTCCACAGGAGGCGCCATTTCCCTTGGGGCCACCATCCCACTAAAGTATTAATATATATATATATATACACCATGAAGGCCAACACGTGAAGGTTGCATTTTTGTCTAAAGCCATGAAGAATGGATGACCTCATGCAGAGGCATCATTTACATGAATAGGATCACCCAATGAATGAGCGACCCTTTACTAGGACGTCATTGCCAAAATGCTTCTAGAAGGTTGAGGCACGAAACAACCTCATTTAGTTGGCAAAGCACCATCCTCTACCATGGACAACAATGATCTAGGATCTTGATCCCCAACCGGACCCGCAAGGCAATAAACCAATGCTTTGCATTGGCAACTAGATTTCCTATAACTAATTCCCTCCGTAGCACTGGCAGAGGCTACTGCCATCATCAGTGCTGCTTGCAGAAGGGAATATTTCCCTTCTTTCCCTCGAAAGACGTGAAGGAGCGTCCTTCTTACTCTCTATGTCCTACTGTTGGAGCTTTACTGCGGCGGAGAACGTGTGGCTTCTTCCTAGGATTTCTTATTCTTTCATCTGTACCATGTATACTCCTCCAAAAGGTAGGTTTTCTCAAGATCTAGCCTAACCCATAGCTAAAATAGGATAACACAACATGCTAGTATACTCCGTATGTCATGCCATGCAGTCTGTTCCTATAGCATGTTACACGGGTTTTAAGTATAACATACTATATAGCATGTTACACGGGTTTTACGTAGAGCAACTATAGCTTGTTACCTCAGTTTTTACATAGTCTGTTACACTGATTTTACTGGATTTGAACATGTCCTATCATACTAGTTTTTTTGCAGCCTCAAATAATCAAGTTTTAGCCCTAGTATATAACCTCTGTTACAAGATATACATACATGTTTTAAAAATCTAGAAAGTCCAGCCCTCAAGTGAATAGCGCCCCCAGTCAGGGTGCCATTTCCTGAAGAGGTGCCCCAAGCCAGGGCGCCATTTAATTGAACACTATGAAGTGTCGTCAATTCAATTTCCAGAAATTTCCAGAAGTTATTAATCAACACATTCAAAAATCTATATATATTGAACTAAAGCATAAAATTCTTGCATGAATACATTTCTGTGATTCTGATATTTTTCTCTACCTATCCATGTCCTTCATTCTTGATTCAGAGAAACTCTGAAAATATGAACAGTAAGTATCTCAGAACGTACCTCTCTGATGCGAAGCATGACTCAGGCTCAATTGGTGACTCTCTACAGTGACTTCAATTAATTGACGACACTACAGAGGGGCGCCATTCACCATAAGCCCTTACATCAATTAGCGACACCCCCAGGAGACTTCAATTAAATGAAGTCACTTTGAGGAGGCGCCAATTCCATTTTTAGAAAAAAAATAAACATCGCATTAGAAATTTTATATCTCTGGAACTAAAACCCAATAATTTTGCATGAGCAAGATTCTGAACTCCCGAAAATTTTCTCTACCTGTTCATATCCTTGCTTCCTGTTTCCGAGAAACTTTTACTATATAAATAGTGTTTTGAGTCACAGAATGTACCTGCCCATTATAAATCACCTAAATTCAATTGACGACCCAAGCCATGACTTCAATTCATTGAATAGCGACACGCCGGGAAGACTTCAATTAAATGAAGTCACCCTGAGGAGACTTCAATTAAATGAAGTCACTCTAGACGGCGCCAATTCCACTATATATATACATTTTATGAAAAATGAAAATTTTGAAATATTAGCTAACCCCTGTGAGCGACGTCACGCGGTTCGGGGAGCGGAGAGGACGCGGAGCGTGCGGGCTCCTCTTTTGTTTGCTGCAACACAGAAATAAGAGAAAAGAGAAGGGGCCACCACGGGAGATTGCTCCGGCGGGGCGAGCGGGACAAATGTAATATAGCAAGATATGGGGGTTAAACGGCCATAGCGGGAAGTGACTCGCCGTGGCCTCGGGGAGACGGGAATGGTGCAGAAATTAAATAGCAAGAATTGAAACGGCCATTGGGGAAGTGACTCGCCGCGGCCTCGAGAATATGAGCAGATAAGAATATAACAGCACATAAGGAGAATATAAAGAGCGGGAATTGAAACGGCCATTGGGGAAGTGACTCGTCGCGGCCTCGAGAATATGAATAGATAAGAATATAACAGAATATAAAGAGAATATAAGAGCGAGAATTTAAACAGCCATTGGGGAAGTGACTCGCCGCGGCCTCGAGAATATGAATAGATAAGAATATAACATATAAGAACGGGAATTTAAACGGCCATTGGGGAAGTGACTCACCGCGGCCTCGAGAATATGAGCAGAATATAACAGAATATAAAGAGAATATAAGAACGGGAATTTAAACGGCCATTGGGGAAGTGACTCGCCGCGGCCTCGAGAACAAGATGTGATCGCTAGGGGCCAAAAGACCCCAAAATTAAGAAAGTGATCGCGCCTACCTCAAGAGCGAGAGATGGCGGGTTGCTTCTTCCTCCCCCTTCGGCCGGCCGATGGAGAGGGCTTTCCTTGGGTACCCTTGCAAAACAACGACAAACAAGTAACGAGTGGATTAGAAAGATGAAGGTGTAGTATTCAAATCCTTGCGATAAAAATAACGAAATGATGGCAAGACACACACCTGATTGGTGTTATCTTTTAAACCCCTCTCGGACTCGAGTAGGAGGAAAATGAGATGATGGATGTAAGAAGTATATAAGGAGAGGCGCCCTTATGAAGGGGGATAGAGGATGCGAGATGATGAATGCAAAAGAACTACGAAGAAAAGGAAAGGATTGGCTTATTGGATGTGCCGATGGTGAAATCCGACGGAGCTCTGGCAGCGTAGGGACGACGTGGAAGCACGGTGGATGAAGACGACCTTCCTCTCGCGAGCGTGGGCACCCGAGAAGCCGGCAGAACCTCCACCTACAAAAGACCCCACGGGTTAGAAATGACTCCGGTAGCCTCTGGGCTCCGGCAGCCTATCGGATCTCTTAGAAGCGCTCCCAGAACTGAGGGGGTGGGCCTCTATTTATAGGGCTCCGGAGGGTGGAGGCGTCCAGGACCCTGGACACCTCCATCAGGGCCGAACTAATATTTTAATCTATTTTTATTCATTTTTTTGAATATTTTCTTGGGGGCATCCAGGGTCCCAGACGCCTCTATAACATCCACCGAACTCCACCGAAAGACGCACGCGGTTTGGCACAACGCGTGGTTTTGGAGCGGCGACCCGTGATTCAGAAATGGGCGCGTCCACCTGGCTGGACGTCTCCATAATTTAGATTTTTTCACACACGACAAACCATCGTTCGGTGGGCGGCGCCCATGAGGGAGTTGATGGAGGCGTCCAGGGGCCTAGACGCCTCCATAAATATATTATTTTTATTTTTTTGTTTTGTCTTTTTATGCCAAAGCTGGCATTATATATTTTTTATTTTTGTTTTCATGGAGGCGTCTAGGAGCCTGGACGCCTCCATAAATTATTATTATTATTTTTTTGTTTTGTCTTTTTATGCCAAAGCTGGCATTATATATATTTTTTTATTTTTGTTTTCATGGAGGCGTCCAGGAGCCTGGACGCCTCCATAAATTATTATTATTTGTATGTGTTTTTTGGCGTTTTGTATATATTAAAGTAGTGGGGGCGTCCAGGGACCTGGACGCCTCCATGAAGACCCCCCGGGTCCCCTAAAAAAGGCTTCGGCAGCCACCCGCCAGACCATCTTCCTGGTTCTGGAACCTTCCGGTGCGTTCGATTGGTGATGATGCCGTCCGAATGCCGCAACAAGACGGTTCCGGATGCCGAAAAAGGCAGAAGAATACCCAAGAAAAGAAAGCACTCAAGTGATTCAAAATGCGTAAGCCGTCGCGGGGCGTCGTATAGTAATATGAGACTTTCTCAGGAGATGTCAGGAATGGCGTGTCTACAGCTGTCCCGCCTTGGCGTCTGTTTTGCAAGGGAGCGGCACGTAGTGGAATGGTTTCGAAGTGGAGTGAAATGAAGTGGGAGCGGACTGATAAGTTGATGCCAAGGTGTGATGAGACACGCTTTTGACGTTACTGTTTGGAATCTTTCCTGAAGTTTCAATGAGGCGACCTTGAAGAAGGTCTTTCAAATATTGACGATTGCTTGGACGGAGATCAAATAAGGGAGGGTGAGATGTGTGCTAAGGCACGAAAAATAAAGGAGACCAACTTCTCGGTGTGGAAGTACCTGGGTCATAAACCCGCAGGTTTCACCTTTGGTGAGCGGTTACCAGCCGATGTGGAAGTACTGCGGCCAAGGTGGGTCAAACAAGGTAAAAAGTAAAGAAATATCTGAGAGTCTGTCCAAATAAGGGTCTCCTTTGGAAGAGCAACGTAGGGCCGTTTCAAGGAAACTCAGTATTTCATTCGGAGTGGAATATCTCATATTTGTAAGAATTGAAGCACAGCGGCTTTCGCAATCGAATCACTTGGATGATCTTCCGTAATAAATTCAAAGTCCTATATGAATGCATGCTGGGCTTAAAGAAAAATTTAAAACAAACTAAAATAGAAAATAGCCAAGGATAATATTGTCAACTTGTTAAGAATGGGTCAGGATACCGATCCGATGAGCCGACACTGGGCTGGGGCCCGTTTATCCGCGCACCAACTCACTGAATGGAACCATCGTCCCCACGCTACCACAAGTTAACGGCCTATCCGCACAACCCAAATTCTTCCAGGATCATCACTATTTTTGTTGAAGGGGAACTCAAATCCCAGGTTCGTTCGGGCCGCGAGGTCCTTGACATGTTCTAGTAGCGTAGGTATCATATACTACGATGCATGACATGGTGGGACCAACCATTGAAAGGTGGGACAGGAGACAGGACAAAGACGTCCGTTAGTAAAACCTGCACAGACTAGCAAAGGTTAGCAACATCAGAAAGTAGCAGAATCATAGCAGAATCGTACCACAATGGAAAGGAGATCTAGCCAAAATCCTGACACTGACCGCTGATGTGACATGTTCCGTCCTGTAGCGATCTTCCCTTCCTATAAGAACTCCCCTTAGGCTAGTTCATTCAAATGCACCAAGGTGGGTTTTGGAAGCTCAGGAGAGGAAGGAGAGGAGAATCTAGAGATTTTAGGATGGAAGGAGAGTCTTCCCGCGTTATGAAGAGAAGCAGGCCTAGCAGCGAGATCAAGCGACTCTTCGACCTCGAGGGTCATCTGAGTGGGACGATCATGTCGCATATGGTAAGCTGATTCTTTTCAAATTTCTCCACGTGAACCTTCTTCTTACTTCCTTCATTTCTTCTTCTTTCTTTTCTCTTCCAGCCATATCCACTCTTCCCAGGCCCGAGGAAGTTTTCCAAATTGCCATGGCTTTCAAAGTTAACTTCCAACATATCCATCGGCATGAGGGCCATACTCTCGAAGTGGCATCTGCAGGGGCTCCTTATTCACACCAAACACTACGAGAAGATTCGTATGGACTGGGCGGCTATGGGCGCACTAGTGGAGATCTGGCATCCCCAGACCCACACTTTTATCTTCCCGACCTTCGAGGCGACCATCCTCCTCGAGGAGGTGGAACTTCTACTTGGATTGAAGAAATTCAAGAGTGAAGAGAAAGTGAAGGCTATGCGGATGCTGACACGGGGGACTTCTGAAAGCGTCCTTGGAAGCTTCATGCCGCCCGACGCAGCCCGAAAGGTTCGTACTCAAAAGGGAATTGATTTGCAAAAGCTCGCGGAATGGGTCATGGAGGCCCTGAGAGGATTACCAGACGATGACTATTTGGAGGGAATCATGAAAGGGTTCACCATTTGTCTGGCGGGTGCTCTCTTGTTTCCTTATACCGACAACATGGTGGAGGAAGACCAACTGAGTGCTATCTGCGGGATCTAGCGTGGAAAGAGGGTGGGGCCCGCTGTCCTTACCTACCTGTATAGTGGCCTTACTGCCTCGAGCATGGGTAAGCCTCCTTTTGGTTGCGCACTTGTCCTGAGTTGCTGGCTGGATTTGCATTTCAAGTTTGATCACCGTGAGGGAATGCCAACCGCTTCGAAGCTCTTCCAATAAAGCCCTCTTCATCACATAGCCGATGTGTTAGGCTTCGGTGATACTGTAGTGAACCGCGTTCCGTGGCTGAAGAAACGTGAAGACTAGCGGTCTCACTTTCGCACCGTGACACAAGGCTTCTTCACTTGCGCACCGGCATGTTTGCTTTCACTTGATCTCCTCATGAGGCCTTCTCCCGAAGTTGATCTTCAACTGATCGGCGCGACCGAGTTCATCCTTTATAATGCGCATCGGTGTTGTCTCTAGATCGGCATCCCATGCCATTTGTTCCCACTACCGACTGGTATCGTCCCTTTGAAGAAGAGGGAGTTGGGCACGGAGGCGGATGCGAGGGAAGCGAAAGCCATTAAAGCTCCCTGGAAGACAAGTGTTGCGGGAAAGGCCTTAGCGCACGTGGTGGAAGAATGTGAGCTGTGGAGAGCTTATATAACCTAACTGGGGAAGTTAAGGCCTAAGGCGCCTAAGTCCCTGATGTAGCTCATTCTGCTTTCTGATGGAATAAAATCTGGCATTTTGATGTTTTGGACCAGTTCCCTTTGTTATGATTTTTATTTTTCCGTTTTTCTATTTTTGTGTTTTCTTTCTTTTTATGTACCTATTTATTCACAATATGACCATATGTAAATATATATATTAAAACAAAATTAATGGGGGCGTCTAGGGGCCTGGACGCCTCCAATTTTTTATTTATTTATTTATTTTTTTTATTTTGGGGGCGTCCAGGCCCTTGGACGCCCCTATATTTTCCGTTTAGTATTTTTTTTTGAATTTTATTTGGGGGCGTCCAGGCACCTGGACGCCCCTAAATTTTTTGAATTTTTGAAAAAAAAGAAAAAAGTGGGGGCGTCCAGGCGCCTGGACGCCCCAAAAAAGGGGTTTTTCTTATATAAGGGGGGCCTCACCCCCCTTTCACTTCTACTGTTCATTCTGACGACTCGTTCACCCTAAACGACCCATTCCCAATTCCAATGGAGCAAGGAGGCCCGAGCCAGGGTGGGGAGAAGCGGAAACGACGGGCTCGTCGTCCGAGGAGGCTGAGAGATGACGCCGAGGAGGCTGCCGTGGCGGAGGAGATTGCCGTGGAGGAGGAGGCTCCACTTTTGGCTGTGGAGGACCCTACGGGTGCTGGTGATGCGGGAGAGGACGAGCACGATCCGGTAAGCCCCTTAGACTTCCATTCTATTGGTTCACTGGGCTAAACTGGTGGACGAGAGGCTGTCTGGAGAACGCCGGGGAGTGAGGGAAAGAGGCGTACAAGGGCCTGGACGCCTCCATATTTTCTTTTTTTCTTATTTATTTATTTATTTATGTAAATAACAAAAATAGAATTAAAAAATAAGGAGGCGTCCAGGGCTTGGGACGCCTCCATGATAATATATATATTTTTTTATTTATTTTTGTTTTGGGTTTTGGGTTTTTCTAAAAATAAAATAAAGAAAATGTAAAGGAGGCGTCCAAGGTGTTGGACCCCTCCAAAAAAATATTTTTTAAAAATAAAAATAAAATAAAATAAATAAGTAGTATATACAGTGTTATTGTTTATTACTATTCATGATGCTGATGTGTTCTTTATTGGTTTTGTGGTGTGCAGGGCGTGATGAAGGGCCGGATCAGTTGGTCCCTAGTGGTGGCAGCATACCGTGGGCTGCCAGACTTTCAGAGGGCGCGTGTGGACACCATGGGCTTCGGAGCTTTCCTTAGGATCGAGCCCTTTCGGCTCGACCTTCCTCTTATCCAGGCATTGAGGGAGCGGTGGCACGCACCGAGCCGGGCGTTTCTGATGCCCTGGGGGCACATGGTGCCGACACTAGAGGACGTGGCTCGGATCACCGGGCTACGGGTTGACGGAGAGGCGGTGAGCGGGGTCACCTACCCCGACTACCGAGAGAGTGCCCTGGACCTGCTGTGGTTAGAGACGAGCGTGACTGACAGAGACAGTAGGGTAGTCGGCCTAGTGGAGATTATAGAGGCGCTCGGATTCATCGACCCGCGCCAGCGGGTTAGCGAGACTGGAGCGGAGTTTCTGGCATGACTGGAGGGAGATGCCCGTGCAGCTTTCACCCAGGACCCGAGCGAGCGGGAGCCGGTGGATCTAGACCTCCGGAGGTTTCTTTTCTTCTTCTTGGGCCGCCTTCTGCTGGGGACGAAGGGGGATGGCATCCACTGTCGTTTCCTCAGGATCTTGGCGGATCTGGACAGAGTGGGACACTACGCGTGGGGAGCGGCTCTGCTTGCCCATCTGATTGCCGATCTAGACCTTCTCCAGACATCCTGTAGTTAAGGGTTCTTTTGTAGATGATGAGGAGAGAGGCAGAGAGAGAGAAAGCCGAGAGAAGGTCCGAGCGACAGCGGGATCAGACTGAGAGGAGGGCCTTGGAGACCCAAGTGAGGAAGCTCCAACTGGGCCTTCAGGCCGTCGTGCAGAGGCTAGGAGGGATGGAGACGCGCTACGAGAAAGCGTGAGAGTTCGGGGAGCGACTGCTCCAGTCTGGTCGCTTTGCCGCTAGTGGCTTCTTTGCCACGCCAGGGGAGGAGCAGCGAGTCATTGCTGTGGAGCCGGCGCCACGAGGCGAGGCGGGTGCTACTGCACGGGGATCCCGGAGGCTTCTGAGGGACCCTCACCTCAGGGGAGAGGAGAGGGACGCCTAGAGGGACGAGCATGAAAATAATGGCAAGAGTTGGCGAGCTAGTGGATCCGCCACCTCTCTATGATTGTAGTGTTTATGACAGCTTATGTAGAATTATGAATGGAGTGATTTGATTTTCTGCTGCTTGTTTGTTCTCTTGCGCGTTCCTTCTTCCCTACACTTCTTCTCCTTTGCATTGTTCCCATGTGATAGGTCTGCCGAGACTCCACTCCAAGCGGAGAATCGCGTCTTGTTGTGACCATTTTCCGCGGGAATCTGCCGTCGAAGTCAATAATGACGGCCCTAGTCCCTTTTCCCAGATGTTGTGTCAAGTTTTGTGGACGTCCTCCAAAACATGATAGGGTATCCCTAGACAACATAGGGGGCTAGTCGTCATATTCTTCGTCCAATCAATCACCCTGTGCGAGCGGTGAAGTGACATACGGGACCGCATGGTAGGTGCCTCATCGCGAGGGCTATCATTAAAGGTGATGGAGGTAATATTGGCTTGCACTCCTTCCATTTCTATAAATTCTTATTCCTTTTATCCTCCTAGGTATATCGAGAGCTAACTCGAGGAGCACAAGTTCTCACGGGAGAGGAGGAGTTCAAAATTCCGAGAGTTGGATGGAGGGCGAATCTTCCCACTCCTCGAAGAGAAGCAGGTCCAGTGGTAGTAGTTCCAGGAGGCTTTCGGACCTCGAAGGGCACTTTAGCGAAAGGGCCCAATCACAACTCGTAAGCTGAGCTTTCCTGCCCTTTTCTCATTCTTTCTCCCTTCCTCTCTTTCTGACCAAACCTCCTCTCCATTTCTTATGCACGCATAGAGTGTGATGAAATCACACATTTCATGGGAGTTAGCAGTGGCCGCATACAGGGGTCTCCCAGATTTTCAGAAGGCCAGGCTAGACGTGATGGGATTTGGTGCCTTTCTTCGGATCGAGCTGATCCAGCTCGACCTGGTCTTGATCCAAGCCTTGTGTGAGAGATGGGACCCAGTGAGCCGGGCATTCTTGATGCCCTGGGGGCACATGGTGCCCAGCTTGGAGGATATGGTCCGGATCACAAGCCTAAAGGTGGAGGGCGAGGCAGTGACCGGGGTCACTTATGCGAATTATCGAGAAGGTGCCCAGAAGCTACTGGGTTTGGACCTAGATGGTCGAAAAAATAGGTCGGTAGCTAGGGCGTCCCTCATGGATGCATTAGGGCTCACCGACACTCGTCGGCGGGACGACGAATCCTCAGAGGAGTTCATGGAAAGGATGGAAATAGGATGCCGTGCCGTGTACTGCACAGATTTCGGCAAATAGGAAAGATGCAACATAGATTTGAGGAGATTTCTCCTCTTCCTTTTGGGGAGATTGGTACTGAGCTCGAAAGGGGATGGTATCCAATGTCACTTCCTGGAGCTGCTATCAGACCTTGAAAGAGTAGGGTACTATGCCTGGGGAGCTGCCATGCTGGCACACTTGTTTGCAGGCCTGTTCCAAGAAGCGGATCGTGAGATGGCTGTGAGTGGTTTTACACCATTCATCCAGGTATTTTTGGTTTTGCTTGTTTTGCATTTTTTTTCTTATTTTTGCAAGGTACTGATGACCTGCGTCGAGCAGCTGTGGAGCTATTATTACCTCCCCATGGGGAGAGCTCGACATTGACGACCCGTGATGGTGCCGCTAGCCAGGCGGTGGGAGCCCATCATGAGTGCAGCACCCCTAACCTACCAACTGATGGTGCTAAGGCGGGAGCTACAGGAGTTCCCTACAGCGATGGTAAAATGGAGACCCTACTCAGACATGGTCGATGCCGACTAACCGTGGGTTCTAACAAGTCGTGCCCGGTTTGGACGGGAACTGCGGATGCACTGCCTGAATGAAATCGAGCCGCTTCGGCTACGATTGGTTATGAGGACTTTGGGACTGGCTCAGGAATGGGTGGATACGGCTGCGCCACCTCGTGTCGGGAGAAAGACGCGAGGACCGGCGACCTGCATTGACTAGCGCGTGCGGTTCCCTGAATAGTATGAAGACTGGCAATGGGGTGGCACGATTGTAGAATCACATGCGCGGGATAGCGAGGACTACTTGCGTCTATATAGGATAAAGTACGCAGAGCGACTCCAACCCCGGGGACTTGTGGAGGTAGGTTTCCCCTTTTTCTCTTTTCTTCTTTCTCCCTTTTTGGTTTTCTGGTGGAAATACTGACTCGTATGGCTACAGGATATCCGTGATACCATGATAGCGAATTTATGAACTCGCTTGGCAGAGATGGAGCAACGGTTGGGCGATGTCCGCGGGGCTACGAGCGCCTTGGTAGGTGTACAGTGTGTTCCTAATTAGAACCGCAAATTCCATATGTTGGCTGCTAATTCACGCGGTTGTAGCATGCTCAGATTGGCGCGGCTTCCTCAGCGATGGGAGTAGGTGGTGCCTCTTCCAGCTTGTGGATTCCCACCTCAGAACTTGACTTGCTTCATGAGCAACTTGCTCATGCCACACAGCGTGTTGCGGAGGCAGAAGGGATGCTCTGTATACAGGTAAAAGTTTCAGTGTTGAGTTCTCTTTGCTTACGCCTTATCGCGTATCTGAGATGGTACACTCGGCAGGAAAAGGAGATGGAAGAAGCGCTTGCCCAAGCTGCGCAGAAGGAGGCTAGGATAGCAGAACTGGAGAGGGAACTGCGGCGTCATCCTGATGATGACTCCTCTAGGGATGCCGTGGAACTGAGGATCACTCTCCAGTTGGAGAGGGAAGACCGCGAGAGAGAACGTGCAGAGAAAGAAAGAGACGCACAGAGAGAAAGAGCCAACAGATTGACTGAAAGGGAGGAACGAAGGGCCATGGAGGCCCAACTATTCGAACTCCGAATCAGCCTTGGTCTTGCTGAACAATGGCTGAGAGATGGTGAGGAGCGCTACCGAAGAGCACGAGAGCGTGGCTTTCATGTTGGTAGCTTCTCTGCTGCTTCCGTGGATCAACGCCGGGATGTGGGAATAGGAAGAGTAGTACAGAGCGGTAGGAGTACCACTTTTCGTAGTTGGGTATCACCTTTGAGAGCGTTTTGCCCGGAGAGTAGTGGGACGAGTAATGCAGAGAGAGAGGGCGGAGCTTGATGTAATTTTTTTAGTTTTTTGGAATAAAATACAAGGTTCGATTTGTTTGGTTTTCACCTTTGCTTCTGTTGCCTGAATCCCTGCACACATCACTGAAACAAACAAATCAGAATTTCTGTTCTGACTTGGCCCCTTGCTCAATAAGCAAATGGTCTCTGTGACTGTTCTTGATAACTGGTCAAGGGGCCAAGCCTTTATTTAAGGAAGGTGAGAGAAAGATGTAGTGATGATAAATGCGACAGGCAAGCACACGAATGCAAGCGGTATTAAAAGTGAGATGCTGCACGCAAATGCAATCATGCAAAATTGATTTGTTTTCTTTTTTATATTTGGCATTTTTTGTTTTATCATAAAAAAGATTTTTTTTGTTTGCAAATATGTACATTTTCTCTTTTCCATTTTTTTGGTTGCTTTTATTATAAAATTTTTTTGTTGCTAACGCCCGACAAGCACCCAAATGGCACCTAACCTACGTGAGAACAGGGGTTTCTTACTAACCTCCCAGGTATCCTAAGTGCACATCTATGTTGATTTGGGCCTCTAGACCCCTCGAATGATGATCCCGCCGGCTAAGACTTACCCTGATGACAATACCGTCATGCCATGTTTAGGCTCCCAGTTACTTCCGACCACAGGGATTCACCCAAAAGGTGTTTGAGGTAAGAGATTTGCCCGACCCGGGTCTGTTTCCTCACAACTCTAGATGGTATATAATGGAACACCCTGGAACCCTAATGACCAACCACGCGACGCTGACCCGGAATCAGACGCCGTCGCACCCATAGGTGACGCGCTTGCATTGGCCTAAGCCCAAGGTTAAGCAAGAAGACATCAAGGTGGTAAACATGGGTCTTGACCAGCCAGAAACACGGAGACTCCTTCGTAGCGATAGCTTTTGCTTTTCAAAGTAGGCAACCAAATGTGTATATTAAAATAAGGTCGCAGACCCTAGGCAGTTTTCACCCTTCAGAAACTCCATCGAACCATCATCTTTAAAGGGAGAAGGAAGAGTGTAGGGGATAAACCTCCTGAGAGGACCGGCAAAGCCGTTAACCCGGCGAGCGAATAAGGGCCCATTAACTCTTTCCTTCCGGACAACTTCGGACCAAATCTCGAGCATTTACATTCCATAGCCCCCCCCTTTTGTGGATTCGAACTTTTGCTTTGAGGGGTTCCATTTATCGCATCAGGCACGGTCACGACCAGGCTCTTGATTTTGATTTTGTGTTTCTTTTGTGAGGGAGATATAGTCGTTTAACGTTTGTGGGCTCCCTTTCGTATGCCTGTGGGGACACTGCCCTCTTCTCGTGCTCTGATCGATGCTCGAGGAAATGGATCCTACTCTTGCCCTTGGGGTTTGAGTTTCGGTTTCTCATGCTCAGCGTTTTAAGGGCGCCGACTGTCTCATTTGGTCGAAGAGAAAAGAATAAAGATTACAGCTTCCGGAGATCTTCTGGGTGGGGCCCCACCGTAGGTGATGCTACCGACTTTTTTTTTGAATAAAATACATAAGTGAGCACATGTTAGCTTCCTTCGAGCGAGCATAGGCCGACGTGGCCGGACAGGGATCTCCACGGTTCTGGCAAACCAAGACTCGGTGCCTACCAAGCCTTAATGGGCCCTATCCTAACATGAAGGTTAGATGCAGTGACTTGACTACATGGTGACCACCAGGCATTGGCATTTTGAATTTTCCATATTTTTAGTGGTTTTCAATATTTCTTTATTTTTGATGTTTTCTATCTTTTCATCATTTTTTTTGTTTTATGCTAAGGGTAGTATTTCTTAAGATAAAGCCCATTCCAAGGGTGGGATAACTCGGTCCCTTCGGCTTTGACTAGCTTGTAGGCGTTGCCAGGGTACACGGCTTGAATTACAAATGGCCCTTCCCAATTAGGTTGGAGCTTAGAACGCGGACCTCCAGGTTTGACAAAAATTCTTTTTACGACCATCTCACCGACTTTGAATTTTCTCTCAACGACTTTCTTTTGGTAAAAGCGAGCGAGTCTATTTTGATACACACGCGCGTGTTCGGTAGCGGCCAGCCGCTTCTCATCCAAGAGTTCCAACTGGGCGAGGAGTGAATTACGACGATCGTCGAGGGGAAATTCCTCGTCCAATTGTACCCTGAGAGAAGGGATCAGAGTCTCGTATGGGACTACCGCTTCCATACCATAAGTAAGGGCAATTGGGGTCTGCCCGGTGGGGGTACGGATTGAAGTGTGATAGGCCCATAGGGCTTCGATAAGTTTTTTTGGCCAGTCTGAAAACTTACTAGACTCGTAGGTTTTTTTGATGATTTTGAGCAATGTTTTATTGGTGGCCTCCGCTTGGCCGTTACCTTGTGGGTAATAAGGCGATGAATGATGCAATGCAATTGCGTACCTTTTGCAGAGGTCCTGTAGGTCCTGAGAAATGAACTGTGGTCCATTGTCGGTGACGATCGTGCTTGGGACGCCGAATCTGGCGAGGATGTTCTTCATGATGAACTTGCAGACTATTGATGCCTTGATTTTCGCGTAAGCTTCGGCTTCGGCCCATTTGGTGAAGTATTCCGTCGCAGTAAGGATGAAAGATTTCTGCTTGGTGAGGGAATTGGGATCACCTAGGGGACCAATGATGTCGAATGCCCACATGGAGAAAGGCCACGGGGAGGATATTGGATGAAGTGAGGAAGATGGTGAATGGATTTTATCGGCGTGAAGTTGACACTTGACACACCTACGGACATAGACAGCACAATCCTCTTCCATAGTGGGCCAATAAAAGCCTTGGCGAATGATCTTCTTGGCGAGCATCTGACTATTCACGTGGCCACCGCACACACCCGAGTGCGTCTCCTCTACACATTTCTAAACCTCATCGTCATCAAGACATCTTAATAGAATACCAGTAAGGCTCCTCCTATAGAGTAGACCTCCAACCAATGTATATTTCTGAGCCACCCTTCTTATGGCTTTCTTGTCCTCTGTGGTGGCCCCTTCAGGATAAGACTGATCTTGGCAGTATTTGACGATTTCATAGAACCATGGTTTCTCTTCATCAGCCAGTTCTTCTTCGGCCTCTGCCAACATGATTTCCCTCTTCTCAAGGATATCTTCCTGCAGGATCTTCCTTGCTATCCTGTCTTTGGTATTTACGTAGGAAGCATCATCGATTGCAGGGGCGTGAAGTTTGTAGATGGAAATGGACTCAAACCATCTTCCTAGAGAGAACCTTATGGATGATGCCAACGAGGCGAGGGCATCGGTGAGAATATTCTGATGACGAGGGACATGGACAAAGATCAATTTTGTGAACAGTTTGGCAAAGGCAGCAGTGAGTTCTTGGTATGGCTTGAGTTTGGGATCGCGAGTGTGATATTTAGTAAGCACCTGGCGAAGGATGAGTTGACTATCACCTATGACTCGCAACTCAGTGATACGAAAAGAATGGGCGAGTTCTAGGCCAGCTAGAAGAGCTTCATATTCGGCTATATTGTTGGTAACTGGAAATTTGAGCTGGTATGCCAATGGGAATGTGAGGCCTTCAGGCGACAGGAGGGCGACGCCGATTCCTCTCCCTTGAGCATTCAGAGCTCCATCAAAATATAGCGTCCACATTGGCTCATCTGATTGGTTGACGGACATTAGTTCCTCATCTGGAAACCTTGATTGGACGGGATCGAACTTGGGGAGAGGATGGTGAGCAAGATGCTCGGCTATGGCATAGCCTTTAATCACCTTTTGCTGGATGTAGGTGATGTCAAACTGAGAGAGAAAACTTTGCCAGCGTACTAGCCTATTCGTAAGGATGGATTTCTCCAGAAGGAATTTGATAGGATTCATTCGAGCAATCAAGTGGACTTCATGAGCCAAGAAGTAGTGCTTCAATTTCTGCACTACCCAAACGAGGGCAGCACAGGTTTTCTCCATGACGTGTACTTCTGCTCACTGGGATTGAGAAGTTTGGACAAGTAATAGGTTGCCCGTTCCTTGCCTTCTTCATCAGCTTGTACCAGGACAGCTCCCACGGAGTCGTCCAAGACTGAGACGTAAAGGATCAGAGGTTTTTCTGGTTTGGGTGGAATGAGAACGGGCGGACTAGCCAGATATTCCTTCAACCCTTCAAAAGCTTTCTGACATTTAGAATTCCAGTGGAATTCTACTCCTGGCTTGGTCAACTCGTAGAGAAGTCGACACCTTTGTGAATGTTGGGACACAAACCGACGAATAAACTGCAACCTCCCGATTAAACCTCAGACTTCCCTCAAATTCTTCGGAGGCGGCATATCCCTGATGGCCTTGGCTTTGTCGGGATCTATCTCGATCCCTCTTTTACTCACAATGAACCCCAGTAATTTACCCGACGACACACCAAACACACACTTTTTCGGGTTCATTTTCAATTGGAACTCCCTTGACCTCTGCAAGACCTTAGCCAAAACTTCTGGATGTTCCATCCTGGTCCTTGATTTTACCAATAAGTCATCCACATACACTTCCAGATATATGTGCATCATGTCATGAAATATGGCCATCATAGCTCTTTGGTAAGTAGCTCCAGCATTCTTTAACCCAAACGGCATGACCACATAACAATATGTTCCCCAAGGGGTAGTGAATGACGTCTTTTCCTGATCCTCTTCTGCCAAACGAATTTGATTGTATCCTGAAAATTCATCCATGAATGAGAGGGTTTCGTAACCTGCCGTGTTATCGATCAACACATCAATGTGAGGCAAGGGAAAATCATCCTTTGGACACGCGCGGTTAAGGTCCCGGAAGTCGATGCAAATCCTGACTTTCCCATCTTTCTTCATGACCGGGACAATATTCGCCACCCATTGAGGATAAAGGATGACTCTAATGAACCTGGCTTTGTGGAGCTTATCGACCTCTTCTTTCATTTTCAAAGCCATCTAAGGGTGGAAACGCCTTAACCTTTGTTTTACCGAGACGGCCCCTGGTTTTAGGGTTAAACGGTGTTCGACCAAGGTTGAATCTAGACCCGGCATATCCTCGTAGCTCCATGTAAACGTGTCCTTATATTCCTTGAGAACTTCAATTAATGCCTTTTCCTCAGAGGGTGGTAGATTGTCGCTTATAAGGATGATCCTAGGGTCTTCCTCAGTTCCCAAGTTGACTTCTTTGGTGGATTCTTCTACGGCGGTTGACGGCTCGTCGAATCTCCTCATTCCACTAGCATATGCACCAGCCGCGTCCTCATATTCCTCACCCTCATCTTCGGTAGGGTATTCTTCATCCGTGATCTTGTAGACTCCATATCCTTCATCAAATGCGCAGTCGCCCTCACATTCTATTTTCGGTAGCCGGATGGAATTTTCTAACAACTGGGGGATGGCAAGAAGGGCCTGACATCTGGCGGCTAAATCTAGAAGGAATCGACGAGGGATCTGCCTACCCTTGGATTTCTTCCTAGGTACCACCCTTGACCTATCATTCCTAGATTGACTGACAATATTTACATAAGAAGAGGAAGACGAAGAGGATGGTGTAGAATGTACAGGAGAAGACCCCTCAGAGGAGGAGTAGAAAAGGTCGCTCATTGGACCTTGGATGGGTGGTCCGCAGGGTGGGACGCACCTGTGGGAGATGTAGGAGGTTTCCTCAACGAAGATGTGTTGTTGGGGAGTTTAAAAATTGACGTTTTTTTTTCGTTTTCAGTTTTAATGACAAAGCAGTGAAAAGAGATTGGAGGAGAGAGGAAAGTGGTTATGACTAGAGGATTGTGAGGCTCATAGAGCAGATCATGGTTGAAGACCTGGTGCGGGTGAGAAGCCCGCGTAGATATGTAAGTAGAGAAGGGGATCTGGGAAGATCATCAAACAATTGTTTGGCCCAGGAAGAAGATATCAGCAAAGGCTGAGACGAGTGGATGGAGAAGATGGTGGCTAATGAGCCGTCGACGGCAATGTTGAGGACGGATGAAGATCCATCGATGACAGGGTCCTTCTGGCGAGGACGAGGATAGTTTGGAACCTTGGCAAGAGTGGTAATATTCTCTGGTATTTCGGAGATCAATGGTGGTCCTTCAAGCTGCGGAGACGAGAACATCCTTTCCAGTGCAACGGAAATGTCCCGTATGTCGAACCATTTGTTCCACTCGCATTCCGGATCTTTGATCTTACCTCTTTTTGTGATCCTCGGACATTTTTCAGCCAAATATACAGCATGTGATCTCCCATATGCTTCTCGTGGGTAATCTCCCATCTGAACAACGGGCCCTCTGTTGAAGTGGTTTGATAGAGTCCATGTGAGGGGCTTCCAATCCACCTTGAACGGTCCTTTGAAGCCTAGGCCAAACCTGCGGTTCGGCCTAATTTCCTTTGGCGGTTTGAGCCTACCCTGTAACTGTGCGCCCAGACCTTTACCCTGTTGGTAGCCGATGTTCCTCATAATCTCCCCTTTGGAGTGAAAAGAGAGATATGATGTTGCGGTTGTCCTGACCGGCTCCTTTGGTGCTAGTGGAATGTGAGATGAATCACGTACGTCCAGTAGTGACAATATGGGCCGATGAGACGGCCAAACAGAGGGCAGAGAGGTGTTGATAGCATCCACTGTGTGAAGGACAGGTGTACTGACCACTTTAATAATCCTCCCATTGTAAGGAAACTTCAGGCACTGATGGTTGGTGGAAGGCACAACGTCCATGGCTTCGATGTAAGGGCGACCCAGTATAGCCTTGAATGTGGGGTCCATGTCGAGGACATGAAATTCCGTGAGAATTGACATGGGGCCTAGTTCTGCCTTCAGAATAATCATCCCCTGCGGCGGCCTTTTGCTATTGTCATAAGCCGTGACCGTGATCGAGGAAGGTCCTATTTGTTCTTCGTTGACCCCACACAACTGAAGGGTGTCCATGGAGATCACATTTATAGACGCACCCGTGTCTACAAGGCACGGGTTTATGGATACCCCATTAATTTTTATTGAAATGCACAATACATATTTCCGAGCTTCCTTGGGAGCGAGCTCATAGTTATGGAACATGGTGGCCGGTTGTGTGTCTGTTGGGGTCAGGACGGTCGAAATCTTCTCCACGGGGAGGTCTTCATTCACCATGACCCTTTGAAGGTACTCCATTAAGGCTGCCTGGTGGGATGTGGATCTTTGAAGTAGCTCCAGGATGGAGATCCGAGCAGGCGTCTTGTCCAAGTGTTTCAATAGATCATACTGTGTTCCAGGGATAGCTCTTTCTGGTTGTTCTCCATCATCCTTCTCTGTCCGAGATTGCTCAGGATTCTGATTATTGTAGGGGAAAACCCTGTGGAAAATCCTTCCACTCCGGAGCACCATTGCCTGCGGCTTTTGTACATCTGTGGGGGTAGCAGTGGGTTTTAACAGGGATTTGAGGGGTAGTGGTGGAGGAATGGTTGATGAAGCAGGGGTGATGACGGGAGCAGGGATTCCGATGAGGGGTTTGTTAGGTGGAGGCATGGTGGAGGTAGAGGGGATATCGCGCGGATTATGAAGGATAAGGGGTCTGGAAGGTGGAGGTGGAGACGAAGTAGAAGTGGGTAGGGCTTGAAGCGGGCAATGATTTTGAGGTGGGTGATGGGTAATGAGTGGTTTTGAAGGCATTAGTGGTGATACGGTGGAGAAAGACGGGGTTATCTATGGTTGACAGATGATAAGGGGTTTAGAAGGCGTAGGGGTAAATGTGGTAGAGGTGGATGGTAAAGTGGGGGAGTGAGAGAAGATGAGATGGTGTGAAGGCGTAGTGGAGAGTGTCGGTTGATAGGAGATCGGGGTGTGGATGAGAGGGCGTAATGGTAGTGGAAATGGTGAAGGCGATACCGACGCGGGTTGATGAGAGAGAGGTGCTACCCGGGCAAGGCAAGGGTGTTGCGTGATGATAGGATTGGCGGTAGAAAGAATGGAGGTACTTTCCGGGTGCCACACCTGCTCTCTCCCGACTTCCGGGAAGGAGGAGATGGGGTTAACCTGATGATTGGGTTGTTGGTGCCCCGGTAACGGATTCTGGATTATTCCCATGTTGGGCTGTTGTTGTGGGGCCTGCTGAGACTGCTGTTGTTGTTGTGGTTGCTGCTGCTGCTGCTGCTGTTGTAACTGCTGTTGTGGCCTATGAGGAGGTCTCCTAGCCTTGAGAGCGGTGACGTATCGTCTCATTTCATCCCAATCTATTTGATGTTCATCATTCATATCATGGATGTAATCTTTGAAATGGAAGCAGTAATCTACTGTGTGTCCTGGCTGCCTGTGGTAGACGCAGTATTTGGAGGTATCAACATTCGGGGGCCACACGGGCCTTTCTCTGGGTAGGGCGAGTTGGTTTGATGCCATGAGGGCATTAAAAATGTCTGCTAAGGTTTCTGGCAATGGTGGATAGTAGGCTCTCTTGGGACCGACCGGCCTCCTTTGTTGCTGTTGAGGACCATAGTTCCCCGGGGGTGGAACTTGGTTGTACTGAAGCGGTGGTTGTTGTTGCTGAGGTTGTGGTTGTTGTTGCTAGGGTTGACGTAATGGAGACATATTATCCTGGGGTGGATTATTTTGGGGTGGAGGACGAAGAGGGAAAGGACCTGGTTGGAGGGGAAGTCGGGGCATTTGTGGAGGCCTTGGGTTGACTGTATAGTTGGCATTGTTGACCGCACCCACTTGCTCATTTGTCACGACCCCTTCTGTGGCCCCGCCCGGGACAACAGCGCCTATCTTTCTGACCACTTTGGGCTTCGGCGACTCAAACATGTTCATAATGGGGGAGTCTTTTAACTGGGTTTGGATGTACCGGGCCCTTTCATAGAGTTCCTCCATTGTAGTAAGTTTATTCATGGCTAGGACATGTCTGAACTGTGGGGTTGCATTAGACACAATCATCTTCACTTGTTCGGGCTCGGAGAGGGTATCCCTTATTCTTTTCGCCAGAGACCTCCATCTATCAGCATAGCGGACAAAATCCTCGTCGGGCTTCATCTTTTCGGCCAGTAGGTCGGTAATGGAGAGTGAGGGACCGACCCTATCCCTATATTTCTGCAATAACCTTCTCTGGACTATTTCAAAATTCTCGGCCTCGCGGGGCTCCAAGAAATAGAACCACTCTAGCGCGGGACCATCCAATGATCTCCGAAAGAGGTATGCTAGGGACCTCTGATCGTTTTGCCAATAGGAGGACTTATACATGAAATCCTTGAGGTGAATGAAGGGGTTGCCGGTACCATTGTATCTGCGGTACGTGGGCATTTCGGAGGGAGGAAGATGAATGACGGGAAGGATTGGCAAAGCAACCTCCGGGGTGGCTTTCACGTCCACCATCCTTCTCAGATTTTGAAACTGCTCGTCCATACGATTGAACCTATTGAGGAGCGATTGGTCGATCTCCTCTAGAGGTGAAGGTGGCACTTGCCACTGGGGGAGAAACTGTCTCCCAGAGACTTGAGGGGGGAACCCCGAATGGGAGGGAGCTGTCGGACCGCCGACAGTTGGCCCTGGCTGAAGCGGTATGTGGGGAACAACGGGAGTTTGAGATTGTGACGGGAACTAGAATGAGGGTGGTTGTTGGCTCGCTTGTCCTTGAAGCGAGGGAGACTGGATGGCTTGCGCCAATGAAGGAGATGGAATGGCCTGCACGGACTCTTGGAGAGGTGCGATGGCCGGAGATGATTCCTGGGGCGTGGGGGAAACAGATTTCCCCTTTAGAATGGCCTGGAAGGCCCGGAGCTGTTCAGAGGTAAGCTCCGTGTTGGCGAGGACGCCCAGTAAGGAAGAGATATCCTGTGGTGGGGACGTGTCCCCGGCAATAACCTGCACCTCATGCGAGGGCTCATGAGAAGGACCCGAGTCCATAGCATAGACTCGCGGGTCGGCTGACAAACCACGACTAGGGTGGTTCTCCTCAAAAGACTCATGAGCCATGCTCACAGTTTTCCCAGAACGCAAAAACATACACTAGCAAGCAGGTAGCAGAGATTATCAAACAAGTGGATGCCTTTACGCCTTTTTTTTGTGTTTTGATTTTGATGATTTTTTTTGTGTTTTTAGCGAGATCCGAAGTTCACACAAAATAGGGACCCTAGTTTATTTTTGTTTCACCGCCGTGTCAGCTAGGGTCTCTCGTCTTACTACGAATGGAATGACTAACTCCGGGGAACTTCAATGGTACAACCAGCCCAGTGAACGAAGAGGATATTCTTCGATGTCGGGGACTTACGGAGGTCACAGTGGAGGAGATACTAGTCCGTTGAGAGGAATTCTCAAACGGAGAGTCCTTCCTTCACCGGGAAAGGGTGATCCTTAGAAAAAATGAAAAAGGATATAAAAGAGGGATGGATGTATGCAATGGGATGCTGACAGAGATATAGAGTAAGAAAACAACAGAAATAACAAACATATGATAAACACCCAACCAATCACAACTGACAGTGCTGCCGTGAGCACAACGGGGGCACGCGAGGGCGCCAAGGTGGAGAGGCACGGACGGTGCCGAACTTTCAAGGGTAGCCAAAAGGAAGCAGTAGACGTCCCACCGTGATCGCCAATCTGTGAGCGACGTCACGCGGTTCAGGGAGCGGAGAGGACGCGGAGCGCGCGGGCTCCTCTTTTGTTTGCTGCAACACAGAAATAAGAGAAAAGAGAAGGGGCCACCACGGGAGATTGCTCCGGCGGGGCGAGCGGGACAAATGTAATATAGCAAGATATGGGGGTTAAACGGCCATAGCGGGAAGTGACTCGCCGCGGCCTCGGGGGGACGGGAATGGTGTAGAAATTAAATAGCAAGAATTGAAACGGCCATTGGGGAAGTGACTCATCGCGGCCTCGAGAATATGAGCAGATAAGAATATAACAGAATATAAGGAGAATATAAAGCGCGGGAATTTAAACGACCATTGGGGAAGTGACTCGCCGTGGCCTCGAGAATATGAATAGATAAGAATATAACAGAATATAAAGAGAATATAAGAGCGAGAATTTAAACAGTCATTGGGGAAGTGACTCGCCGCGGCCTCGAGAATATGAATAGATAAGAATATAACATATAAGAACGGGAATTTAAACGGCCATTGGGGAAGTGACTCGCCGCGGCCTCGAGAATATGAGCAGAATATAAC
Source organism: Amorphophallus konjac (assembly GCA_022559845.1). Taxonomy (NCBI): domain Eukaryota; kingdom Viridiplantae; phylum Streptophyta; class Magnoliopsida; order Alismatales; family Araceae; genus Amorphophallus; species Amorphophallus konjac. The sequence goes on from CM040126.1 coordinate 115,924,705, forward strand.
AGAATATAAAGAGAATATAAGAACGGAAATTTAAACGGCCATTGGGGAAGTGACTCGCCGCGGCCTCGAGAACAAGATGTGATCGCCAGGGGCCAAAAGACCCCAAAATAAAGAAAGTGATCGCGCCTACCTCAAGAGCGGGAGATGGCGGGTTGCTTCTTCCTCCCCCTTCGGCCGGTCGATGGAGAGGGCTTTCCTTGGGTACCCTTGCAAAACAATGATAAATAAGTAACGAGTGGATTAGAAAGATGAAGGTGTAGTATTCAAATCCTTGCGATAAAAATAACAAAATGATGGCAAGACACACACCTGGTTGGTGTTATCTTTTAAACCCCTCTCGGACTCGAGTAGGAGGAAAATGAGATGATGGATGCAAGAAGTATATAAGGAGAGGCGCCCTTATGAAGGGGGATAGAGGATGCGAGATGATGAATGCAAAAGAACTACGAAGAAAAAGAAAGGATTGGCTTATTAAATGTGCCGACGGTGAAATCCGGCGGAGCTCCGGCAGCGTAGGGACGACGTGGAAGCGCGATGGATGAAGACGACCTTCCTCTCGCGAGCGTGGGCACCCGAGAAGCCGGCAGAACCTCCACCTACAAAAGACCCCACGGGTTAGAAATGACTCCGGTAGCCTCTAGACTCGGCAGCCTATCGGATCTCTTAGAAGCTCTCCCAGAACTGAGGGGGTGGGCCTCTATTTATAGGGCTCCGGAGGGTGGAGGCGTCCAGGACCCTGGACACCTCCATTAGGGCCGAACTAATATTTTAATCTATTTTTATTCATTTTTTTTGAATATTTTCTTGGGGGCGTCCAGGGTCCCGGACGCCTCTGTAACATCCACCGAACTCCACCGAAAGATGCACGCGGTTTGGCACAACGCGTGGTTTTGGAGCGGCGACCCGTGATTCAGAAATGGGCGCGTCCACCTGGCTGGACGTCTCCATAATTTAGATTTTTTCACACACGACAAACCGTCGTTCGGTGGGCGGCGCCCGTGAGGGAGTTGATGGAGGCGTCCAGGGGCCTGGACGCGTCCATAAATATATTATTATTATTATTATTTTGTCTTTTTATGCCAAAGCTGGCATTATATATTTTTTATTTTTGTTTTCATGGAGGCGTCCAGGAGCCTGGACGCCTCCATAAATTATTATTATTATTTTTTTGTTTTGTCTTTTTATGCCAAAGCTGGCATTATATATATATATATATATATATTTTTTGTTTTCATGGAGGCGTCCAGGAGCCTGGACGCCTCCATAAATTATTATTAGTTGTATGTGTTTTTTGGCGTTTTGTATATGTTAAAGTAGTGGGGGCGTCCAGGGACCTGGACGCCTCCATGAAGACCCCTCGGGTCCCCTAAAAAAGGCTTCGGCAACCACCCGCCAGACCATCTTCCTGGTTCTGGAACCTTCCGGTGCGTCCGATTGGTGTTGATACCGTCCGAATGCCGCAACGAGACGGTTCCGGATGCCGAAAAAGGCAGAAGAATACCCAAGAAAAGGAAGCACTCAAGTGATTCAAAATGCGTAAGCCGTCGCGGGGCGTCGTATAGTAATATGAGACTTTCTCAGGAGATGTAAGGAATGGCATGTCTACAACCCCCAGTCGCCAATTGACTGGAAGCCTGCCTAACCCCTAGGCGCCAATTCAGTATTAGCAGCTTCTGATTCCTGGTCTGTCTCGTGGTTTGTACCGACACGACCCTAATTTATTTTTCTGCATATTATGAGTCCTTGAAATCCATTCCATGAAAATCTACCTTGTGTATATCCTACAATGGCAACCCTTAAAATTCTATATTGGCTATAAATGAGAGTGGATGTCAAAAGTAATACATAAAATGCTGTGCATATAGGTCAAGGTCTGGTCCTAGGAGGAGCACCCGAAGGTACTTGTGCCCATGGGAGTTTATTGACCACGATGTTTGACATTGCACCGAAGTACTTGCTTGACTTGCTTGACTTGAGACACTCCACACTTACTCTCTCTACTTGCTTGACTTGACTTGCGTGGCCCGAAAAGGGCGATACTTGAGTTGCGTGACTCGAAAAAGGGCAAAATAGTTGTTTGATTGAAATAACCAATTCTATTGACACGTACTTGATATTACTTGCTTGAACATGAATTTTACTTGCTCGAACATGACTCTTACTTACTTGTACATGAGTTCTTGCTTGCCCAAAAAATGGCATCAACATCTATAAGTTCTTGATATCCTGCTTGACAAACACTTGAAATCATGCGATACTCTCCTTATACAGTTCTTGATTTCTTATTATTCATCATGCATAGATTTACCGTATACCTGATGTTTCTTACTTGTACATCATGCATAGCTATACTGGTAATACATGTAACCTGTAAATCACTTAAAGATTGCTCGAACTTGAGATGTAATTCCTACTGAGCGATTCGCTCATCCAGTTGCTTCCTAACATTTTCAGGTAATTCGGATAGAGACATCCACCTAAATGGGAATGAGACTGAGTGAAGAGTGCTAGAGTCACCTATCGTCTACTATCTGCTAGTCGTGTCTTTTGATTTTCTTGAGTCCTTTTATGTATTTCTAGTTATATCAGTTTAGTTGACTGAAGCTTGTTAAGGCTTATAGCCTAGTATTTAGATTTGAATAAGGAATGTCATGGATTAGAATTTCCACCTTTTTCGTTATTTGGATAATTGTCATCTTGGACATTAGTATCATATTAGAAATAAATTCTTGGTTATGATTTAGATAAATTGCACACTCTGTCTTTTGTCAAAAAAAAATATATGTAGACTGCTCTGATTGAATGGTTTTATATAAGCTGGCCACGACCTCGGGTATCTTCCGCGCTCAGGGCGTGATAGCCTTTGGCGTATCCAATGGAAAATTCCTCGGCTTCATCATTAGATATCGAGGAATCGAGGTGGATCCCAGTAAGATCAAAGCAATCCGGGAGCTTCCACCACCCAGCAGCATCACCGAGCTCAGGTCCTTCCCGGGGAGGCTGACCTACATTCGGAGGTTTATTTCTAACCTCTCCGGTTGATGCACGCCTTTTAGCAAGCTGATGAAGAAAGACGCCCCGTTTGTATGGGACTCTGAATGCCATGTGGCTTTCGAGCAAATCAAGGAGTGCCTCCTTACTCCCCCAGTCCCGGGGGTACCAGTCAAGGGTAAACCCCTTATACTCTACATCGCCACCATGGAGCTCTATTGGCGCAAATCAACGAAGAAGGTAAGGAGCAGCCGCTCTACTACCTTAGCCGAAAATTGATCGGTGCCGAGTACGGCTACTCCCCCATGAGAGAGTCTACTTGGCATTGGTATTCGCCGTCAAGAAGCTGCGGCATTACCTCCTGTCCCATCGAGTCGAGCTCATATCCAAGCATGACCCTCTGAAGTACCTCCTCCGACAGCCCGTCCTCTCAGGCTGACTGGGAAAGTGGGCTCTCTTGCTAATGGAGTACGACATCACTTATGTCCCCAGAAAGGCAATCAAGGGATAGGGCATGGCTGAATTCTTGGTAGCTCATCCAGTACCAGACGATTCATCCTTCAACACAGAGCTCCCTGACGAGGAGTCCCTTGTTGGCCAATTACAACAACCGATTGAACATAGCGAAGATGTCTTGCATTACTGGCATCAAGACACTCTCACAGCCAGTGTACCTTGCTGGGAGCTCTACTTCGATGGCGCTTCCCGGGGGATTACCTGGAATAACCAAGACCCCGCCATCATGGCAGGTGCCGACATCATTTTCCTGACTCCTCAGGGCGGAGTTTTGTACAACTCATGTGCTCTTATGAAGTCCCTGACCAATACTAATTGGGCTTTAGATGGCTCTCGACATGGGCATTAAATGCCTCAAAGCCTACGGGGGCTCTCAGCTAATAGTTTGCCAAGTCCTCGACATCTATGACGAGCGGAAGCCAGAGCTGGATCCATACCATGCCGTTGTCGCCAGATTGACCCAGAAGTTCTATTTCTTTGAAATAGATCATATTCCCAGAAGCAGCAACACCCAGGCAAATGCCCTGGCAAAATTGGCTGCGGCCATCAAGCTCCCACCCGAGGGCGAGGTCGACATCATTGTCAAGCACAGAAGGCTGATGTCAAGCTCACTTGAGAGCGACGCCGGTCTCACCGTATATGAGGTCCATTACCTCGACCAGAACGCTTCTCCAGAAGAAGAAGATTGGCATGCGCCGATCATAAAATTCAAGAAAGGGTGGCTCCCTCCTGACCGAGCTCAAAGAGTCCAGCTACTCCGCCGAGCAACCTCTTACGAGGTAATTGGCAACTCCCTATACCGACTGGTCCACGAGAAGGACAAGTCGATTCTCCTGAGATGCGTCTCTCCAGTCGAGGCTCGAGCCGTCATGCTGGAGGTCCACTCCGGATTGTGCGGTGCGCACTAGGCCGGAGATCGTATGAAGCACACCATTAAGCTCAAGGGCTTCTATTGGCCAAACATGTATGCGGATTGCGTCCAGTACGCCCGTACATGCCATTAATGCCAAGCCTTTAGCCCAGTACCTAGAAGACCTCCTAAACCACTGCATCCCATAGCCCCCACTTGGCTATTCGTAGAGTGGGACATGGACATCGCGGGGCCTTTCCCGCCATCTTCCAAGGGCCATAAATACATCTTGGCCGCCACCGACTACTTCTCTTGCTCGGCGGAAGCCCTCCCCTTGCGGGTGGTCATCGACGAAGTGGTCACCAGATTGTCCAGCATAACATCATCTACCAATTCGGTACTCCCAGCCGCATAGTGTTAAACAATGGCACACCATTCAAGAATAGGGCCATATACCAGCTGATGGCCAAGTTTCACATCGACTGGAGAACCTCTTCGGTCTACAACCCCCAGGCCAATGGCTTCGCAGAAGCCTTCAACAAGACCCTCTGCAAGCTCCTAGCTAAAATGGTTAGCCACCGAAAACATGATTGGGGTGAGAAGGTCTTCGAGGCACTGTGGGCCTACCGGACTATCTATAAAACCCCTATGGGGTGTTCGCCATTCTCCCACGCCTACGAGGCAGAAACCGTTATCCCCATCGAAGTCCAGTGAGCCTCTTATCACGTGGCGATCCACACCGGCCTTGCCGGCCCTGATGAAAATGAATACCAGAGAATCGAGTCTGACCTGGAGTCTCCCGCCGTGCGTCTCCCGTTGATTCGCCGGCGGCGGCATGGACGCTTCTGGGGGGCACCCAGTGGTCCCCCCGGCTCAGTCCTCTTTGCCACGTCCGATGTCTCCATTGGCCTCTTTGCCATCGTCCTCTGCTCGTTCTTTCAAGGATGCACTTTTCTCTTCGCTGGCGCCACCGGTGATACGAGGAGAGGTTCACTGCCCGGCGTCAACTGATAATGGTGAACCTGCCGTCTTCTTCAGCAAGGAGGAGATATCAGCGTCCCTTCAGCCTTTCAGCTTCGCTGTTGTTGCTCGAACGCCATTTGGCAGGCCTCCCTTCCCAGATATTAGGTCGCATCTTCGTGCAAGGTGCGACTTCAAGGATGATTTCATGATTAGCTCTCTCGATCCAAGGCACCTTCTTCTCAGGTTCAGGAATCATGATGACTTTCTGTCGGTGCTTTTGAGGGACACTCTCTTTGTTCATGGAAAGCTTTTCAAATTCTTCAAATGGTCTTTGGATTTTTCGCCGGACTCGGACTCCCCTGTGCTTCCTATCTGGATTGCATTCCCGTTCTTACCTGTAAATTTCTTCCTGGAGCCCATGCTTCGATCGGTTGCTGGTAACATTGGAAAGGTTTTAAAGATTGATTCATCCACTTCAAATCTTTCTAACACCTCTGCAGCGAGAGTTTGTGTTGAGCTGGATATTTCGAAGATTCATCCATCCAGAATCTGGATTGGATACCCAGGGGGTGGTTTTTGGCAAGATGTGTTATATCCAAATTTTCCACTTTTCTGCTCTCATTGTTCCAAACTTGGTCATAATGTCGACTCTTGTAAGATGAAACTATCACTGAAACGGAATGCTGATAAGCCGGGGAGCAAAATCGATTGTAGTCCAACTGATGCTCAGCCTAGACTCATATCTAAATGGCAGCCTATTTTGTCAAATCAAAAGGTAGCTGACCAAGTCACTGTGAGTATTCTAGAGCGGCCTCTGCCAGTTGCTCCTATGCGTGCAAACGTTTTAGTCTCTGACAAGGCCTCTCCCGCTGCTGCCTCAAGGTTGGTTGAGGATTTACCTTCTAGCTCTGCTTTAGCTGCTGTCCTGCCTAATTCCAACTCTGATGCATCAACTGACGCTGGACCTTCCATTCCAATTGAGCAACTTACTTCTTATTCTCAGCCTTCATATGCTCAAATGCTTAATAATCAGCAGTGTCCCAGTAATATTTCTGGAAAAGGGCTCCCTTCAATCCAATCTCCTGCGTCGGTGTCGGTAACGATAGAACCTGAGGCTGCCCACAGGCTGCAGGCAAAACAGATGGCAGGTGTTGTGCAAGAGGGTTGCTATGGCCGACTTAAGGATTCTATTGACAACCAGAAGAGCATGGAGACCTTATTGGTTGATCAGGCTGGCACTGGAGATTGTCCCTTTCCTTATTCAGATGGTAATGAAAATGACTCTTTGGAAATTCTCAGGAAGGAAATTGCTTCTGATGCAGCTGTAGACAACGTGAGAACTCTGCTCACTGAGCCGGCTAGGATAATAACTAGATCCATGACTAGATCTGGATCCTTGGGTGATATTTCAGAATTGGTTCATAAATGACGCACATCATCATCTGGAATGTCAGAGGCATTGCTAATGATGTCTCCATTGGTCGTGTTAAATATTTCATCAAAGCTTACAACATTGACTGTATTGTTCTCTTGGAACCTAAGGTGAACCTTAGCAGGATGGATGGAATCCGGAAGAAACTGGGTATGTCTAATGGCCTGGCTAATGAGGATGACATGGCTCACATTTGGGTTCTGTGGAAGCACCCACTGGATTTTTCTCTTGTTAGCTGTGACAACCAGCAGATAACCATTCAACAAATTCATTCAGCTAGCCCTGGGTTTCATGTTACCTTGGTCTATGCCAAGTGTAATACCTCTGAAAGAATAATGCTCTGGGACTCCCTCAGAAATGCTCATGCTCAGATCTCTGGCCCGTGGCTGGTAGGAGGAGATTTTAATTGTATTCTGAATGTTGATGAAAAGCTTGGTGGAAACCCTCCTTCTCTACAGGCAATTTCTGATTTCAAGGAATGTGTGTCTGACTGTGCTCTAATGGATGCGGGCTTTACTGGATCCAGCTTTACCTGGCATAATAACCAGGCTGGAAAAAATGGAATTTGGGCCAGGTTGGATAGAGTACTTGTTAATGCAGATTGGCTAACTCTCACCCCTATCTCTGTGGAGCACTTATCTAGGGAAGCATCTGACCATGCTCCTTTGTTGGTTAAGATCTCCTCTCAGCAGAATTTTAAAAGCAGGTTCTGTTTCCAAAAAATGTGGACCTATAATTCTGATTTTCTGGATGCTGTCAAACGATGCTGGGATATCAGTCCAATTGCCACCTCTCCAACCACTACCCTCTACCTTAAGTTAAAGTACATGAGAAATATGCTTCGTGACTGGAACAAACATATTTTTGGAAATGTTCATTTCAACATGGCAAAAGCTGAGGAAGCAGTTCTGAAGGCTGAATATGCATATGATCTTCACCCTTCTAAAGCAAACTCTGAAGTTCTTGAGGAAGCAAGGACTGCTCTATCAGAGAGGCTCCTCCAGCAAGAATGCTTCTGGAGACAAAAATCCAGAATTAGATGGCTTCTCGAGGGAGACAAGAACACAAAGTTTTTTCATGCATCCACTTTGGCCAACAGAAGCAAGCACACCATTTCCCAGCTTACTACTTCAAATGGTCTAATTACAAGGGATAATGAAGAGATGAAAGCAATTGCTGTCTCATATTTTGAACATGCTTTTTCTTCCCAACATCACTTCATTGATGATCAAACTCTTGACTGCATCCCTACTATTCTACAGCAGGCTGATAACTCCTCCCTTTGTGCTGTTCCTTCTGACTCTGAAATCAGGGATTCTGTTTTCAAATTATCCCCGGACAGTGCCCCTGGCCCGGATGGATTCACTGGTATCTTCTATCAGTCCACCTGGCCTATCATTGGCAACATTGTTGTTCTTGCAGTGCAGGAGTTCTTCACTTCTCCCAGAGAGCTGCCTAGAAGTGTATCTTCAACTTTGGTAGCTCTTATACCAAAAAAGACAAATGCTTCTGATATATCTGACTACAGGCCGATAAGTCTTTGTAATTTTTTCTCCAAAATCATTTCTTCTATCCTAACAAGCAGGTTGGCCGGTATTCTCCCCAGAATCATCTCTCCCGAGCAGTCTGCTTTTGTAAAAGGGAGATCTATTATTGAGAATATTTCCCTAGCACATGAACTGACAGGTGATCTGGGGAAAAAAACTAGGGGTTCAAATACTATTATAAAGCTGGATATGGCAAAGGCATATGACCGATTGGAATGGGATTTTCTGTTTTCTGTTCTGCACAAATTTGGCTTCAGCAATCAGTTTATTGACTTGATTGACAAACTGATTAACAACTGTTGGTTTTCAGTTCTGCTGAATGGGGAGTCAGCTGGATTCTTTAAATCAAGCAGAGGTATTCGCCAGGGGGATCCAATTGCCCCTTCTCTATTCATTATTGCTGAGGAAGTATTAAGTAGAAGTCTGAGGACAGCTTTTTCTAATGGCAGAGTGGAATGGTATTCATGCCCTAGGGGTTGCCCCTATATTTCACATCTCCTGTTTGCGGATGATACTCTCATCTTCTGCAAAGCCAATGTTCGGTCTGTGAAGAACCTGATGAAAGTACTTAAAGCATATGAAAGAGCTTCTGGGCAATTGATCAATATCTCTAAGAGTGGATTTCTTATTCACCACAGGGGTAGTTCTAATGTAGCCAAGCGCATTCATGATAACACTGGATTCAATCAACATCAACTTCCTCAAAAATACCTGGGAGTTCCTTTGACTCATGGCAGGAAGAAAAAAATCCACTTTACTGGTATCATCAGCTCTGTGCAGAATAAGATTGCAGCATGGAAAACAGGATATCTTTCTCAGGGGGCCAAGCTAATTCTGATCAAGCATGTTCTGTCCTCAATTCCAGTATACACTCTCACTTCGTCCCCAATCTTTGCTGGTACCCATCAACAGTTGGAGCAAACCTTTGCCAATTTCTTCTGGGGATCTTCAAAGTATGGTAAGCGTAAGCATTGGAAATCTTGGTATTCTATCTGTAAACCACTTGACCAGGGAGGACTTGGCATCATGTCTTTAAAACAAATGGAAATTGCCTTAAGGGTAAAAATGCTTTGGCAAGCTCTTTATTCCCAGTCTTTATGGGCTGACTACTTTAGAGGTAAATACATAAAGGGGGCCCATCTCTCTGATGTAAGATTCAACAACATGACTGGATTAGCAAAAAGGAGCTGGAGCACAGCAAAACACATTATCTTGCAGCATCACAGGTCTGTAATTGGTGATGGCAGTGACACTAGTTTCTGGCATGACAAATGGTTGGGCGATTTAATTCTAGCTGATCTGGCCTCTCCTGCTTGTTTTATGGATCCGAAAGCTTCTGTTAAAGACATTCTTCAGCAACCTCTCTCTGATACTTTTGCTATTCAGAATAGTGATCTACCTATGCACATTACCAATGCTTTAAGGAAGGTTTCTCTCTCCCAAGAGCAGGATATGCATGTTTGGAGCCTCTCTGCTTCTGGGAATTGTACTGTTAATTCCACCTTCAAGTATATATGCAGTAATTCAGGGAGTCAAGGTATTATCCCATGGGCTAAGATCTGGTCTAAGTGGCTCCCTTCCAAGATTTCTGTTCACATCTGGAAAATTCTACACAACTGCCTTCCAACAGATGCCAACATTAAAAAATCTGGTATAGCCTTATGCTCCAAATGTGTTTGCTGCACCAAATCTCAGGTGGAGGACTCTACCCATCTTTTTAAGAAAAGTGACATGGCAACACACCTCTGGACCTATTTCAGATCCAAAGGAATTCCTATCTATGGTAATACTGTTAGCAGGTTTATTCAAACTATCATCAACAATGCTCAGCAGAAAACTATGTATGGCTTATTTCATCTGGCAGCTCTTGGATATGGTCTTTGGGAAATCTGGAAAACCAGAAACAAGGTAAGACATGAGAATCAGTATACTTCCAGCCAAGCTCTCCTACACAAGGTTATATCCCAGGTCAAGCAAGTATGCTCTATTGCTCATCTCAAAGAGCCGTCCAACAGCCATAGGCTAATCTTAGAAGATTTTGGCATTCAATGTTCCAAGATTAACTTCCAGTCCTTCAAAATCATTAGGTGGCTTTGCCCACCTTGGCCATCCCTTAAGCTTAATACGGATGGGGCTTCCAAGACAAACAGTGAAGCAGGTGGGGGTGGTGTTATCAGAAATCACAAAGGAGATGTGCTTTTAGCTTTCTCTCACTTCTACGGCAGGGCTAATAGTCTAGTTGCTGAAGCCAGGGCTCTTCTTGATGGGCTTAAATATATTCAGACTTTGGACTGCACTAACTTTTTGATTGAGTGTGACTCCAGTGTGTTGGTTCAGACTATTAGAAGACAAGTTCAATGTCCCTGGTCTATACTCCCTTATGCTAGAAGCATCTGGAACCTTCCTCTCAGCCGCTTCAACTCTCCCACATCTACAGGGAAGGCAATTCTGTAGCAGACACTTTAGCATCTTTTGCTTGTCATACAAAATGTAATTCCTTTTTTATTCATTCGGAGCTCCCTCCCTTTGTCAAAGGAGCTGCCAGACTTGACAAGCTAGGCATGCCTAGCATCCGCTTGATGTAATTGAACTTCAATTTTATCAATAAAATTTACCTCCTAGTGGATTGAGTGGGCACTCGCCTTAAATCCCTGGGCAAGGTTTTTGGAAAAAAAAAAAATACCAGAGAATACTAGAGGAGCTGGCCGATTTAGAAGGCAAGCTGCTCGAAGCCTACAAACACCTACAAGTATACCAGGCCCGTATGGTGCGGGCCTATGATAAGCTCGTCAGGCAGCTAGCCTTCAAGCAAGGCGACCTCGTCATGATCAAGGAAAAAAAAGTCATGGCGGGGCGCTCCAGTAAAAAACTACAGCCGAATTGGCGAGGCCCATATGTCATTCACAACGTCTGCGAGGGTGGGGCTTATACGGTCATTGACCACAAGGGTCATAAATTCTTCCCACCTCTCAATGGCAAATATATGAAGCTATACTATACACCTGAACATGAGTTCGTGCGCCAGCTAGACTAGGGTGCACGTCCCAGCTACTACCAATAAATTCGGCCTTTCTCGACAAAGGGTTTAGCCAATTATTCCCGCCGGTTTTTGATTCCCAGCCAAGCAACAGGGCCAACCGAGCCCTCCCAGAACCACCGCCAGGCATTCTCAGGGGTCAACCTCCTGCCATTGCCCTTGCTGCGACAAGAGCAAGGACACCTCTGCGCCAGCAACAATCCAGCCATCAGGCTCCTAGGTAAGCAGAAAAAAATAGTAATAACAAAAAATGGGGTTAAAAATAGAGATGCCCCGGCAGACCCAGTCATCCCAATTGTAAGGGGGCGGATGGGGGCAAAAAGGTCAGTAACCCAGTTGAGGTGAAAACCCGAGAGGGCACCTAAGGCAAAATTGGGAAACCCCTCGACGTGAAAACCCGCAAGGGCGCGTCAGACAAAGCTAAAGGGGTTAGCTCTGGGGAAAACCCAAAAGGACGGTAGAGCGGATAATGAGAAAAGCTTCCTCTCCCCACCAGTCAGGGCAATTTTCCACCCACTCCTTAGTAAGTTGTCAGCCTCGCCAAATCCCATCCTTCGATCAACTCAAATTGCTAGAATATTAATTTTGTGATCTCCAGTCAGTCTCACATTACCCCACTCAATTCATTCCACCTTCGGCCATCGCTCCAATGCGGTGGGCCAACAACTCCCAATGGTGGCATGACCTCCTAGTTGCCATCCCAGTAGACTCCAGTCTCAGCCTATTCCCAGACTCTTATCATTCCACACCACTGCATTCCACATCTCCTGTAAATCCAAAACTCTCAAGTCTCATTATAATTCCAGTTCCCCCGGTAATTCCTGACTCACCAGCTATAACTCCAGTCACATTCCTCCATAACAAAATGGCCCCCATCACCATAACTTGATAACTTGTAAGAACCCCTCTTAAGGGAGGAATAGTACCCAGTCGCCTACAATCTCCAGTTCCAGGTTACGTCCCCTGACAGCGGCATGCTATGGACGGCTCTTTCCCCAAAAAAATGGGGTTAAAAATCGAGATACCCCGACAGACCCGATCGTCCCCATCACAAGGAGACGACTGGGGGCAAAAATTGCCACCAACCCAACTGAGGTGAAAACCCGAAAGGGCGCCTCAGGTAAAATCGGGTAACCCGTTAGTGCGAAAACCTGTAAGGGCGCACCGGAAAAAGCAAAAGGGGGCCAGCTCTGGCGAAAACCCACAAGGGCGGTGGAGCTGGTAAAGAGAACAAAAAAAACCTCTTCCTCTCTACTCCTCACTGAAGAAAGCCATCGACCGTGACATCTCGCCGATGGCAAGCTCAACATCACTCCACAACAATGGTGGCCTCTACACCCCCGAGGGTCGGTCATCCCGAGTGCCAGTTCCAGTTCCAGTTTCTCCAGTCCCAGTTTCCAGCTACAACGCCTTCACAGGCTAGCCACCCAGTCTCCAGTTCCAGTTTCGGCTACAATGCCTTCACAGGCCAGCCGTTCAGTCTCTAGTCCCAGTTTCGGCTACAACGCCTTCACAGGCCAGCTGCCTAGTCTGCAGTTCTAGTTTCGGCTACAATGCCTTCACATGCCAGCCGCCCAGTCTCCAGTTCCAGTTTCGGCTATAACGCCTTCACAGGCCAGCCGCCTAGTCTCTAGTTCTAGTTTCGGCTACAACGCCTTCACAGGCCAGCTGTTCAGTCTCCAATCCCAGTTTCGGCTACAACGCCTTCACAGGCCAGCCGCCCATTCTCCAGTTCCAGTTTCGGCTACAATGCCTTCACAGGCCAGCCGTTCAGTCTCCAGTCCCAGTTTTGGCTACAATGCCTTCACAGGCCAGCCACCCAGTCTCCAGTTCCAGTTTCTGCTACAATGCCTTCACAGGCCAGCCGTTCAGTCTCCAGTCCCAGTTTCGGCTACAATGCCTTCACAGGCCAGCCACCCAGTCTCCTGTTCCAGTTTTGACTACAACACCTTCACAGGCCAGCAGCCTAGTCCCCAGTTCCAGTTCCGACTACAACACCTTCACAGGCCAGCTACCTAGTCCCCAGTCCCCAGTTCCAGTTCTGGCTACAACGCCTTCACAGGCCAGCCACCTAGTCGCCAGCTCCAGTTTCTGGCTACAACGCGTTCATAGGCCGCCCAGTTCCCAGTCCCAATTTTTGGCTACAACGCCTTCACAGGGCAGTCGCCCAGCCACCAGCCCCAGCCGCAGGCTACAACACCTTTGTAGGCTAGCCGGCTGGCCCCAGTTCTAGTCCCCAGCTCCAGTCACAATCCCAGTTTCGACCTCCAGTCCATGTCCCAATCTCAGTCTTGGCCGTGATGTCTTCCCAGGCCACCCAACCAGCTCAGTTCTAGTTTTCCAGGCTAATATGAATTACATTTCCAGCTAACAACATGATATTAGCTGATACTCTATCACTCAGTTTCTGACCGACACATCCCAAAATCATCCAGTAGCCCTAAACTATGTAGACCGTCATACCCCATGGGTCCATGATGGCTCTATGTTACACAAACTCCTATCCTCCATAAGGATTAGCCCCAACACCCAGCCACTCTTCCTTACTGCCCAGTCCTCAACCACCAGTTCCCTACACTCTGAATACCCAATATCCAGCTATACTACTCTCCATACTCAACCCCTTTACTCCTATGCCCGAGGGTAAGTATAACCAGTCCCCTGTCTCTTACACCAACACACAGCGGAAGAAACAAGCACGGCTGACAGCAAGGGGTCACCCGCCCATGCACACAACATCGTTCCACCGGAGAAGGGAGGGAACAGCCTAGTAAACAACCAAAAAAAAAAGATCCGGCAAGTTTGTCATTAATGCTATGAAAAAGGAGCCCAAGACATGCCCTTGGGATGTCAAAATCCATACAGTCCGGATGACACAAAATAGAAAGGAGAAAAGGAATACAATCAAGCCCCAGGCTCGATCCCCTCCAGTGCCGCCAGGTGAGAGTCAACAGCTGCAAGCTCCACCTCTAGGGTCAACAAAAGCTGAGTGCTAGCTTCGGCCATCGTCACGGTCGCCTACCACTCAGCTCGGGCATGCTCGGCGGCTGACCGCTGCTCCTCCCAGGCCTTCCTCAAGGCCTCAACCTAACTCTCCACCTCTCCCAGCTGTGTGGCACGGTCTCGAGAAACCAATGTGGCCACCTCGGCATGGCCCCTATGCTCCGCTACAGCTGACACAAGCTGGGCCCGCTGCTCCTGCACCTCCCGGATCGTTGCTAGTCTCCGGGTCCTCTGCACCTGGGCCTCGCAAAGTCATAGGTACTCTGCCCAGATCCCAGCTAACCCAGACATCCAGAGCTCGCGTGGGAAACCGAGCGCGTGGTAACCCTGGGTGCACTCTCTCAGCCGCTATCTCAGACCCTCCGGATAAGGAAGAGGGTCGCCCTGCAGGTAGCCCCGGGCTCGTTGGAGCAAGGATGCACCCGCGCTCACATCCAACAACAGCTCTGGCGGTGAGGCAGACGTGGGCCACTCTGGTGCGGACACCCGAGCAGTTGAGCGGCGTGACACGCCGAGCCACCGGTACCGCACACGGAGCATGACTCGAGCCACCTCAGCGTCCATCTGGCTCGGAGACAGCCTGGAGACTCCGCCTTGAACCTCCCCATTTATCATATTTAGTTAGACTTTATTTGTGTTTAATGTGTGTTTATTTCATTTGTATTCGATTTGTAATATTGATTGTACGAGGGGTTTATGTGTAAAATTGGGACCCCAGGTCCCACGGGCCCCCCAGGCCCCATCCCGTTGAGCCACCTCAGCATAGGGCCCCATGTGGGGTCAGTCAACATGTCAAATGGATGCATCTAGAAGGTTGAATGGTAAAAGGCACATGGGAGACAAGTGGACTTCAAAGTCCAAGGTGGCTAACTACCATGTCCCCCCTTGCCTCCCTAGTCAATGGTGCGCCCCCTTCCTTGTTTTTTTTATATAATTTTTGTGTGATGTTCACATCTCATCCCAGCCCTCCATCCCCTTCCCCTAGATCCAATGGTGGATAATAGACGTGAGATGTAACACATAAATACTTGTATTTTCCCATTTTGATGAATTAATGCCATTTGAATCAAACTAATTCCAAGAGCAAGGGCTGGTGCGCCCCCCTCCTCTTCTCCTCTCCCTCTCCCCCTTGGATGCTGTGAAGGCTTCCATTCTGAGGTGTGACTCCTCGTATATCGGTTCCGACGATCGCCGCCGCCGCCACGAGCCGCCACCGCACCGCCATCGCCATCAACGGAGTTCTACCTGCGCAGTACCACAGCAGCTTATTCGAAATTCACAGGTCTTCCCCGAGCTCATTTGGCTACCAAATTTGGAGGAGTTGTTCCTGGGATGTTCCTCTCCACCCACAAAAATCAGGCCATTATTCAGATCACGTTTCCTATTTTTTGATTTTCGTCCACTCTTCCATTTCGGTTCTGCCAGAGTTCTGTCCAGGTTCACCTCCGTCCTGAGTTTCATGTCTTAGATCCACTTTTTGATTTTTTTTAGTTCGCCCAATTTTACTGGGGGTTCCATCCATCCACCCCTTCATCCAAAATTGTTTTCAATTTTTTATTCGCCCATCTCATATTTTCTAAAATTCGTTCTCAGACCCATCTATAGTTCTGTCCACCTGTTCCCAGATCCGACCACCAGTCACCCCAAAAATCATAACCAATCGCAGCTACCTCCAAATCAAATTCTAAAAATATTCCTAGTTCCGTGGTTTGATTACCTACAACTTTTAAGATGAGTTCGAAGTCTGAATCCAACTGTACGTAGGCGGTTAATGGCCATTTACAGGAAACTGATATGCTGATCTGAGATTTGGGAGCTGTGGAGCAGAGAATTGAAAAATAGTTAAGGCCCAGGTCCGCGCAGGTTCAGAAGAGTCCACTGATCCTAGATTGAAGGATTTCAAATCCTCTTTCCAACGGCGCTGGTTTCGTCGCATTCCGGCGACGTGGCTGATTGCAGCGGCCGTTTTCGCCAGAGCGCGCGCTGCTGAAACAGCAACATCAGCTCGTGGACAGCATCCTCTCCACTTGGGAACCGGGGCACCCGGCCTCCGGTGAGTGCCGCCGGCTGTCCGCCATCCAGGGAAGCGTGCTGCCAGGTGTCCCCATTACAGTGGGACCCACCCCGCCAGACCCGGAGGACAGGACAGCATGTGGGCCCCACGGCCCTTTGATTTCGCCGTCCGGAAAGCACGAGAACGCGAAGTTCGGCGCGTCGAGACGACATCAAGATGCTGCCCGTCAACCTGATTTGCGTGATCCCCGGGGCCCACATGTGACCTTTTACCTCCCTGCGTGGAGTGGGTCGAATCTCTTTGTACTGCTGTGAGTTATGTTAACGGGGGCCCGTAAGTCAGTCGGGGTGTCTTCGCCACGCCGGGTGCGTGGAGGTAAAGGTCTTAACTCCTTGGCGTTACATTGCTTAGCTAGTATACGGTCTTAGGCCGCTGCCGAGCGTGTAGGTACTAGCCCGTGTCTCCATGTCACCGCTGTGAGAGTGAGAGTGACCCATCCCGCGACTCGATCCGTTGAGTCGGACTACCCTTGACCTCCGCCGGTTCCTTAACCGCGCACGGTCCGCGCTTTCCCTCGCTTGGGACGACGAGTGAGATTCCACTTTTGTTAGCGATGTTTCGCCACTAGGAGCTCATAGTGTCGGGCTTAGTGTCTCCCTGGTGTGTGTTGCTGGTCGCGTCAACATCTAGAGTCTGAGGTCCACCCCACGTAGAGTCGCCTCCCGTGTCCGTCCCGCATCAGTTTGGTATCAGAGCAAGTCGAGTCTAGGGTAGTCATTGCATAAGTCTTGCATGCATCATGGTCTAAGTCGAGTCTAGGATCATCATTAGTTTTCAAAACAAAAAAAAATGTGTTTTAAAATTGTATTACATCCCGATAATTCGGTATCTTAAAAGGTGTTGTCCGAACGTTAGGCTACGCCTATCGGGAGGTCGCACACTTGCGGGAGTGATCTTCGGATCGATTAACTCCGCCACGTACCGGATATTGGTTTAGGTCTAGATGCATTAGTCGGTGTTTGGATCAGTTTGTGTCTCCTAGTTCATGTGTGGTCCAATAAGAGTCAGTCGGTCTTCTCCACGTGTCGGCATGTCTAGCATGTAGTTCTGCCAAATTCACATGGAATCCCCATCACTCGGGCAATATGGCCGTTGGTCCACCCATGGGCTTGGCAACCACCCACTCCACTTCCGTAGGCCCGAAGCCTCGGATTTTTATGGCTCCAATGGCCCGGGCAACTACCTCAAGTGGGAGGCCGCCATGGACACATACTTTGATTGTTATACCATGTCTAAGCCGGGCAATTCTATTTTGCCAAAGAGAGGCTTCTACACGAGGCCGCCGAAAAGTGGGACCACATTGAGCGCTTGAGAGAGGTTAGGAGGCAATGGCCCATCGAATCATGGTGGGACATAAAGAGAGAGCTTAGGAAGGTCTACGTGCCCCAACCGGTCACCTCCAACCGGCCCCACCCAATCACTTCCAACCAAGTGGGTCCTAGTCAGAGGCAAAGAGCCCCACACGTAGATGATCCAAGACCCAATCCTAGGACGGTTGACTACGGACGAGTCCACCACGATATCCCTATTCCAACCCACTCCGTTGCCGAACTTATGCAAATGATTTTGGACCGGTTGGATGGGGTGGATAGGACACGTACTCCTAGTGATGTACTCCTACACGAGCCTAAGGAGGTAGCAACTGGTAGCCCCAACCCAATGCCAGCTAAGGTGCCATCCCAAGGTCCTCTCCCCATCATAGTGGATCCTCTTTCCCCACCCATGAGAGCTCCATTACCATCACACTCACCTTCCGATCTTATTTCGGAGCCCTCTCATTTGGAGCCGCCAAAGCCCGAGCCACCCGTGTTTCTAACGGGTACACTTTTCATAGCCGAACCACTTCTTAGTTGGCTCAAGAACAGCTTGGCCCCATCTCTCCTCCCATCCATGGACCCTACCCTACCATTAGTGCCGTTCAACTCATTCCATACCACCTTCCGGTCTAGTCACCATGTGGATACATTAGATGATCTTCTTAAAGGATTAGACCGACAGTTGACATTTACGCACTTGTTGGCCCCACGCTTCGACCGACCTATAGGTCGTAGCTTCACACATCCATCCTTAGGGTCCATCACCTCCGTGTACACCGTGGGTCATGTTACCATGGAGGTTCTTCTACTCCTCCCTTTGCCGGCCTAGTCCGACTTGATTCCCCTTTGCCCAAGGGAGGAATCTTACTTTCTACCTATGACTGTCGTCCCATCTCTCGCAATGAATGAAGGTGGTCATTTACACCTCCAAGATTTCCAAATGTGGGACAGTGATTTGTGGAAGCCTAGTACGAGGGGTCATACCTTCTTTGATCCCTTTGACCCATTCTCTTATGGACCCCGTGACCCACCATATTTACTCCACCTTTTTAGAGAGTCCACCATCATACCCCCACCGTCTCATCTCCCTTCAAGGATGAAGGAGATCAACAACACCTTCTAGACTTCCACACATGGGATCTTGAGATGAGAGAATCCATATCGAGGGGTCACACATTCTTTGATCCCTTCGATCCCTTTCTTCATGGGCCCCTTGGCCCACAACCGCCATTCCCCCTCTTTAAGGAAGTCCACTATCACACCCCTCCTACTCGGGCCCGGCAACCTTCACATGGAAATAGGTCCGAACCGTCATTTGGGGGTAATGAAGACTTTGGTTCCCCCGGCCCACCTCAACCACCCAAACCTCCCGGACTTCCCACATCCAAACCATGTCCATGGTTGGTGCATCGTAGGATGTCTAGGAGTCCACCATGACATTAACCTCCGGTTATGTCAAATGCATGCATGGCACACATTCGGATGTCCTGGACTACCTTGCATATGATTGGGTTTTACTAACTGTAGAGTTGTTTAGGGTCGTGTGTGCATCCGTGTGTTTCTTTTCTTTTGCTAAGCATGTTAGGTCGTGTGTGCATCCTGTGTTTCTTTTCTTTTGCTAATCATGTTAGGAGTCTGCATGACGATGTCCGTCGTCACAGTTGAGGCCAGCAATGCACGGTACAAGGAGTTAGCCGATGTCCACTGACACCACCGAGAGTTCCAGGAGGGCGAATATGTCATGATCAGGGTAAGACCTGAATGGTTTCCCTCTGGAACCATTAAGAAGTTGCAAGCTCGCGGAGCCGGTCCCTTTAGAGTGTTGAAACGCGTTGGATCCAATGCGTACGTTGTGGACTTGCCCGAGGAATATGGTATAAGCTCTACTTTCAATGTATCGGATCTAGTTGTATATAGGGACCCAGCGGTGATCCCTAGTGAGCCTTTCGAGCCATCTCCTCCCCTTGTGAGTGATCCCACACCTGAGTGTCCACCTCCAGCCCTTTTTCACGGCAGCGTGAGCATATAGATCGTATACTGGACGAGCAAGTGACAGTTACCAGGAGTGGATCTTACCCGCGCTACCTAGTGCGATGGAGAGGACGGCCCGCTATTGAGGACACATGGATCACACATGGCGAGTTGCAGCAGATCGATCCAGAACTTCTGGAGCGATACAGGAGCGATGCAGACCCTTACTCGACAGGGTCAAGTTTCTCCCACCCGGGGTGAATTGGTGCGGACACCCGAGCAGTTGAGCGGTGCAACACGCCGAGCCACCGGTACCGCACACGGAGCACGACTCAAGCCACCTCAGCGACCATTTGGCTCGAAGACAGCCTGGAGACTCCACCTTGAGCCTCCCCATTTATCATATTTAGTTAGACTTTATTTGTGTTTAATGTGTGTTTATTTCATTTGTATTCGGTTTGTAATATTGATTGTACAAGGGGTTTATGTGTAAAATTGGGACCCCGGGTCCCACGGGCCCCCCAGGCCCCATCCCATTGAGCCATCTCAGCATAGGGCCCCATGTGGGGTCAGTCAACATGTCAAATGGAGGCATCTAGAAGGATGAATGGTAAAAGGCACATGGGAGACAAGTGGACTTCAAAGTCCAAGGTGGCTAACTACCATGTCCCCCCTTGCCTCCCTAGTCAATGGTGCGCCCCCTTCCGTGTTTTTTTATATAATTTTTGTGTGATGTTCACATCTCATCCCAGCCCTCCATCCCCTTCCCCTAGATCCAATGGTGGATAATAGATGTGAGATGTAACACATAAATACTTGTATTTTCCCATTTTGATGAATTAATGCCATTTGAATCAAACTAATTCCAAGAGCAAGGGCTGGTGCGCCCCCCTCCTCTTCTCCTCTCCCTCTCCCCCTTGGATGCTGTGAAGGCTTCCATTCTGAGGTGTGACTCCTCGTATATCGGTTCCGACGATTGCCGCCGCCGCCACGAGCCGCCACCGCACCGCCATCGCCATCAACGGAGTTCTGCCTGTGTAGTACCACAACAGCTTGTTCGAAATTCACAGGTCTTCCCCGAGCTCATTTGGCTACCAAATTTGGAGGCGTTGTTCCTGGGATGTTCCTCTCCACCCACAAAAATCAGGCCAACATTCAGATCACATTTCCTATTTTTTGATTTTCATCCACTCTTCCATTTCAGTTCTGCCAGAGTTCTGTCCAGGTTCACCTCCATCCTGAGTTTCATATCTTAGATCAACTTTTTGATTTTTGTTAGTTCACCCAATTTTACTGGGGTTCCATCCATTCACCCCTTCATCCACAATTGTTTTCAATTTTTTATTCACCCATCTCATATTTTCTAAAATTCGTTCTCAGACCCATCTACAGTTCTGTCCACCTGTTCCCAGATCCGACCACTAGTCACCCCAAAAATCATAACAAATCGCAGCCACCTCCAAATCAAATTCTAAAAATTGTCCCAGTTCCATGGTTTGATTACCTACAACTTTTAAGATGAGCTCGAAGTCTGAATCGAACAGTACGTAGGCGGTCAACGGCCATTTATAGGAAACTGATATGCTGATCTGAGATTTCAGGAGCTGTGGAGCAGAGAATTGAAAAATAGTTAAGGCCCAGGTCCGCGTAGGTTCAAAAGAGTCCACTGACCCTAGATTGAAGGATTTCGAATCCTCTTTCCAACGGCGCTAGTTTCGTCGCATTCTGGCAACGTGGCTGATCGCAGCGGCCGTTTTCGCCGGAGCACGCGCTGTTGAAACAACAACATCCGCTCGTGGATAGCATCCTCTCCACTTGGGAACCGGGGCACCCGGCCTCCGGTGAGTGTCGCCGGCTGACCGCCGTCCAGGGAAGCGTGCTTCCAGGGGTCCCCATTACAGTGGGACCCACCCCGCCAGACCTGGAGGATAGGACAGCGTGTGGGCCCCATGGCCCATTGATTTCACCGTCCAGAAAGCACGAGAATGCGGAGTTCGGCGCGTCGAGATGACATCAAGATGCTGCCCGTCAACCTGATTTGCGTGATCCCCAGGGCCCACATGTGACCTTTTACCTCCCTGCATGGAGTGGGTCGAATCTCTTTGTACCGCTGTGAGTTATGTTAACCGAGGGCCCGTAAGTCAGCTGGGGTGTCTTCGCCACGCCGGGTGCGTGGAGGTAAAGGTCTTAACTCCTTGGCGTTACATTGCTTAGCTAGTATACGGTCTTAGGCCATTGCCGAGCGTGTAGGTACTAGCCCGTGTGTCCATGTCACCGCTGTGAGAGTGAGAGTGACCCATCCCGCGACTCGATCCGAGTCCGGAAGTTGAGTCGGACTACCATTGACCTCTGCCGGTTCCTTAACCGCACACGGTCTGCGCTTTCCCTCGCTTGGGACGACGAGTGAGCTTCCACTTCTGTTAGCGACGTTTCGCCACTAGGAGCTCGTAGTGTCGGGCTTAGTGTCTCCCTGGTGTGTGTTGCTGGTCGCGTCAATATCTAGAGTCTGAGGTCCACCCCACATAGAGTCGCCTCCCGTGTCCGTCCCGCATCACACTCGATCCCCAAGCTCAGGGAAGGGTCGGTCCTCTCGGCAAGCACGTCACCAGAGCCTGCATAATCCCAATAAAAACAAAGGGAAATGAGCGATACGTCCAAAATTTCCCATAATGAACAAGGTGGAAAACCTGAGAAAAAAATAAGTTTTCATCCCTTACCTAGTCTGACGCCCGCCGCTCCAGTGGCATCTTCCGCCGGGGTCGGGGAAGGCAACCTCTCCTCCATCTCGGTGGCATCACCCGCTGGGGTCAGAGAGGGCAGTGACTCCTCCACGACCCAGTTATCTCCAGCAACCACGGGTGAGACAGGAGGCTCCTCCTGCCCGCTCTCAGCATGAGCCGATGTGTGCCCCTCTCCAGACTCCGACGCTGCATGCAACCCAAGAGCGTCAGCACTCCACCATAAAGCACAAATAAATGCCAAATGGGGAGAGGGACAACCCCCACATACCTCCAGAAGTAGTCCCCATCTCAGCCTCCTTGGTGGAAGAGGCCCCAGAAGAGGAAGAGCTCGAGCTCGAACTCTCCTCTGACTCTATGGCCAAGCTGTCGTTGCCCAGAGAGCTTGATAAAGCCTCCGACGAACTCCCGGAGGTGGCCGAGCCAGAGGCCCCTACAAGTCAACAAAGCAAACGAGGTTACCATACAACCCAACCTCGTACGAAAATAACTCTCCAGTCAAGGGTTTCGAACAAGAAACTCACCAATCGGGGCACTCCCCTCCGAGGCCCTCTCAATGTCGATGATCTCCTCGTCGCCCCCAGTCGAAGCTGTTGTAGCAAGCCCTTCTCCTGCTACCTCAGTCATGTCGCGGGGAAGCTCACCCTCCTCCAAAGGTGAAGAAGTACCTATGACGAACGCCAAAGGGAGCCCAGTGTCAATAGATGACATAAAAAGCTCACCATAAATGGCTAAGTCCCCAGTCACATACCTGAGGGTCCCATGCTAGAAGACCCGACCAGTCCTACGGTGTAGGCAGACACCACGGCTGGTAAAGGAGCGAGAGGCGTCTCTGTCAGTGTGGAATCCGAGGAATCCACTCAAGGAGAAGAAGACGAACTAAACTACCGACTATCAAGCGACTAAAAATTAAGAAGGATTATGAAACGTGCCAATATGAGGAAAAAGCATACGTAGGATGCTAAAGGGATGTGATCGCCAGAGGGGTTACCTCAAAGAAACGAAATGATCGCGTGTACCTTGTATTGAGCGCGGAGATTGTGAATCCTCGAGAGCGGGAAATGGCAGGTTGCTTCTTCCTCCCCCTTCGGCCGGCCGACAGAGAAGGCTTTCCTCAGGTACCCTTGCAAAAACAACGACAAACAAGTAACGGGTGGATCAGAAAGATGAAGGTGCAGTATTCAAATTCTAACGACGCAAGTGACAAAATGATGGCAAGACACACACCTGGTTGGTGTTGTCTTTTAAACCCCTCTCGGACACGAGTAGGAGGAAAATGCTTATGATGAATGGCAATTATTCTGACGTAGAAACGGGAAGAGGCTCCCTCATAAAAGGGGGGGGGTAGAAGATATGATATGATGAATGCAAGATAACTAGGAAAGAAGAGGAGAGAATGGCTTATTGGATGGTCGATGGCGAGATCCGACGGAACTTCGGCAGCATAGGGACGACGAGGTAGCGCGGCGGGCAAAGGCGGCCTCTCTCCTACGAGCACGGGCACCTGAGGATCCGGCCGGACTTCCCCTTGTATTGAGCGCGGAGATTGTGAATCCTCGAGAGTGGGAAATGGCAGGCTGCTTCTTCCTCCCCCCTTCGGCCGGCTGACGGAGAGGGCTTTCCTCAGGTACCTTCGACAGCGTAGGGACGACGAGGTAGCGCGGCGGGCGAAGGCGACCTTGTTAGCGCAGCAAGAGTGATATAGAAGGGGGGGGGGTGAATAGATCACTCCCAATTTGAAGAAACTTAAACGAAATATAATTTCTACTGCTAACGCACCTCCTTAAACCGTACACAGAGAAATGTAAATGAGAATGAAGAGTGAATCACAAGGAAGCAAAGAGCCGAGCAGATGAAGAGCATAGAGAACAGAAGCAAACCACAGAGGAGGCACTCGGTTTTTTAGGTGGTTCGATTGCAGTCCGCAATCTACATCCACCCCTCACTCCAACTAGAGTGAGGATTCCACTAGACTATGCTAGATCAATGCAGACTCAGTCTGCGAACAACATGCTGCCACATAGCTTGAACACCAAGGGAGACAAATCCCTCAACCAAGTTCTGCTACCCACAGAACTTGAAACCTGTTCTAGCTCTCAGCTAGAACACGACCGGAGAAACCTCTCCCTTCCTCCACACACCGGAGGGAAACTGTTAATGACAACCAGTCACTAACACCACCAGAGATCACCGATCTCTCTTCCTCTGCAACACAGAGGGAAACTGGAGTGATACTCCCTTCCTCCACACACCGGAGGGACAACAATTCAGATCAGAATAGAAGGATGAAAAATAAACGAAAGCAAAATGGAAAACGAAAAACAATGAGAAGGAATCGGTTCTGAAACCCAAAGCAAATGTAGCTTCAAATGAAGCAATTCATCAATCAGCACACACTCTCTCTCTCTCTCGACCAAACTCCTCTCAGATATTGAACTCTATGCTCTTTTCCTTTCTCTTTCTTTCTCTCTGCACTTTTCTTTCCTTTTCTGGATCGAAGGACGTATATGCTCTTCAGGCTTCTTCTTCGATCAACCTTCATCTGAAGACGAAGGCTTCATTTTATACCTGGAGCAGCAGCAGGGCGCGTGTGGCTTCCACAGTTCCCGCCCTAAGAATTCGGACCACGTGGCAGCATCCAGTAGACTGTCAGACCACGTGTCCTCATCTGGGTATTTTCCTTATCCTCGGATCACGTGCCCAGCACCAGTACGCTCAGCAACTGGAGGTAGATGGCGTCAACTCACTCGCTCCAAAGAGTTGACGCAGTCATCAGAAATCTTCAAACTTCTTAACCACTGCGTCGACTCCATCAGCCTATTGCGTTGACGAAACGGTATCGGCAGTTCAGTGTTCAAGTCTTCAACAGATAGGTGAGCTGCGTCGACGTTATCAGCATATAGCGTTGACGTATTGAAGGCATCTAGAGATAAGTCGTCCCTTTCTTGGACTGCTGCGTTGACGCTGCCAGTTGGTGGCGTTGACGCACGAACGTGTACATTTCTATACTGGCATCTCTTATGCCGCTGCGTCGACGCTTCTTGTTGATGGCGTTGACGCAGTGGAAGATTTCGTGAAGGCTTCATCGCTTGTAAGAGTCTCTGCTATTTTAACTGCTGCGTCGACGCTTCTTGCTTGTGGCGTTGACGCAATAGAAGACGACGTGACAGTTTCGTCTACTGATGCGTGGACGCTTTAAACTTCAGGCGTCGACCCTGTTCCCTTCAGCAACAATAATGAAGTGTATAGACTTAGTGTTAACGTGAAGCATTGTATAGACTACAGAGATCAATATAGCAAGTGTGTACATAGTGAGGGAGTGTATAGACTTAGTGAAATGAAGTCTAGTGTATAGACTTGGAAAGCTGTTCAATGTGTTGGGTTGCGGTTGTATAGACTTTGCCCAAGGAACCGAGTGTATAGACTTCGCCATAGTCTAATGAACATGCTTTGCAGAATTGAACGAGTCAATGTGTAGACTTCACAAGAAGCAGTCCGATGTACAGACTTCCAGTGTGGAGGCAGACTGTATAGACTAGAATCGCTTGAAGCGATGTATAGACTTTGGTGAGGCTCAAGCAGTGTACAGAGTTGAAGGCTCACAAACGAGTGTATAGACTTAGGCTTTTAACACAGTATTTTACATGCTGAGTTGACGCTACAGCCCATTGAGTTGACGCTGCAATGTATTACTATTACGTTCAACTGATGATGTATAGACTTAATGAAATGAAGAACCTGAACAGAAGAGTCTATGCATCACCACACTGAGTTGACGCACTGGTGTGAAAAACTGTGCAGACAGAGTGAATAGACTTGAAGGAGTTATACCAAATGAACAGATGAGTCGACGCATCAGAAGGGATGGGTCGACCCACTGCAATCAGTACTAGCTAAGCAGAGTGTAGATAAAATCATGATAGCATGCTTATCTGACAACCAAATAAACTGTACTCACTCACATGATGAAACAACATTAATCTAGAGATAGAAGATTGATTTATAATGTGAGACATCATCAAAACCATAGGAATGCAACAATCTCCTCCTTTTTGATGATGACAACACTATGAATCATGCAATATCAAGTTTCAACAAAGAGTTAATACCAGTTGCAACAAGCAGAAAAAATTCAAGACATGCTCATGCAAATGAATTAAACATTCCCTACAGCACACTCTCATCTCCCCCACAACTCATAACCATTTCTTCCACGAAGCAACATGACTCCCCTCAAAGCTCAAGACAAAACCAATACTCACTGAAATTGCAAACTTCTCACAGAAATTGCAGTTATTGCAAGCTTCTCTCCCCCTTTGACATCAGCAAAAAGAACTGCAGAATGTATGACAGTGCTGGAAACATGAGGACTGAGGGCAGTAACTTCTTAGTGCAGAAAATCACGAGTATGTCTTAAGAGAATAAGTGAGTTTCTAATCTCAAGAGAGGATTCTTTGGACTTCAGTACACAATAGAGAAGTAGAGTTATAGACAAGTTTATCAGCATACATAGTGGATGATTGAGAGCAGGAGTTGACAAGTATGGCCAGATATAGCTGATCATTCAACTATTTCACAAGACAGCAAGAGACTAAATCAGAGAGGTGTTCTCAAGGTATTGAAGACAAGCAATCCATTAGTTGCATAACAATAGGGAATTTTGTTGGAGATGATTTTCAAGAAGATCAATGAGTAAGTTGGTAGTTCACTTCCTTTGACATTAGGGAGACACCTTGATTAGAGGTCTGAATCCCCAGTTACTCAGAGTGAGTACCTCATTACTTCCCCCCCCCCCCTTTTTTTTAAATAAGGAACAGAGTTAGTAACTGTGGCTTTTGACATTAGGGAGACACCTTGATTAGAGGCCAGAGTCCCCAGTTACTCACCAGCAAGCCACCATTGCTCTGTCATGACTTTCCATTCATTTTAAGCATTTGACACCTCATGACTTGGGAGAAATATTCATTTCATTGATGAAGCTCCCAGTTTCTCAGTGATTAAAAAAGAACATGTTTGTTCAGTTAAGCCCTTGAGTTAAAAAGATAGAATGATTGAAGACAATACCAAAAAGAACTTTTTTTGAATTGAGTCTTGAAGTCTAGATTTCAAGTTGATTGGGTCAGATAACAAGACATACAAGTTTTTGGCCTGAACCATAATCAATGGCAATGTAGGAAGATATACTTTATGCAATTAGTCCAGATCTCTGAAGGAGTACCAAAGGAAGGATTCTAACTTGAGGATTAGAGTCACTGACTTATAGACTTAAGAGATAAGTGACACTATATTTTCTGAGAGAACCACACTAAATCAGTCATGTAAAACCAGCAAAGGTACACATCTGGACAGCCCTTTTGAATCTGTCAGAGAACTTCTCTTCTCACATCACAACTCAGCTCCCCCTAAGACATAGCATACTTCAATAACCATTCCAGCAAGAATCTCAAAGCTCCCCCTTACCTAGGGCATTTTGAAGGCTAACCAGTAAGGATTCAGAACACCTTCTTAAACCAGCATGAAAGAAGGCTAAACATCAGATAGACACAACTCCCCCTCACAACAAGAACAGGCTTCATAATTAAGATAATTTGTATAAGCCTAATTTTCTTCTCAAGGTGGAAAATTTTTCATTATCCAGAGGTTTTGTGAATATGTCAGCAATCTGATTATCTGTGCCTACATGAATCAGTTCAAAATTATTCTTAGACACCTCATCTCTTATAAAATGATGTCTTATCTCTATGTGTTTGGTTCTTGAATGCAAAACAGGATTTTTAGCAAGATTGATGGCACTAGTATTATCACAGTAAATAGGTGTGCATCCCAGGTCTACTTGGTAGTCCTGAAGCTGGTGTTTAATCCAAATGACTTGTGTTCCACAACTCCCTGCAGCCACATATTCAGCTTCTGCAGTGGAGAGGGCCACTGAATGTTGTTTCTTGGAGCCCCAAGACACTAAACACCCACCCAAGAATTCACAATGGCCACTAGTGCTTTTCCTGTCTAGTTTACAGCCGGCATAGTCAGCATCTGTGTATGCTACTAGGTTAAGTGTGTGAGATGTAGGAAACCATAAACCTAGAGAGTGACTAGCTGACAAATATCTGAAGATTCTTTTAACTGCAGCTAAGTGTAGTTCAGTAGGTCTAGACTGATACCTTGCACACATTCCTACACTGAATTGTATATCAGGTCTAGAGGCTGTCAAGTAAAGTAGTGATCCAATCATACCTCTATAAAGTTTGGCATTTACTTCTTTACCTGTCTCATCTGCATCCAATGAAGTATTGGTGCCCATGGGTGTAGTAATGTGCTTTAAGTTTTCCATGCCAAACCTTTTGAACAGTTCCATTGTGTATTTGGTTTGGTTGATGAAGCACCCATCTTCTAGCTACTGTACCTGCAATCCAAGAAAATATTTTAGTTCACCAACCAAGCTCATTTCAAATTCAGCAGACATCATGGTAGAGAATTCATCACATAGTTCATGCTTAGTTGATCCAAATACAATGTCATCTACATATACCTGAACTATGATGAGATCTTTATTCATGCCCTTGGTAAATAAGGTCTGATCAACTTTACCTCTTTTGTAGCCCTTGCTGATCAGAAATTCAGACAATCTTTCATACCAAGCTCTTGGAGCCTGCTTTAGACCATACAAGGCTTTGTTTAACCTGAAAACTTGGTTAGGTTCAGGAGAATATTGAAATCCAGGAGGTTGTTCAACAAACACTTCTTCTTTAATAACTCCATTTAAAAAGGCACTTTTAACATCTATTTGTTGGAGTTTTATGTTCTTTGAGCATGCAAAGGCAAGCAACAATCTTATAGCTTCCATCCTAGCAACAGGTGCATAGGATTCATCAAAGTCTACACCGAATTCTTGACAGTAGCCTTTGGCTACTAGTCTGGCCTTATTCCTCGAGATAATTCCATCTTCGTTCATCTTATTTTTGAACACCCACTTGGTTCCTATGACATTAATACCATCTGGTCTTGGGACAAGCTCCCAGACATTATTCCTTTCAAACTGACCTAATTCCTCACTCATAGCATTGACCCAAGCTTGATCAGCTAAGGCCTCTTCTACTGTTTTGGGTTCAATTTGTGAGACTAATGCAATTAAGTCATCATTATTCACATTTCTAAAATGAGACCTAGTCCGAAGAGGATCTTCAGGATTGCCTATGACTTTATCTAAAGGATGGTCTTTAAGAAATCTAATATTTGTTAAGACTCACCTGTTTCTCTTGGACCTTCCTGATTGGGGGAATTTGTTTCCCCACTTGGCTGAGTGTTCTCTTCTTCCTGTTGGTCTTCTAGAAACTCTCCACCATGATTAGAATCCCTGTCAAGATTTTCAACATTAGAAACATCTTTCTTTTCACTAAAAAGAATGTGTGGAGATTCTTCCACTTTCTGATCTGATACGTTAAATACCCTATATGCCCTTGACACTTCAGAGTAACCCAAGAATATTCCAGGTGAACTCTTGGCTTCAAACTTGTCTAAATCTTTCTTATCATTGTTATGAATAAAACATTTTGCTCCAAAAATTCTGAAATGAAACAAGTTTGGTTTCTTACCTTTTAGAAGCTCATAGGGTGTTTTCTTGTGTATGGGTCTTACCATGGCCCTGTTGATTATGTAGGTTGCTGTATTGGCCGCTTCTGCCCAAAACCTTCTAGGTAACTTACTTTCAATCAACATGGTCCGGGCCATCTCCACCACTGTCCTATTTCTTCTCTCCACAATCCCATTTTGTTCAGGTGTCCTGGGAGAAGAAAACCTGTGAGTTAGTCCTTCTTTGTCACAAAGATCAGTAAACATTGAGTTTTCAAACTCACCTCCATGGTCAGATTGAATAGAACTAACCTTGTACTTCCCTTCTTGTTTGACCTTATTGAAAAACAGATTAAACTTTTAAAATGCATCACTCTTATTTGCTAAGAAAAATATCCATGAATATCTAGAGAAGTCATCTATGATGACATAGCCAAACCTGCTTCCATTAAGACTCTGAGTTCTAGTTGGACCGAAAAGGTCCATATGAAGAAGTTCCATTGGTCTCGAAGACAATGGCTCAGATCTTAATTTAAAAGAGTTTCTGGTCTGTTTGCCTAGAGCACAGGCATCACATGCTTTTGATATTGTGTTGAATTTAATTCTAGGCATGCCTCTAACTAAATCATGCTTGACCAATTTATTTAAAGTTGAAAAGCTAGCATGACCTAGACGTCTATGCCATTCAAAGGCATCATTTTCAGAATTGGCAGATAAGCAAATAGTAGATTCAGAATTCTCATCTAAGTCTACAATGTAGACATTATTAATCCTGTTGGCTACAAATTTAACCATGTCAGAATTTGTTTCAAGGATTTTACATGAACTATCATCAAATACAACCCTGTGACCCCTGTCACATAATTGGCTAATGCTAATCAGGTTGTGTTGAAGCCCTTCCACAAGTAATACTTTTTCAATGGAATTTGTGGAAGACTTACCTACTGTGCCAACTCCAATTATTTTACCTTTGTTCTTTCCTCCAAACTTGACCAGACCCCCTGGCTTCATCTCTATCTTGCTGAACTTAGATCGGTCTCCTGTCATATGCCTGGAGCAGCCACTGTCGAGGTACCACTTGTTGTCTTCAGCTGCCAGGCCGACCTACACAAGTATATCAAGCAGAGTGATTTGGAACCCAAGATGAGTTGGGTCCAAGGACATTGTTCAAATCTCTGATCAAGTGTTTAGGTATCCAGATTTGTTTCAGCATGGTTTTCTCTGGCACCTTCCTTTCTGGTTTATTAAGGTTGAATCCAGCTGAACTGGAGAAGTGAGTTCTATTCCATTCATTAGTCTTCCTATTCCTAGGAAATTTCTTGTAGGCTTGTTGATTAGCATATCTTTGACCATGAAAGTTATTCCTCCAGTAGGTCTTGTTTGGACCCATCTGGTTGTTATAATTCCAGCTCTTATTCTGATTTATTTTCTTGGTCCAGTTACCATTTGTTTTCTGGTGAGTGGACTTAATGTTATTCTTCATAAAGTTCATTCCACTCTTAAATGGTTGTCCAGTACTGGTTTTTGTGTTTTCTTTAGGACTTTGAGTTTCCTTAGAGCTGTTTGAGCTGGATGGTGTGTCCAGCTTTTCTTTTCCCTTCTCTGGACAGAAGGTGATGGTCTTGAATTGCAAGGGTCTCTTGTTGGTTGGGTCATAGCCTAGACCTTCCTTATTGAAATTGACCCTAGTCCCTAGTATAGCATCTAGGCTAGTCTTTCCTTGGACAAACTTTTCTAAGACTTTCTGTTTGTCTTCCAGCTCCTTTTGAAGATACTCAGAATTCTTTAGGAGTTCAGCATTTACTTTCTTCACAGCTTCATATTTCTCTGAATTTACTCTAATTTCATTCATGCCTTCTTCAATTTTAGCTTTAAATTCATTGAGCTGTTTTTGACTTTCTTGAATTTCTCCCTTAAGCTTATCATTCTCTTTCCTTAGTGAGGTCATTTCTTCTAGTTGTTCTTTTAGCTTTTCATTTTCCTCACATACCAGAGTTTGTTCTTCAACATTTGTGTTAAATTTTCTTTTCAGAACTCTGTGCTCTTTACTAAGAGAATTAAATTTATCTAACAAATCACCATAAGCATCCTCCCAGTCATCAATTGAGAAATTTTCAAAGACATTTATTACCTCCTCTTCACTGTTTGCCATAAGGCAAATTCCATCTTCATATTCTTCTGAGGAAGCATCTTCAGGGTCTTCTTCTTCCTCGCTCCATGTGCAGACCATCGCCTGTGGCTTCTTCTTCTTCTGCACCATTATATTTTTCTTCTGAAGATAGGGACCCTTCTTCTGGAGGTCTGGGCATTCGCCTCTCATGTGTCCCTGTTTGTTACAGTTAAAACAAGTCAGTTTCTTAGGATTTCTATCCTTGTAACCGGTAAATTCAGCATTCTTGTTAAAGGGTTGTGGCTTCTTCTTCCTAAAGGTTTTTCCCTTTTTCTTCAGAAATTTTTTGAACTGTCTAGTGAGCATTGCCTGCTCCTCCTGGTCGAGATTTGACAGACCTTCAAGCTCAGACTCGGACTCAGGGCTACTACTGCTGCTTCCACTGTTGCTACCCTTTTTGCGGGAAGCTCTTAGGGCTACATTTTTACCCTTTCTCTCACTTCCTTCTCCACCTCCTTGGAAATTCATCTCATAGGTCATCAGGGATCCTATGAGTTCATTCACAGTTAAGACAGTCAAATCTTTTGACTCCTCAATCACAATGGCCTTAGTGTGCCATGCCGGGGATAAAGATCTAAGGATTTTCCTGACTATATCTGCCTCAGCAAGATCCTTCCCTAGCCCTTTAAGAGTGTTAGTGATCAAGGATAACCTGGCATACATTTCGGTTATATTCTCATCTGCATTCATCTTAAACATTTCATACTTAGAAGTGTAGAGGTTTACCTTCGAGGCTTTCACTTGAGCTGTACCTTCATAGATTAATTGCAGCTCATCCCACATTCGCTTGGCAGTTCTGTATGCAGATATACGAGCATATTCCTCTGGATGAACAGCACACTGGATTATGTTCAGCGCCGTCCAGTTGAGTGACGAGAGCTTCACATGATCATCTGTCCAAGCATCCTCATTTGGTGGCAGCTCATATGGCCCCACCGTGATTACTCTCCGCAATTTATGACTCTGAGCTCTGATGAACACTTCCATCCTGTTCTTCCAAAACAGATAGTTACTACCATCGAAATAAGGAGGGCGACTAATGGATTGACCTTCGGCCATGAAGGTTCTAGGACCACCACCATTTCCTTGACCGTTCGTCCACATGGCGTAAACCTGCTCTGATACCAAGTGTTAGCGCAGCAAGAGTGATATAGAAGGGGGGGATGAATAGATCACTCCCAATTTGAAGAAACTTAAACGGAATATAATTTCTACTGCTAACGCACCTCCTTAAACCGTACACAGAGGAATGTAAATGAGAATGAAGAGCGAATCACAAGGAAGCAAAGAGCCGAGCAGATGAAGAGCGTAGAGAACAGAAGCAAACCACAGAGGAGGCACTCGGTTTTTTAGGTGGTTCGATTGCAGTCCGCAATCTACATCCACCCCTCACTCCAACTAGAGTGAGGATTCCACTAGACTATGCTAGATCAATGCAGACTCAGTCTGCGAACAACATGCTGCCACACAGCTTGAACACCAAGGGAGACAAATCCCTCAACCAAGTTCTGCTACCCACAGAACTTGAAACCTGTTCTAGCTCCCAGCTAGAACACGACCGGAGAAACCTCTCCCTTCCTCCACACACCGGAGGGAAACTGTTAATGACAACCAGTCACTAACACCACCAGAGATCACCGATCTCTCTTCCTCTGCAACACAGAGGGAAACTGGAGTGATACTCCCTTCCTCCACACACCGGAGGGACAACAATTCAGATCAGAATAGAAGGATGAAAAATAAACGAAAGCAAAATGGAAAACGAAAAACAATGAGAAGGAATCGGTTCTGAAACCCAAAGCAAATGTAGCTTCAAATGAAGCAATTCATCAATCAGCACACACTCTCTCTCTCTCTCTTGACCAAACTCCTCTCAGATATTGAACTCTCTGCTCTTTTCCTTTCTCTTTCTTTCTCTCTGCACTTTTCTTTCCTTTTCTGGATCGAAGGACGTATATGCTCTTCAGGCTTCTTCTTTGATCAACCTTCATCTAAAGACGAAGGCTTCATTTTATACCTGGAGCAGCAGCAGGGCGCATGTGGCTTCCACAGTTCCCGCCCTAAGAATTCAGACCACGTGGCAGCATCCAGTAGACTGTCAGACCACGTGTCCTCATCTGGGCATTTTCCTTATCCTCGGATCACGTGCCCAGCACCAGTACGCTCAGTAACTGGAGGTAGATGGCGTCAACTCACTCGCTCCAAAGAGTTGACGCAGTCATCAGAAATCTTCAAACTTCTTAACCGCTGCGTCGACTCCATCAGCCTATTGCGTTGACGCAACGGTATCGACAGTTCAGTGTTCAAGTCTTCAACAGATAGGCGAGCTGCGTCGACGTTATCAGCATATAGCGTTGACGTATTGAAGGCATCTAGAGATAAGTCGTC
The DNA here is from genome assembly GCA_022559845.1 of Amorphophallus konjac. Taxonomy (NCBI): domain Eukaryota; kingdom Viridiplantae; phylum Streptophyta; class Magnoliopsida; order Alismatales; family Araceae; genus Amorphophallus; species Amorphophallus konjac. The sequence continues at coordinate 115,959,267 of CM040126.1, forward strand.
CCTTTCTTGGACTGCTGCGTTGACGCTGCCAGTTGGTGGCGTTGACGCACGAACGTGTACATTTCTATACTGGCATCTCTTATGCCGCTGCGTCGACGCTTCTTGTTGATGGCGTTGACGCAGTGGAAGATTTCGTGAAGGCTTCATCGCTTGTAAGAGTCTCTGCTATTTTAACTGCTGCGTCGATGCTTCTTGCTTGTGGCGTTGATGCAATAGAAGACGACGTGACAGTTTCGTCTACTGATGCGTGGACGCTTTAAACTTCAGGCGTCGACCCTGTTCCCTTCAGCAACAATAATGAAGTGTATAGACTTAGTGTTAACGTGAAGCATTGTATAGACTACAGAGATCAATATAGCAAGTGTGTACATAGTGAGGGAGTGTATAGACTTAGTGAAATGAAGTCTAGTGTATAGACTTGGAAAGCTGTTCAATGTGTTGGGTTGCGGTTGTATAGACTTTGCCCAAGGAACCGGGTGTTTAGACTTCGCCATAGTCTAATGAACATGCTTTCCAGAATTGAACGAGTCAATGTGTAGACTTCATAAGAAGCAGTCCGATGTACAGACTTCTAGTGTGGAGGCAGACTGTATAGACTAGAATCGCTTGAAGCGATGTATAGACTTTGGTGAGGCTCAAGCAGTGTACAGAGTTGAAGGCTCACAAACGAGTGTATAGACTTAGGCTTTTAACACAGTATTTTACATGCTGAGTTGACGCTGCAGCCCATTGAGTTGACGCTGCAACGTATTACTATTACGTTCAACTGATGATGTATAGACTTAATGAAATGAAGAACCTGAACAGAAGAGTCTACGCATCACCACACTGAGTTGACGCACTGGTGTGAAAAACTGTGCAGACAGAGTGAATAGACTTGAAGGAGTTATGCCAAATGAACAGATGAGTCGACGCATCAGAAGGGATGGGTCGACCCACTGCAATCAGTACTAGCTAAGCAGAGTGTAGATAAAATCATGATAGCATGCTTATCTGACAACCAAATGAACTGTACTCACTCATATGATGAAACAACATTAATCTAGAGATAGAAGATTGATTTATAGTGTGAGACATCATCAAAACCATAGGAATGCAACAGGCCTCTCTCCTGTGAGCACGGGCACCTGAGGATCCAGCCGGACTTCCCCTACAAAACACCCACGGGTTAGGAATAGAATCTGGCAGCCTCTCGGCGCTCTTTTTCGACCTTTGAACTGAGGGGGGGTAGGCCTCTATTTATATAGGTCAGGAGGATGGGGGCGTCCAGAGGCCTGGACGCCTCCATAACTTGGATTTTCTTCAAACGACAGACTGAGCGACGGTCAGTCGATGGCCGGGGGTCGCCCGTGAGCTGGTTGATGGCGGCGTCCAGGGGCCTGGACGCCTCCATAACTTGGATTTTATTCAAACGACAGGCTGAGCAACGGTCAGTCGATGGCCCGGGGTCGCCCGTGAGCTGGTTGATGGAGGCGTCCAGGGGCCTGGACGCCTCCATAACTTGGAATTTCTTCAAACGACAGACTGAGCAACGGTCAGTCGATGGCCGGGTGTCGCCCGTGAGCTGATTGATGGGGGCATCCAGGGGCTTGGACGCTTTCATAACTTGGATTTTCTTCAAACGACAGACTGAGCAACGGTCAGTCGATGGCCGGGGGTCGCCCGTGAGCTGGTTGATGGAGGCATCCAGGGGCCTGGACGCCTCCATAACTTACATTTTATTCAAACGATAGGCTGAGCAACGGTCAGTCGATGGCCCGGGGTCGCCCGTGAGCTGGTTGATGGAGGCATCCAGGGGCCTGGATGCCTCCATGAAATTATATATATTTTTTGTTCAATCTTATATATATATATTTTGTCATTATTTTGTATTGATGGAGGCGTCCAGGGGCCTGGATGCCTCCATGATTACCCCCGGATTCCCCCAAAAAGGGCGTCGGCAGTCGTCCGTTAGGCATTTTCCTGGTCCCGGCAACTTCTGATGCATGCGATTGATGTTGATGCCGTTCGAATGCCGCATGATTTCCCAACGAGGCGGTTTCCGGATGCCGAAGGAGCGTTACGCTACTCGCCCAGAAGACGAGAGAAGACCCAAAGATAGGAAACACTCAAGTGATTCAAAATGCGAAAGCCGCTGCGGGACGTCGCGTGGTAATATGAGATTTTCTCAGGGGGCGTCAGGAATAGAGTGTCTACAGCTGCCCCGCTTTGGCATCTGCTTTGCAAGGGAGTGACACGTAATGGAATGGTATCGAAGTGGAGTGAAATGAGTGGGAATGGACTGATAAGTTGATGCCAAGGTGTGATGAGACACGCTTTTGACATGACTGTTTGGAATCTTTCTGTAGTTTCAATAAGGGGACCTTGAAGAAGGTCTTTCAAATTTGACGATTGTTTGGACAGAAATCAAATAAGGGAGGGTGAGATGTGCGCTCAGGCACGAAAATAAAGGAGGCCAACTTCTCGGTGTGGAAGTACCTGGGTCATAAACCTGCAGGTTTCACCTTTGGGGAGCGGTTACCAGCCAATGTGGAAGTGTTGCGGCCAATGTGGGTCAAACAAGGTGAAAAGTAAAGGAATATCTGAGGGTCTGTCCAAACAAGGGTCTCGTTTGGAAGGGCAGCAGCGTAGGGCCGTTTCAAGGAAACTCAGTATTTCATTCAGAATGGAATATCTCATATTTGTAAGAATTGAAGCACAACGGCTTTCGCAATCGAATCACTTGAATGATCTTCCGCAATAGAGTCAAAGTCCAATATGAATGCATGCTGGGTTTAAAGAAAAATTTAAAACAAACTAGAAACGAAAATAGTCAAGGATAATATTGTCAACTCGTTAGAATGGGTCAGGATAACGATCCAGTGAGCTGATACTGAGCTGGGGCCCGTTTATCCACGCACCGACTCACTGAATGGAACCGTCGTTCCCACGCTATCACCAGTTAACGGCCTATCCGTACAACCCAAATTCTTCGGGAATCATCACTGTTTTTGTTGAAGGGGAACTCAAATCCCAGATTCGTTCGGGTCGCAAGGTCCTTGATGTGTTCTAATAGCGTAAATATCATATAGTATGATGCATGACACGGGGGACCAAACACTGAAGGATGGTATACAAGATAGGGCGAAAAATGTCCGTTGGTAAAACCTGCACAGACCATCATAGATTAAATACATCAGAAAGCAGCATAAATATAACAGAATCGTGCCACAGTACAAGGATAAAACACTGACGACTTGACCACTCATGTGACACGTCCCGTCCCATAGCACCTCTCCTTTCCTATAAGTACCTCCCTTAGGCTAGTTTATTCAAATGTACCAAGGGGAGTTTTGAAAGTTCAGGAGGAGGAGAAGAGGAGGGTCTAGGGATTTCAGGATGAAAGGAGAGTCTTCCTGCGTTATGAAGAGGGGCAGGCCTAGCAGTGAGATCAGGCGACTTTCCGACCTCGAGGGTTATCTGAGTGGGACGATCCAGTCGCATATGGTAAGTTGATTTATTTCAAATTTATTGCATGAACTCTCTTCTCACTTTCCTTCCTTTCTCTTCTTCTTTCCAGCCGTATCCACTCTTTCCGGGCCCGAGGAAGTTTTCCAAACTACCATGGCTTTCAGAGCTAACTTCCAACATCTCCATTGGCATGAGGGCTATACTCTCGAAGTGGCATCTTCAGGGGCTCCTTATTCACGCCAAACACTACGAGAGAATCCGCATGGACTGGGCGGCTATGGGCGCATTAGTGGAGATCTGGCATCCCCAGACCCACACTTTCATCTTCCCGATGTTCGAGGCGACCATTCTCCTCGAGGAGGTGGAGCTTCTGCTTGGACTGAAGAAATTCAAGAGTGACGGGAAGACGAAGCCTATGCGGATGTTGACAAGGGTAACTTCCGAGAGCATCCTTGGAAGCTTCATGTCGTTTGACGCAGTCAGAAAGGTCCGCACTCAAAAGGAATTGACTTGCAAAGGCTCACGGTATGGGTTATGGATGCTTTGAAAGGGTCACCAGATGATGAACATTTGGAAGGAATTATGAAAGGGTTCACCATCTGTCTGGCGGGTGCTCTCTTGTTCCCTCATACCGACAACATAGTGGCAGAAACCCAACTGAGTGCGATCTACGGGATCTGGAGTGGAAAGAGGGTGGGACCCGCCATCCTTGCCTACCTTTACAGCGGTCTTACCGCCTCGAGCATGGGTAGGCCTCCTTTTGGTTGCGCACTTGTTCTGAGTTGCTGGGTCGATTTGCACTTCAAATTCGACCGCCGTGAGGGGATGCCGCCTGCTTCAAAGCTTTTCCAACAAAGCCCCCTTTATCACATAGCCGATGTGTTAGGCTTCGGTGGCACTGTGGCGAACCGTGTTCCGTGGCTGAAGAAATGGGAAGACTGGCGGTCTCACTTCCAAACCATGACACAAAGCTTCTTCACTTACACACCGGCATGTCTACTCTTACTTGAACTCCTCAGGAGGTCTTCTCTCGAAGTTGAACTCCAACTGATCGGCGCGACCGAGTTTGTCCTTTACAACGCGCATCGGAGCTGCCTCCAGGTCGGCCTTCCACGTCACTCGTTCCCACTGCTGATCGGGATCGTTCCTTTGAAGAAGAGGGAGTTGGGCACGGAAGCGGACGCGAAGGAAGCGAAGGCCATTAAAGCACCCAGGAAGACAAGTGTTGCAGGAAAGGCCTTAGCGCATGTAGGGGAGGAATGCGAGCTGTGGAGGGCTTACGTAACCGAACTGGAGAAGTTAAGGCCTAAAGTGCCTAAGCCCCTGATGTAGCTCGCCTTGCTTTCTGATGGAATAAAATCTGGAATTTGACGTTTTGGACCACTGTTCCCCTAATTATTATTTTTTATGATTTTTATTTTTTTCTTTTTCTTTTGTGTTTTCTCTCTCCCCCTTTTTGTGTTCTCGTTTATATATATATACATATACACTTTTTATTTTAATGAGGGCGTCCAGAGGCCTGGACGTCCCTATAATTTCTTTTTTATTATTTTTTTGTTGAATTTTTTTTTGTTTTGGGGGCGTCCATGGGCCTGGACGCCCCTATAATTTCTTTTTTTATTTTTTTTATTTTTTTGTTTTGGGGGCATCTAGGGGCCTGGACGCCCCTATAATTTCTTTTTTATTTTTTTTTGAATTTTTGGTTTTGGGTGCGTCCGGGGGCCTGGACGCCCCTATAATTTCTTTTTTCTTTTTTTGAATTTTTTGTTTTGGGGGCGTCCAGGCGCCTGGACGCCCCTAGATTTTTCGAATTTTTGAAAAAAAAAATAAAAAAGGTGGGGACGTCCAGGCACCTGGACACCCCAAAAAGGGTGATTTTCTTATATAAAGGGGGCCTCACCCCCCTTCCACTTTTACTGTTCATTCTGACGACTCATTCACTCTAAACGACCTATTCTCAGTCCCCAATGGAGCAAGGAGGCCCGAGCCAGGGTGGAGAGAAGCGAAAACGACAGGCTCGTCGTCCGAGGAGGTCGAGAGATCATGCAGAGGAGGCTGCCGCGGGGGAGGAGATTGCCGCGGGAGAGGAGATTGCCGAGGAAGAGGAGGCGCCTCCTTTGGCCGTGGAGGGTCCTGCGGGCGCTGGCGATGTCGGAGAGGATGAGCACGACCCGGTAAGCCCCTCATAACTCCAATTTGTTGGTTTAATAGGCTAAACATGCGGGCGAGTGATGGTGTGGAGAAGGTCGAGGAGTGAGGGAAGGAGGCGTCCAGGGGCCTGGACGCCTCCATCCTTTCTTTTTTTATTTTGTCTTGTTATTACTATTTTTTTTTTGGGTTGCCTGAACGGTGGGGTCGCATTTGATACGATCATCTTTACTTGTTCAGGTTCCGAGAGAGTACCTCTATTCTTTCTACCGCCAACCCTATCATCATGCAACCCCCTCGCCTTGCCCGGGTAGCACCTCTCCCTCATCAACCCGCGTTAATACCGCCTTCACCATTCCCACTGCCATCACGCCCTCTCATTCGCACCCCAATGACCTATCAGCCGTACATGTTGGCTTCCTTCGAGCGAGCATAGGCCGACGTGGCCGGACAGGGATCTCCACGGTTTTGGCAAACCAAGACCCGGTGCCTACCAAGCCTTAATGGGCCCTATCCTAACATGAAGGTTGGATGCAGGGACTTTACTACATGGTGACCACCAGGCATCGGTATTTTGAATTTTCCATATTTTTAGTGATTTTCAATATTTTTTGTTTTTGATGTTTTCTTTTTTTCGTCATTTTTTTGTTTTTTGACACTAAGCTAAGGGTAGTACTTTTTAAGATAAAGCCTGTTCCAGGGGTGGGATAACTCGGTCCCTTCGGTGTTGACTAGCTTGTAGGCGTTGCCAGGGTACACGGCTTGAATTACAAATGGTCCTTCCCAATTGGGTTGGAGCTTAGAACGCGGCCCTCCAGGTTTGACAAAATTTCATTTTACGACCATCTCACCGACTTTGAATTTTCTATCAACGAATTTATTTTGGTAAAAGAGAGCGAGTCTATTTTGATACACACGCGCATGCTCGGCAGCGGCCAGCCGCTTCTCATCCAAGAGTTCCAACTGGGCGATGAGTGAATTACGACGGTCGTCGAGGGGAAATTTCTCGTCCAATTGTACCCTGAGAGAAGGGATCAGAGTCTCGTACGGGACTACCGCTTCCATACTGTAAGCAAGGGCAAATGGAGTCTGCCCGGTGGGGGTACGGATTGAAATGCGATAGGCCCATAGAGCTTCGATAAGCTTTTCTGGCCAGTCTGAAAACTTACTGGACTCGCATGTTTTCTTGATGATTTTGATCAATGTTTTATTGGTGGCCTCCGCTTGGCCATTACCTTGTGGGTAATAAGGCGATGAATGATGCAATGCAATTGCGTACCTTTTGCAGAGGTCCTGAAGGTCCTGAGAAATGAACTGTGGCCCATTTTCGGTGACGATTGTGCTTGGGATGCCGAACCTGACGAGGATGTTCTTCATGATGAACTTGAAGACTGTTGATGCCTTGATTTTCGCGTAAGCTTCAGCTTCGGCCCATTTGGTGAAGTATTCCGTCGCAGTAAGGATGAAAGATTTTTGTTTGGTGAGGGAATTGGGATCACCTAGGGGACCGTTGATGTCGAATGCCCACATGGAGAAAGGCCATGGGGAGGATATTGGATGAAGTGAGGAAGATGGTGAATGGATTTTATCGGCGTGAAGTTGACACTTGACACACCTACGGACATAGACGGCACAATCCTCTTCCATAGTGGGACAGTAAAAGCCTTGCCTAATGATCTTCTTGGCGAGCATCTGGCTATTCACGTGGCCACCGCAGCCAGCGAAGGAGATGGAATGGCCCGCACCAATTCTTGGAGAGGTGCGATGGCCGGAGTTGATTCCTGGGGAGCGGGGGAAACAGATTTCCCCTTCAGAATGGCCTGGAAGGCCTGGAGCTGCTCAGAGGTAAGCTCCGTGTTGGCGAGGACACCTGGCAAAGAGGAGATGTCCTGTGGCAGGGATGTGTCCCTTGTGGTAACCTGCACCTCACGTGAGGGCTCATGGGAAGGACCCGCGTCCATAGCATGGACTCGCGGTTCGACTGACTCACAACGACTAGGGTGGTTCTCCTCAAAGGACTCGTGAGCCATGCTCACAGTTTTCCCGGAACGCAAAAACATATACTAGCAAGCAAATAGCAGAGATTATCAAACAAGTGGATGCCTTTACGCCCCTTTTTTGTGTTTTGATTTTGATGATTTTTTTTTGTGTTTTTAACCAGATCTGAAGTTCACACAAAATAGGGACCCTAGTTCGTTTTTGTTTTCACCACCGTGTCAGCTAGGGGCTCTCGTCTCACCACGAATGGGTCGACTAACTTTGGGGAACTTCAATGGTACAACCGGCCCAGTGAACGAAGAGGAGATTCTTTGATGTCGGGGACTTATGGATATCCCAGTGGAGGAGATTCTAGTCCGTCGAGAGGAATTCCCGAATGGAGAGTCATTCCTTCACCGAGAGAGGGTGATCCTTAGAAAAGAGTAAAAAAAGGAAAGAAAAAGGGGGTAAATGCATGAAATGCGGTGCTGGATAAAAGATATGTAACACACAGATGGAGCAGAGATAAGCACACAAATATAACAAATGTATAGCAGTGATATAACAAGAATATAACAACGGTTAAGGCGTTTCCACCCTCAAATGGCTTTGAAAATGAAAGAAGAAGTCGACAAGCTCCATAAAGCCAGGTTTATTAGAGTCGTCCTTTATCCTCAATGGGTGGCAAACATTGTCCTGGTCATGAAGAAAGATGGGAAAGTCAAGATTTGCATCGACTTCCGGGACCTTAACTGCGCGTGTCCAAAGGATGATTTTCCCCTGCCTCACATTGATGTTTTAATCGACAACACAGCGGGGTATGAGACCCTCTCATTCATGGATGGATTTTCAGGATATAATCAAATTCGTTTGGCAGAAGAGGATCAAGAAAAGACATCATTCACTACACCTTGGGGAACATATTGTTACGTGGTCATGCCGTTTGGGTTAAAGAATGCTGGAGCTACTTACCAAAGAGCTATGATGGCCATATTTCACGACATGATGCAAAGCGACGGTCAGTCGAGGGCCGGGGGTCGCCCGTGAGCTGGTTGATGGAGGCGTCCAGGGGCCTGGACGCCGAGAGAGCCGACAGATTAGCTGAAAGGGAGGAGTGAAGGGTCATGGAGGCCCAGTTGTTCGAACTCCGAACCAGCCTTGGCCTCGCTGAACAATGGCTGAGAGATGGTGAGGAGCGCTACCGAAGAGCACGAGAGCGTGGCTTTCGTGTCAATAGCAACCGTTTCATTGCACATAAGCAAATACTCAGTTATACATCATAAAGTGAGGATGGTGGAGTGTACAAGCAACTCTCTAACTCTCTGAAAAAAAAAATAAAAAAGGTGGGGGCGTCCAGGCGCCTGGACGCCCCAAAAAGGGTGATTTTCTTATATAAAGGGGGCCTCACCCCCCTTCCACTTTTGCTTTTCATTCTGATGACTCATTCACTCTAAACGACCTATTCTCAGTCCCCAATGGAGCAAGGAGGCCCGAGCCAGGGTGGAGAGAAGCGAAAACGACAGGCTCGTCGTCCGAGGAGGTCGAGAGATCATGCAGAGGAGGCTGCCGCGGGGGAGGAGATTGCCGCGGGAGAGGAGATTGCCGAGGAAGAGGAGGCGCCTCCTTTGGCCGTGGAGGGTCCTGCGGGCGCTGGCGACGCCGGAGAGGATGAGCACGACTCGGTAAGCCCCTCATAACTCCAATTTGTTGGTTTGATAGGCTAAACATGCGGGCGAGTGATGGTGTGGAGAAGGCCGAGGAGTGAGGGAAGGAGGCGCCCAGGGGCCTGGACGCCTCCATCCTTTCTTTTTTTTATTTTGTCTTGTTTTTATTATTTTTTTTGGGTTATTCGTAAATAAAATAAAATAAAATCAAAATTAAGGAGGCGTCCATTGAGTTGGACGCCTTCATTATAATATATATATTATTATTATTTATTATTTATTTGTTTTTTTTCATTTTGTTAAAATAAAATAAAGGAAAATAAAAAGAAGGCGTCCAGGGGGGTGGACGCCTTTAAATATATATATATATATTTAAAATAAATAAAAAAATAAGTAAATATTATGTACAGTGTTGTTGTTTATTATTATCCATGATGCTGATGTGTTCCTTTTTGTTTGTTTTTGTGGTGTGCAGGGCGTGATGAAGAGCCGGATCAGCTGGTCCCTAGTGGTGGCAGCGTACCGTGGGCTGCCGGACTTTCAGAGGGTGCGGGTGGACGCCATTGGTTTTGGAGCTTTTCTCAGGATCGAGCCCTTCCGGCTTGACCTTCCTCTTATCCAGGCGTTGAGGGAGCGGTGGCACCCACCGAGCCAGGCGTTTCTGATGCCCTGGGGACACATGGTGCCGACACTGGAGGACGTGGCTCGGATCACCGGGCTACGGGTTGACGGAGAGGCAGTCAGCGGAGTCACTTACCCCGATTACCGAGAGAGTGCCTTGGAGCTGCTGTGGCTAGAGACGAGCGCGACTGACAGAGACAGCAGGGTAGTCGGCCGAGTGGAGATCATGGAGGCGCTCGGATTCGGTGACCCGCGCCAGCGGGTTAGTGAGACTGGAGCGGAGTTCCTGGCACGACTGGAGGGAGACGCTCGTGCAGCTTTCACCCAGGACCCAAACGAGCGGGAGCTGGTGGATCTAGACCTCCGGAGGTTCCTTTTCTTCTTCTTGGGTCGCCTTCTGTTGGGGACGAAGGGGGACGGCATTCACTACCGCTTCCTCGGGATCCTGGCGGATCTGGACAGAGTGGGGAACTATGCGTGGGGAGCGGCTCTGCTTGCCCATTTGATCGCCGATCTCTCCCAGACTTCAGAGAGGGAGACGATAGTCAGTGGTTTCGCACCTTTTCTCCAGGTAAACACTTTATTTATGCATTTTACCGTAGTTAAATATGCAATTATTTGTGCTAATGATGGATGCAGGTGTGGAGCTACTACTACTTCCCGATGGGAAGAGCCAGACAGGGGAATAGGAGAGCCGTGCCTCTGGCGCGACAGTGGAGGCCGGTCATGGTCGCGGCACCCCACGGCTACCAGCTGGCATCGCTTCATCGGGAGCTGAGCGAGTACCCCGAGGCTATGGTATGATGCGTATGATTTTTGGTATTTTTATGCATGCGACTTAATGGCAACTGACATGACATATGTATGGTGATGCAGGTGGTGTAGAGGCCCTGCCTGGGCATGGCCGACGCTGGCCAGCCTTGGGTCATAGCGGGTCGTCCTCGTTTCGGGCGGGACGTGTGGGCCCATTGCCTGAACGAGATCGAGCCGCTTCGGCTCAGGCTGGTTATGAGAACGTTGGGGTTAGCCCAGGAGTGGGTCGACGTAGACGAGCCGGTCCGCGTCGGGCGGAAGACCAAGGGGAAGGCAAAGATCGTGGACTGGCGTACGCGCTTTCCCGCACAGTACCAGGACTGGCATCAGGGCGGGGTCCCAGTGGTGTCCCATGTACCGGACAGCACCGATTACATGAGACGGTATCGAGCCACGTACGGGGAGCGTCTCTTCCTTGGTGGTACGGCCGGGGTAAGCGTGAAATGAAAAATGTTTCCCCTTTTTATATGTATATGCATGTGACACTAATTTATATGCAATGTAGGATGCTCGTGATAATATGATTGCCGACCTGCGGGCCCAGCTGGCAGACGCTAGGCGGCAGTTGGTGGCCATCCGACAGGAGTTGGAGATCCTGGTGAGTCTATGCAATGCATTTTTTTTGTTTTTTTTGTGACCTGGATTTTGATGCTTGCCTCTGACTGTCATTCGCTTTGTGTTTCAGCGGGCCCACCAGATAGCGACAGCCGGGATGGCTGGTGGAGCAGGTTCCAGTTCGTGGGGCCCTCCTCCGGAGGTTTCTGCCCTTCAGGAGTAGTAGGCGTACGCGGTGGCCCGGGCTGAGGAGGCCGAGCATGACCGCGCGGCTCGAGTGAGTCCTACTTGACCCCGACTTCTTTCCAGTTGCTCTTCTTCTTTCACTGCTCTCTTACGGTGCATGTGGGTTTTGGCAGGTGGCCGAGATTCGAGAGGCCCTGGCCCGTGCTGTTCGGGCCGAGCAGGAGCGCGACGCCTGGGCGGCAGAGCGTGACACCCGGATTGCGGAGCTGGAGGAGGAGCGGCAACGAGAGGCTGAGGAGCTCCCTCGCGACGTGCGGGATTTGCATTTTGCCCTCGAGCTGTCGAGGAGAGAGGCGATGCGGGAGAGAGAGGAGAGGGAGAGAGAGGACAGAGAGAGAGAGAGAGAGAGAGAGAGGACAGGAGGGCGGAGCGACTGCGAGAACGGGACGAGAGGAGGGCTCTGGAGGCCCAGCTGACGGAGCTTCGATTGAGTCTCGGCACGGCGGAGGGGAGGCTTTGGGAGAGCGAGGAGCGGTATCAGAGGGTGAAGGAGCACGGGGAGCGACTTCGTCAGTCTGGTTCTTTCTCCATGGGTAGCTTTCTGGTTTCTTCGGACGAGGAGCGTCGTCGAGCCTTCGAGGCTGGCATGCCACCACAGGGCGAGGCGAGCACCGCCTCTCAGAGTTCGCGGAGGCCCCCTAGGGATCCCCGTCAGAGGAGGGAGGAGAGAGATGATCAGGAGGGTGGTAGCGAGAGTTAGAGAGTTGCTTGTACACTCCACCTTCCTCACTTTATAATGTATAACTGACTATTTGCTTATGTGCAATGAAACGGTTCCTTTTGCCGTATGCACTTTCCCTTTTCCACGCTTCTTCTCTTGCACCAAGTTGTTTCGAGGCACGCTTCACGAGACCTTGCCCTGAAAAGTAAGAAACTATGCCTTGCCCGGAGAGATCATCCTTCTCTTTTTTTTTTGGCACGTCCTGGCACGAGGACGCATCTTATCCTTCGAATTCAAATTTAAAGCGCCAGGCGGCTTTCTTTCTTCGTGCCTTACCCGCAAAAGAGCCCGCCTCCAGTCGAGATTTGCTCGCCCCTTTTCATCTTCTTCCTCTCTCGATCGATGGAGTTCGGTGGGCCAGATCACGGCGAGGGGAGAGAGGGGCGAGGGACTCCTCGCCTGAGGAGGGATGCGCCCGAGCATGGAGAGGCGTCGACGGAAGTGGAAGGGCCTTTTAGAGCACTCGTGGGACCCGAGGGGCTCGATGGCGCGGAGGGAGGCGAACGCGGCTGGGTGAGTGCTTCGGTTCCCACCTCTATGACTTGTTTTGAGTTTGGAGCGAGTGGTGTGGGAGTGGAAGGGGTTTGGCGAGGGCGGCACTCACATGATGGGCGCGTCCTCGATAGGGGACGCGTTCTCGTTAATTGACGGGGGACCTCCCTCTTTGATGCAGGGTACGGTGAGAATCCCGGGCTTGGCTGACGAGTGGGCGAGCGTGGATGAGCCGAGCCGTGTCAGGAAGTAGAGTCGCGGCAAGGCGAAGCTCGAGGACCGGCGCGTACATTCCCCTGGACAACAAGGGAGCGCACCGGTGCAGGGCAGTGGTGTTAGGTTAGATGGACGCAGTCTATCTCCACTAAGTGTGGACCTAGAGGGGGGTGAATAGATCAACTTGCCTAACTTAAAACTATTGTAAGTTCTAGAGAAAAATTTAGACAAGCATCAACAAATCTAAATGAAAAGAGCTAAGCAAAAGGTAGAAAGCTAGACATGATCATAAGCGATGCAATCAAACAAGCTAAGCAAGAAATCCCATCGCACACAGATCACATAAAAACACAAACACACTGCACACACAATTTTTAGGTGGTTCGGTCAACGACCTACGTCCACCCCACACTCAACCGAGTATGGCTTCCTGCTGCGCAGCACAGCTTGCGTCCGCTGGGCTTTACAGCTTGGCCAAATAACCCGCTGATACACAGCTTCGCTGGGCACTACAGCTTGCCGACCAGAGGATCTGATCCTCTGTAACCGCTGGGGAAATACAGCTTAACCCGTCCAGTGGAGACCACCACTGCAAGACCGCTGACACACAGCTTGAAGAAATAGCATTCGAAAATGAAAGATAGAATCAAAACGAAAAATAGAAAACCCAAAAGTAATGTAGCTCTTAAAGAGCAAAGCTCAGCTCTAGTTTTGAACCACAAGACTGAGATACAAACACTCTCACTCTCACTCTCGATCAGCTCTCTCTCTCACCTCACTCTCTCTCTTTTCTCCTTCTTCTCTATTTCTTCTTCTTCTTCTCTGTATCTTTTTCTTCTCTCTTTTCTCTCTATGGATCGAAGGCTCACTACTGCTGAGTGTATAGACTTTTTCTTCTTTTCCGTCGATCGGCTTTCTTCTGTGGAAGAAGGCTTGTATATATAGCAGCGACAGCAGCAGGCGTGTGCTCTCCACGTTTCCCGCCCAGCAATTTGGACCACGTGGCAGCATGCAATGGAGTGTCAGTACACGTGTCCTCATCTGGATACCTAGTCCTTTTCGGATCACGAGCCAGGTACCTGGGGTCACGTGCCCTTCATTAGCTTCTTCAGTCCGATGTATAGAGTTCTCCGTTCACGTGCTTAAAGACATCAATCTGACTTGCTGCGTCGACGCTTTCACTTAATGGCGTTAACGCAGTGAGGCATTCCAGTAGCCATTTGCCTCGTTTCTTTAGCTGCTGCGTCGACGCTGCTAGCATGTGGCGTTGACGCAGTGGAATGGCCTGTGAAGACGAATGCTTCTTCAACTGCTACGTCGACGCTACTTTCATGTGGCGTTGACGTAATAGAAGACATCGTGAAAGCTTTGTCTACTGATGCGTGGACGCTTTAAGCTCCAGGCGTCGACCCTGTCCCTTCAGCAACAAGAATAAAGACATAAGAGTTAAGTATGTACATTGCATTATATATACATCGTTGTATAGACTTGTAAAGGCAGAATGCAACGTACAGACTTGCCCAAAGTGTTGACTTCAACAAGGGAGGCAACGGCTGTATAGACTTTAAATGCTAGTGGCATTGTATAGACATAATGCACTTAAAGGCTTCATGCGAAGGAAAGCATTGTATATACTTGAGGAGTTGACACAGCATGAAGGATGAGTTGACGCTGCATGAAGCATGGACAGTGTACAGACTTTGCCCACTTATGGACTTCAAGTTATGCACGCGAATGTGAAGACTTCAGTGTATAGACTTTAGAAGACGAGTGCAATGTATAGACTCCATGAGACTCTAGTGCAGACAGACGATGTATAGGGTTCTTAGTTCAGCCGTCAGTGTATAGACTTGAACAGCAAGGACACAGTATAGACATCAACTCTGCACATCGAATCTATGGACTTCAAGTGTGAAGACCATTGTATAGACTTTGAATTAGAAGATTAATGTTTAGACTTTGAGTGACACTGTGGATGTACAGACTTTGCTCAAGTGTATGAGACGCTAACTGAGACGCTGGACTCTGTACAGACTTTGAGCGATGTGTGGAGTTGAAGCTCCTGAAGCAGTGTACAGACTTCATGAAGCGAAACCAATGTATAGCGTTGAGTGTAGCTAAAGCCTTGATCGTAGGACTAGGCTGGACTGTATAGACTTCAGGCTTCAGAATCGAATGTTCAGACTTCGCCTAAGACACGTAGGGAAAAGACCCCAGTGTATAGACTTTGCCTTGAGTGAAAAGTAATTGATGAATGTATGGACTTTAATGTGTGAAGGCTACAGTGAATGAGTGTATGCATTTCACCAGATCAAGGGCAATTCGGATGTACAGACTCTGAGGTTCAAAGCCAACAGTGCGTTGACGCTGTAACATTGATGCGTTGACGCTGCACACACATAATCAACTTAATTGAGATGCAGTGTGTGGACTTATGCGTTGACGCTGTAACATGACGCGTTGATGTTGTGCACACATAATCACTTTAATTGAGATGCAGTTGGTGGACTTATGACAGTAAGAATTGCAGACAGCAGTGTATTAAAAGCAAAGAACACATAGTCAATCTGATGGAGCAATTTCATCAAATCAAACTCAGTTGCCAATCAATCAAAACAATGGTGTTGCCAAAGAATAGAGCAAGTGTCAACATCATCAACATAGAGGGGTCACAACAATCTCCCCCTTTTTGATGATGGCAACCCCATATGAAGTAGAGTAGCAACAACCTGTCATAGATATATATGTTTGATGAAAGACATGATGTGTTATGCAGATTGATATGCAGATGCTATGAATGCATGCAACTCACTGCCTCAAACTCTCCCTTAGAATTAATTCAGAAATGACTTCAGAATTCAAACAGATATGTATTCTCCCACTAGACATCCCCTAGACAATATTCTCCCCCTTTGCCATCAACAAAGAGGAGGGAAAAATTAAATACAATGGAGGAATCAAGAGAAGAACTGACTGGCATTCTGAACAGGTGGTTCATGAATAAACATTCTAAAGCATAGAGTCTTCAGTCATATGAAATTAGAAACTGCTGTCAGAAAGAGTGCTGGTTTAAATATGATAAAATTTGGAGTTCATGCACTACAACCAATGGATAAGTTCACTGTGCATGATAAAACAAAAAACCAGAATCACATTTGCATGAAAGATTCAGTTTCATGATATCTTACTTTCATAGTCTAAAAAATTTGAGAGAACCCAAGTCATGTATTGAAACTAAACAAATTGACACTCATGAACTTTTCTTTTGAGGGAGCAATATTATCAATATTAGATCATTGTGAGCATTCAGGTATCACAAGTCTTTCTGCTTAAGGGTATACGTTTATAAGACGCCAATACCCCTAGATATTCAACAAGATGGACCATTCTGCCTATGATCAAATTCAACAGAGTTGAGTTACACCTTTTTGTGTGAGGGTACACGTTTATCAGACGCCAGTTACCCCCAGGTACTCAGTGAAACCAGCCTGCTGTTTTGAACATTTTAAACAGAGATAGCTGATACACTTCATGACATGAGTGTTGTCCACTTCTTTGATGGATCACTCAGTTTCTCAGTGATTACCAGTCATTGCTCTGCCAATATATATATTTTCAATGATTCTCAATGTTTTTCAGTATCTTTCTTAGCTGTCTTTTTTATGTTTCAGAATGACTTGTTTAAGAACAATACACATACTTAATCTCTCCGACATGATTTCAGATGAGTTTTCAGATTTCAGATATGAATAGCTTTGTCTGACATGAAATAAGAAAGAGGTTTAGAGTTTTATCAATTTTCAACTTACTTATATACTGATTGCAATCTTTAAACTCCAACCATTATAAGATTTAAACCATTACATCAGTCTTTGAACAATTCAAATTCTTATAAATGAAGAAGTCTATTTTCTACTGCTTAGAAATCAGAACTGACCAACAGATTGCCATAATGTCAGAGACAAGTATTCAGAGTTAAAGGTTGAATGACTTCAAGAAAGTTGAAACCACTCTGATTTTTCTTAGCAATACTCCCCCTGTCTATATGCATGCAGCATGGCAAGAATTAATTGAGAGAGAGCTTATGCATAGGTCATGAATGAATGATATGCAAAGACATGCAAAGACACAACAAGCTCCCCCTGAATATATGCAATGCAGGACAGTTCTACATCCACATTCACATCCACATGATTTATCCAAGCAATCAAAAACAAGTCCACATCAGAGATTTTATTCACAGCAATTAAACAATCATTCATCATGCTGAAATTTACATAAGCCAAGTTCTCTTCTAAGAAACTTAAAATTTTCATTCCCAAGAGGCTTAGTAAAAATATCAGCAATTTGTTTTTCAGTTTCTATGAAGTTCATTTCAATCTCCTTTTTATTTACAACATCTCTAAGAAAATGATATTTTATCTCTATATGCTTAGTCCTAGAATGGTGAACAGGATTTTTAGCAAGGCAAATAGCACTAGTATTATCACATAAAAGTGGAATACATCCCAGATTTATCTGATAGTCAGCCAGTTGGTGCTTAATCCAAAGTACTTGGGTTGCACAATTGTATGCTGCAACATACTCAGCTTCAGTTGTGGATAATGCTACAGTGTGTTGCTTCTTAGATGCCCAAGACACTAGACAGCCACCAAGGAATTGACAGTAGCCACTAGTGCTTTTTCTATCTACTCGACACCCAGCATAGTCTGCATCAGTGTAGGCTAGAAGCTCTAACTCACACTTAGCAGGATACCAGAGACCTAGTTCTTGGGTGCCTAGTAAATACCTAAAAATTCTTTTCACAGCCTTAAAGTGATTTTCTTTAGGACTGGCCTGAAATCTAGAGCATAAACACACAGCAAATTGTATATCAGGCCTAGATGCTGTAAGATAGAGAAGAGATCCGATCATACCTCTGTATAGCCTTTGGTCCACAGGTTTACCTTTAGAGTCTTCATCCAAACTGGTTGATGTACCCATTGGAGTAGCTATTTCCTTGAGGTTGTCCATTTTGTACTTCTTCAATAAGTTCTTTACATACTTGGACTGAGAGATGAAGATGCCATCTTCTGTTTATGTAACCTGCAGTCCAAGAAATAGTTTGAGCTCACCCATTGAGCTCATTTCAAATTCATCAGTCATTATTTGAGAGAATTCCTCACACAATTTGGGGTTAGTTGACCCAAACACAATGTCATCCACATAAATCTGAATGATAAGAATATCTGGATGGCTTACCTTGGTAAACAATGTTTGATCCACTATACCTCTTGTGAAGTTCTTGTCGGTGAGAAATTTGCTCAACCTGTCATACCAAGCTCTAGGAGCTTGCTTTAACCCATAGAGAGCTTTATTGAGCTTGTAAACATGATTAGGAAAATCTAAACATTCAAACCCAGGAGGCTGTCTCACATAGACATCCTCATTAATTTCCCCATTTAGAAAAGCAGATTTCACATCCATCTGCTGAAGGTTTATTCCTAGGGAACATGCATAAGCCAATAAAATTCTTATTGCTTCTAATCTAGCTACAGGGGCAAAAGACTCTTCAAAGTCTATTCCAAATTCCTGATTGTACCCCTGAGCTACAAGTCTGGCTTTATTTTTAATAACATTCCCCGCTTCATCAGTTTTGTTTCTAAATACCCATTTAGTCCCTATGACTGTTTCATGATCAGGAGGTGGAACCAAATGCCACACCTTATTCCTGTCAAACTGATTGAGCTCCTCATGCATGGCATTAATCCAATGCACATCTTGGAGAGCACAGTCAATGGACTTGGGTTCTATGTTTGATACAAAAGCATACGCATTCAGTTCATGTTGAATTCTTAAGTGGCCTCTAGTCCTAGGGGGGTCATGCAGATTTCCAATAACATTATCTACAGGATGATCCTTGAGATATCTAATATTTGCAATTGGAGTATCATGAACTTGATTTACCTCCCCCTGAACTGTAGGCTCCTCTTCATTAAGCTCTTTATGTTCTTCTTCATCCTCGGATTTGTCTGCAGGATCTCCTTCCTTCAGGATTTCACCATTGGTTTCATTCCTGCATTTACCAGCATTAGAATTTGCCAAAGATTCATCAAAAATTATGTGTGGAGATTCTTCAACAGTTTTAGAGTTCAGATTGTACACTCTGTATGCTCGGGTGTTTTCAGAATAACCAAGAAAAAATTCTGGTTCTCCTTTAGGTTCAAATTTATCAAGGTCCTTTTTATCATTTATGTGAATGAAACATTTACAACCAAAAACCTTGAAGTGAGCAATAGAAGGTTTCTTACCTTTTAATATCTCATATGGTGTTTGTTGGGTAGAAGGTCTTACCATGGCTCTGTTAATTACATAACAGGCAGTGTTCACTGCTTCAGCCCAAAACTTCCTTGGTAGACCCCCTTCGACGAGAAGTGTACGACCCATTTCCACTAGGGTTCTGTTCCTTCTCTCCACAACTCCATTCTGCTCAGGTGTCCTTGGAGAGGAGTACCTGTGGTTGATTCCATTCGACCTGCAGAATTCATCAAATTGTGAGTTTTCAAACTCACCTCCATGATCAGACAAAATGTTTTCAATTTTCTGATTTGATTTAACATAGAACTCCTGAAATTCTGAGAAAGCATCACTCTTATTAGATAAGAAATAAACCCAAGTGTACCTAGAAAAGTCATCTACCATGACAAACCCATACCTCCTCCCTGATAGGCTGACAGATCTAGTTGGCCCAAAAAGGTCCATATGTATCAGCTCATAGGGTTTGGAAGACAGATTTTCAGTTCTAGACTTAAATGACTTTCTAGTTATCTTTGATTGAGTGCATGCATCACAGATTTTGTTTTCTTTCCTGAATGAGACTTCAGGAAGTCCTCTAACCATGCCATGCTTTTTTAGTTTGTGCAAAACAGTGTAGCTAGCATGACCTAACCTACGATGCCATAAAAATGCTATGTCTTCTCTACTGGCAGTAAGGCAAAGGTTAGTGTGTTGAATTTCATCTAAATTTATCATGTAAGTATTATTTATTCTTTTTCCAGAAAATTTGACAATATCAGAATCAGGTTCAAAAACCTTGCAGCATTGAGAATTGAATAAAACATTGTAACCTTTATCACATAACTGGCTAATGCTAAGTAGATTATAGACTAACCCTTCAACCAGCATAACATCATCAATGCAGCAGGTAGAACACTTACCTACCTTACCTGATCCGATAATCCGACCCTTTGTGTTGCTTCCAAAGGTGACAAGGCCTTCTACTTTCTCAGTCAGTATGCAAAATTTGGCCTTATCTCCTGTCATATGCCTGGAGCAGCCGCTATCCATGTACCACAAGTTGTTCTTGGCTGCCAGGTATGCCTGCATACACAATTAGGTAGAGAAGTTTGAAACCCAAGACTGATTGGGCTCCAATGTAAATGAACTAGAAGCAAAACAAGAAAGCAAATGTTTCAGAATCCACATTTGTTTAAATGTGTTTTGTTCAGTGGATCCTACAGATTTTCTTCTGTTGTTCTTTTTCTTATTGGCAGCAGCATAATTATTGACAATATTGTTATTTCTGTGCCAGTGCCTTGGCCAGGGTGTGTTCATAAAATTTTGGCCATAGTAGTTCCTGGGCTGGCTATGAAAATATTGATTTCTAGATGTCCAGTAACCATACCCATTGACCCAATTTCTACTGTGAGGTCTTTGATATTTAGCACCCTGGTGTGCAAGACCTGTAAACCTATCCTGAGTTCTAGACCAATTCGACCTATTGAGGTAGGTTGGCTGTGCATTGTAGTGGGTCTGAGCTCTGGGTTGATAAAAATAATTGGGTTGACTCCTAGCAACACTTTGTCTCCCCTGTACTTTGGACCCTGCTGACCTATACACAGGTTTGTATTGGGTCTTCTTCAGAGGTGGAGGTGTTGGTGGAGACTTGGTTACCTTGACCTGGGGTTTACCAGACTGTGTAGGTTGACCCCTTACCTGAGTTTGAGCCCTAGGATTCTGCTTAAATGTGCTAGCTCTACTAAGCTCATTAACCTTTCGTTTGCCCTTCTCCTCAGCGCTGGGCTTTTTCAGATTAGCAGTTTTGTTCATCAAATTTGTTGAGTTCATGCTAATTAGAGGTCCCTTTTCCTTTTGAGCAACAAATGAAATTGTTTTCATTCCGAATGTTTTTGTTGCACTAGAATTAAAACCTAGGCCCTCTTTTCTGAAATTAGCCTTTGACCCTAACAAAGCATTTAAGTTATCTGTTCCTTGGGTCATTTTCTCAATGGTTTTCATTTTATCTTCATTGTCTTTCTGAAGTTCATCAATAGCCTTTTTCAGCTCATTGTTGACATTGAGGACAACTTCATATTTTTCAGAGATAATTTTGACTTCACTTTCACATTTCTGAATCTTCAGCTTCCATTCATCAATTTCATTTTCAAGCCTTAGATTCTCTTCCTTAGAAGCTTTTAACTCATTTTTGATTTCATCTTCTTCAGAGCATGTGAGTTTCAATTCATCAATCTCAGATTCCAAACATGCAATTTTATCAGTTAGTGTTTTATCATTTTGCATGGAATTGATTTTTCTTCTAAGATGCCTATTCTCTTTTCTGATATCATCAGCTCTATCAGCTATGTCATGATAAGCATCTACCCAATCAGCAATTGTGAAGTTTTCAAATCTAGTGATTACCTCATCTGTATCCTCCTCTCTATCTTCGGAGCTTGTTGCCAAAAGGCAAATGGGCTGTTCAGATTCGGCTTCACTATTTGAGCTGTTGCTGAAAGAGCCTTCATCTTCATCACTCCATGTGGTGATCATAGCTCTTCCCTTCTTGATTTTCTTCTTTGACCTGTCCTTATGTTTCTGAATGTCTGGACAGTCAATTTTCAGATGCCCTGGTTTCCTGCATTGATAACAAACATTAGCTTCATTTTTCTTTGCAGGTTTAGATTTATACCTTTTATCCTTTCGGTCACCACTGTATTTCTTCTGACCGAACCGTCCTGCTCCCTTTCTGAGAAATCGCCTGAACTCTCTAGTCATCATGGCTATCTCAGATCGAGTCACATCTTCCTCTTCATTTAGGTTCTCTTCTGATGATGAAGAGCTGCTGGAGCTGGATCTTGTTGATTTGCTGGAACTAGCCTTCAGCGCTATCGGCTTCTTCTTCCTCTCGGCTTCATCTATCCTTGGCATGTTTATCTCATATGCCATTAGTGAGCCAATTAGCTCATCAGATTTAGTATTACGCAAGTCCCTTGACTCCTCCATCACAGTTGCTTTGGTGTGCCAATTTGGAGTCAGGGAGCGCAGAATTTTCCTCACTACATCATACTCTGCCTGAGGTTTCCCAAAACCTCTGAGGCCATTGGTTATTACAGTCAGCCGAGCGTACATTTCGCTAATGGACTCGTTCCACTTCATCTTGAAGGCTTCATACTCAGATACAAGAAGATTGGCCTTCTGCTCTCTTACTTGAGATGTACCTTCATGAATTACTTCTAGCGCATACCACATTTCCTTAGCTGATTTGCAAGCAGACACACGGGAGAATTCTATAGGATGCAGAGCGCACTGGATAGCATTAATAGCACTCCAATTCAGCGTGGACCTTCTGATCTCCTCCTTGGTCCATACATCTTCATTCGGGGACAGCTCATAAGGTCCCTTGCTGACAATCTTCCAAATCTCGTAATCCTTAGCCCTGAGGAACACTTGCATACGATTCTTCCAGTATGCGTAGTTTGATCTATCAAAGAATGGGGGCTTCGTTGTTGAGTGACCTTCGGCAGTCATCCCTCGAGCATCCATCTCTGCCTATTCTCTTCGGGTGATGAGTCCCTGCAGAAGAGTTAGGCTCTGATACCAAGTGTTGGGTTAGATGGACGCAGTCTATCTCCACTAAGTGTGGATCTAGAGGGGGGTGAATAGATCAACTTGCCTAATTTAAAACTATTGTAAGTTCTAGAGCGGAATTTAGACAAGCATCAACAAATCTAAATGAAAAGAGCTAAGCAAAAGGTAGAAAGCTAGACATGATCATAAGCGATGCAATCAAACAAGCTAAGCAAGAAATCCCATCGCACACAGATCACACAAAAACACAAACACACTGCACACACAATTTTTAGGTGGTTCGGTGAACGACCTACGTCCACCCCACACTCAACCGAGTATGGCTTCCTGCTGCGCAGCACAGCTTGCGTCCGCTGGGCTTTACAGCTTGGCCAAACAACCCGCTGATACACAACTTCGCTGGGCACTACAGCTTGCCGACCAGAGGATCTGATCCTCTGCAACCGCTGGGGAAATACAGCTTAACCCGTCCAGTGGAGACCACCACTGCAAGACCGCTGATACACAGCTTGAAGAAATAGCATTCGGAAATGAAAGACAGAATCAAAACGAAAAACAAAAAACCCAAAAGCAATGTAGCTCTTAAAGAGCAAAGCTCAGCTCTGGTTTTGAACCACAAGACTGAGATACAAACACTCTCACTCTCACTCTCGATCAGCTCTCTCTCTCACCTCACTCTCTCTCTTTTCTCCTTCTTCTCTATTTCTTCTTCTTCTTCTCTGTATCTTTTTCTTCTCTCTTTTCTCTCTATGGATCGAAGGCTCACTACTGCTGAGTGTATAGACTTTTTCTTCTTCTCCGTCGATCGGCTTTCTTCTGTGGAAGAAGGCTTGTATATATAGCAGCGACAGCAGTAGGCGTGTGCTCTCCACGTTTCCCGCCCAGCAATTTGGACCACGTGGCAGCATGCAATGGAGTGTCAGTACACGTGTCCTCATCTAGATACCTAGTCCTTTTCGGATCACGAGCCAAGTACCTGGGGTCACGTGCCCTTCATTAGCTTCTTCAGTCCGATGTATAGAGTTCTCCATTCACGTGCTCAAAGACATCAATTTGACTTGCTGCATCGACGCTTTCACTTAATGGCGTTAACGCAGTGAGGCATTCCAGTAGCCATTTGCCTCGTTTCTTTAGCTGCTGCGTCGACGCTGCTTGCTTGTGGCGTTGACGCAGTGGAATGGCCTGTGAAGACGAATGCTTCTTCAACTGCTACGTCGACGCTGCTTTCATGTGGCGTTGACGTAATAGAAGACATCGTGAAAGCTTCGTCTACTGATGCGTGGACGCTTTAAGCTCCAGGCGTCGACCCTGTCCCTTCAGCAACAAGAATAAAGACATAAGAGTTAAGTATGTACATTGCATTATATATACATCGTTGTATAGACTTGTAAAGGCAGAATGCAACGTACAGACTTGCCCAAAGTGTTGACTTCAACAAGGGAGGCAACGGCTGTATAGACTTTAAATGCTAGTGGCATTGTATAGACATAATGCACTTAAAGGCTTCATGCGAAGGAAAGCATTGTATATACTTGAGGAGTTGACGCAGCATGAAGGATGAGTTGACGCTGCATGAAGCATGGACAGTGTACAGACTTTGCCCACTTATGGACTTCAAGTTATGCACGCGAATGTGAAGACTTCAGTGTATAGACTTTAGAAGACGAGTGCAATGTATAGACTCCATGAGACTCTAGTGCAAACAGACGATGTATAGGGTTCTTAGTTCAGCCGTCAGTGTATAGACTTGAACAGCAAGGACATAGTATAGACATCAGCTCTGCACATCGAATGTATGGACTTCAAGTGTGAAGACCATTGTATAGACTTTGGATTAGAAGATTAATGTTTAGACTTTGAGTGACACTGTGGATGTACAGACTTTGCTCAAGTGTATGAGACGCTAACTGAGACGCTGGACTCTGTACAGACTTTGAGCGATGTGTGGACTTGAAGCTCCTGAAGCAGTGTACAGACTTCATGAAGCGAAACCAATGTATAGCGTTGAGTGTAGCTAAAGCCTTGATCGTAGGACTAGGCTGGACTGTATAGACTTCAGGCTTCAGAATCGAATGTTCAGACTTCGCCTAAGACACGTAGGGAAAAGACCCCAGTGTATAGACTTTGCCTTGAGTGAAAAGTAATTGATGAATGTATGGACTTTAATGTGTGAAGGCTACAGTGAATGAGTGTATGCATTTCACCAGATCAAGGGCAATTCGGATGTACAGACTCTGAGGTTCAAAGCCAACGGTGCGTTGACGCTGTAACATTGATGCGTTGACGCTGCACACACATAATCAACTTAATTGAGATGCAGTGTGTGGACTTATGCGTTGACACTGTAACATGATGCGTTGACGCTGTGCACACATAATCACTTTAATTGAGATGCAGTGTGTGGACTTATGACAGTAAGAATTACAGATAGCAATGTATTAAATGCAAAGAACACATAGTCAATCTGATGGAGCAATTTCATCAAATCAAACTCAGTTGCCAATCAATCAAAACAATGGTGTTGCCAAAGAATAGAGCAAGTGTCAACATCATCAACATAGAGGGGTCACAACAAGTGGCAGCCTCCTGCAGCAGCGGAGGAGGGATCGAGCGGGGGCTCCTCAGCTTGGGAGACGGACGGAGATGACAATAGGGCCTCAAAATTTTTATTTTTCGTCATGAAATTCCAGAATTTAACCAACGGCCGTTGTCTATCTATTTTTTATGTACTCAGTAGGAAACGATGGTAGGAATGGCTGGCGGATCGTCCTCCAATC
Source organism: Amorphophallus konjac (assembly GCA_022559845.1). Classification (NCBI taxonomy): domain Eukaryota; kingdom Viridiplantae; phylum Streptophyta; class Magnoliopsida; order Alismatales; family Araceae; genus Amorphophallus; species Amorphophallus konjac. Next base: position 115,984,793 of record CM040126.1, read on the forward strand.
CTCAGGCTCTTTTTCTGGAGATCGCCTCCCTCCAGGAGCAACTTGCCAGTGCGGTGGCCCGCGCGGTTCGTGCTGAAGAGGTGCGTGATGCCTGGGCCACAGCTGTGGCAGAGCTGCAGCGTCGAGGTGAGGGGAGGCCCTCTCCAGACATTCTGGAGTTGAGGGTCCTTCTCCAGGTGACGAGGAGGGAGGCAGAGAGAGAGAGAGAGGAGAGAAGGGCCGAGCGACAGCGAGACCAGGCCGAGAAGAAGGCCTTGGAGGCCCAAGTGAGGGAGCTCCAGCTAGGCCTTCAGGTTATAGTGTAGAGGTTATGAGCGATGGAGACGTGCTACGAGAGAGCGTGAGAGTTAGGGGCGCTACTTCGCCGGTCCGGACGCTTTTCTGCTGGCGGCTTCCTCGCCATGCCAGAGGAGGAGCAGCGAGCCCCTGCTGTGGAGCAGGCGAGGCGAGCGCTGCACGGGGGTCCAGGAGGCTTCCGAGGGATCCTCACCTCGGGGGAGAGGAGAGGGACGCCTAGAGGGATGAGCATGAAGATGATGTCGAGAGTTGGCGGGTCAGTGGACCCGCCTCCTATCTATGATTGTGATGTTTGTGACAGCTTATGTAGACTTATGAGTGATTTGATTTTTTGTTGTTTGTTTGTTTTCTTGCGCGTCCCTTCTTCCCTACGCTTCTTTGTACTATTCTCATGTGATGTGTCTGCCGACATCCTGCCCTAGACGGAGGATGGCATCTTGCTGCGACTATTCTTTCACGGGAATCTGTCGTCAAGGTCAATGATGACAGCTTAGGCCTCTTCTCCCAGATGATTTTTCAAACTTTGCGGATGGCCTCCATGTTATGACAGGGTGCCACATGGAGCAGGTCATCATATTACACCGTCCGATCCATCACCTTGTGCGGGTGGTGAAGTGACTCATGGGACCGCAGGGGAGGCGCCCTATTGTGAGGGCTATCGTTGGAGGCAATCTTGGCCCACACTTCTCCCATTTCTATATATACCTTCCTCTTTTGGTCTTCCAGGGGCATCGAGGGCCAACTTGAAGGGTACTAGGAGGAACTCAGAATTATGGATGGAGGGTGAATCTTCCCACTCCTCGAAGAGAAGCAGATCCAGCGGTAGCAGTTCCAGGAAACTCTCGGACCTCGAAGGGCAGTTCAGCGAGAGGACCCAGTCGCAACTCGTAAGCTGAGCTTTCCTGCCCCCCCCCCCTTTTCCAATTCTTCCTTTCTTTCTTTCTTTCCTTCTTTCTTTCCTTTGACAAAATCTTCTCCATTCCTTGTGCATGCGCAGAGCGTGATGAAATCGCATATTTCATGGGAATTAGTAATTGCAACATACAGGGGTCTCCCGGATTTTCAGAAGGCCAGGCTGGACGTGATGGGATTTGGCGCCTTTCTTCGGATTGAGCCGATCAAGCCCGACCCGATCCTCATCCAAGCCTTGCGTGAAAGATGGGACTCAGTGAGTAGGGCATTCTTGATGCCCTGGGGGCAGATGGTGCCCAGTCTAGAAGATGTGGTCCGAATCACGAGCCTCAAAGTGGATGGTGAGGCAGTGACCGGTGTCACCTATGCGGATTACCGAGAAGGCGCCCAGAAGCTACTGGGGTTGGATTTAGATAGTCGGAAGCACAGATCAGTAGCTAGGGCGGCTATCATGGGGGCATTAGGGCTCACTGATACTCGTCGACGGGATGACGAGTCCTCGGAGGAATTTATGGAGAGGATGGAAAGGGGATGTCGTGCTGTGTATTGCACAGATTTTGACAATTGGGAGAGATCTAATATGGATTTGAGGTGATTTCTCCTCTTTTTCCTGGGAAGATTGATACTAAGCTCGAAAGGAGACGGCATCCATTGTCGTTTCCTAGGGCTGCTATCTGACCTCGAAAGAGTAGGACAGTACGCCTGGGGAGCTGCCATACTAGCGCACTTGTTTACGGGCATGTCCCAAGAGGCAGATCGTGAGATGACTGTGAGTGGGTTCACACAACTTATCCAGGTACTTTTTTTGTTTATTTTTATTATATATTTTTGTGCTTATTTGTAATAATCCACTTGAGGCATTGACGGCATATGATGATGTAGCTGTGGAGCTATTATTACCTCCCGATGGGGAGAGCTCGGCATTGGCGACCAGCGATGGTGCTGTTAGCCAGGCGGTGGCAACCGATCATGGGTGCAGTGCCTGTAACCTACCAGCTGATGGTGCTAAGGCGTGAGCTACAAGAATTCCCTGCAGCGATGGTGGGATTTTTTTTTGTTATTATTTTTTTGTTATATATATATATATATATATATTTTCTAACCAGCTAAACGGGTATGTACAACCTCACCTAGGTAAACTGGAGACCCTACTCAGGCATGGTCGATGCCGATCAACCATGGGTTTTAACAAGTTGTGCCTGGTTCAAACGGGAATTATGGATACACTGCCTAAATGAAATCGAGCCGCTTCGGCTACGATTGGTTATGAGGACCCTAGGGCTGGCCCAAGAATGGGTGGATATGACTGCGCCACCTCGCGTTAGAAGAAAGACACGGGGACCGGCAACTTGCGTTGGTTGGCGTGTGCGGTTCCCCGAACAGTATGAAGACTGGCAACGAGGTGGCACAATCATGGAATCACATGCGCAGGATAGTGAAGACTATCTACGTCTGTATAAGATAATGTATGCAGAGCGGCTCCAACCCCGGGGACTTGTGGAGGTGGGTCTCCTTTTTCCTCTTTTCTCCTTTCCTCCTCTCCTCTCTGTGGATGTTGACTCCTATGGTTGCAGGATGTCCGTGATACCATGATAGCGGACTTGCGATCACGCCTGGCAGAAACGGAGCAACAATTGGGCGACACCCGTGGAGCCTTGAGCGCTTCGGTAGGTGTATGTACAATGCACACTCCTAATTAAAACTCTAGATTGATGGCGTTCGGTAGCTAATTTTTATCCCATGTGGTTTATAGCGTGCTCAGATCGACGCGGCTTCGTCAGCGATGGGAGGAGGGGGCGTCTCTTCCAGCTTATGGATCCCCGCCTCAGAACTTGATTTGCTTCACGAGCAACTTGCTCGGACTACGCAGCGTGCCGCGGAGGCAGAAGGAATGCTCTCTATACATGTAAGAGTTTCAGTGTTGAGTTCTCCTTGTTTATACCTTACCACATATCTGAGATAGTACATCTGGCAGGAAAAGGAGATGCAGGAGTCACTTGCCCATGCTGCACAGAGAGAGGCTAGAATAGCAGAGCTGGAGGAGGAATTGCGGCGTCGTCCGGATGACGATTCTTCCAGGGATGCCATGGAGCTGAGAATCACCCTTCAATTTGAGAGGGAAGACCGTGAGAGAGAACGGGCAGAGAAAGAGAGGGACAGAGAAAGAGAGAGAGCCGACAGATTAGCTGAAAGGGAGGAGTGAAGGGTCATGGAGGCCCAGTTGTTCGAACTCCAAACCAGCCTTGGCCTCGCTGAACAATGGCTGAGAGATGGTGAGGAGCGCTACCGAAGAGCACGAGAGCGTGGCTTTCGTGTTAGTAGCTCCTTTGCTGCTCCCACGGATCAGCGCCGGGGTGTGGGAATGGGAAGAGGTGTACAGAGCGGTAGAAGTACCGCTTTTCGTAGTTGGCTAGCACCCTTGAGGGCGTTTTACCCGGAGAGTGGCGGGACAAGTAATGTAGAGAGAGAAGGTGGAGCTTAATGTACAATTCCTTATTTAAGAATGGAATAAAAGGTATGATTTTGTTTTGATTTTCATCTCACTCTTGCTATCTTGAATCCCTGCACGCATCACTGAAACAAACAGGTCAGTATCTCTGTTCTGACTTGGCCCCTTGCTCAATAAGCAGGTGTTCACTTCAGCTGTCCTTGATAATGGATCAAGGGGCCAAGCCTTTATTAACGGAGGCAAGGGAAAGATGCGATAATGATGAATGTGACAGACAAGCACACTAATGCAAGCGGAATTTAAAAGTGAAATGCTGCATACAAATGCAATCATGCGAAATAATTTTTTTTTCTGGCATTTTTTTTGTTGTCTTTGTTATCATTCTAATACTTTTTTTATTTTCCAAATATCTACGTTTTCTCTTTTTTTTATCATTTTTTGTCGCTAACGCCTGATGAGCACCCATATGGCACCTAACCTTCATGAGAACAGAGGTTTCTTACTAACCTCCCAGGTATCCTAAGTTCACATCTAGGTTGATTTGGGCCTCTAGACCCCTCGAATGATAATCCCGCCGGCTAAGACTTACCCTGATGATAATACAGTCATGCCATGCTTAGGCTCCCAGTTGCTTCCGACCACAGGGATTCGCCCAAAAGGTGACCCAGGTCTGTTTCCTCACAACTCTAGATGGTACATGATGGAACACCCTGGAACCCTAACGACCAACCGCGCGACGTTGACCCAGAATCAGACGCCGTCGCACCCAGAGGTGACGCGCTTGCATTGGCCTAAGCCCAAGGTTAAACAAGAAGACAACCAGATGGTAAACAGGGGTCTTGACCAACCAAAAACACAGAGACTCCTTCGCAGCGATAACTTCTACTTTTCAAAGTAGGCAACCATATGTTTGTATTAAAATAAGGTCGCAAACCTTGGCGGGTTTCACCCTTCAGACATTCCGTCAAGCTTTCACCTTTAAAGGAAGAAGGAAGAGCGTAGGGGATAAACCTCCTGAGAGGATCGGCAAAATCGTTAACCCGGCGAGCCAATAAGGGCCCATTTAACTCTTTCCTTTCGGACAACTTCGGACAAAATCCCAAGCATTTACATTCCATGGCCCCTTTTGTGGATTAAGACTTTTGCTTTGAGGGGTTTCATTTATCGCATCAGGCACGGTCACGACCAGGCTTTTCTCTTGATTTTGATTTTGTGTTTCTTTTTGCGAGGAAGATATAGTCGTTTGACGTTTGTGAGCTCCCTTTCGTATGCCTACGGGGACACTGCCCTCTTCTCGTGCTCTGATCGATGCTCGAGCAAATGGATCCTACTCTTGCCCTTGGGGTTTGAGTTTTGGTTTCTCATGCTCAGCGTTTTAAGGGCGCCGACTGTCTCATTTGGTCGAAGAGAAAAGAATAAAGATTACAGCTTCTGGAGATCTTCCAGATGAGGCCCCACCGTAGGTGATGCTACCAACTTTTTTTGGATAAAATACATAAGTGAGTACATGTTGGCTTCCTTCGAGCGAGCATAGGCCGACGTGGCCGGACAGGGATCTCCACGGTTTTGGCAAACCAAGACCCGATGCCTACCAAGCCTTAATGGGCCCTATCCTAACATAAGGGTTGGATGCAGGGACTTAACTACATGGTGACCACCAGGCATCGGCATTTTGAATTTTCCATATTTTTAGTGATTTTCAATATTTTTTATTTTTGATGTTTTCTTTCTTTTCGTCATTTTTTTTGTTTTTTGACACTAAGCTAAGGGTAGTACTTTTTAAGATAAAGCCCGTTCCAAGGGTGGGATAACTCGGTCCCTTCGGCGTTGACTAGCTTGTAGGCATTGCCAGGGTACACGGCTTGAATTACAAATGGTCCTTCCCAATTGGGTTGGAGCTTAGAACGCGGCCCTCTAGGTTTGACAAAAATTTGTTTTACGACCATCTCACAGACTTTGAATTTTCTCTCAACGACTTTCTTTTGGTAAAAGCGAGCGAGTCTATTTTGATACACACGCGCATGCTCGGCAGCGGCCAACCGCTTCTCTGTTAGCGCAGCGAAGAGTGATATAGAAGGGGGGGATGAATAGATCACTCCCAATTTGAACAACTTCAGCGGAAACTCACTACTTCGAAATACAACCCTTCAGATAAGGCTAAATAATGCAGCTAACGCAGTGAGAAACTAAGATAGGATAATGAGGTGCGATTGGAAGAGCCCGTCCACACACAAACACAATGCCGAACAGAAGGAAAGCACAACAATAACACCAAGCCACAGAGGAGATAAGAGATTGTAAGGTGGTTCGATTGTAGTCCACAATCTACATCCACCCCTCACTCCAACTAGAGTGAGGAATCCACTAGCCACTGCTAGAAAACTGCAGACTCAGTCTGCGAACAATGTGCTGCCACACAGCTTGACACCTGGACCTGCTACCAGCAAGACCAGAACCGGAGATGCCTCTCCCTTCCTCCAACCCGGAGGGAATCTGCTAATGATAACCCGTCACTGGCAAAAACCAGAGATCATAGATCTCTCTTCCTCTGCAGCCCAGAGGGGAACCGGAGTAACTCTCCCTTCCTCCAAACACTGGAGGGTAACAACTCGAAATCGGATATATGAAGAAATAAAAGGAAAAACAGAAATGTAAACAAGACCAACGATGAACACAAATCATTTCAGAAAAATTAAATACAAATGTAGCTTCCGAAGAAGCAAATTGGACTCTTCTCTCTCACTCAGACTCTTCTCTCACAGCAATACTCTCAATTCTTTTCTCTCTATATTCTTTCTGGAACGTGGAGGCTCTCTATCTTTTCTTCTTCTGCTCAGGGATTTTGCTCTTCAGCTTTTTTCTCCAGTTCAGTCCATCTGATCGAAGAAGGAACCTTTTATATGGCATTCGACCTGAGTTTCAGGCCTTCACACGAGGGAGTCTCGTTCCCTCCCTTTCCAGAGCATTCTCGGATCACATGCCAGGCATCATCCTCGATTCACGTGCCCAATCATTGACCTAAATCATCTGCAGGCAGAGACAAAGAAATGTGATTAGTTAGTTCAGTCAGATACGAATGTATATACTTTAGGATAGCAGATGAGTAAGTGTGTACACTGAGGGAGTGTATAGACTTGTGATCCCTCATGCGTCCTCAGTGTATAGACTACCTGAATAATGCATTAGCACAACATATGAAATGTGTGGACTTCTGTGAAGTGTATGAGGCCCTCGATTGTATAGACTCAGGGATGTCAAATAGGCAAGTATGTCACAGTGTGAGAGTGTATAGAGTTGAAGTTCTTCATGCGAGCTCAGTGTATGGACTTGTAAGTGTTCATGCGATCTCAATTTGTAGACTTCATTCAGCAGTCAAGACAATGGATGTATAGAGTTGGTCATGTGAAGGAGGATGTGTGTAAAGACTTGTAATGAAGAGCAGCAATGTGTAGACTTGAAGCACAACAGTATGCACTGTATGGACTTCAATGTATAGACGTTGATGTATAGACTTCGAAGAGAACAATGCATGAAGGCATCGAATGTGTAGACTTAGAAACAGCAATTAAGCAAGTGTTTCAAGTGAGAGAGTGTATACTCTTGAAAACAGCATATAGGCAAGTATGAACAGCTTGAGAGTGTATAGACTTGCAGGTGATATCGAGTGTATAGGGTTGAAGGATAACTGAGTGTCTAGACTTAGAGATGTTTAGACTTGCCAAAGAGCTGGACTATGTACAGACTTGAACAAGTGAAGTCTATACAAACTTGAAGGTTCACAGTGTGTAGATTTTGGTAAGGCAACGTCAGTAATATTCCCAGTGTACAGACTTACTGAGCTGAGCGTAGGTAAAAGATATGAGGAATGTATAGACTTACTCAATTCAGTTCAGAACGTAGGTAAAAGTCCCAATGTATAGACTTTCCCTGAGAATGCAACCGCTGTACAGACTTGCTCAACCAGTCCGATGTACAGACTTGGAATATCAACAGAAGGATGTACAGACTTGGAAAACTAATGCCAATGTACAGACTTCACCTCGTTCAAGCTACAGTGAATGAGTGTATAGACTTAATGGTCTCTCTGGCTGTACAGACTTGATCACAGGCTGAACAGTCGAATGTATAGACTTGCTTCCACCGACCAATGTATAGACTTAGTAAGCGTGAGACGCTGAGTGAGACGGTGGCTGAGACGATGTACAGACTTCAGGTCAAACGATGCAGCTACAGTGCAGTGTAGACTGCCAAACTCTGTACAGACTTGCAGCTTGAGACAGTGATGTACAGACATGGAATCAATGAAGGCGTTGGCTGTACAGACTTTGATGAATGCCGCTCGCTGTTCAGACTTCGAATCAAGGTATGAATAGTGAATCAATGTCTAGACTTGGATGCCCAAGCCAATGTATAGACTTGTGCAGTGCAGCCAGTGTGTGAACTTGTACAGTGACTAGAGGCTGTACAGACTTTGGGTCATGATGTGTGAGACGAGGGACAGTGTATTGACTTTGAGATGGCAGACGATGTATAGACTTGTGGTTCAACAGAGTGTATAGACTTGGAAGATGAAGGGCGATGTGTAGACTTTGAAATGAACGGGAGAATGTATAGACTTGACCCCTTAAAAGGTTGTATACACTTCAGATGTAATCTAGAGTGCCGTTGTATGGACTTGAACTCAGGGAATGGCTGTACAGACTCTGAAGGCTTAGCGGAGGGTGTACAGACTTTGAAAATTAAGTTCAATGTATGGACTTCAGGTGAAGACCAATGTACATACTTTGAATATGAAATTCAATGTATGGACTTGGAGATTAAAGGAGGGTGTAGTATTCAAATCCTTGCGATAAAAATAACGAAATGATGGCAAGACACACACCTGGTTGGTGTTGTCTTTTAAACCCCTCTCGGATACGAGTAGGAGGAAAATACTTATGATGAATGGCGATTTGCCGACGTAGGAATAGAAAAAAGACTCCCTTACAAGGGGGATGGAGGATGCGATATGATGAATGCAAGATAACTATGAAAGAAAAGGAGAGAGTGGCTTATTGGATGGCCGATAGTGAGATCCGACGGAGCTTCGGTAGCGTAGGGACGACGTGGAAGTACAGTGGACGAGGACAGCCTTCCTCCTGCGAGCGCGGGCACCCGAGAAGCCGGCAGAACCTCCACCTACAAAAGATCCCACGGGTTAGAAAAGACTCCGGTAGCCTCTGGGCTCCGGCAGCCTATCAGATCTCTTAGAAGCTCCTCCAGAACTGAGGGGGTGGGCCTCTATTTATAGAGCTCCGGAGGATGGAGGCGTCCAGGACCCTGGACACCTCCATCAGGGCCGAAGTAATATTTTATTCTATTTTTATTCATTTTTTTCGAATATTTTCGTGGAGACGTCCAGGGTCCCGGACGCCTCAATAAGGTCCACCGAACTCCACCGAAAGCCACACGCGGTTGTGAGCGGCGCCTCGTGATTCAGAAATGGGCGCGTCCAGTTGTCTGGACGCTTCCACAATTAGATTTTTTCACACACGACAAACTGTCGATCGGTGGGCGGGGCCCGGTGGGCAAGTTGATGGAGGCGTCTAGGGTCCTGGACGCCTCCAAAAAAAATATTTTTTTATTTTTGTTTTGTTTTTATGCCAAAGCTGGCATTTTTATATTTTTTATATTTGTTTTCATGGAGGCGTCCAAGGGCCTGGACGCCTCCATTAATATATCATTTTTTTATGTATTTTTGGTCTTAAGAAATAAATTAAAGTAATGGAGGCGTCCAGGAGACTGGACGCCTCCATTAAGACCCCCCCGGGTCCGCTGAAAAGGCGTCGGCAGATCCCCGACAGGCACCCTTCCTGGTTTCGGAACCTTCCGGTGCGTCCGATTGGTGTTGATGCCGTCCGAATGCCGCAACGAGATGATTTCCGGATGCCGAAAAGGCGGAAGAAGACTCAAGAATAGGAAACACTCGAGTGATTCAAAATGCGAAAGCCAATGCGGGGCGTCGTATAGTAATATGAGATTTTCTCAGGAGATGTCAGGAATGGCGTGTCTACAGCTGCCCCGCCTTGGCGTCTGCTTTGCAAGGGAGTGACACGTAGTGGAATGGTATCGAAGTGGAGTGAAATGAAGTGGGAGCGGACTGATAAGTTGATGCTAAGGTGTGATGAGACACGCTTTTGACGTTACTGTTTGGAATCTTTCCTGAAGTTTCAATGAGGCGACCTTGAAGGAGGTCTTTCAAATTTTGACGATTTGCTTGGACGGAGATCAAATAAGGGAGAGTGAGATGTGCGCTCAGGCACAAAAGAAAAAAGAGACCAACTTCTCGGTGTGGAAGTACCTGGGTCATAAACCTGCAGGTTTCACCTTTGGGGAGCGGTTACCAGTCAACGTGGAAGTGCTGCGGCCAAGGTGGGTCAAGCAAGGTAAAAAGCAAAGGAATATCTGAGGGTCTATCCAAACAAGGGTCTCCTTTGGAAGAGCAGCGTAGGGCCGTTTCAAGGAAACTCAGTATTTCATTCGGAGTGGAATATCTCATATTTGTAAGAATTGAAGCACAGCGGCTTTCGCAATCGAATCACTTGAATGATCTTCCGCAATAAATCAAAGTCCTATATGAATGCATGCTGGGTTTAAATAAAAATTTAAAACAAACTAAAATAGAAAATAGCCAAGGATAATATTGTCAACTTGTTAAGAATGGGTCAGGATACCGATCCGGTGAGCTGGTACTGGGCTGGGGCTTGTTTATCCACGCACCAACTCACTGAATAGAACCGTCGTCCCCATGCTACCACAAATTAACGGCCTATCCGTACAACCCAAATTTTTCCTGAACCATCACCGTTTTTGTTGAAGGGGAACTCAAATCCCAGGTTCGTTCAGGCTGCAAGGTCCTTGACATATTCTAGTAGTGTAGATATCATATACTATGATGCGTGACAAGGTGGGACCAACCAATGAAAGGTGGGACAAGAGACAGGACAAAGACGTCCGTTAGTAAAACCTGCACAGACCAGCAAAGGTTAGCAACATCAGAAAGTAGCAGAATCGCACCACAGTACAAAGGAGATCCAGACAAAATCCTGATAACTGACCACTGACGTGACATGTTCCGTCCTATAGCGCCCTACCCTTCCTATAAGTACTTCCCTTAGGCTAGTTCATTCAAATGCACCAAGGTGGGTTTTGGAAGCTCAGGAGAGGAAAGAGAGGAGAATATAGAGATCTCAGGATGGAAGGAGAGTCTTCCCGTGTTATGAAGAAGAGCAGGCCTGGCAGTGAGATTGGGCGACTCTCCGACCTCGAGGGTCATCTCAGCGGGATGATCATGTCGCATATGGTAAGCTGATTCATTTCAAATTTCTCCACGTGAACCTTCTTCTTACTTCCTTCCTTTCTTCTTCTTTCTTTTCTCTTCCAGCCATATCCACTCTTCCCAGGCCCGAGGAAGTTTTCAAAACTACCATGGCTTTCGAAGCTAACTTCCAACATCTCCATCGGCATGAGGGCCATACTCTCGAAGTGGCATCTTCAGGGGCTCCTTATTCACGCCAAACACTATGAGAGAATCCGCATGGACTGGGCTGCTATGGGTGCATTAGTGGAGATCTGGCATCCCTAGACCCACACGTTTGTCTTCCCGACCTTCAAGGCGACCATCCTCCTCAAGGAGGTGAAACTTCTGCTTGGATTGAAGAAATTCAAGAGTGACGGGAAGGTGAAGGCTATGCGGATGCTGACATGGGGGACTTCCGAGAGTGTCCTTGGAAGCTTCATGCGGCCCGACGCAGCGAAAAAGGTCCGTACTCGACAGGGAATTGATTTGCAAAAGCTCGCGGAATGGGTTATGGATGCACTGAGAGGGTCACCAGATGATGACTATTTGGAAGGAATCATGAAAGGGTTCACCATTTATCTGGCGGGAGCTCTCTTGTTCCCTTATACTGACAACATAGTGGAAGAAGACCAACTGAGTGCCATTCGCGGGATCTGGAGTGGAAAGAGGGTGGGACCCGCCGTCCTTGCCTATCTTTACAGTGGTCTTACCGCCTCGAGCATGGGTAAGCCTCCTTTTGGTTGCGCACTTGTCTTGAATTGCTGGCTTGATTTGCATTTCAAATTTGATCACCGTGAGGGAATGCCAACCGCTTCGAAGCTCTTCCAACAAAGCCCCCTTCATCACATAGCCGATGTGTTAGGCTTTGGTGGCACTGTAGCGAACCGTGTTCCATGGCTGAGAAAAGGTGAAGACTGGCGGTCTTACTTTCACACCGTGACACAAAGCTTCTTCACTTGCGCACCGGCATGTCTACTCTCGCTTGAACTCCTTATGAGGTCTTCTCCCGAAGTTGATCTCCAACTGATCGGCGCGATCGAGTTTGTCCTTTACAACGAGCATCGGTGCTGCCTCCAGATCGGCATTCCGCGCCATTCGTTCCCACTACTGACTGGCATCGTCCCTTTGAAGAAGAGGGATTTGGGCACAGAGGCGGATGCGAAGGAAGCGAAAGCCGTAAAGGCACGCTGGAAAACAAGTGTAGCGGGAAAGGCCTTAGCGCATGTGGGGGAAGAATGTGAGCTGTGGAGAGCTTATATAACCGAACTGGGGAAGTTAAGTCCTACAGTGCCTAAGCCCTTGATGTAACTCGCTCTGCTTTCTGATGGAATAAAATCTGGAATTTGACATTCTAGACCACTGTTCCCCTAATTATTATTTTTATGATTTTTTTATTTTTTTCTTTTTATATTTGTGAGCGACGTCAATCTGTGAGCAACGTCACGCGGTTCGAGGAGCGAAGAAGATGCGGGGCGTGACTTCGTCAGTCTGGTTCCTTTTCTGTGGCCAGCTTTCTAGTTTCTTCGGCCGAGGAGCGTCGCCGCACCTTGGAGGTTGGCATGGTGCCACCTGGGGAGGCGAGCACGGCTTCTCAGGGTTCGCAGAGGCCCCCTAGGGATCCCCGTCAGAGGAGGGAGGAGAGAGATGACCAGGAGGGTGATGGCGAGAGTTAGAGAGTTGCTTGTACACTCCACCCTCCTTACTGCATGATGTACTTTCGACTATTATATGAAATGAAAATGACTTTCTTGTGTTGTGTGTACCTTTCCTCTCTCACTTTTCTGCTGCACTGAGTTGTTTCGAGGCATGCCTTACGAGACTTTGCCCTGAACAGCGGGGAACTGCGCTTTACACGGGGGGATTCTGTTTCTTTTCTCCCTCTTTTTTGGGCGCGTCCAGGCGCGAGGATGCGTCTTAATCCTCGGACTCAAATTTAAAGCGCCGGGTGGCCTTTCTTCTCCCGTGCCTTACCCCCAAACGAGCCCGCCTTCCGCCGAAAATCGCTCGCCCGTCTTTGTCTTCTTCCCCTCGATCGATGGAGTTCGGCGGTCTGGACCACGGCGAAGGTGGAGAGGGACGCGGGACCCCTCGCCTGAGGAGGGACGCGCCAGAGCACGGAACGGCGTCCATGGAGGAGGAAGGGCCGCTTCGGGCCCCCGAGGGACCCGAGGGGCCCAATGGCGCGGAAGGAAGTGAACACGGTCTGGTAGGTCCTCCGATCTCTTCCTCTTTGATCCATTTTGAGTTTTGAAGTGAGCCGTGGGGGGGAAAGGTTTCGGTGAGTGTTGCACTCAAATGATGGACGCGTCCTTGACAGGAGACGCGTTCTTGTTATGACGCGAGGCCCTTCTTTCTTGATGCAGGACATGGTAGAGACCCCGGGTTTGGCCGATGAATGGGCGAGTGCAGATGAGCCGAGCCGTGTCAGGAAGGAGAGTCGCGGCAAGGCGAAGCTCGAGGATTGGCGCATACGTCTCCCTGGACAGCAAGGGAGCATATTGGTGCAGGACAGTGCCGACTTCCTGCGGCAGCAGAGAGAGAGTTATGCGGGGCTTCCCCAAGCCGGGGATAAGCGCGACGTCAACGGCTCGCGTGCCCAATTAGCCGAGGCCAGGCGGCAGCTGGCCGCCACTCAACAGGAACTGTTGCTCCTGGTAAGCTAAGTGCTGCATTTTCTGTTTTTAAATGTGAAGCTTAGCTGACGGCTAATGCTTGTTCGTTCCAGCGTGCCCAGCAGACAGCGATGGTGGGAGTGGCTGGCGGCGCATCTTCCAGTTCCTCGGCACCTTTTCTTGAGATTGCCTCCCTCCGGGAGCAACTTGCCGGTGCGGTGGCTCGGGCTGCCCGGGCGGAAGAGGAGCGTGATGCTTGGGTGGCGACTGTAGCAGAGCTGTGACATCGCGGTGAGGAGAGACCTTCTCAAGACATCCTGGAGTTAAGGGTTCTTCTGCAGATGACGAGGAGAGAGGTAGAGAGAGAGAGAGTCGAGAGAAGGGCCGAGCGTCAGCGGGATCAGACCGAGAGGAGGGCCTTGGAGGCCCAAGTGAGGGAGCTCCAGCTGGGCCTTCAGGCCGTTGTGCAGAGGCTAAGAGGGATGGAGACGCGCTACGAGAGAGCGCGAGAGTTCGGGGAGCGACTGTGCCAGTCTTGTCGCTTTGCCGCTAGTGGCTTCTTCGCCACGCCAGGGGAGGAGCATCGAGTCATTGCTGTGGAGCCGGCGCCATGAGGCGGGGCATTCTATTGATTAGTTATTTCTACATGCATAGCCATATTACATTTACATGTGATAAATTGTAATTACTTAAACCCATTGCTAATTCCTGAGATATAATTCCTACTGAGCGTCGCTCACCTAGTGTTTTTCCTTATTTTCAGGTAAGTCCGATGATGAGACTCAATCGGATGGGGAAGGTCAAGAGTGAAGAGAGTAGAGCTCTCCATCTATCCAAGCGTCTACTAGTCTTATCTTTCAAATTTCTTAAGTCAACCATTGTACTTTTCCTTTTATTGGGTCTTAGCACTTTCATTAAGTGAATTATAATAGAAGTACTTTTGAGGTTGTGATTGAATAAAAGATTGTGTTATCTTTACTTTTACGCACTCTGTCTTTGTGTTGAATACATTAACGCTCTGATTGATATGATCGATATAAACTCGTCACGTATCTCCGGGTTCCTTCCGCGCTCGGGACGTGACAGTTTTTGTGGTATCAGAGCCTAGGTTATTCAATTCCTAGGAAACCCAAGTCCAAGGATAGATTTAAACCTTTAACTAGTGAGATTGGGTAGAACCAAGGGTCAAGTTAACTTAGAATCAAAACCTTTGAACATCATCACGTATTAATATAGTTATTGTAATTGTAGGACAATGGCTGCCGAACGTGCCCAGTGGCGCAACATGCAACACACTCTGCAAGGCATGACCCAGGCACTTCAACAAGTGGCACAAGGAGGTGCACATCGTGGAGCAGGAAATCTCCACCAAAGCTTCAAGAACATGAACCCTCCTAAGTTCATGGGATCCACTGATCCAGATGATGCCGAGCACTGGATCCGAGAGACGGAACGTGTTTTTAGAGTCATGCAATGTTCAGACCAAGAGAAGGTCCTGTTAGCCACATTTCAACTAGAAAGAGATGCCCGATGCTAGTGGGAGTCGGTAGAAGCCACATTAGATCAAGGACAAGTTACTTGGGAGGAGTTTGTTGAACATTTCAACAATAAATATTTCTCAGATCGAGTTCAAGAGAAGAAAGCCGTTGAATTCGCTGCACTTAAGCAACGATCTTTGTCGGTGGCTGAATATGAAGCGCAGTTCTCAAGGCTGTCTCGATACGCTAAACACTTAGTTAGTACTGAGAAGATGAAAGCTCGAAGATTCCTTAATGGGCTCAGGCCCCAATATATCACACAACTGGCACCGATGGACATACAAGTCTATTCGGAGATGGTTCGACGAGCCCAATTACTAGAAGATGCCACGGAACTATCTGATAGGATCCGGGGGAAAGACAAGAAGGAGAATGTTACTAGCTCTGACACCTTCAAACCCAATTTCAAGAAGAGGCCAAGTAATGGAGGTACTCCCTCCCAGGGGCAAAAGTTCAAGAAGACCAAACCTTTCTCCATCACCACTACACCTTCTAAGGTGGTATGTAAGCACTGTGATAAGGCCGGGCACAAGGCCGAAGAATGTTGGAGGAAACTTGGAGCGTGTCTCTGTTGTGGGAGCCATGATCATCGGATTTCCGACTGTCCCCTACTCAATGATCAAGCCGGTGGCAGAAAGCGCCCGGTGACAAAGAATGCTTATCTCCAAGCTATTAAGGAGGCAGAACAAGTCGAAGGTGGACTAGTAGAAGGTACACTGAAAGTTTGTTCCAAGTCTACACAGATCTTATTTGATACGGGTGCATCACATTCTTTTGTTTCCAAGAAGTTTGCTGACCCACTACCTATGGAACCAGAATGGATGAAAATATTTTTATCTACTCCTCTCGGAAACGAAACCGATATTACTCACCATTATCAAAACTGTGAAGTCTTGGTAAAAGGAAGAAATCTTCCTATCAACCTCATATGTTTAGACCTAAAGGAATATGATGTCATATTGGGAGCAGACTGGTTATCTAGGTATCATGCAACTGTAGATTTCCGTAACAGCAAAGTTACTTTCAAGGACTTTCCGGAACTAGTCTATTCTAGCCCTAAGAGTCAGAGCAAGTCACCTCTTATTTCGGCGCTCCGAGCTAGCAAGCTAATAAGGAAAGGATGTGTATCTTTCCTTGCATTTGTCACCATTAAGGAGACTAAGGAGACTAAGCAAGAAGACATCCCAGTTGTGCAAGAATTTCCGGACGTGTTTCCGGAAGATTTGCCTGGATTACCTCCACAAAGAGAAGTGGCCTTCACCATCGACTTGGTCCCTGGTGCTGGACCAGTTTCTAAGGCACCATATAGGATGTCCCGTGCCGAACTCAAGGAGCTGAAGGAGCAATTGATGGAACTTCTCGAGAAGGGATTTATTAGACCAAGCACTTCCCCGTGGGGAGCACCTGTGCTATTTGTAAAGAAGAAAGATGGATCATGAGGTTATGCATCGACTATCGACAATTGAATCATCTCACTATCAAGAACAAGTATCCACTGCCGAGAATCGATGAGTTATTTGATCAAATATCTGGATCCATGTATTTTTCAAAGATTGATCTTAGGTCGGGATATCACCAACTAAGGATCAAAGATGAGGACATTTATAAGACTGCGTTCAGAAGCAGGTATGGGCACTATGAATTTGTTGTTATGCCTTTTGGACTAACAAATGCCCCTACTACCTTTATGCAGTTGATGAATAGTATATTCAGGCCTCATCTAGATCAATTCATAGTGGTTTTCATTGATGATATACTGATCTATTCAAAGACCAAGGAAGAGCACGAGGGGCATTTGAGAATAGCATTACAAATATTGAGGATGAATCAATTATATGCCAAGCTCAACAAATGTGAATTTTGGTTAGGAGAAGTAGCTTTCTTGGGGCATGTTATATCAAAAGACGGTTTATCCGTAGATCCATCAAAGGTTGAAGCTGTAAGGAATTGGGAAAGACCGACCAATGCTAGCGAGATCCGGAGTTTCTTGGGTCTTGCGGGCTACTATCGGTGATTTATCAAGGATTTCTCCAAGATAGCCGTACCACTCACTAGGCTAACTCGCAAGGAGATACGTTATGAATGGAGTGAGGAATGTGAAAGAAGCTTCCAAGCTCTCAAAGATCATCTAACTACTGCCCCGATTTTAGCTTTACCAATTGAAGGTGAGAGATTCGAAATATACACCGATGCATCTGGCATTGGCCTCGGATGTGTTTTAATGCAACAAGGGAAGGTTATAGCCTACTCTTCTCGCCAATTGAAGAAGCACGAGGAGAACTACGCAGTTCATGATTTAGAATTGACTGCGGTAGTATTTGCACTGAAAATATGAAGACATTATCTGTACGGAGTGCAGTTTATTGTATACTATGACCATAAAAGTCTTAAGTATCTCTTCTCTCAGAAGGAATTGAATATGAGGCAAAGACGTTGGCTAGAATATCTCAAGGACTTCGACTTCACTATACAATATCATCCTGAAAAGGGTAATCCTTTAGCTGATGCCCTCAGTCGAAAGCCGAGAGCACTATTAGCCAATTGTATAATTCAGGAGTGGAAGTTGCTAGAACAATTCTCTAAACTTAATATAAGCTTGGACAAGGACAGTAGGTGTGTCACCTTATCCCATATGAGCATACAGCCAGACTTGCTATCCGAAATACAAGGACTTCAAGGTAGTGACCCCGTACTAGTGAAAATCAAGGGCAAAATGGAAGAACAACCTGATTTCAAATTAGCACCAGATGGAAGATTGATGTTCAGAAATAAAACATGTATACCGAATTGCCCAGAGCTAAAGAATAAAATTTTAGATGAAGCTCACAGATCAAGGTACACGATTCATCCAAGATCAACTAAGATGTACCAAGATTTGAAAAGGACCTTTTGGTGGCCCAATATGAAAAGAGAAATATCAGATTTTATGTCTCGCTGTCTCACATGTCAACAAGTCAAGGAAGAACACCAAAAGCCTGCCGGTAAGCTACATCCTCTAGATATTCCCAAGTGGAAGTGGGAGGATATCGGTATGGACTTCATTATGGGTCTGTCCAAATCAAAGGGAGGATATGACGGAATATGGGTTATCATCGACCGATTGACCAAATCGGCACACTTCTTGCTAATCAAGAGTCGATGGTCAGTTGATGTTCTTGCTGCATTATACCTTAAAGAGATAGTCAGGTTACATGGAGTACCTGTCTCAATCGTGTCTAACAGAGACCCCCGTTTTACTTCTCACTTTTGGAAGGGTTTACAACATTCACTGGGGACGAGACTTAACTTTAGTACAGCTTTTCATGCTCAAACGGATGGTCAGACTAAGAGAACTAATCAGGTAGTGGAAGATATGCTCAGAGCTTGCATCATTGATTTTGGTGGAAGCTGGCATGATCACTTGCCGTTGGTGGAATTTGCATACAACAATAGCTACCAGGTAAATATACAAATGGCACCTTTCGAAGCTCTATACGGAAGGAGTTTCCGATCACCCTTATGCTGGGATGAAGTTGGAGAGAAACAACTATTAGGTCCAGACATGGTAAGGGATACCACTGAGAAGATACAGTTGATTAGAGAAAGACTGCAAGTAGCTCAGTCTAGACAAAAGACTTATGCTGATACAAGAAGGAGAGATCTCGAATTCCAAGTCGGAGATCACGTTTTTCTTAAGATATCACCTGGACGTGGAATAAGGAGATTTGGTGTTAAGGGCAAGCTTACACCAAGGTTTATCGGACCTTTTGAGATACTAGAAAGGGTTGGCGAGGTTGCTTACCGCATCGCTTTACCTCCTCAATTGTCCGAAGTACACAATGTATTCCACATATCAATGTTGAAGAAGTATGTGCACGATCCGTCACATATCATTGATCATGGAGACCTGGTGATTCAGAAGGACCTTACGTATGAGCAAAAGCCTATGAAGATCCTCGATCGCGAGGTACGAACCCTATGGAATAAAGTTATTCCCATGGTTAAGGTGCAATGGAGTAAATATTCAGAACACGAAGCCACATGGGAGGCCGAAGAATCTATGAGGAAGCGATTCCCAGAATTATTTTTTTAAAAAGGTAAATACTCTACACTCTCCACATATATATATATATGCGATTGAATTTGGGGACCAAATTCTTTTAAGTGGGGGAGGGTGTAGCAACCCTGGTAAAATAGAAGGAATAGATCCAAATAAATCAAAATAGATTAAAGGATTAAGTAAGTAAATGATAAGGACCAAAATGAATAAATAATAAGTCAAAATGTAAATAACGCCTCTCAACAAGGCGCGATTTAAATAAGTAACGCCTTCACCAGAGGTGTTAATTCAAAAAGTGACGCCTATACCAAAGGTCGTCAAATTTCAAAACGTCCAAAACGAATAAAAGGAAAGGGAAAGAAACGCCCTCTTCTTGGGCGTGAATTACAAAAGAAACGGTACAGGTCAAGACGTCAATTGCATTTGTGTTCCATTCGAACCATGAGACTATCCAGGGTAAGTTTTAGGATTGGTACATGTTTGGTTGAATATAGAAGGACTCTATCCAGGAAATATATCTTCCAATCGAATTCTAACTCCATTGGGATTCCAAAAATCCTATAAATACCTTTCTAATCGAACCTGTTCGCTATTTTTGGCGAACCGTCCTACTGCTGCTGTACGTGAAGAATAGGTTGTTCTCCTTCCTCTACCTTCGGTTATGGATATGGAGAATATTAATGTTCTTCATCTTCTTCTTTTGTAGGTTGCCTGCAGCAAGTAATAACTCTCTTGTCTAGTTGAAGAACGTGGGCTCTTCATCAACATCCTCTTCTTCTGTTTTGAACAGAGTGTCGTAATCTCTTCAGTTTCTTCACATATTTTCACCCAGATCATCATCAGGTAGGTTTTCTCAAGAATTGTAGCCCAAACTAGCATAATAATTACGATAATGTCATCTGTTAATACATGCATATAGATTCTCTACGTTTTCATAGTTTTCTGAGAAATTTTGTAAGTAGCGACCCTCTATAGGGCGCTAATTAAAGTTCTGACGACTGACCTAAGAGTCATCAATTTCAAGAAATTAATAAATACGCACGTTTAAAATTTTATATCTATGAAAGCTTTAGTTAAATCTAATACATGATAATATATCTCGAATCCTGATATTTTTCTTGTCCTGACCATGTAATTGTTTCCTGAAAATTATTATCTTGGAAATTACCACTGTTCATGATAAAACCTGGAAAAGAATGAATTAACGACCCCCAGTAGGTCATCTTTTATGAAAGTAATGCCCCACACAAGGGCGCTATTTTTAAAGACTTAGAATAAGTCGTTATTTCCCTGAGATTACCAGAAGCTATTAAAAATTCTGGAAAAAAAATATATAACGACACCGTGCAAGTCGTTTCTTGGTAAAATAATGCCCCTGGCTAAGGCGCGTTTTTATCAAAAATCCAGAATTAAGAAAATTTCAGCAAAATAGAAATTTATAATGGACGACTGTTCCTGAAGTCGTCAAATTGAAAATAAACGACCCCGTGCATGGCGGTAATTTATTAAGTAGTGACTTATGTTAAGTCGCTAATTTTCTGTGTCATTATTTTATACTATTTTGTGTGAACCGAGGGTTTATATATATATATATATCGGCACTATATTCCATTCCGTGAATATAGTCCCATGTTTCACGATGATTTATCGCATTACCCACTAACTCTCGGTGACATACAAGCCCTCCCTTGGACATTCCGTTCCTTTGGACTGACAAGTTAGTCATTGGGACCTCCGTAAGTCTCCTCGTAGCCTTGGATTCCCTCAAGGCCGACTGAGCGAGTTGTACCATAAAAACCCTTTACACTATTTTGCCATGTCACTCTATAGAAACATGGTATACCGGCCCTCATGATATGCTATGTGGATATCATGAGAATATTCTTAATGGGATGTGGAAATCATGCCATTATTAGGATGTTCTTGTGGACCTCAATTCTATATCAAATGGCATGACCATCTATATATGGACACTTAATTGTCATGGTACCCAATTAAGGAACCAACTCCACCCAGTTTTATCGATACTCGTGTTTATATCGTTATTATCGTCCTTATACATCAAGTTCAATTTTGAACTCTACTCTATCTTGAATATCCACAAGCTTTTTCTTGAAATTTCATATTGGCTATACTATAAAGTGGATGTCTAGATCTATCTTTAATGCTGTGCATATAAGGG
Organism: Amorphophallus konjac; assembly: GCA_022559845.1. Classification (NCBI taxonomy): domain Eukaryota; kingdom Viridiplantae; phylum Streptophyta; class Magnoliopsida; order Alismatales; family Araceae; genus Amorphophallus; species Amorphophallus konjac. Next base: position 116,006,161 of record CM040126.1, read on the forward strand.
CCCGATCTGGTCCCGGGAGGAGCACCCAAAAGTACTAGTGCCCATGAGAGTTGTAATGATCACAGTGTCTAGCATTGCACCGAAGTACTTTCTCTTTTGATCTTTGACATTCCACACTCTCTCTTTCTTGCGTGCGTGACTCAACTTGCGTGACTTTACTAGCATGGCCCGACACGGGCAAAGTACTTGCGTGAAATAGCCAATAATCTATAAAGTCTCTCATGAATATTTCTTGTTTAAGACTCGCTTGGATGTTTTACACGACGTGTTATTCTATTGATTAGTTATTTCTACATGCATAGCCATATTACATTTACATGTGATAAATTGTAATTACTTAAACTCATTGCTAGTTCCTGAGATATAATTCCTACTGAGCGTTCACTCACCTAGTGTTTTTCCTTATTTTCAGGTAAGTCCGATGATGAGACTCAATCAGATGGGGAAGGTCAAGAGTGAAGAGAGTAGAGCTCTCCGTCTATCCAAGCGTCTACTAGTCTTATCTTTCAAATTTCTTAAGTCAACCATTGTACTTTTCCTTTTATTGGGTCTTAGCACTTTCATTAAGTGAATTGTAATAGAAGTACTTTTGAGGTTGTGATTGAATAAAGGATTGTGTTATCTTTACTTTTGCGCACTCTATCTTTGTGTTGAATACACTAACGCTCTGATTGACATGATCGATATAAACTCGTCACGCATCTCCGGGTTCCTTCCACGCTTGGGGCGTGACAGGGTGCAAGATGCAAGTTTTCAGTTTTTCATATGAATGATCTAAATGCACCTTATGAAGTTTCTAATGCATGTAACTTATAAAAGCATGAGAATGCAATGCAGGATGTAAATTTTTTTATTTTATTTTTATTTTAGAACATCATGATAGAATGCACAAGGAGACATATATATTCAACTGATGAGCAGCAACCATTTTCCAAGACTTGCACTTTTTGAACAAGGGTACACAAATGATCAAAATCAAGTAGTGAACCCAAATTATTTTTAGAAATGTTTAAAAATAGATTTTCAATAACATTTCAAGAGCTTAGAGTGTCATCCACAAACCAAACAGATTTTATAGGTTCTGGTACGAGGTGGAGGTGAAGGTTTTAAAACCCAACTCACACATAGTGAGAGCTTCTAGGTGGACATAATCCACCTTTCCACTACACACCATTAGATATACCAGATACTCAATTTCACTCAGATGCTTATGCATTTCATATTGAAAAGTATTCAGTAGGCAAAGACATCAAGCTTATTCCTCAAAATTTTCAGATTCATTCAACCAATGAGACATGTTCATCATAGTAGAATACAAGAACAACAGTTCAAGTTCAGAAACAATATCTGTCAAAGGAACAATTCTGCATATCAGAAATTTTACCTTCTAGAAGCAAGAATGAATTTCAGAATCAATTTGAACGCACATGGTATTTCAGAATTTCAAGGCAAATTGACTTCCTTCAAAAGACATGTTTCCACATTTCAATACCAATTGTTGCATATGATCAAGCAATTCCGCAGTTCAAAAATTTTGCCCTTTTGAAACAAGGAGGGTTTTCAAATTCAATTTGAAAGCACATGCAAATCAAAGGTAAATTGATTTCATTCAAAACACATGGTTCCTTATAAGCCAAATAATTCAATTTCTGAATTTTGGTACTAGACAGAGAACATAGGTCCGAAGACCACCATCACGCTTAGTGGAAGTATCCAGTTGAACGTAGTCCAACCTTCTCTAACCACCATTTGATGTACCAAATATTCATCTATTGAAGACATATGTGGCTTGTGAAGAATTTAGAGCATAACATGAGAACACACCAAGATCTCATTCCAAAACATCAAAATCATCAAGTTTGACAGTGAAGGAGCAAAGTTGGGGTTTTACCATATGAGTGTGCCTTGTTCCATTTTATTGGAACCCCTTTCATTCTTAATTTACCTCAAGGTACACTTGCATCCAAAATAATTCATTCAACAGATTTGGGCACCCAAGCCTTTTTGGGTCCTTGGAGGTTGGTAGCATTGCCACCAAATGCTTTCTTCCTTTTCATTGCTACAACATCATCATTCTTCATGATCCTGCAATTCTCAATAGCATGTCCATGGTTTCCACAATAAAGGCATTGAGGAGAAGCAGTTTTACCAAAAGACTTCCTTTTTGGAGTAAAGGAAGTTTCAAATCCATTCCATCTTCTATTTTCAAAAGGTCTAGATTTAACAAAATTAGACCTAGCATGCATTCTAGAAGCATGAAAATTTTTTGTTTTCAAAAACCAACATTCTTTCATAAGATGTCAGTACTTCCCACAATGAAAGCAACAAAGAGATGTGGGTCTACGGAATGACTTTTCATTATTTGCATGAGTGTTTGTGAACAAGTTTCTCTTATAAGATGAAGACCCTTGAGCATTGGAAGCATGTTCAGTTCTGAATTTTCTTTGAAAGTTCAACTTAGCATTCATGACACGATAATTATCATTTTGTTTGACAAAGCAATCATTCATGACATGGCCAAGTTTGTGACAATAAAAGTATGAGGCATTTTTCTTTTTGCATGCAAGTTTGTCATCCTCTTTCATGACAACACAATCATCCATCACATGACCAAACATGCCACAATAGAAGCATTCAACATTCAACTTTGATTTTTGAGATCTATTTGACATGGAAGGATTTTTGTTGAGATTTTTCTTTTTATCAAAACCATTTCCAGAGACTTTCACTTGAGCAACGGGAGGAGGTGTTTTAGAGGTGCTAGGAATGTCGGAGACATGAATAAAAGAGGTTTTCATTTTTGATTCAAAAGATTTTTTGTTGACCGGGATGTAACCAAGACCCACTTTTTGAAAGTTCACTTTAACACCTAGCAATGTGTCTAAGTTCTCATTCCCTTTGACAAATCTAGACAAATCAAACTTCAAGTTGTTGATCTCTTTTTCACATGCAAGGATTTTCTCATTAAGCAGACAATTCACAGATTCCAAGTTTTCATTCTCTTTCAAGATTTCCTTATTTTCATCATTCACGGCATAGAGTTTTTCAGTTAAGTTTTCAAGAACTTTCTCAGTTTCAACAAATTTTGAAATCTTAACAAGCAATTGTTCATTCTTAGATTTCAACAAGGAATTTTCTTGTTCAAACTTATCAAGGCATTTCAATCTTCCCTCAAACAAGGAATTCTGAATCAACATAGCACCATTTTTCTTTTTAAGATCTTCATTTTCATCCATGATGCTCTTGTTATCAATTTCAGAATCAAGTAATTTCTCAAACAACTTATCATCATCAGACAAAGAAGCTAACTTATTTCTAAGATATTTTTCTGTTTCTTCAAGCAATGAAATCTTAGACAACAAGTGTTTATTTTGATCAAGCAAATCATGGGTATCATTATCAATTTCAAGAGCAGTATTAGATTTTCTAAACATCTCAAGCTCTTCATTCATACAAGACATCTCATCTGAAAATAATTCAACTTTGGATTCTAGAAGTTCTTTTTCATATTCCAGATTCTCAATCTTTGAGTCCAAAGTTTTACAATTTTCACAGGAAGGATTATCATGCACATTCTCATTAATCTTCCTTTTCAAGTTCTTATTTTCATATTTAAGTTTCTTGCATTTTTTATATAGTTCAACATATGCCATTTGCCATTCCTCAATAGAGAGTTCTTCATTTTCAGAATTTACCTCATCAACATTTTCATCATGGCATTGATCAGCATCGTCGGCCATGAAACCTTTTTGCCCTTCCATCTCTTGAGCTTTGATTAACCGATCCATAAGCTCCTTTGCCGTTCTACAAGAAGAAGCAAATGGAAACAAGTCAGTGTCTACGGTAGCTTGTAATAAACTCAAGACAATAATATTTTCATGATTCTTCAATTTATCATGTTTAGACCACTTGGTCTCATCTGAAGGCAAAATGTGAGGACCATTATGAATCAACTTTCAAAGATTTGGATTAACAGAGTTTGCAGTCCTACATAATCTGCCCAACCACAAGGGAAAATCAGAACCATTAAAAATAATTCATTGAAAACTGTTCGACAGAAAAACTCATGATTGAACAAGCATTGGGATCACTCTGTAGATCGTGAGATCTAGGGACAGCAGAGCCTTGCTCTGATACCAATTGTTGGGTCCCATAGTGCAAGAACACGGATCTAGAGGGGGGGTGAATAGATCCTACTACTATAAACTATGTCCGATTAAAAACATAAACTAACGCACAACAGAATTAACAAGATTGATGAGATTGAGGAATTTAATCTAAATAGATTTAAACTTAATTCACTCAGTCTCACCGAGCTCACACGATTGCATAAACAGATAAGATAGCGAAGCACACAACCACAAAGATCAAACCACAAGATACTAGGATTTTTAAGGTGGTTCGGGACCACGACGGGCTCCCTACGTCCACCCCTCACTAAACCCGGTGAGGCTTCACTCGGGGATAAATCCCCAAACAGAGATGACGCTCCAAACACACACGGGACGACGCCGGCACACACACGGGGACACGCCCCAACACACACACAGATGGAGATGAAGTCTCCCACACGATCCGACGACTGGATCACAAACACATACACGATCCGACGACCGGATCACAACACACACACGATCCGATGACCTGATCACAACACACACACACACACGCTGCAACAACCGCAGCACAATGACACAAACACGATCGCACGTAGGCGATCAAACATGACCGTATACACAAACGGTCACACACACAAATATCTCTAGTGTTCAGAAAATAAACACAAATATTCAAGCATGCTCAAACCCAAAATATAGATCATAGAACACATCACAAAGAACTGATAGAAGACATAGAAGTAGTCCCCCTTTATTTTCCAAGGCCGGTTGATGATGTTCCTTGAACCACGAGTTGGAGGGAAGCCGGATGAAGACGATTCTTACGTCCTCTTGATTCTCTCTTCGATCCGCTCCTTTTCTTCTTCTTCCACGAGCTCCAGATCTTCACGGAAGTAGATGATTTCCTCCTTGCAAGAGCTCCACCACGTTTTCCCCCTTTTCTTCACCTATATGAAAGAACAAATGAGCATTAGGGTTAATCCTTGCTCAAATTTGGAGTAACACATTGATATATATAGGAGACAGACCAAATGACCCATATACCCCTTCTAAAATGAGTTTAAAACACCCTAACATGATTAGGAACCATTAGGGTATATTATAGAAAGGTTTGAAAAGGTTTTCAATGAGATTTGACCACTTTCGTAAGTTCCTTCCGGAAGGGGTCGACCCTCGGGCAACAGGTTGCTGGAAAACACAAAAAAGCACCATGTGTTACAGGGGTCGACCCTTGCAGTGGGTCGACCCCAGGGGTCGACCCATGCAGTGGCTGGGCACACAAAAAATAGCTCTGCGCACTTTGGCGGCAGGAATTAATTCTCCTAGCTCCGAACTCCGATCGAAGCGAGACTAGAGGCGTTGGAAAGAGGACTCCCAGAGCTACAACATAAAATTTTTAGAGGGGAGATCCAACGGTCGGATTGAAAATGGTGAAGACTGTAAGACAGTTTGAGTTTGAAAAACAACTAAAACCTCCATCAAACTAAAGGGAAACAATTGATTAAATGTTACCATAATCCCATGAAGATCAACAATGATTTTGCATCCTGAAAAACATGATAAACCAAGAGGTTAGTTGAGAATCAAAATATATGAGTTATACATTAACACTATGAACATGTTCACAATGAAATACATCATTGAACCTATTCAAACATGCGTTTTGCTTCTCAAATCACTTAGCAAAAATACATTTGACCAAATGACAAGGTTTTGAAATGATAAGCATGAATATATCATTCAATCAAATATAATAACATGGAAGCTCAACCATTCAATCACATTCTTGAATCAACCAAATCTTCAACATCAAAATGCTTCATCACACAAGTGTTAACAAATATGCCAAATGCAAAGCATGCATAATATCGTGGAACCACATTCATTAAAATGGCATTCTTGTTGATTAAGAGCTAATATTCATGAAGCATTATCCCAAGAGGAACATTGATATAAAATCACATTCATCAAGATTCAAGTAAATAGGCTAAGTATATTTCTAGTCCAAAAGCCTTGAGAGGAAAATGCAAGGAAATATCCCAATCAAGACTTGAAACCTTACTTGATGAAATGTATGAATCATATAAAGATGAAATGCAATTCAATGAGAAAGGTAACTCCCTTTTTGAAGAAGAACTTCATTGATGCACTCCTTTGAGTTCCAAAACGTGAATCATGGACTTGGATCCTGCAAAGCAAAGTATTCAAGGCATGAGATCCTTAAATACAAATCATTCATATAACTTCCAAACATGAACAGAGTTAACTCCCTTTAAGAAGAAGAGCTTCATTGATGGACTCCTTAAGATTCCAAGTATGAGCCATGAAGTTGTGTTCCTACAAACCAACATAAATATAACATTAGTTCCTTAAAAACTGAGAGTTCACATGACTTTCAAGAGTAAACATTGACATCATCTTTCAACTCATCAAATCAAGATATAAAACATGTTGCTCAATGAAACACATACACACACAAGCACAATCGTTTTGATATCATCAAAACCAAACACGAACTAGGGGTGCAACAAGGTGACCCCTCAATTTTGCTGTAGGTGATCGGGTGTTTTTACGAGTTTCTCCCATGAAAGGTGTGATGCGCTTCGGCAGGCGTGGGAAGTTGAGTCCCTGCTACATTGGTCCTTTCCTTATTGTCGAGCGTATAGGTGTGGTTGCCTATTGATTGCAGCTACCCCCGGAGCTATCTTCTGTGCACGATGTGTTTCATGTGTCTATGCTTCGGAGGTGTATGCCCGATGATTCCCACATTCTGGAGGATGCCGTTTGGCCTGAGGTGACCCCAGACTTGTCCCTTCCGGAGTATCCTATCCGCATTGAGGATCGAGGTGAGCAGCGCCTGCGGAACAAGGTTATTCCTCTGGTTAAGGTAGTCTTGCAGCATCACTCTAGTGGCGAGGCGTCGTGGGAGCGTGAGGATGAGATGCGGCAGATGTATCCTTATTTGCTCGGGTGAGTCTTCTCCCCTACCCCTATGCCTTGTCCTTAATTTGAGGATGAAATTTGTTTAAGGGGGAGGGCTGTAATGTCCAAAGTTTTTTTCGGGCATTTTTTGGATTCGGATCCGTGGATTTCGGATCGCTTTCGGGGGTCCCGGAGCTTGTTTTATGGTTTACGCGAGTTTTCCCCTGACGGACCTGCGGAACGCATTTGCGAGCAAACCGTTGCATTCTCCTACTCCATGATGGTACCATCGTACTGTACGTGTTCCGAGAATCACGAAAACGTATTTTCCTAATTTTTGGTGTTTTTAACATTTTCTGGATTTTCTATAAATACCCCCCCTATTTTGCCTTTTCTTTTTCCCCTTTTCTTATTCTTCTCTCTTCTTCCCGTGACCGCCCCCGCTCCCCGACCGTTGCAACCCCCCTCTCCCTGTTCGAGCTTGCGGCACCTCCTCCTCCTCCAGTGACGGACGGCGGACCACGGCGGCGACACGGTGACTACGGTGGCGGCGAGAGGATCGCGGTGATGCCCTTTTCGTGGCGCGTGGGTGGAGTTCGTGTTCGAGCTAGATTTAAAGATCGACGGCTTCCCGGTGATTTCGAGCTTCATTTAGGTAGGGGGACGGATCCTTGCCCTCTTTATAGCACTCCCCGCGATTTATAGGCCGTTGAGAGGTCGAGAGGGGTTAAATTCATGCCGGGATGGTTATTTTCATGCTTGGGGTTTGAGCGCCGGATCTTCGTTTTATGGAGTTTTTGACTGATCTAAGGGCTTAGATGCATGCTAGGGAGGTAGGGGGAGGTTTCCCCTTTTGTTTCCCCTTCGCCTCGGGGAGAATGGGGCGTAGGATCGAGCTTCCCGAGCGAACTACGCGAACTGGGCTCGGCTCGTTGTCGCGCTATGTTCCAGGGGCGCGTTCTTGTTGAACGCGCTACGTCGTTCGAGCGCGTTCATCAGAGAAGATGAGCAGTTTGGCGATCCTTGTCGCGCTAGGGTCGGGTGGCACGTTCTTGGAGAACGTGCTAGCCTCTGCTAGCGTGTTCTTGAAGAACGCACTAGCCTCTGCTAGTGCCTTCTTGGATAACGCGCTATCCTCCGATAGCGTGTTCTTCATATCATCGTGCTAGGGGACCTGAGCGCGACAGTGTCGCGTCCAGGGTGCCTAGCGTGTTCATCCCCTCCCCGAGCCGTGCTTCTTTTGAGCAGTTTAGCCTCCGATCGAGTGGGCTTTGGGCCCTGTTGCGGCGTGTGGCCCGAGGGTTGCCATGGGCACCCAGTGTGAGCCACAGGGCTGCCCAAGGGTCCCCGGAGAATCAGTTACCTCGGTATGGGTGCCGCGTGACTTGAGGGACGATCAAACCTCGTGCATGTACCCGACATCTGTACTCACAATTTTGGTCACCGAGAGTCTGTGTCAGTACGGAGGGTGGCCTCCGCGTTTTGTCAGTGTATGGTCGGTGGTTTCCGTGAGTCGAGTCTCACCTCCGGTGACATGTCCACTAGTAGTAGCCTTCTTACGGCATGCGGTGCTGACCCACCTGGGAGTGGTGGAGCGACTGACCCGAGAGAGACGGTGAGTAGGCTGGTTACCATAGGGCCCCCACGTACAGCCGAGTCCGGGCTTAGGGGGAATTACCAGCTAGAGGACAGGCCTAGGGCGTATGGTCTGAGTGTGCACACGGGGCTGAGGGTTTCGGACCCGCGCTGACGAGCGCGACCTCAGCTAGTCCTTGTTTGTGGTACTGGTTACTGTGTGTGTCTGAGTCTCGTGCCCAGGGCATTGTAGCTAGACACTTGTGACGCGGTGTAAGATGTCAAAGGACGCATTCGGTTGTTCTTCTAGTGGGTGGTGCTCCTATCTACTGGCAGGTACGAGCTGGAGTTTTGATGGACCGAGGTTCTGTTGTACGGTACGGTTGTTAGACAGCTTTTCCGTGTATTTATTACTGCTTGTCATTTCTACCGTACTTCTGCTAGATAGTGTTACCTTCCGTGGTTGTTCGCGCCTTGCTGTCATTTTCTTGTTGTGCGGTGGGGGTCTAGGGGATCCCTACTGGGCCAATGAAATGAGGCTCACCCCTGCTTTTCAAGTGAGGCGGGGTCGTCGAGAGGTACGACCGAGTTTCAACGTGATTCTTCTAGCCAGGGTTAGTCGCCAGTCTGCCAGGGCCGGGGTACGTCCCGTGTAGTTGTACGTCGGGGGATGCCCCGTGTAGTTGTACTCTTCCTCTCTGTTGACTGTACTTTTATTTGGACATGAGACTTTGTGGACCTTGTAGCAGTTTATTTTATTTATATTATGCTGTGCATTTTATTTTAGATTATTGTGCTATCTCTACAGTTGTTACAGCTTCTCTTGTACTCCCACACCATCTCTTTTTACCCTTCCGAGTCTTCGGGCTCGTGGGTTGGCGGGCCGAGATTCGAGATGCGTCGGTTCCTTTCGGTACTCGGATCCCAGGTCCTCACACTTTTGGTGAAATCATTCACATCCTTTTGTTCACTTTGGACTTTATTAGGAGGGGATTTGTTCCAGTTGGTTGACTGATTCTTTCTTACAGATTTTATAAACTCATTCTATCTTGGAAAAACATGATTGTTAAAATATTTTTGAGAGTAGATAGAACTTGACCAGTGTGCCCTACTTTTGTTCAAATTTCTTTGAATCGAAGATTTACTATTCTGGGCCACTTGCCTTGACCTGTTAATTGTTTTGCCCTGAGGCATGGGGGTGTTGCATTGAGGCATAAAGATGTTGCGTCGAGGCATCGCATCCTGAATGCCAGCGTTGGCTCTGTCTGAGACAGAGTGCCTCGATGCATAAATGAAGTAGGGTCGAAGCATGGCAGCTTTGCCAGCTAAGTTCTCTTGAATTTTAATTTGTTGTCCAGCATAGTTTGTTGAATTTGTTTTTATGAATTTCATTTGATGCGGGATGGGCGTGACTAGAACGGACAATGTAACCTTGGACTCGCTACGTTGACTTGACTCACCTGGGACGGACGCAACCAGCAAGACACATACGACAAGAACACCTCGGCGTGGCACTAAGGAGCTCCAGACGAGGAGAAATGTCCTCAACAAGAAGCACAAACTCACAACTCATCCCTGGTGATAGAAGCGCGTGGATCCGCACGGTTGAGAAACTGGCACTGAGTCAAGGGTGGTCTACACTCCTCCGTGCCCGGATCTGGTCACGGGATGGGTCAGGTGTACGCTCTCTCACAGTGGTGATGGAATTTGCAGCGAGCGAGGAATCCTACCTCATGCAAGCGCGGCATTCAAGCATATACTAAATAAGCAAGCCACAAAGGGAGAAGCGGAGACGTACCTCCACGCTCGGGGCATGGGGAAGACCTTTCCGACCACGAATCGTAACTCCCGGTACAGTAAATAAAGTTCGTTACAGCATGGAATTACGGCCCACTCCACGCAGGGAGGTAAAGGGCTACAACAGCGATCTGGGAGCGCCGATCCTGGGTTGACGGGCAGCGTGTCGGCGAAGCGCTCAGGCCGATGCGAACTGCTGGTCCGGTTCGGTTCCGTTCGACTTGCTGGACAGCAAGGGAGTGAAGAACGTGGGTCGATGATTGCCGGTAGACTTCTGGCAGCAACGGTTGGCTGGGACGTCGGTGGAATATCCTCTTCGATCCCCGGGAGCGGAGGACTCTGGTTCGGAGCAGCCGTATTTATGGGGGAATTAATTTCCAACCCAGCCCTGTAGCCCTATCTGGGGACAGAACTGCGCGACCTGGCGAGATCAGCTCATTTGCCCAGATCCAAAGTCGGATCGGAGCAAGGCCAGCACCGCTGCGAAGAAGACTTGAATAGATACGACATAGGTGAAATTCACGACCATCCAAAGGCCAGATCTTCCATGAAAAACTCTGCAATAGGGTGTCCCATTCTGGCAGGGGTGCAGGGCAGACTGTGATCTGCCTGAAGATGTGATTTGACCATTGGTCAAATGATAGATCTGGGTGAGGGGGTTAATTTGGGTGAGAGGGGGAGACATGGGGATCAAGCACACAAAATTTGGTGGTGATCAGAAATGGTTTGGGGGGTGTAAAATTCATGGACATGGTGGCTGTCTCATAGATCTGCTCACAGGCAGAATGTGAAGGGCGAAAAGACACAGGTGTGAGGCGAGGTTAAAGGTGGCTGATCGACACAAAAATTGAACTGGAGATGGAGGAATACGAAGGGAAGAAGACCTCAAAAAATGGAGTCGATCAGACAGGCGGATCTTTGGTACCAAACTTTTTACTGAGCTTCTGTCCAAGAATCCCGAAATTCTGGACAGCAGGGTGGAAACTGAGTTGTGGTGGCTCGACGGCGGCACGGACGGCGGTGGCGGCGGCGGTGATCGAGTGTAGTTTCCAGAGGAAGAGAAGGAGAGGAAGATCACTCAGAAATATTAGGGTTTTGGCACTAGATCTGATGCAGCAAGAAGGAAGAAGAAGAAGGGAGAGGGGAAGAGAGAGGGGCGCCCATGGCTTCTCAAGAAGATTTCTGATTTTTCTTCAATTAATCTACCAAAATATTATTACAAGAGACATTAAGTAGTAAACCCTAGACCTAGGACAAATGACCACATATATGTTGTGCACCTATGGTTTTGATGATGGTTTTAATGGTGATTTTGATGATTGGCCTTTGAGGTGAGTTATTCACTGTGAGTCATCTTGCTGTGTGAGTCATCATGCTATTATTCACTTTCTGATCATAATGTAGTTCTTCATAAGTTCTGATATGGCATTACATATTTGATTATGTTCAGTCATGTTACTGTTGCTCTTTAGACTGCAGTTTGATACTACAGCGTCGACCCATCGAACTGCAGCGTCGACGCTGCCAAGGCACTTCAGAGGTAGCAGTAAAAAATATTTGATCTGCTGCGTCCACGTTGCTTGGGCAATGCGTTGACGCTTGGTGCCTCTTTAACTTTGCTGCATTTATTCATTGGTCTGGTCTGTGGTGCGTCGACCCCTTGTGCTGATGGGTCGACCCCTCAGTTCATTCATCGGTTATTCACAAGTCCATACATTGATCTTCACCTGATGTCTATACATTAGCTAAGTGGACTTTCAAGTCTGTACATTGGCTTCACGTTGGGCAAAGTCTATACATTGGCCACTGTTCTCCAAAGTCTGCACAATGGTCTTCACACATGATGTCTGTACATCCACAGTTAAACTTGAAGTCTGCACACTGGTCTTCAAATCCAAAGTCTGCACATTGGTCTTCGAATTCAATGTCTATACATTGGGCTTTTACATGAAGTCCATACATTGGTTGTTGTTCTTCAATGTCTATACACTGCCTTTAGGATTTAAAGTCTATACAGTCGTTGCCTCCTTTGTTGAAGTCAACACATTGGGCAAGTCTGTACGTTGCATTCGCCTTCACAAGTCTATACAACGAAGTATATACACTGCAATGTACATACTTAAATCGTATGACTTCATTCTTGTTGCTGAAGGGAATAGGGTCGACGCTGGGAGCTTAAAGCGTCCACGCATCAGTTGACGAAGCCTTCACGATATCTTCCACTGCGTCAACGCCACAAGCAAGCAGCGTCGACGCAGCAGTTAAAGAAGTAGAGACCTTCACAGGCTATTCCACTGCGTCAACGCCACAATTGAGCAGCGTCGACGCAGTAGCTAAAGAGATGAAGCTAATGGTTTACTGGAATGCCTCACTGCGTTAGCACCATTGATTGAGAGCGTCGACGCAGCACGCCCATCTACTGAAGATTTGATCACTGGATCACCGATGCGTCAACGCAGCAGGCTGATGGAGTCAACGCAGCAGACTTGAGTTTTGCTGGTCGAATGTCTTTGAAGGCTGTGTCAACCCTTTGGAGCAAGTGTGTTGACGCCACCTCAACTCCAGTTGCTGAGTGTACTAATGAATGGGCACGTGACCCGAAGCTGGCACCTGACACGTGATCCGAGGTGGGTGCTGAGCACGTGATCCGAGAAGGAATCTTCTGGACGGAAGGCGTGGGAAGCTCACGCCCTAGTTGCTGCTGCTGCTTATAAAAGGAAGCCTTCATCCAACAGATGAAGACTGATCGAAGCCTTGAGGGCAATAGCAGAAGAGCAGAAGTGCTGAGAGTTCGATCCAGTAGAAGAGAAGAAGAAAAGACTAAAGGAAAGAAAGAGAGTGAGAGTAGCAGAAGAAAAAAGAGAAAGAGAGAGCTCGTAAGAATTGAAAGAAAAGAGAAAGACAATGAGAGTAAAAAAAAGAGAGCAGAGAAGAGAAAGAGAGTGAGCGAGAGAGAAAAGAAGAGGAGGATAAGCTTACCTGAAGATCTGTCTACTGGAACGTGGATCAAATCCAGGCCAGTCAGCTCCATGCGAGCCACATCTGTGTTATCCTTCTTTACAGCTTTCTGATCACTGTGTATTTTTCCTTTCTTATTTTTTCCTTTTTCATTTGGTTATTCTTGTTCTTCCGATTGCCCTGCTGGGGATCGGGTTCCTCCTGTGAATTCAGGAGAAGGGAGACTTGTCTCCGGTTCTGGGCTTGTGGCTTGCAAGTCCAGGGGTCCCTCCGGTTGGAGGAAGAGAGGTCTGCGACCTCTGGTTGCTGGTGACTGGGAGTCACTAGCGGGTTCCCTCCTGGTCTGGAGGAAGAGAGACTTCGGTCTCTGGTTTCCAAGTGGCTGGGAGTCACTTGGGGTGTCCCTCCGGTTGGGAGGAAGAGGGGAGGTTGTTCCCCTGGTCAAGCTGTGTGGCAACAACTGTTCGCAGACTGAGTCTGCTTGGTTCTAGCATTTGCTAGTGAAGCCTCACTCCGGTTGGGAGTGAGGGGTGGATGTAGGTCTGGAGGACCGAACCACCTAAAAAATCCTTTGAGCTATGGTTTGCTTTGTGTGCTTGCTTCCGCTAGATGCTTGGATAGGCGCGCTCAATGTGTTTGCTCATAAGTTTAATTGAATTTGTTTCATTCTGTGATTGCGTCTAGCATCTGAGTTTTTATTTTGGGCATTATTCGTAGAAGGATACATTCACCCCCCTCTGTATCCGGGCCTAGCACCCTAACAGTTGGTATCAGAGCCGGTGTCTGCATACAAGGTCCAGCGACCTGCAGATTCGATCTTGCAGTCTTAGGTGCTAATTTATTTTTAGTGCATTAATATTCCTGTTGCATTAATCTGTTGTGTTCTCATGGCTCATCCACCGATCTTCAGTGGTACGCATTTTAATGCATGGTTCGCTAGTCTGAAGAATTATATCAAATCTGTGAATCCAGACCTGTGGAAAGTAATTTCACATGGTCCTCGTGAACTACCAAAGAAAAAGTCCAAATGGACTGACAGTCAAAAATCACTGCATGAAGAAAATCAGATAGCTATAAATCTGATGAAGGCAGCTACTGATAGAGCTTTTCATTCATGTTTCTTTGATTGCAGTTCTGCTAAAGATATTCTGGACATGCTGAAGCGAACTCAGATAAGAGATGTGGACAGCTGCATGATGGCTGACAGAAATAATCAAGGCAGCAGTCAAGATGAAGATGATGATGATGATGAGGTAAATCACTTTGAAAACTATGATTTAGATGATTGGGAAAATGCATATTCTGAGCTGCTTGAATCTCATGAACTGTTAAGAAAATAATACAAAAAATTGAAGAAAAGTAGTAGGTCAGACAATTTAAATGTTGATTGTAGAAATTGTGTTGAACTGAAAAATGCTCTTGATGCTAGTAAGTCTGATACTCAAATGCTGAAAGAATTTGAATGCGTTAAGTCTGAATTAAACAAGCTGAAATTAGAAAATGATTCTTTTAGAGGTTCTCCAAAGAAAATGAAGAAAGTTTAGAGAAATTAGAAAAGGAGAACACACTGCTGACCGAGAAATTTGAAGCCATCAAATCTGTAAACATAGAATTACAAAAAGATTTTGAAATACAACAAAGAGAAATGAAGCAAATTGAAAATGAAAGAAAGTATGAAGTCAAGTCAGAAGACCAGCTTCTAATAAATGAATTGGTTCAAAATGATAAGCTTAAAGAAGAAATTGAAAAATTGAAGCGGTTAAACAGTGCGATGTCTGAGAGACTTCTAACCTTAGAAAAAGGAAAAATGGTGTGTGTCGAAGTTCCTGAAAAATTGAGCATTTTGGAACAAGAAATTGAAAAATATAAAACTGCTAACAAGGTGTTAATTGAATGTGTGAATTGTAGTGAACAAGAGATTGCCAGTTATGAGCTACACATTTCCTCTCAAGAAAATGAAATTCAGGATTTAAAAAACTCCTTGTCTAAATTTGTTAGTGGGCAAGATAATCTGAACAAACTGCTGGGAGTAAAAGTCAATTTTCAGAAGGAGGGGTTAGGTTATAATCCTGTAAATAAAAAGAATTTTGAAAATAAAATTCATACATCTTTTGTTGCTAGCTTTACTTCTCACACTTCTCAGAAGTCACCTGTTTCTCAGTCCACTGTTCAGAGAACCCAAAAACAAACTGTTTTCGTTAAATCTTCTGAACAGGAAAAGCCTTCTACTTCATCTCCACCTCAATATAAGGCTAAGAAAACAGAGAAACAGGATAAAAATCAGAAAATGATTGGAGAACAGAAAATGAATACAAAGGGTTCATCTGTGCATGTTGATCACAGTCCTCACACACACTCACATGCATCTAGAAGGAAAATGTCATGCCACTACTGTCATAGATTTGGACATTTAATGCATGAGTGTAAATTGATGGAGAAGGATGACATGAGGGCCGGGATAATGAATGCTAAGAAACTTCATGATAAAAAGTCTTCATTCCAGAAAAAGAAAATTGAATGTCTGCACTGTGGCAAATTAGGACAATCAATTGCTCATTGCTGGTTTGCTAGTGGTAAGAAAACCTTTTATTCATATCATGCTAAATTCTCTGCAAACCAACATGTTTTTAATAAAAACAAATCTGTTTCAATGAACCAGCATATCATCTGTTTTAACTGCAGCAAAATTGGTCACAAGACCTCTGAATGCAGGTCAGGCTCTTTTAAAAGAAATTCTATTTCATGCTTTGAATGTGGAAAGCATGGCCACAGGGCCATTGATTGTTGGCATGCTCAGGGTAGAAAATTCAATTCTAAAACTGTTAAATTCCCTGCCATTAACAGAAAGTCTCCTACATGCTATCACTGTGGGAAGTATGGCCACACAGTCAAGGACTGTTGGCATGCCCAAGGAGGCTATGGCAATAATGAACTCAATTTTAAAAAGAATGCCTCTTATTGCTCTCACTGTGGAAAGCATGGCCACATAGTCAAAGACTGTTGGCATGCTCAAGGGAAAAATTTCATTTCTGGAAAGTTTAAATTCCCTGCAAGTACAAATGCTCTCAGAAAGAACAAAGTTGTTTTCAAAAAGAAAAACTTTGAATGTGTTGATTATCGAAAATAGTTTGGTCATGCGAATAACAGAAATTTCCATAATAATGCACATACAATTCATGTTCATAATGATGTGCATAAAAAGAACCTAAATTCTGTTTTCTCATGCTATCATTGTGGGAAGCCAGGTCACAGGGCTGCAACCTGTTGGCTGGCAGGATATCAAAACCAAACTGGTTTTGGTAAATAGAATTTTTATTCTGTTAACAGAAAATCTCATGTATATGCACATAGAATTCATGCTAACAAGAATGTGCATAAATCAGATCTGAAAACTACTACTCCTTGCTATCAAGTTAAAGATGTGCTGAGAAAATCTGCTAGAAGTGATAATGTCATGTCAGGACCCAAGACTTCTTGGGTGCCTGTTTGTGCAAAATAACATTGCCTTGCAGGTGTGCCTTGGAATGGAATAAAAAGGGGTATTAATCCAAGGCACTCAAGAATAAAAACTCCTTCTGAACTGTTCAGGTAAATTCTCTGCATTTCCTGTTTTGAAACTCATTATATATCTTGGTTGATGTGTCCATGCATAATTGCTATTTTTTTCTGCATAGCATAATCACTCTTCATCTGCATTGTCTAAATTGAAGCCTCTGAACTCTCCTCAACTGAAATTTATGCTTTGGACACTATGAGTATTCACATATCTCAATGCTCATACTGTTTTGTCTGTTTAAATCTGAACTGCATATGAATGTTGTTGAAATCTATCACTGTATATTGAATTATCATGCATGACCTCAATGGTATATAAATGGTAAGATACCAAAAGGCAGGGAAGTCTGTCTGGAGGTTCTTACTATGTGTGAGGTGGTCTTTTAGACCAAGTGCTCCGCCTAGTACCATGGGTCACCTTGTTGGATAGGACAGTCTGAATGTGCATGAATCAAAATCATATGTTCAGTTTCTCATGGCAAACATTGCATGTTTTAAGGGGGAGTTACTTGCATGTGTTTTTGCATACATAAAGTGCATTGCATTTCCTTAGATTGAAAATGCCAAAAAGATTGTCTAAATGCATGTTGTCAGGGGGAGTCAATGCATTGCATATAGGTTGTCAAATGCATACTCATGTGAGAATTCATTGCATATCCTTCCTTATTGATTTTGTTGACAGACCTTGAACATATTTTTGAAAATATTGAGCTTCAAAATCTCTCTTATCAATTGGTATCATTTGGCTTCAGATTTCTATCAGTCTTTCATGAAGATTTCAATGGGCTATCTCGATCATAAATCTGAAAACTTTTGAACTAGAAATCTTCTATTATACATTTTTATGAATATCTGAAATAACTCAGGTGGTTTAAGTTCAATGTACTCAAGGGTTGACTTTAAAATCTCTTAAAAATATCTGAAGCATGTTTAATAAACCTTAACCATCTGTTTCATGTTGAGTCTTGTGAAAACTTCTGAAATCTGCACTCTTGAATACATGACTTCAATTGATTAAGTACATGAAATTATTATTGACTTGAAGCAAATGAATTTTTCTGAAAAAGTCTAAAGGGTAATATCTGTCAGAGCAATGACCTTGGTCACTAAGAAACACATGTCCAAAGGACTGTGTCATGAGGTACCATAGTTAACTCTGATTAAGAATTCATTGAAATTCAGGCAAAGCAATGGCATGCACACTGAGAAATACAACTCACTCATCAAGAAATGATTTGGAGTGTGTCATGATGTGTAAATGCTATCTCTGTTCATATATAGCATGACAGTTAGTCACACTAAGTGCTTAGGGATATTGGCCTCTGATCAAGGTATATCCTCTAGTTACAAGGTGTGCACTGAACTAGACCGCTCGTAAAATTTGTAGCATGAAAAATTGTTGAACATATCTCAATATCTGAATATTGATGCTAAAATCAAATTGCTACAACCCTAGACAAAATCATATGACTTCATAATTGCTTGATTTCAATATTGATGCATGTAATTCCGAAAGAAGTCAATAAATTTGATTGTGTAAGAGAAAGAGAGTTTTATCAAGATAAATATGAGGGCTTGGTTCATTTTTATTAAACCATGGTTTTAGATATCAATACAGAATTTTATTGATAAACTCTACATACATCATGTTTAAACCATGATGTTCAATAAAACTCATTCATAAGCCCTTATAATGGAAGACTTTGAAAAACTTATGTTTTGGATTTATGAGATTGATATCTCTCTGAAAATCTGACTGAATTTTCTGAGATTGGAGCTTCTTTAAAAATCTGCTAATTGAACCTCTTCTGCTTATTGACCTGAACTTCTCCTTGTTTGCCCCTGTGGTCTTTTTCTCATTCATTTCATAAGGTTCCATTTATTGAGGGGGAGCCTCCTTGTCATATGCATCATGCTGCATAGAAGGAGAAGAATTGTGCTCTTGCATTCATATTTCTGGAATCTGCATCTACATTCATACCCCTTCCCATGGTTTAGTTTGATTATACCAAAGGGGGAGATTGTTTGCCAAAGAGGGAGAATATCATTCAATCAGTGCATGCAGGTTCCTTTTGATCATCTCTAACTCATGCTTTTGCTGAAACTCTTAAAGGGGGAGAATCATGTTCTTGCAAGGGGGAGAAATTGACTGAATTTTTATACATGCTATAATTTCTCAAACTATTTTCTTTTTGATGAAGTCAAAGGGGGAGAATAGTTTGAGTCATCAGTTTGACTCACTGTGTAGTGTTGCCATCATCAAAAAGGGGGAGATTGTTGTGCCCCTGTGGTTTTGATGATAATTTTAATGGTGGTTTTGATGATTGGCCTTTGAGGTGAGTTATTCACTGTGAGTCATCTTGCTGTGTGAGTCATCATGCTATTATTCACTTTCTGATCATAATGCAGTTCTTCATAAGTTCTGATATGGCATTGCATATTTGATTATGTTCAGTCATGTTACTGTTGCTCTTTAGACTGCAGTTTGATACTGCAGCGTCGACCCATCGAACTGCAGCGTCGACGCTGCCAAGGCACTTCAGAGGTAGCAGTAAGAAATATTTGATCTGCTACGTCCACGCTGCTTGGGCAATGCATTGATGCTTGGTGCCTCTTTAACTTTGCTGCATTTATTCATTGGTCTGGTCTGTGGTGCGTCGACCCCTTGTGCTGATGGGTCGACCCCTCAGTTCATTCATCGGTTGTTCACAAGTCCATACATTGATCTTCACCTGAAGTCTATACATTAGCTAAGTGGACTTTCAAGTCTGTACATTGGCTTCACGTTGGGCAAAGTCTATACATTGGCCACTGTTCTCCAAAGTTTGCACAATGGTCTTCACACCTGAAGTCTGTACATCCACAATTAAACTTGAAGTCTGCACACTGGTCTTCAAATCCAAAGTCTGCACATTGGTCTTCGAATTCAATGTCTATACATTGGGCTTTTACATGAAGTCCATACATTGGTTGTTGTTCTTCAATGTCTATATGTTAGGGTGCAAGCCCTGGATACAGAGGGGGGGTGAATGTATCCTGCTAGGAATATCACCCAATTAAAACTTCAGAAGCTAAACACAATACCAGAATAGAAACTAATTCAATTGAACAAATGAAGAGTCACTTGGAGTGCTCCTAATCAATCATCTAGCGAAGCAAAACACACAAATAAACCACTGCTCAAGAGATTTTTAGGTGGTTCGGTCCAAAGACCTACGTCCACCCCTCACTCCCAACCGGAGTGAGACTTCCACTAGCAACACTAGCACAGTAGACTCAGTCTGCAGCAACTGCTGCCAAACAGCTTGACCAGGGGAACAACCTCCCCTCTTCCTCCCAACCGGAGGGACACCCCAAGTGACTCCCAGTCACTTGGAAACCAGAGACACACGGTCTCTCTTCCTCCAGACTCGGAGGGAACCTCTGGACTTGCTACCCACAAGCCCAGAACTGGAGGACCAAACCTCCCTTCCTCCAAACCGGAGGGGAACCTAGAGACCCAAGTCTCTCTTCCTCTGAACCCCAGAAGGAAACACAAGTGACACCAAGTCACTTGCAAACTAGAGGTCTTGGACCTCTCTTCCTCCCAACCGGAGGGAAACAACCAATGACACCCAGTCAAAGGCAACCAGAGACGCAAGTCTCTCTTCCTCCACATCGGAGGGAACCCGATCTCACACTAGAGGATCGGAAGAACAGCAAGTGAATAGTTCAAAGGAAAAACAAAACCCAGCAACAGAAAGCTGAAAAGATAAAATCAAATGTGGCTCTCGCAGGAGCTGGCTGGCCTGATTTGATCCACGGTCCAGCAGGAACTTCTTCTACTGCTTCTCTCTTTCTCCCAGCACGAACTCTCTTTTCTTCTTCTTCTTCTTCTTCTCACTGCTTCTGCCTTCTCCTTCTTCTCTATTCTCTATATCGTGGAGGCACTCTCTGCATTTCGATCTTCCTTTCTTATCTTCTCTTTTTCATCTTCTGCTCTCTCGATCTGGCTCTCAGCTTTCTCTATCTCTTCTTTCTCTTCTGCACTTCTTCTCTTACCTCTGGTTGCTTCTTCTTCAGTCACTCTCTGCCCTCGCACTTTCTTCAGAGGAAGAAGACACATATATATAGCAGCAGCAGATTAGGGCGGCGTGTGCTCTCCACGATTCCCGCCCAAATGCTTCAGTCCACGTGGAGGCTCCTCTGCATCTCGGATCACGTGCCAGATGCCAGTCTCGTATCACGTGCCCACTCTGCATAGGCTCCACGAACAGTACAATAGAGCAAACTGGTTCGGATTTGATCCTGAAACCAGAATCCTTCTTCTTCTTCTTTTTCTTCTTCTCATGCAAAGAGATTAAAACCATTAATACTCAGGGTTCTCTATATATATATATACCTGAAATAAGTCGGTTGACACTCAATGCTAAAGCTGCACGAGGTGTGTAGGAACAACAAAAGGTGCACTATACTGAGAACGACACGAGGTACATAAGATGACTACAGCACGAGATAAAGAGAGAATGACACGAGGTATCACAGTAACAAGGCTAACACTACAAAGAGAATGACACGAAGTCAGATGAGAACAGCACGAGGTGAGAAGGAAATAACACGGAGTAAAACGGTAGTAAAACACGCGATCAGAGGAAACATGGACGAAGATAGAAAGAAGCAACACGAAGACATAAAAACAACACTAAGACACAAACACAGAAATAACATGAAGACTCAAACACAAAAATAATACGAAGACATAAAAACAACACGAAGACACAAACACAGAAATAACATGAAGACTCAAACACAAAAATAACACGAAGACATAAAAACAACACGAAGACACAAATACAGAAATAACATGAAGACTCAAACATAAAAATAACACGAAGACACAAATACAGAGATAACATGAAGACTCAAACACAAAAATAACACGAAGACACAAGCACAAAAGATAACACGAAGACACAAGCACAGAAACAACACGAAGAACGACCAATCAAAATGACTAAGTTGACTCGAGGTCATCGGTGAATCAATACGAGAATCAACACGAAATATCAAACAGCAAAGGGAACGGCACAAAGTGAAATGACACTTTACACTAAAATGACTTGAAAACATAGGAAAACGACTCGAAAACGAGGACGACACGGGCTGAAAATAACTCGAAGACGAAAACAGAAACCGACACGAAGTGTGGTCACAAAGCAAGAAAGACACTTTCAACGTACAGACTTCATATGAACAGTCCAATGTGCATACTTCCCTTCGATGCATCTACAGTGCAATGTATTGGCTTGACAAACATTATGCAATGTATGGACTTTGATGAATGGCCCAATGTATGGACTTCGCCTGAGACGCAGCATGAGACGCTGGCTGAGACGGACGCTGTACAGACTTTGAATGCACTAAGACGCTGAACAAGACGGACCGATGTACAGACTTCTAAATGCTGATGGACTATGTATGGACTTGGCTTGAGATGCTGCATGAGACGATGCAGGCTGTATAGACATTAAGTCCAATCAGAAGGCTGTGCAGACTGGAGAGACGGACTAGTGTATAGACTTCAATGATGCGTGTAACAGTCCAATGTATGGACTTTGAAGATTGATGCATGTACAGTCCGTTGTACATACTTCATGAGACGCTGCATGCCATGCTCACAGTTAAGGAATGTACCAAGTTCTGAATGAGTAGTTCTAAATGAAGTAAACACATATGACATGAAACAATCCAGATAAATGCAATTATGAAATGCACCAAAGCACACACCACACAACCATATTTAAAATGCAGCAATAATTCAGATAAGATTTTCAATGAAACATTCATCTGCACCACAAACAGAATTGTATGCATTCATATGACTTATAGTGTTTGCTATCATCAAAATCACAGGGACACAACAATGTCCCCCTTTTTGATGATGGCAATACTATGAGTCTTATGAATGAAATAAATGGAGTATTCAGACTAGACTCATCAAAGTATTCTCCCCCTTTGACTTCATCAAAAAGAAAAATAATACTTTGATAACCTAGTGATGTCATATGAGACACTCAAGATAGTTCAGCAGAAGATGGCAACACAATATCAGAAGCAATTAAAATAATTCTCCCCCTTAGTCCAACAACTTATGCAGTCATGCATATGCAACAAATACTCCCCCTTTGACATGGCAGAAGATATAGAGCTAATGCAGACAAACAACATGATCAGACAATCTAGCACATTGTCCCCTTATGCATATAGTCTCTCAAACAGACCAGAGAATTCTACCCTTATGATCCATGATGCAAGAGAAATCTACAAGGATGAACTCTGGTTATCCAAAGAAAATTCTGAGAGTTGTGCGTTACATAAAAGAGAACCAATGTCAATCAAAACACATTGATAGAGGGCAATATGATCAGAAACGTTTTGAAGGTTGAAACCAATTGAGATGAAGGGAGAATATCAACAAAAACACAGGGACACTCAAGAATGCTGACTAGATTTCCCCCTTTAAGAAAGACACTCAGCAAGACAGGAAAGCTCCCCCTGATTAGATGATGGAGTGAAGCCAATTGATATAGTGAAGTGATGAGCATCTATCAGCAAGACACAAACTGTATTCACAGTGAATAAATGAGGAAGACAGATTTTCATTAGCACACCAAATTCATAAATCTTTGTAAACGAATTTCAGATTCTTCAATTATAATAGATTATGAATGAGTTTAAACTGACCATCATGATTTAAGAGAGATGTATTCAAAGTTTATCAAGGAAATTCAATACTCATATCTGAAACACCTTTTAATAAAGGTGAACCAACAACTCATTTGATATTCATGTTTAACCTCCTTCCATCTTACTCATTTAAATTCAGTGACTCCTATGGAAAATACACAAGATCATATTGAGATTAAACAGAAATAAATGAGACTGAGCTTGTCTTTAGATTTTCAGAATTTTCTGACACCAATTGAGCAGCACTTATTTTTCCTGAGCAAGTTTGGTTCAGTCAACACCTTTTTACATGAGGCACAACACGTCTTAGGTGAAGTGACCCAGTTACTCAATGTGACAACCGTATTGCCTCTCAAAGAGAACAGAGTTAGCAGTGGAGTATCTTTTTACATGAGGAGACACCTTGATCAGAGGCCAGAATCCCCAGTTACTCAACACATCCATGCCATTGCTCTGCCAGACTTTCAAACATATTGAAAAAAGGTAACTATGGCACTTCATGACATGGGCTTACTCTATTTCATTGATAGAAAACCCAGTTTCTCTGTGACCACAGTCATTGCTCTAGCTTTAAATTTTAACTATTTTCAGATTCTTCAAACAAGGCTCAGTACACTTGAAATGATTAAAAACAATACTTTCTACATGTATCTTAACCAAAGAAAGCCATGTCTTTTAAAATTTCAGATTTCAGAAAGTTTTGCATGAAATTCATGAGGCAATTGGTTAAGACTTATTAAGCATGATGATTCAGATATTTTCAAGTCTTTTACATCAAAACTTAGAAAATACATTAGGCTTAAATCAATTTGATTTATCAAAACATTCTTAAGCCAGTATAATAGAAGATTCTTCTTTTCAGAATGTCTGATTTATGCCTAGGGTGCACTGATTAAATCTTTCCTCATTCGGCTGAATCAATGACATAGTCAAGAGAAATTAGCAGAGAGCAATTCTGATACCAATAGTTGAGTGAATAGAGCAATTCAGAAGCAAGCCTTAAAGACTAGAATTCAGTCAGATTAGCTTGGGCCAGTCTTGACAAGATATGAAGAAATGTGTATGATAGGAACAAGCTACCAATTGAATTCATAGTAGACAGAATCAATGGCTGAGTCTGGAATACAGACAGATCAACTATATCAGTGTAGACAACAGAGAATTCAAGTGAACCACATATTTGCCAAGAATGGATCAGATTGCTAGACAGAAGGAGTTCAAGAGGTGAAGAGATGAAACAGGAATGCTCCCCCTATCTAGATGCAATGAGACATTTCTTTTTAGATTTTTCAATGTAAGGAAATGCAGTGCTACTTACTACATGTACGCATACAGCAAATGAGATTATCATGATATGCAAGCATTAGTCAAACTCCCCCTTACAGAGTGCACGATATGCAATTAGGGCACTGAAACATAATTTTAAAATTTATGCTCATTCAGACTGTCATAAAAAGAACAAATCATGTATGAGGAGAGTTCAGAAAATTTGAATCTGACAATGCAGATGGTGAGTTGATATGCAAAGACGGATTTAACATGCTATGCAGTTATTCTAAGAACAAGAAGTGCAGAGAATTTACCTGAAAGAGGCTTTATTAACTTGGGTGCCTTGGTTTAATTTACCCCTCTTTATTCCTCACATCCAAGGCACACCTGCAAAATATTGATCATTTTGAACTTGCAGGGACCCAAGCAGCTTTGGGTCCTGCCTTACCTAACAGGTGTTCTAAGCAAATTCATAGCAACATTATCATCAAATTTCATCAGTGAACAGTCATCCATAGAATGTCCAAATTTTCCACAGTATCTACATGAAATGGCTGGTGTTTGATTCTTATGATGCATATTAACAGCAGAGTGATGTTTATAAACATGTTCATAAGATTTTCTGTTATATGCATGAGCAGTTTGATGCTTGTTCTTAACCATCCAACATTCAGCAGATTTATGACCTGGCTTCCCACTGTTATAGCATGCAATTTTCATAAAAGGTTTTGCAGGGAATTTGACAAAATGGGGTTTAACATAGTTCTTTTGAACATACCAACAGTCCTTGACTGTATGCCCATTTTTCCCACAGTGTGAGCATGCAAAAGAATTTCTTCTATGAAAACCATTTTTACCCCAAGTGGATCTAAACCAGCACTCAGCAGCCTTGTGCCCAGGCTTATTGCAGCTGAAACACACAATGTGCTGAGTAGAATTGTGTTTAGATCCATATGGACCATGAACATGAATGGGGGACTTGGCATGCTGTTTATTATCTTCTTTCATGATAAAACATTCACTCATGAGATGACCATGCTTCCCACAATAATAACATGAGCATCAGGCTTCCTAGCAGCATGGTTTCTATCAGAAAGATTTCTAGAATGTAAGTTCCACTAGCATGCTCATCCTTTAACATCAATCCACAATCCTCCATTATGTGACCTCCTTTCCCACAATAATAACATGAACCCTTTTTAATGTGAGTGTGTGAGAGATCATGTGAATTGTGTGCAGTCTTCTTTACAACAACAGGAGTGTCTTTTTCCTTTTTCTGTGAATTTTCACCCTTTTTCTATTTTGGAGTTTGTTCCACAGTTTTGGGTTTCACAGTGGACTTTTGTGCAGTGAATTGAAAGACAGAAGGAGCAGAGGTTGTGTTTTGATCTGAGGCTTTGACAAAAACAGTAGAAGTTTTATTCCATTACTCCTTTTATTTGTCGGACTATAGCCCAGTCCCTTCTCTCAAGAGTTATCAGTCTTTCCAAGAAGCTTATTCAGATTGTCCTTACCTTTGACAAATTTTGATAGAGAATTTTTCAAATCTTTAATCTCAAAATTCAAATCAGCAATTTTAGCTTCATATTTGGACAGATCTGTTTCACAGGAAATGACTTGTTGATGCAAGGCATCATTCAGACTCTTGAGTTTTTCAACTTCCTGTTTTAGTTTTGTTTCATTGTCAGCTTCAGATAGGGACTTATAAAGATCATCAACTTCTTGTTGAAGGGATGTGATAGTAAGCTCATATCCAGCTATTTTCCGTTCACTACAACTGACATTTCCATTTAACATTAAGTTGATGGTTTTCAGACTCTCAATTTCTTGTTCAGCATTCATCAACCTATCAGAATTATCCACACTCACACACTTGCCTTTTTCCATTGTCATTAGCCTATATGTCAGCTGGGTGTTTAGATGTTTCAACTCATTGATTTCCTCTTCCAGTTTACTGTTCTGCTCTAGGAGATCAGCATCAAGCACCCATTCATCTGAGAGAGACTGACATTCATGAAACATTTCCTGTTATTTTTTAGAATCTTTCTGTAATTCTATGTTTACAGATTTTATGGCATTAAGCTTTTCAATCAGCAATTTGTTCTCCTGTCTAAGTTTCTCTGATTTTTCATCATTTTTATTGAAGAACTCTTTAAGAGAATCATTTTTAGATTTCAGCTTGTTTAATTCAGACTTAACACATTCAATTTCTTTCAGCAAATCCTTACTCTGAACAGAATCATGACTAGCTAGACTAAGCTTCTTTTCAAGTTCAGAGATTTCTTTCACATGATCTTGATTCTCAGTTTTCAATAATGAAATTTGTTTCTTCAACATTAGAAAATCAGACATACAGGCATCATGAATATTTTTCAATTCAACACAATTTCTACAAGGAGAACTTGAACTATCTAAACCAGTACCCTTCTTCAATTTTTTATACTGTTTTCTTAACAGTTCATGAGATTCAAATAATTCAGCATATGCATTCTCCCAATCTTCTAGAGAAAAATTCTCGAAGAGATTTACCTCATGATCATCATCTTCTTCAGTCTGACTGCTGCCTTGATTGCTGCCACTTGGATTACTTCTATTAGGCATCATGCAGCTGTCCTCGTTTACCCTGTGAAATTGCTTCAGCCTATCCAGGATGTCCTTTGCTGAGCTGCAATTATGAAGACAAGACCATAAGGCTCTGTCAGTAGCTGCTTTCAACAGGTTAAAGGCTTTCTGATTTTCTCCATCCTTTGATCTGTGTCTGTCGGTCCATTTGGACACTTTCGTTGGTAAGGTGTGAGGACCTTGTGAAATTAATTTCCACAAATCAGGATTAGCAGAATTTACATAAGCATGTAAAGCAGTGTACCACTGACTGAAATCAGAACCACTAAAGACGGGTGGAAGAGTCATTGAAAAACAAATAGCGAGTAAGTTCAAGGCAACAGGAATATTTATGCACTAAAAACAAATTAGCACCTAAGACTGCAAGATCGAATCTGCAGGTCGCTGGACCTTGTATGCAGACACCTCTCTGATACCAATTGTTAGGGTGCAAGCCCTGGATACAGAGGGGGGGTGAATGTATCCTGCTAGGAATATCACCCAATTAAAACTTCGGAAGCTAAACACAATACCAGAATAGAAACTAATTCAATTGAACAAATGAAGAGTCACTTGGAGCGCTCCTAATCAATCATCTAGCGGAAGCAAAACACACAAATAAACCACTGCTCAAGAGATTTTTAGGTGGTTCGGTCCAAAGACCAACGTCCACCCCTCACTCCCAACCGGAGTGAGGCTTCCACTAGCAACACTAGCACAGCAGACTCAGTCTGCAACAACTGCTGCCAAATAGCTTGACCAGGGGAACAACCTCCCCTCTTCCTCCCAACCGGAGGGACACTCCAAGTGACTCCCAGTCACTTGGAAACCAGAGACACATGGTCTCTCTTCCTCCAGACTCGGAGGGAACCTCTGGACTTGCTACCCACAAGCCCAGAATCGGAGGACCAAACCTCCCTTCCTCCAAACCGGAGGGGAACCTAGAGACCCAAGTCTCTCTTCCTCTGAACCCCAGAAGGAAGCACAAGTGACACCAAGTCACTTGCAAACTAGAGGTCTCGGACCTCTCTTCCTCCCAACCGGAGGGAAACAACCAATGACACCCAGTCAAAGGCAACCAGAGACGCAAGTCTCTCTTCCTCCACACCGGAGGGAACCCGATCTCACACTAGAGGATCGGAAGAACAGCAAGTGAATAGTTCAAAGGAAAAACAAAACCCAGCAACAGAAAGCTGAAAAGATAAAATCAAATGTGGCTCTCGCAGGAGCTGGCTGGCCTGGATTTGATCCACGGTCCAGCAGGAACTTCTTCTACTGCTTCTCTCTTTCTCCCAGCACGAACTCTCGTTTCTTCTTCTTCTTCTTCTTCTCACTGCTTCTGCCTTCTCCTTCTTCTCTATTCTCTATATCGTGGAGGCACTCTCTGCATTTCGATCTTCCTTTCTTATCTTCTCTTTTTCATCTTCTGCTCTCTCGATCTGGCTCTCAGCTTTCTCTATCTCTTCTTTCTCTTCTGCACTTCTTCTCTTACCTCTGGCTGCTTCTTCTTCAGTCACTCTCTGCCCTCGCACTTTCTTCAGAGGAAGAAGACACATATATATAGCAGCAGCAGATTAGGGCGGCGTGTGCTCTCCACGATTCCCGCCCAAATGCTTCAGTCCACGTGGAGGCTCCTCTGCATCTCGGATCACGTGCCAGATGCCAGCCTTGTATCACGTGCCCACTCTGCATAGGCTCCACGAACAGTACAATAGAGCAAACTGGTTCGGATTTGATCCTGAAACCAGAATCCTTCTTCTTCTTCTTTTTCTTCTTCTCCTGCAAAGAGATTAAAACCATTAATACTCAGGGTTCTCTATATATATATATACTTGAAATAAGTCGGTTGACACTCAATGCTAAAGCTGCACGAGGTGTGTAGGAACAACAAAAGGTGCACTATACTGAGAACGACACGAGATACATAAGATGACTACAGAACGAGATAAAGAGAGAACGACACGAGGTACCACAGTAACAAGGCTAACACTACAAAGAGAATGACACGAAGTCAGATGAGAATAGCACGAGGTGAGAAGGAAATAACACGGAGTAAAACGGTAGTAAAACACGCGATCAGAGGAAACATGGACGAAGATAGAAAGAAGCAACACGAAGACATAAAAACAACACTAAGACACAAACACAGAAATAACATGAAGACTCAAACACAAAAATAACACGAAGACATAAAAACAACACGAAGACACAAACACAGAAATAACATGAAGACTCAAACACAAAAATAACACGAAGACATAAAAATAACACGAAGACACAAATACAGAAATAACATGAAGACTCAAACATAAAAATAACACGAAGACACAAATACAGAAATAACATGAAGACTCAAACATAAAAATAACACTAAGACATAAGCACAAAAGATAACACGAAGACACAAACATAGAAACAACACGAAGAACGACCAATCAAAACGACTAAGTTGACTCGAGGTCATCGGTGAATCAATACGAGAATCAACACAAAATATCAAACAGCAAAGGGAACGGCACAAAGTGAAACGACACTTTACACTAAAATGACTTGAAAACATAGGAAAATGACTCGAAAACGAGGACGACACGGGCTGAAAACAACTCGAAGATGAAAACAGAAACCGACACGAAGTGTGGTCACAAAGCAAGAAAGACACTTCCAACGTACAGACTTCATATGAACAGTCCAATGTGCATACTTCCCTTCGATGCATCTACAGTGCAATGTATTGGCTTGACAAACATTATGCAATGTATGGACTTTGATGAATGGCCCAATGTATGGACTTCGCCTGAGACGCAGCATGAGACGCTGGCTGAGACGGACGCTGTACAGACTTTGAATGCACTAAGACGCTGAACAAGACGGACCGATGTACAGACTTCTAAATGCTGATGGACTATGTATGGACTTGGCTTGAGATGCTGCATGAGACGATGCAGGCTGTATAGACATTAAGTCCAATCAGAAGGCTGTGCAGACTGGAGAGACGGACTAGTGTATAGACTTCAATGATGCGTGTAACAGTCCAATGTATGTACTTTGAAGATTGATGCATGTAAAGTCCGTTGTACATACTTCATGAGACGCTGCATGCCATGCTCACAGTTAAGGAATGTACCAAGTTCTGAATGAGCAGTTCTAAATGAAGTAAACACATATGACATGAAACAATCCAGATAAATGCAATTATGAAATGCACCAAAGCACACACCACACAACCATATTTAAAATGCAGCAATAATTCAGACAAAATTTTTAATGAAACATTCATCTGCACCACAAACAGAATTGTATGCATTCATATGACTTATAGTGTTTGCTATCATTAAAATCACAGGGACACAACACTATACACTGCCTTTAGGATTTAAAATCTATACAGTCGTTGCCTCCTTCGTTGAAGTCAACACATTGGGCAAGTCTGTACATTGCATTCGCCTTCACAAGTCTATACAACGAAGTATATACACTGCAATGTGCATACTTAAATCTTATGACTTCATTCTTGTTGCTGAAGGGAACAGGGTCGACGCTGGGAGCTTAAAGCGTCCACGCATCAGTTGACGAAGCCTTCACGATATCTTCCACTGCGTCAACGCCACAAGCAAGCAGCGTCGACGCAGTAGTTAAAGAAGCAGAGACCTTCACAGGCTATTCCACTGCGTCAACACCACAATTGAGCAGCGTCGACGCAACAGCTAAAGAGACGAAGCTAATGGCTTACTGGAATGCCTCACTGCGTTAGCGCCATTGATTGAGAGCGTCGACGCAGCATGCCCATATGCTGAAGACTTGATCACTGGATCACCGATGCGTCAACGCAGCAGGCTGATGGAGTCAACGTAACAGACTTGAGTTTTGCTGGTCGAATGTCTTTGAAGGCTGCGTCAACCCTTTGGAGCAAGTGTGTTGACGCCACCTCAACTCCAGTTGTTGAGCGTACTGATGAATGGGCATGTGACCCAAAGCTGGCACCTGACACGTGATCTGAGGTGGGTGCTGAGCACGTGATCCGAGAAGGAATCTTCTGGATGAAAGGCGTGGGAAGCTCACGCCCTAGCTGCTGCTGCTGCTTATAAAAGGAAGCCTTCATCTAACAGATGAAGACTGATCGAAGCCTTGAGGGCAATAGCAGAAGAGCAGAAGTGCTGAGAGTTCGATCCAGTAGAAGAGAAGAAGAAAAAAGTAAAGGAAAGAAAGAGAGTGAGAGCAGCAGAAGAAAAAAGAGAAAGAGAGAGCTCGTAAGAATTGAAAGAAAAGAGAAAGACAATGAGAGTAAAAAGAAGAGAGTAGAGAAGAGAAAGAGAGTGAGCGAGAGAGAAGAGAAGAGGAGGATAAGCTTACCTGAAGATCTGTCTACTGGACCGTGGATCAAATCCAGGCCAGTCAGCTCCATGCGAGCCACATCTGTGTTATCCTTCTTTACAGCTTTCTGATCGCTGTGTATTTTTCCTTTCTTATTTTTCCCTTTTTCATTTGGTTATTCTTATTGTTCCGATTGCCCTGCTGAGGATCGGGTTCCTCCTATGGATTCAGGAGAAGGGAGACTTGTCTCCGGTTCTGGGCTTGTGGCTTGCAAGTCCAGGGGTCCCTCCGGTTGGAGGAAGAGAGGTCTGCGACCTCTGGTTGCTGGTGATTGGGAGTCACTAGCGGGTTCCCTCCTGGTCTAGAGGAAGAGAGACTTCGGTCTCTAGTTTTCAAGTGGCTGGGAGTCAATTGGGGTGTCCCTCCGGTTGGGAGGAAGAGGGGAGGTTGTTCCCCTGGTCAAGCTGTGTGGCAGCAACTATTCGCAGACTGAGTCTGCTTGGTTCTAGCATTTGCTAGTGAAGCCTCACTCCGGTTGGGAGTGAGGGGTGGATGTAGGTCTGGAGGACCGAACCACCTAAAAAATCCTTTGAGCTATGGTTTGCTTTGTGTGCTTGCTTCCGCTAGATGCTTGGATAGGCGCGCTCCATGTGTTTGCTCATAAGTTTAATTGAATTTGTTTCATTCTGTGATTGCGTCTAGCATCTGAGTTTTTATTTTGGGCATTATTCGTAGAAGGATACATTCACCCCCCTCTGTATCCGGGCCTAGCACCCTAACAATTTACCCTTAGGTCAATGGGGAAAAGGGGGGATTATTTAATTCCCCCACATGCGGACAAGAAGGGGGCGCCCCCTTCCCTAAGTCAACAAAAGCTCCTAGGCACTATTCTCCCTTGGACCATGGACCAACATATGGGACCCACACCTTGACCCAAATTAAATACACAAATTAAATTCCTTGGACCTAAATTAAACCTAAAATATAAATACACACAAATACACTCCAAAAATACAAATACAAATACAAGTACACTCCAAATACATACTAATATCATAACTCAAGTGGAGACTCTAGACTCTCCCCCAGCCATAAAGATGTCGGCGTCGCCCGAGTCGTGCTGCATGTTCGGTACGGGTGGCCTACTGAGTCAAGCCGATTTCTGGCTCTAGTGTCCGCACCAATTCTCCCTGGGTGGGAGAAGCTCGACTCCGTCAAGTAAGGGTATCGATCACTCTGGTATCGCTCCAGTAAGTCTGGATCTATCTGCTGTAGCTCTGCCCGAGTGATCTAGGTATCCTCGGTCGCGGGCTGACGGCTCCATTGCACTAGGTAGCACGGGTAAGCCCCACGCCTGGTAACGGTCACCTGCTCATCCAGTATATGCTCTATCTACTCGCGCTGCTATCGGAATGAGGCTGGTGGTGGACACTCAGGGGTGGTGTCACTCACAAGGGGTAGAGATGGCCCGAAAGGCTCTCTAGGAATCACCGCTGGATCCCTATAGGCAACCAGATCCGACACGTTGAAGGTAGAGTTGATCCCGTATTCTCCAGGCAAATCCACAACATATGCATTAGTTCCGACTCGCCTCAATACTCGAAAGGGACCAGCGTCGCGAGCTTGCAGTTTCTTCACGGTTTCAGAGAGAAACCGTTCAGGTCTGACCCTGATCATGACATATTAGCCCTCCTGGAACTCACGGTGGTGTCTATGTGCGTCGGCCAATTCCTTGTACCGTGCATTGTTGGTTTCAATGTGACGACGAATGTCATCATGCAGACCTCTAACATGCTCAGCAAATGACTCGGTTGACTCTGACACTCGAGCATGAACGGGTAGGGGAACAAGTTCCACAGGTTTCTTTTACACCCTGTTGAATATTTTCTCATCCAGTTGCTGTCCACTTGACGCCAAAGCTCTCTCCTTTCTTCCCAAGTTCTCTTCCGTCTTCTTCCCACCCATGGCACCCAAGGCGGAGAAGAAGCCCGCCGCCGAGAAGGTGGCCACGGAGGAGAAGAAGGTGGCAACGGCGGTGGGGGAGAAGGCCCTCACGGAGAAGAAGCCCAGGGCGGAGAAGAAAGAAGCCGACGCCGGCGGGGAGAAGAAGAAGAAGAGGGCGAAGAAGGGGAGCGAGACCTACAAGATGTACATCTTCATGGTGCTGAAGCAGGTGCACCCGGACATCGGCATCTCCAGCAAGGCCATGGGCATCATGAACAGCTTCATCAACGACATCTTCGAGAAGCTCGCCCAGGAAGCCTCCCGCCTCTCCCGCTACAACAAGAAGCCCATCATCACCTCTTGCAAGATCTAGACCTCCGTCCGCCTCGTCCTCCCCGGCGAGCTCACCAAGCACACCGTCTCCGAGGGTACCAAGGCCGTCACCAAGTTCACCAGCTCCTGAAGAGAGTCTAGGGTTTTGGTTTCCACCGGTCGCTTCTGTTGTTTTCTCTAGGCTCTCCTCTCATCTTTCTTCTAGTCCTTCTTTGACCATCGCTGTAGTTAAGATCCATCTTGCCCCATGCAGTAGATTGAAAATTTTCTCTAAAAAAAAATAAGATCCACTGGCTTCCTAGGCCTACGACCTGTGACAATTTCAAACGAACTCATACATGTAGACCTATTGACCAAATCATTGTACGCAAACTCAGCCAGTGATAACACTAAGTCCCAATCCCCTATACAGTCCCTAACAAGACACCTCAACAAGTCACCCAGACTCCTATTGATAACCTCAGTCTGACCATCTGTTTGGGAATGATATGCAGTGGAAAACTTGAGGTGAGTACCTAACATGTGCCACAGTGTCTTCCAAAAATAACTGGTGAACCTAACATCACGGTCAGACACTATGGTACGAGGTAACCCAAACTTACACACTACATGGGAAAGGAACACGCGGGCTACCCTCGAAGCATCCGAGGTCTTGGAGCAAGGAATGAAGAGTGCCATCTTGGATAATCGGTCCACTACCATAAAGATAGAGTCATGCTTCCTGGAGGTTCGTGGCAATCCCAAAACCAAGTCCATGCTAACATCCTGCCACGGAGCATCAGGCACGGGAAGAGACGTATAGAGACCGGAGCTTTGCTTCTTCATTTTGGCCATAGCACATGTACCGCACTGAGCCACAATGTGAGCAACATCACGCTTCAAGCTCGGCCAATAGAATCGGTGCTCAACAGCCTCAATAGTCTTATTCCGACCGAAATGGCCAGCTAGACAACTGCATGAAGTTCTCAAACTAAGAAGTCACGAACCAAAGTCCGGGGAACACAAAGCATGCCTCCTCGAAAGAGATAACCCTCCTGAAGCACATAATCACTATGATCCCTCGACGGGCGGACCTGGAGAGTGGTAAAAATCTGACCAAAGTCAGGGCAATCAGCATAAGCTTCCCTCATCTTCTCAAGCCCTATAACCTCAGTACTCATGGTGGTCAGCAGACAAGCATGCCGACTCAAGGCATCGGCCACCTTATTCTCTATCCCAGCCTTGTGCCTGAGCACAAAGGTGAACTCCTGGAGGTACTCCACCCACCTACTGTGACGCACATTCAACTTTTTCTGAGCATGGAAGAATTTAAGAGCTTCATGATCTGAATACAATACAAACTCTTGATGCAACAATTAGTGCCTCCAATGCCTTAAAGCCTGAATAACTGCATAGAACTCTTTGTCGTAGGTGGAATATCTCAGTTTGGCGTCACTTAACTTCTCACTGAAGAAAGTAATGGGATGGGCCTCCTGACTCAAAACTCCACCTATACCGACTCCTGACGCATCACAAGAGACCTCAAACACCTTTGTAAAGTCTGGTAATCGAAGGATAGGTGCCTGGGTCATGCTCTCCTTGATATCCCTTAAGGAGGCAGTTACGGCCTTCGTCCACACAAATGTGCCCTTCCGAATACAATCTGTAATCGGGGCAGTGATGGAACTAAATCCTGGGATGAAGCGACGATAGAAGGTCGCGAGGCCATGGAAGCTGCGGACATCGTAAAGCGTACGGGGTTCTAGCCAATCATCAATGGCTCGAATCTTCTCCGGATCTGCGAAGACCCCATCACTGGATACAATAAAACCTAAGAAGGTAACATGAGAAGTCATGAAGGCACACTTCTGTGGGTTGGCATACAGTTGCTCTCGCCTCAAGATCTGACAGACCTGCCTCAAATGATCCGAGTGATCCTCTCTAGTGCGGCTATAAATGAGTATGTCATCGAAATACACGACAACAAATACTCCAATAAGAGGTCGAAGGACCTGAGTCATCAGCTGCATGAATGTGCTAGGGGCGTTAGACAAGCCAAAGGGCATAACTAACCACTCATATAACCCATCCTTGGTTTTGAAGGCAGTCTTCCATTCATCTCCAGGCCTAATCCTCACCTGGTGATAGCTACTCTTAAGATCAATCTTGGAGAAAATAGTGGCTCCCGACATCATATCTAGCATGTCGTCAAGTCAAGGAATGGGAAATCTGTATTTTACGGTGATCTTGTTGATGGCACGACTATCAACACACATCCTCCACGTGCCATCCTTCTTTGGGG
Organism: Amorphophallus konjac; assembly: GCA_022559845.1. NCBI lineage: Eukaryota > Viridiplantae > Streptophyta > Magnoliopsida > Alismatales > Araceae > Amorphophallus > Amorphophallus konjac. The sequence continues at coordinate 116,042,551 of CM040126.1, forward strand.
CAAGTAATGCCGGTATAGCACATGGACTCATGCTGTCCCGAATAGATCCCTTCTGCAACAATTCATCGACCTGTCGTTGCAGCTCAGTGTGGTCAACGGGGCTCATGCGATAATGGGGAAGATTGGGCAATGAGGACCCCGGAATCAGGTCGATAGAATCCTAAACATCCCGCATAGGTGGGACTCCCCCGGGAAGCTCCTCCGGGAATACATCAGCGAACTCTTGTAGGATTGGGGCAGCAATGGGTGGGAGTGCACTCTCGGAGCCTCACTCCACCTCACGGACCGTGACAGCAAACACAAGACTACCCCTACTAGCCTCCCGCTCCATCTCACGGGGGCTAATCATCATCAGTCTGCTCGTCGGGGGTTGGCCTGTGGTGGAAGAAATAGTCATGGCCTAGACTAAGGACGGGGTACGGGCCCTAGGGGTAGAAGGGCCCGCGGTGGTCGGGCTGGTCGGACCCCTAACCGGTGGACTCTTCAGTGGAGAGGGGTGAAGAGTGATCTGCTGGCCACCGTGGTGAAAGGTATAGGTGTTCGACTGACCATGAAGGGTGGCATCCCGATCAAATAGCCATGGCCTGCCAAGGATAATGTTACCCACCTCCATGGGTAGGATGACACACCAGATGTCGTCACGGTAGGCATGGAACTACAGTGGGACTAGGCACCGCAGCCTAATCGGGATGGAGGTGGAGTCCACCCACGATACTCGATATGGGAGGGGATGGTCTACAGGGGTAAGACCAAGGCACAAAACAGTGCCTGTAGAGATGGCATTAATACAGCTCCCACTATCAATAATCACCTTGCATGTCTTTCCATTCAACCGACAGTATGTATGAAAGATGGTAGTCCGGTGCCAGTCAACACTGGCCTGTGGCTGAGTCAAGGTGCACCTGACAACCCCTAGCTGGGCAGTATCCTGGTATTGAGCATCGATAAAATCACCCTACACGTCCCCAGTCTCATCAAAGAACTCATCAGCGAGCTCCTGCTCCACCTCATAAATAACATGCATAACCTCAGAAGGTAGAGCCTCGCTAGCCGACGTGTCCCCAATAACTAGGGATGAGCGGGTGGGACAACAATTTGCATGGTGCCCGAACCCCAAGCAGTTAAAACATTGCTGTCGGGCTCCACTGGACTCCCTGATTAATGGCCCCTTACCTTTGTCCTCCCGAGGGGGTGGGGGTGTAGGCAAAAGGGGACGAGTAGACGGTGTGGGGGCTGGCGGACGGGTGATAGTAGGGGGAGGTTGGGGCTGAGGTGATAGATCCCTCGGGTGAGGAGGGCGAGGCCTCGGGGCAAATGGGTCCTGGCGGGTAGGCTCCAAAGGATGAGCCACGGGAGTCCTCTGATATGGACCAGGAGAACTACGAGGCTCAGATCTGCACTGATGAAAGGGACCCTGCCGCTGGGCAAACTCAAACTCTGACTCGAATTGCTCGAGCTTGAGAGCAACCTAATAGGCATTTTCCAAAGTGGTCACGTTGTGGTGAAATAGCTCATATTGATAAGGCATCCGCAACCCTCTTCTGAAACATGAGACGGTCATAGTGCTCTCCTCTGTGACTCCACACCGCAAGTAATATTCATCAAAATGGGCGATGTATTCAGACACGGGTCGATTACCCTAGGTAAGACTCTGCCAACTATCAATAAGACGTGGATGATACGTGGCAGGAAGGTACTTCTCTCTCAACTTGACCTTCATCCCATCCCAGGTCTCGACTTGAGGCTGATGTCGCTGCATTAGTAGGCTCTCCACATTCATCCAATAAGTCTGAGCCTTCTCTAGCAGCTTCATCTTCGCGAAACGGACACTCCGGTGGTCCATCATCTCAAACCACTTGAAATATCGGTCCATACCGGCCTCCCAATCTAAGTAATCCTTCGGGTTCAAAGACCCGTCAAAAGTGGGAGGGTCCGCACGCACGCTCCGTAGAACACAGTCATCCTCATCGAGATCACGATGCTGTCATTGGGCACGACGGTCACGACCATAACCCCCATATTCATTGTCAGACTCTTCATCATGATCAGGGACTCTTTGCCTCATAACATCAACCCCTTGAGCCCTAGGAACCTCGGGCGGCGGAACTGCCACTGGTTGTCCCAATGCCGGCGCAGGTTGTGCCTCTAGGGGGACTCGCTCTATGGTGGCCATTCTCCCAATCAGACCTTGAATGGATTGGTCCGATGCTTCGGCCCTGTCCTCTAGGGCCTTCATCCTACTCTCTCGACGCGTGCCTAGGCCATCCATTCGTTCCATGAGGGTCATGACCATCTATGCCACTGAGGGCTCTCCGGGTGCACGGGCCTGGGGGTCCGCCATGGGTTGTGGTGGTGGTGAGTATTGGGTACCTCTACGAGTGGGCATGCAATGACGCAGAGGCTAGACATCACTAACTAATGGGGGAGAAAGAACCTAAACTCAAACCAGTATCCAGTACCTGGCGGAGATAAGATCCGAAGATTGAACTCACGCAAGTGTGCTACCTTCCCAATAGGCGTAACCTATCGTTTCGGGAACACCTTTTGATATACCGGTTAAAGGATTGAGGTGCAACACCTTGGACAAGACTCCTCTAGACTTAGACCATGCTATGATGACTACCCTAGACTCAAACTCATTCTAATACCAATTTGATGTGGGACGGGCGTGACTAGAACGGACAATGCAACCTTGGACTCACTACGTTGACTTGACTCGCCTAGGACGGACGCAACCAGCAAGACACGTACGACAAGAACACCTCGGCGTGGCACTAAGGAGCTCCAGACGAGGAGAAATGTCCTCAACAAGAAGCGCAAACTCACAACTCGTCCCTGGTGATAGAAGCGCGTGGATCCGCACGGTTGAGAAACCGGCACTGAGTTAAGGGTGGTCTACACTCCTCCGTGCCCGGATCTGGTCACGGGATGGGTCAGGTGTACGCTCTCTCATAGTGGTGATGGAATTTGCAGCGAGCGAGGAATCCTACCTCATGCAAGCGCGGCATTCAAGCATATACTAAATAAGCAAGCCACAAAGGGAGAAGCGGAGACGTACCTCCACGCTCGGGGCGTGGGGAAGACCTTTTCGACCACGAATCGTAACTCCCGATACAGTAAATATAGTTAGTTACAGCATGGAATTACGACCCACTCCACGCAGGGAGGTAAAGGGCTACAACAGCGATCCGGGAGCGCCGATCCTGGGATGACGGGCAGCGTGTCGGTGAAGCGCTCAGGCCGATGCGAACTGCTTGTCCAGTTCGGTTCCGTTCTGCCTGCTGGACAGCAAGGGAGTGAAGCACGTGGGACGACGACTTACGGTAGACTTCTGGCAGCAGCAGTTGGCTGGGACGTCGGTGGAGTATCCCTCTTCGATCTCCGGGAGCGGAGGACGCTGGTTCGGAGCAGGCATATTTATGGGAGAATTAATTTCCAACCCAGCCCTGCAACCCTGTCTCGGGACAGAACTTCGTGACCTAGCGAGATCTGCTCTTGTGCCCAGATCCAGAGTCGGATCGGAGTGAGGCTGGCACCGCTGTGAAGAGGACTTGAAGAGATACAACATAGGTGAAATTCATGACCATCCAATGGCCAGATCTTCTATGGAAAACTCTGCAACAGGGTGTCCCGTTCTGGCAGGGGTGCAAGGCTATGATCTGCATAAAGATGTGGTTTGACTGGGGGTCAAATGACAGATCTAGGTGAGGGGGTTAATTTGGGTGAGAGGGGGAGACATGGGGATCAAGCAAACCAAATTTGGTGGTGATCAGAAATGGTTTGGGGGGGTGGAAAATTCGTGGACCTGGTGGCTGTCTCACAGATCTGCTCACAGGTAGATAGTGAAGGGAAAAAAGACATAGGTAGGAGGCGGGGTTAACGGTGGCTGATCGACATAAAAATGGAACTGGAGATGGAGGAATACAAAGGGAAGAAGCCCTCAGAAATGGATTTGATCAGATGGTCGGATCTTCGATACCAACCTTTTTATTGAGCTTCTGTCAGGAATCCCGAAATTCTGGATAGCAAGGTGGAAATCGAGTTGTGGTGGCTCGACGGCGGCACGGACGGCAGCGGCGGCGGCGGCGGCGGTGATCGAGTGTAGTAACCAGAGGAAGAGAAGGAGAGGAAGATCACTCAAAAATATTAGGGTTTTGGCACTAGATCTGATGCAGCAAGAAGGAAGAAGAAGAAGGGAGAGGGGAAGAGAGAGGGGTGCCCATGGCTTCTCAAGAAGATTTCTGATTTTTCTTCAATTAATCTACCAAAATATTATTACAAGAGACATTAAGTAGTAAACCCTAGACCTAGGACAAATGACCACACATACCCTTAGGTCAATGGAGAAGGAAGGGTAAAAGGGGGAAGGATTATTTAATTCCCCCACATGCGGACAAAGAAGGGGGCGCCCCCTTCCCTAAGTCAACAAAAGCTCCTAGGCACTATTCTCCCTTGGACCATGGATCAACATATGGGACCCACACCTTGACCCAAATTAAATACACAAATTAAATTCCTTGGACCTAAATTAAACCTAAAATACAAATACACACAAATACACTCCAAAAATACAAATACAAGTACACTCCAAATACATACTAATATCATAACTCAAGTGGAGACTCCAGACTCTCCCCCAGCCACAAGGATGTCGACGTCACCCGAGTCATGATGCGTGTCTGGTACCGACGGCCTACTGAGTCGAGCCAATCTCTGGCTCTGGTGTCCGCACCATCATTACTTTTAGTTGCTGGGCATTCTGGTTGCTATTGGAACTGGATGAGGTGTTGAGTTTCTCTTTCCCTTTTCCTAGGCAGAATGTGATGGTTTTAAACTCGAAAGGTTTTTTGGTCGTTGGGTCATAGCCGAGACCCTCCTTGTTGAAATTAACCTTTACACACCTAGCATGGCATCTAGGTTAGACTTTCCTTGCACAAAATTCTCCAGCATTTTCTGTTTATCATCTAATTCTCTCTGAAGTTGTTCACACTGTTTCAATATTTCAGAATTTGCATTTTTCATAGCCTCATATTTTTCTTTTGTCAACTCCTTTTCTTTTTGAATTTCTTGAAGTGTGATCTTAAATTTATCTAAATTGTTCCAGATTTCTTCCTTCTCTGTTCTAGATTTTCATTTTCAAATTTTAGTGTATTCATTTCCTCAAGTTGTTTCTTAAGATCTTCAAATTCTTTTTCCAAGAAAACTTTATCACTAAGTGTGTCGTTCAATTTTCTTTTCATAGACTTGTAATCTTTGGTTTGACAATTTAACTTATGTAGAAAGTCAGCATAAGCATCCTCCCATTCATCAATAGAATAGTTCTCGAAAGGATTGCTTACCTCATTGTCACAGTCAGCCATAAGATACAGTCCTTGCTCTTCTTCCTCTGAAGATCCGCTCTCAGGGTCTTCTTCTTCATCGCTCCATGTGCAGACCATGGGCTGAGGCTTTTTCTTCTGCACTTTGACATTCTTCTTCATGAGCTCCGGGCATTCACCTTTCATATGTCCTGGCTTTTTATAGTGAAAACATGTAATCTTATCAGAACTTCTATTCTTATCAACTTTAAAATTGGAGTTCTTACCAACCTGTTGTGGCCTTCTTCTCCTAAGGGTTTTACCGCTGGTCCTCAGAAATTTTTGGAATTGCCGGGTTAGCATAGCCTGCTGCTCATCATCGCAGTCTGAGAAATTTTCATATTCCTCACTACTCTCACCACTGCTTCTAGATACCTTAAGAGCTATGGTTTTTCCTTTCTTGTTCTCTTTTGTATTCCTCTTAAGATTAATCTCGTAAGCCATCAGAGATCCTATCAGATCTGTGATAGTCATGGTGGATAGGTCCTTAGATTCTTCTAATACAGTGGCTTTTGTGTGCCACACCGGGGTTAGGGACCTTAGGACCTTCCTAACCAAGTCACTTTCCTGAATTTGTTTACCCAGAGCCTTTAGACTATTGGTAACCTGTCAGAGCCTAGCATACATTTCTGATATGGTTTCATCGGGCTTCATTTTAAATAATTCATAATCAGAGGTTAACATATTTTCCTTGGTGGCTCGCACTTGTGATGTTCCTTCATAGATCAACTGAAGTTCATCCCACATTTTCTTGGTTGTCTTGCATGCAGAAATCCTGGAATATTCCTCTCTATGCACAGCACACTGCATGATGTTCATTGCCGTCCAATTTACAATTGATACATGGATCTGCTCCCTGGACCAAGTGCTTTCATCTTCAGGAAGCTCAAATGGTCCAGTGGTGATGACCCTCCATAGTTCATGACTCTGCATGCGCAGAAATACTTCCATCATGTTCTTCCAATATAAGTAGTTAGTCCCATTGAAGAAAGGAGGCATGTTTATAGAGTGCCCTTCAGCTATGAAGCACCGTGGATTGCTCGTTTCAAGTCTTTCCTGGTCATTGGACCACATGATGGAAAACCTGCTCTAATACCAATTGATAGGAAAATAGGATGAAAGATCTAGAAGGGGGGATGAATAGATCTATCAACGAATACTTTCCACATAAAATCTCCTTAAAAACAACAATCAGATCAAGCAAACACAAAAGTGTAATTCATTACAACATTCAGTTCAAGCGCTCTAGCAATCAGATTGTGTGCATAAGCTGCAAATGATGCAGTGATAAGATAGAGGAATAGAACTCAACTGAGACAATCAGAACATCAAACGATATTCAGACACAACGTAGGGAAGGTACTAGATGAAGGTTGGATCAAGAGATCTCCTCACGCAAGAGTTGATGTTCCGGTTAGGCGTAACCCAACTTTTGCATCAAGTCTTTTGATATACTTCCTGGTCGAATGAAATTGCGAGAGACAACAAAAACATGCACACGAAAGAGGCAAGCGAGTTTTTAGGTGGTTCGATTGCTACCCGCAATCTACATCCACCCCTCACTCGCTTGGAGTGAGACTTCCTTGCTAAACAAAGCAACAAGCAGACTTAGTCTGCAACAACGGCTAAACACAGCTTCAACCCCCGAGGAACACTCTCCTCGCTTCTTCTGAAAGCCCAGAAGGAACCCGAAGATCAATCTCCCTTCCTCTACAATTTGTAGAGGGAACTTCGTGAGCTGCACCCAGCAACTCACAAAATCGGAGGTCGAAGACCTCCCTTCCTCTGATTCACAAAGGGGACTACAGAGAAAGCTCTCCCTTCCTCTGAGAATACTCAGAGGGAACACAACCAAAATAAAATAGAGGAACAAAATGAAAGACAAAGAAATTTGATCAAGGATAAAAATAGGAATGAAAACAATGTAGCTTCGATAGAAGCACTCTTCATGAAAAAATGGATGGCTACTCTGAATCCTCTTTTTCACTCGAGATGTTCTCTCTTTCTTTTTCTTCTGCAAGGAGCTCTCTCTCTCTCTCTGATTTAAAATCGCAGCAACGGGGGCAGCTCTAGCAGCACCAGTAGCTCTTCTTTCGAAGGATGAGGCCTCTTTATTTAGAACAGAACCTCCAGAATGAAATGGATGAGGCAAATAACCTAGTAATATCTCATTGGTCCACCAGGCAATCAGAATATTCTTCCTCTGGAAACCTCTGAAAAAGCATGCCACCTTTTCTTGGAGCACGTGCCACTATATCGCTGAATCAACCTTTCTAATCGGGTTTGAATTCAAGTTAAGAGTATGGAGTTCAGATCTTCAAACATGTTAACGTTTAACCATCTACATCGACCTGATCTTTTATAGTTGACTTGTAACATCGACCTCATCACCAAAACTTTGACCTTACAAACAAAAAAAATGCTACTGCATCGACCTTATTAATAAAACCAATGCTGCTGCATCGACCTTACTAATAAAATCAATGCTGCTGCATCGACCTTACTAATAAAAGCAATGCCGTTGCATCAACCTCATAAGAGTAAAGGCTCCAGATGCATCAACCTGATAGGATGAAAACTTCAGCTGCATCGACCTGATCAAGGTGAATTTTCTTGCACGCATCGAGCTATCTTTAACAACTGCTGTTGACTGCTGCTTCGACTTTGTTGATTTCATCACAGTGACTTGGACTAAGAGAATTGAGGAAGCTTTCTGAAGCTTTGAAAAAAGTTGACGTTTAGTTGCTCTATGAAGATTGTGTGCATCGACCTGATTTGGTCCGGCGGCCAGTTTTCTACTTGATGCGTCGTTGCATCTCTTCTTCATTCTGCTGGTTGCGTCGATGCATCATACCAAATTTGCTCGAAGGTTTGTGGCTGCATCGAGGTATCTGATAGATGTGTCGATGCATCTGTCTGACCTTGCCTCATCATATTAACTACTCCATGCTCTTTGAGATTCTTTCCTTGGATTATTCTGACTCATATTTTCTGCAGGGATAGAGTTAGTGTCAGCACCAAGAAAAGCATATCATATTGACATCATCAAAACATAAAATTCAACAGAAGTCGCCAATGTCAAAGGACAACCACATCTTAGACATCAAGTTGTATCCTTCCATCTCAACAGTATTCACTTTTACATTGTTCCATTGGGGACACTATCATTTAAGTTGGGGGGGAGAGAACATTCATGCTACAACCTGCATATCATTTTGTCCTGCATAGTGCATCTTCTGCATCGAAAAAAAATGAATGAAAGATGAAATCCCAATTGAGTTTCATGATTCATGCTTGACTTGAAAGTGATTCTGGAATAGGAAAATCTAGGGAAAAGGATGATGAAATAGTATCTAATCTAGCCATTGAAAATTGGTTTAAGAATCTCTTTAAAGTTCATTAGCACTTTAGAAAAGAAAAAGAAAATTCACTTTGCACGCTAATGAAACAAGTAGGATGAGCCTTCTGTTATTTTGGAGTGGTGTTTGATACTCTGCATTTCTTAGAGATGAGGTCTTTTTAATAAAGCTATCGAACAAACAAGTGCAAAGGCATATTAAAAAAAAACACCATGAAAAATGCCCCTAATCCAAATAACCAGGCCTGCTTCTCCTAAGGCAAGAGTTGACGTTCGCGTCAAACAGTGAAGGGATGTGCAACATCATGTGTGTATTGAAAAGAAAAAAAATTGTGCAGAAAGGAGGCAGACAAAAGTTATTGTACTCAATGCTCTGATCTAAGAGGTGCAGAGAGAAGGATACCTATCTAGAATGACAAATGAGGGATGCAATTTTCTATACTGTGGATTTAGTATTACACTTGTACAAGTGCTATTGAACTTTGAGTTGTATTCCTAGTCATGTACCTAAATTTTCAATCTAAGGCTAATCCGCACTAATGTTTCTGGATTCTTAAGCTTTAGTTGATTCTATGAAGGAGGATCTAGATTTGAAGGTATGAGCTTTGCAAACGCTTGTTGGTCTTAAATTTTAATCTAATTACATTACTAAGGGACTAGCAATGAGTAAGTTGAGAGGTGTGATGAGTGTTTATTTTTCTACAATAATTTATGACAAACATACCATTTCAAGTGCACATAATTAGACAATTGTGCATCTTTTTACAGTAAATCTCAACTTCACATAAATTGGGCATTTCACGTAAATTAATGTAATTTGTGGTTAATTATTCAATAAAAGGGAGTTGAGGGACATGAGCATTAATTTCTCATTGCATAATTTTGGGCATTCATGATTTATTTGCACAATGCAATAATTTTTATGGACTAAATCCAAATTTTGTATGTGCAGGACGCTCAAGACAATTGACAGAAGAGCCAGAGGCAAAGCGGTCACAAGACCAGAGCAAGGATGCCCTAGGGCGCCCTCCACCTCCCTTGACCAAGTCAAAGGCAGCCGCCATCCTTTTTTATGAAAGAGGAGATTACGGAAGGATCTATCTTGATTTAAATTGGAGAGAAATTCTAGGAGAGAAACTAAGAGGAGGATCTCCACTTAAGTAGGTAAACAAAGGGGGGCGCCCAAAACCCTAGGCCAAGGGGGGCGGCCCTCACCTCTCTCCCCATCCTTCATCTTATTCTCCTTCAATCTCAGCCCTCCATCTCCATCCAACCCAATCTCCGCCCTCTATTTGGCCCATTTCCCCTATAAATAGCCCATTAAAATAGAGAGAAGAGAGTTTTTTTGACTTATTATTTTTGGCTAGAATAATTAGAGCTTTCCCTCTCTCTCTCTCTCTCACCCTAACGCTAGTGCGCCCCCTTCTTCTTCCTCCTCACCCTAACCCTAGTGCACCCCCTTCTTCATCCTTCTTCTAGCCCTAGTGCGCCCCTCTCTTACTCCTTCTTATCCTCCCCCTTCACATAGATAGATCGCCTATCTCCCTCCCCCACTTCTTCCACCTCTTGCCATCACTATTCTCACCTCTTAAACCTCCATTAACTAGCCCTTATTCCTCTACACATCCCCCTCTCTTTCTCTCCTAGATCTCAGATCTCCTCCATAATCTCCCTTTCACGGCGGCGTTCATTCCAATGCGGGGCGGTGATCCAAGGCTCGGCGACGTGGATAACAACGTGCTCTCTCATATCCCATTGGCGGATCTTCTTCTTCGGTCCTCTCACGACGGCGTCTTCCTCAAGGCGGGGCGATCCTCTCCAAGGCTAGGCAAGGAGGAGACGGTGGCATTCTTCATGTTTCGGCTCTATTTTCTTCCCCACTTCTCTTAGTTTACTTTGGTTGTAATTCTCATAGACTTGGTAAGTTTCATCTTAGCATAAAATTTTCATTTGTGCAATTGCCTCTTTTTCTCTCTCTCTCTCTCTCTATCTCTTCCAACTTTCTCTTCTTCAACCCTCCAAATTTCTTTAGTTAGATTTAATTTCATGCAAATTTGATTTCACTTTTCAAAAAATCCACTCAAATTTTGGCTTCAAAAATACAATTTTTTCCAACTTAATAAAAGCTTTTTCCTCCTCATGGAATCGACCCGTATTCACCACCTCATACTTAATTTAAAATTTTCTTGTAAGTGAGTGCGGTAATATTATGAAATTGAGTGCGATACTTTTAACGACGAGTCACCTCGTACATCAGGGTCCGGGAAGGTGAGTGTCTTCATGCCAGGGAGTTAGAGCCAGTCTCGGGAAAATTACTTCTGGGCTAGGGTCCGGCTAACTCGGGTCAGTGGTAGGGACAGTCGGTGGCCGGCTCAGGGCTAGCGACGGGCACGTGGCCCCATGATAGGAGCATATCTGGCATTATGGCGTCCACGTTGTTATCATAACATGCCATACACGGGCGGACCTGATGTGCTGGTGTGATCGCCGTTATCATAACGCCTCATACACGAGGGAATGGACTTGAGTGAAGCGGCTAGACACTATATGAGGGGAGTACGTTCGACATACCCTCAACTAATACAAGCCGACCAACAAGCCACCCAACGTGCCTAGCTCATCGTGTCCTTGTCGAAAGCCTTGATGCTTGAGTCCACCTGTGGAGTGTGTCTGTGTATCTATGCGTGCATGTGCCCCTTGAGCTTCTAAGGGGATTTTATAGGGGAAGTTGAAGGGTTGAGGGGGGTTTATGCGGACTTGAATGGAGGGGGTGAGTTGGTCTGCGTAAACCCCCTGCAAATTAAAAATATATATTTTTTTATTTTGTAAGAGGGGGAGGGGGTTTACGCGGGGCAGAAAGCCCCTTCTTCTCTCTCTTTTTTTTGTTAAAAACTTTTTTTTATTGGCTGCGGGGGTTCACGCGAGATGACAGTCCCTTTTTTTGTTATGTTTTTTTTTGTTTTAGGAATGGGTTTACGCGGACCTGCTCACCGGGGGTGGGAAGGTCCGCGTAACCCCCCCAAGGGGTTTACGCGGACCTGCTCACCAGGGGTAAGCAGGTCCTCGTAAACCCACCCCTGGGGGGGGGGGGGGGGTTAACACGGGGAAGCTTGGGAAAAATCTATAAAACCCATTTTTTGTCCTTTTTTTGGCTCACCTTGACACATTGTGAACACAAGAAGGATACGAGCTGACTGGAGTGTGCTGCACATGAGGATCGAGGAGGTTGACCCACTTTTATGCACGTCTGCGAGGACCCTTCTCCACGAATGCTCTCGAGCTGGTACGAACCTTGAACGAGACAGGGACTGGGGGGAAGCTTGCACTGGGCCTCACAGGGATGGATGGAGGGGCCCCCTAGGGGGAGTTCTCCCCCACCCGTGCACGACCACGCCTGGGGTAAACTCCCCCCCGGGCGAGCCACTACCATGGGGAAGCGGCCCCGAGGGTCTTCCGTTGTTGTTTAGTGCTATCCTTTGAAGGACTTAGGCGTCTGGGGTTCTGGGATTGGCCTGTGGGAACCAATTACTTCGTGTCATGGTTGCCACTCGCAAAGTGTTCGGGGAAATTCCCGATACACTCTGAGTTGTCAAACGGCTCGAGTAGCTGACTGGTGGGCCTTAGGTTTGGCCCCGGGGCAAGGATGATAGCTTGTAGGAGCTAAGGGAAGGTGTCTTGGGGTGTCGGCCCAGTCTTGGTGAGTTATGCCGCATTGCATGGCGGGTTGACAGGCAGCCCCGGGTTGGCCTGGGGGTTTAAAGTTAACAGCTCATCGTCGCATGTCAGAGGGTCGTGGGTGGCCCCAACTTGTTGGAGAGTTGCCGTATGATATGGCTAGTGTCCAAGCCGTGGGTCGGCCCCTGACTTGTTGTATAATGGCTGGAATATACGTGCCCACGAGATGCTCGGGGAAATTCCTGATATGCGAACATGGGCCGTATAGGCATGTTAAGGGCTCTCAAAGCCCGCGGTTGACGGGGAAAGTACTCCTTTGGCTTTAGAATGCTGAAGAGATGAATTTTGCGGATAAACCCCGGCCTCGTTGCTAGGTGCCATGTGTCATGGATTGTGGTCAGGGTGCCCCCGGGTTGGCCCGGGTGCCTCAGTTGAAGGCGGGCAAAACCGCAAGCTGGGTGATCAGGGGTGGCCCTAATCAATTATTGATGTCACCGTGAGTCGCGGCCAGCTGGCTAGGGCCCTCGGTTGGGCCCGGCATGTCATAGAAGGCGCTGGGTATGTGATGCCTCGAAGGAGTTCGGGGAAATTCATGGACCCTTATTTCTTATCATTTTCTCTGGGGAAATGTCTGGGTACAACAACAGGTGACGCAAATTCTATCATGCCTTACTGTTCACAGGAATTAGCGTCTAGAGTACTGACATGAATTCTTGAATTCACGGCATCCTTAGTGGATTCCAATTTACCCATATTTCTCGCATGTTACGATTTTAACATGTCGTTTTCTCCATTATATTCTTTACATATATTTCCTTCTTTGAAGTCCAATTATTCCTTAAACTCTTCCAAAAGTATTCCTACAATGTTCATCCTTGGAATTCTATTGGCTATTATATATACATAAAGTGGACCAACTGGACCGATCTCCCACCCACTGTAACAGGGCACTTAAGGCTTGATAAGATGCAATGCCCCTTCATTCGGAGCTACCTCGGACTTGTCCGCTTCTACATGTACTTCTCTTTATTATCTTTCAATAAAATTTTTACCTTACTAGTTGCTTGGTGTAGTGGGATCATATCACTTCCCTGAAGTGGTATGCACTCTCCTAAGCAAACTTTAAGGATTATTCATTGTAAAAAAAATAGATATAAAAGGGATTGGAGAGGGGGATTTCTGTAGCCCATTTAATAGCGCCCAAACGAGGTCCAGCAGGACCAAACAAGGCCCAGGTCGCCTAGGTGACAGCCCCACAGGGGCCACCTAAAGCCCAATAAGATCATTCGGGATCAAGCCCTTCCTCGATGGCCATTAGGTTCAGAAGGCCCGAGCGTTGGTCCGGTCGGAGGAAGACCCAAAGCCCGACTCATCCCCCTCGCTGGGATAAGGGCTAGCGCCCCGCGTCCACTCGACCGAGCCTCACCCGAGCTACGCCCATCGCCCGGACAGGGCTGGCGCTCTTCAAGCTCGGGTCGACCGACGATTGCTTATCCATGCTGCCGTTGAGAGCCCTTTATGAGCAGGAGTTTACAAGGATAAGGGACCCACAAGTCCTCAAGGTTATAAAGAGCCCACGATGAGGACATAAAGAGCCCACGTCGAGGATGTAACCCCCGCCTGGAACTCCTCAGCTTACGGGACTTATGAGGCTAGCACACTATTTAAACCAGGGACTCCCTCCAGCAAACGGTAAGGCCTACACATGCCTAAAACCCCCTGAGCAGGAACCACTTCACCACCTTGGTGGAGAGGGATCTCGTGCATCTCTTCCTCCTCCCTTCATAGCTTCCACCACTGCTCTACTGACTTAGGCATCGGAGGGTTTTCCCCAGGGAACCATCCCTGGGCCTCCTGATCCATTTCCCTTTCCTTGCAATTCACTACTCAGTGATCATCTCTCCCAGCTCAGGACCAGCGCGAGATCGCCCCTCTTCATCTGGTGCCACTTGTGGGAAACGATCAAAGAGCCAGCATGGTGCGAAGAAGTACATGGAGGAGATCCGCCGGCGATAGGGGGAAGGCCATGATGGTGGGGGGAGAAGGCCCTTCTCAGGCCGCGCAAGACCCCCCCTCTAATGCCAGCACCCCAGCCGACGAACCACCTCTGCCCGTGGCGGTAGGGCGACCACCCAATGAGGGAGCTGACGCTTTCCAAGCCCTCAACGCAAAACTGGATGTCCTCGTGGAACTCATGAGGACCCAGGCGGCCAGGGAAGGAAGGTCACGCGTCCCTCCAGAAAGCCCTCCCCACAGAGAAGCGTCCCAAAACACTGCCGGAGGCTGCTTCACCCTCCGAGGACGGCAGCTTATTCGCAACAAGTCGGGAGGACCTTTACAAGCCCCTCCTCCGGAGCAAGAGGCATCCTCCATGCCGATGTGGGGAAAACCTGGGGCATGCCATCCACACCTGGAGACCGAAGTCCCCAGGGAGCGCCAGGACAGCCTGCCATCGCGTCCCCCTAGCCCCACGTCACAACAGCGGCCGGAGTTATCCCTCCGTCTGCGAGAGTTCGAGAGGCGCTTCACAGAGCAGGAGCATGCCTTACGCGCCTTGCAGAAGACCTCCCCAACAGAGGACGAGGAGAAATCCCCATTCTCCAACTATATCTTGAAGGCAGAGGTGTCTCCTAGAATCCCCATTCCAACCTTCAAGTCTTACGATGGCCAGGGAGACCCGGTCGACCACTTCGACAGCTTCGACGCCCTGATGACCCTTCACAGGGCATCTGACGCCATCAAATGGCGAGCCTTCGTGACCACCCTGGTCCAAGGCACCCAAGCATGGTTCTGAGCCCTCACCCTCGGATCCATCCGAGGCTTCAAGCAGTTTGGGCGAGTATTTAAGGAGAGTGTCGCTGGCAGTGGTCCCCCAAGGTCGGTAGTAGGGCTATTGGCTCTGAAACAGGCGCAAGGGGAGAAACTTCAGGCTTATATCAACCTATTCAAGTCGGAAGCCCTGAGAATCCCCTGCCTGGATGTAGCCTTGGCCGTAATCACGCTGACCGGAGGCACCCGGGATGAGAACCTCCGTCGTGAACTTGTCCTCCACCCTCCCTCTTGCCGAGCTAGTGACTCTGGCTTTGCGCCACGTCGAGTGCGAAGAGGTACTCAGCGCATGCCGAGGCGCAACCGGCTCGGGTCGGGAGGGGGACAAGAAGCGGGCACCTGAGTCAAGCTCGGGCCAAGGAAAAAGGCAGAACCAAGACGGGGAGTACAAGGAACCGTCCTGGAAGTATGAGCGGTACACTCCCTTAACCGCTCCAGTGTACGAGATATATGAAGACATCAAAGGCTCGGGCCTCCTCCGTCAACCCGAGCCAATGAGGTTGAAAAGCCGTAATCGCAGCAAACATTGCCTATTCCACTGCGACCACGGGCACCACACCGGTGATTACCACCAGCTCTAGGATGAGATTGAGCACCTCGTCCGCCAGGGACACCTGTCCCGGTTTATGGCCTGGCATAAAAAAGACCAAGGCGCCCCCTAGGAAATCGACAACGCCCCTCACGGGGTCCACATCAACGTCATCGCTGGAGGAGCTGCATCAGGAGGAGATAGTGGCCGAGAGAGGAAGCGCCATGCTGAGCGGGCGAGCCGAGCCATTGAGCCTCCCAAGGCCCCGCCAAGTGAGTCCCAGGTCATAGTCTTCTCCGACCAAGACCTGGAAGGGCTGACCACCCCGCATGACGACACCCTAGTCATATCGACCACGATAAACCATTGTAACGTAGATAGGATTCTAGTTGACAATGGAAGTGCCCCCGATGTTTTATCTTATGAGTGTTTCCTTAAGATGGGGGAGAATCTGTCTAAACTCCACCCGATCCGAACCCCCCTTTGCGGGTTCAATGGCCAGGCCACTTATCCCGAGGGAGCCCTAAGCCTGTCGGTTACTCTCGGCACCCCACCCAAAACCGTTACGGTTATGGTGGACTTCATAGTGATCAAGGGTATGATAGCATACAACACAATCTTCGGTCGAGGAATCCTTAGCCGAACGAAAGCGGTGCCTTCTACCTATCACCAAAAGATGAAGTACCCCACTAAAAATGGGGTGGGGGAAGTCCGGGGCAACCAGGCGATGGCCAGAAGGTGCTATAATATCTCAATCGAAGCCACAAGGCCGGACGGGAAGAACAAGGGCCTCCGGGAAGTCGAGAAAAAAATCAGCAACCTCCGAGCCTGGAGGCGAGTTGCTAACAGTTTTCCTAAACGATGACCCGACCCTGGGAGTAAAGATTGGAGCCGATCTACCATCTGAGGTTCAGCAGCAATACAAAGAATTTCTTTTCGGGTACATCCGAGTCTTTGCATGGTCTGATGATCAACTCCCCGGAATACCGGAGGAGACAGTGATGCATAAACTCAACCTCGACCCAACCGTGAAGCCCGTGCAACAACGCAGAAGGAAGCACGCGCCAGAAAAGCAGGCGATCATCAAGGAGCAAGTCACCAAGGGGCAAAAGACTGCTCTTTTTAGACCGGTCCTGTACCCGACGTGGGTGGCTAACGTCGTCCTGGTGCCAAAAGCTTCGGGAAAGTGGCGAATGTGCGTGGACTTCACCGACTTGAACAAAGCCACACCGAATGACTGCTATCCATAACCGAGCATCAACAAATTGGTTGACTCAACCTCGGGCAACGAGATACTCAGCTTCCTGGACGCCTATTCAGGTTACCACTAGATCAGAATGGATCCAGAAGACATCGAGAAGACCACTTTCATCACCGACTTCGGCGTATACTGCTACACCCGGATGCCTTTCGGGTTGATGAATGCTGAGCCATGTACCAGAGGCTGGTCAATCATATGTTCGAAGGACAGCTCGTCCGGAACGTCGAGGCCTATATTGACGACATGCTCGTCAAGACCCCCAAGGCCGAGGACCACTTCACCGACCTAGCAGAGACCTTCGACACCCTCCTGAGGTACAATATGAAGCTCAACCCCACCAAATGTGCCTTCGGAGTAAGGTCCGAGAAATTCATGGGCTTCTTAGTCACCCAGCGTGCGATCGAGGCCACCCCCGACAAGGTCCAGGCCATCCTGGACATGCACCCACCCACCTGCATCAAGGACGTTCTACGCCTGATCGAGCGCATTGCCGCGCTCAGCAGATTCTTGTCCCGTGCGGCCAAATGATGCCTACCCTTCTTCAAACTGTTAAGGGGGCCTAAAATGGCATCTGCTACGTTCGCATGGAACGAGGAATGCCAAAGAGCATTCGCTGAGCTTAAGGAGTTTCTAACTTCGCCCCCGGTGCTGTCCAAGCCTATCCCTGGTGAAGCCTTGCATCTCTACCTCTCGGCAACTCCATCCACAGTTAGCTCGGTCCTGGTTAGAAATGACTCGGGAGTAGAGAGGCCGGTCTACTACACTAGCAAGGTGCTCAACGAGACCGAAAGAAGGTACCCTGCAATCAAGAAACTCGTGGTAGCGTTGGTTACCTCGGCCAAGCACCTTCGACCCTATTTCCAAGGGCACTCCATCATTGTGCTAATCGATGAACCACTGAAGAGGATCCTCGCCCACCCTGAAGCTGCGGGATGCCTCGTCAAGTGGGCCATCATGCTCGGGGCCTACGATATATCGTATCAGCCCAACTCGGCTATCAAAGGACAGGCACTCGCTGACTTCATCGCCGAGAGCACCATCCCGACCGAAGAAAAATCTCCGTCCGTACCCGGGCCAACCTGGGAATTGTTCGTCGACGGATCCTCCAACTCAGCCGGGAGCGGCGCTGGGATCCTCCTGAAGTCCCCTGAAGGAGCAGAGCTGTAATATGCCTTGAAGTTCAACTTCCAGGCATCCAACAACGCCTCTGAGTATGACGCCCTTATCTTAGGAGCCCGCATGGCCCGACGGTTGGGGGCTGAGCGAGTCAGAATCCACACTGACTCTCAACTGGTCAGTAGCCAGGTCAACGGCGATTACGAAGCTCAGGAAGCACCGATGGTCAAATACCTCCAGCTGGTCAGAACCATGGCACAACAGTTCGAGAGTTTTGAGGTAGTCCGAATAGCTCAGGAGGAAAACTCCCGAGCGGACGCCCTCTCTCGGCTGGCCTCCTCTCTTGACCCCGAAGGTACTCGATCGGTCCTTCTCGAAGAGCTAGAGCGACCAAGCATTGATTCGGAGCTCATGACGAAAAACATACAAGGAGAAAAAGCAAAGCAAATACATTAGGCCTCTGGCCCACCCTGAGGCTCGGAAGTGGAAGGCTCAGACGGTCTGCCCTCGGCACCCTCGGCGACGGCCGACCCTGGCACTGACCCCACCGGCATGGGAATTGCCACGGTTGCGCGCCCTCCCGAGGCATCCGGAGTTGGCGACCTGATGCGGGACGGACACGCGACTCGACTCCAATTGGATATGCGACCCTTGGACTCTAAGCAAGCTCGCGATCATCCCTAACGAGGGAAGCGTACGGACGTGCACGGTTGAGAAACCGACAGTGAGCTAGGGTGGTCAACTCACAATTTCATGCTCGGATCGGGTCACGGGACGAGTTCACTCTCTCACTCGCAGCGGTGAATAACAATATATAGCGAGCTAATTACCCTATCATGCTATCTAGCAGCGGCATAAACAAGTCTATACGAATAAAGCAAACACCGAGTAAAGGAGCGAACACGATACCTCCACGCGCCGGGTGTGGGGAAGATGATCCCGGCCGATCTCGTACTCCTAGAACAATAAATTATATAAATTACAGCAAAGACTTTACTGCCCACTCCACGCAGGGAGGTAAGGGGCTACAAAGTGGGACCCGGGAGTAGCGGGTTCGGGTTGACGGGCAGCTTCTTGTGTAGCTTCGGCAGCATGCGTACTCACGAACGAGGGACCCATGTGCTGGTTAGTGGGGCCGTGTGGGCCAGGAGCGGCACTGTTGTGATGGGGACGTCCGGAGGGGCGCTCCCTGGGAAGGCGGCGTGCTGGTTCGCCTCGTGGAAGGCGAGTCGACTCTGACCTCCTTGTGTGGAACTTGCTGTCTACGGACCTGAGTTCTGTTTCAGACCTGCGCTTCCCGACGAAAACTGTTGCTACGATTGGCTCTGACGTCAGATCGACGCGAGACTGGCGCCGTTGGAAAGCTAACTCAAAATCCTTCGATCTATGGCCAGAGAAAGAAATTTGACTTCCTCGGATCTGGCCTTGGTCGATTTTATAAGTTGCTGTTGGGCAGAACCAGAAATCTCAGGACAGAAGTGATTTTTCCGGAGAACTGATGTTGACATAATGTAGACCTCCGAATTAGATGATGATCTCTTCATGAAAGTTATAGAGGGGAGAGAAGGAAAACGGGAATACTTTTTTTGAGGACTTGGTGGAGATTTGGATGGGGAAAAGAATTTTCTAGTACCAGGTGGTCGGATTTGGATAGCAGAGACAGATCTGAGTTTTGGATCTGACAGTGATTTTTAAAAAATGCTAGAAGACTCTAGAAATTCTACGAAAATTCGTGGAGGAAGACTATGTGGAAAGAACCTCCAATAAAAATATCAAGTCATTTAGATCAAGGAAAGGTGGTTTCATGAATGACCAATTAGGTTTCTGAAAATCTGGACAGACTGCAGGCAGATCTGGAAGAAGGTGGAGAATGAAAACAGAAAATTGGAAAATAAAAGCTAGAAGCTCCACTAATTTTTATAGGACGTGGTGATGACCCCTGGAACTCACCCTGAAAGTTTGGGCTCCAGAAGATCTTGGGGTTGGGATCAAGAATTCTCGGAGTGAGCCTCTATCCAGCAAGACAGCAACCAGGACAGCACCTTGGAAGAACGCTCGCGGTGGCTCGATGGCGGCACGAACGGCGGCGGCGGCAGCGGAGATAGAATCCAGAAGGGGAGGGGAGGAGATACAAGGGTTCTATACCCTGGAGATATGAGGAGGAAGAGAGAAACCAGAGGGAGAGAGGGGAGGTGCGCACCAAGCTCCTTGCACATTCAATTTTTTTCTTCTCATTAATTCACACAAATAAAAAATACATGGTATTTGTATGGAATTGACCAAATTGGCAAATGACCTCCCATACCCTCAGATCTAGGGTGGGTGAAGGCCATTTTAGGGATGTCAAACCCCATTTATCCCATGTGGTCAAAACACATTACATATTCTAATCAAATGAAATCAAACTAGCCTAATAAGGACAAACAAGGGGGCGCCCCCTTCATGGGCCAATCTTGGGCCAACTTTGATCCAAGGCCATCCACAAGCCCATGAACCCATGCATAGCCCATGGACTTTCCAATCTAGATAGCCCATGAGAGGGAAAAGCCCAATTGGGCCTTAAGTGGCTTTAAGGTCCATAATGAAGGTCTTAAGGTCCAATATGATATAACCCCTTAATGGACCTAATAAATGAAAACCACTAATGGACTCTACATGGAAGATGGCCCAATGGCTTATTAAAAGCCTTACAAAGGTGCCCAAATGAAAAAAAAATCAACAAACACACTAATACAAGCCAATGCAAGCCATAATACACACTAATACAAGCCATTAACCTTTGATGCCCCATTAATTCTCCCCGGGTGGGAGGAACTCGACCCTGTCGAGTAAGGGGTGATGCTACTCGAGTAGCTCCGGCGAATCCGTCACCGTATCAAGTAGCGCGGGTACGCTCCACTCCAAGTGATCGTCACCTGCTCACTCTGTATATACTCGATATGCGCATGCTACTACGGGAAGAGGCTAGGGGTGGAACACTCCGGGGTGGGGTCACTCTCAATGGGAGGAGGCGGCTCGAAGACTCACTAGGAATCACCGATGGGTCCCTGTAGGTGACTAGATCCGGGTCATAGATGTAGAGCTAATCACATACTCGCCTCTCACTCATACGGGACTGACATCAACAAGCTTGCACAAGACGCATGCAGACTCCACAAACCACACCACACAAAACAAACCACACAAAGAAGAAACAAAACTGACTCATGCATGACCCTAGACTTAATGCAATGACATCAACCCCACTAGGTGGCCATCATCCGAGTGCCGCATCCAGAGGTCAGTAGGTTCCTCCAGACTTTCGTACTCATCAGCTAGTTCCGGATCGACATCGTAGCTGACAGATACAAGCCCAGAAGGTGAGGCTTCTCCTACCCCTAGGGCTAGAGTGTCACGAGTGGGACATTGGTTGGCGATGTGGCCAAACCCATGATAGTGATAACACTGCAGCCGTGACCTACTGGTCTCCCCGATAGGAGGGCCCTTACCCTTATCTTCCTGGCGGGTAGGGGGTGTGGGCAACAGGGGTGGAGGTGTAGGTGCCGTGGGCAACAAGGGTGGGGGTGCCGGTGCCAGTGGACGGGCAATGGGTGCCGGGGGTTGGGATGAAGGTAGATCCCGGGGTGGGGAAGGGCGAGGCCTTGGAGCAAAATGCTCCTGACGGGCGGGCTCCTGAGATCGAGCCATGGTGGGCCGCTGATGTGGGCCTAAAGAGTGATGGGGCTCGGTACTACGAAGAGGGGTGGGACCCGACCGACGGCTAGGCTCGAACTCTCCCTCAAATTGCTCCAACTCG
This sequence comes from Amorphophallus konjac, assembly GCA_022559845.1. NCBI lineage: Eukaryota > Viridiplantae > Streptophyta > Magnoliopsida > Alismatales > Araceae > Amorphophallus > Amorphophallus konjac. The sequence continues at coordinate 116,064,472 of CM040126.1, forward strand.
AGAGCAACCTGATATGCCTCTTCCAACGTTTTGGCATTGCGGCGGAAAAGCTCATACTGATAGTGTGGCCGCAAACCACGTTGAAAGCGAGAAACGGGCATGGTGCTCTCCTCCGAGACACCACATCGCAGAAAGTACTCATCAAATTCAGCGATGTACTCGGAGACGGATCGGTCTCCCTGGCTGAGACTCTGCCACCTATCGATGAGTCACTGGCGGTATGTGGCAGGAAGGTACTTTTACCGAAGCTTGAACTTCATTTCACCCCATGTCACAACCTCGGGCACTAGCCGTTGAAATAAAAGTCTCTCCACATTCTTCCAATATGTTTGCGCCTGTCCCATTAGCTTCATGGTAGCGAATCGGACTCTTCGACGCTCCGACATATCGTACCAGTCGATGTATCGGTCCATGCCGGACTCCCAATCTAGATAGACTTTCGGATCCAAAGACCCGTAAAAACTGGGAGGGTCCGCTCGCACGGTCTTAAGGACCCTATCGTCCTCCTCATCCCTCTGTGGCTGGACGCCACGACGGCATTGACCATACCCCTCATAGGCGTTGTCGGACCCATAGTCCTCAAGACCAAGGTCACGAAGTGCTAGTTCGGGGACCCGAGGAAGGGCGGGCGGAGGAGCCTGTGGTGGCTGAGGAGCATGTACGAGCAGATCCTGGGCCACAATGACGGGCTGGGCCTGGGCTATGGGAGTGGCTTGGCCTTGGGCAGCCGCTGGAGCGAGTGTGGGTGGGCCCGGGGCCACTCTAGGAGGGTCTCCGTGAGACATCCTATCCAACCGTCTGACTAGACCTTGGACAGATCTGTCGGATGACTCCATCTATTCCTCCATGGCGTTAAACCGGCCATCTATATGGTCCGAGAAGCTCTTAAAGGCTGCCTCGGATTGGCCCATCCGGGTTACGAGGGCCATGATCGCCTCGTGCAAGGAGTGAGGGTCTCCCGAGATGGTATCCCGTGGGTTAGCCATAGGTGTAGGGCGATGGTATTGGGTACCTCGCCGAGTGGGCATGCAACGACACAAGGACTAGGAGACACGGACTAATGCAAGGATGATGCACCTAGACTTAGCCAATATCCGGTACGTGGCGGAGTTAATCAGATGCAAAGATCACTCACACAAGACTCCTACCATCCCGATAGGCATAACCTAACGTTCGAGTAATGCCTTTTGATATACCCAGTAAAGGGATGCAAATGCTACCTAAACCGACTTAAGCTTAGACTCGACTTAAATGACTCTTTTTTTTGGAGTTTTACAAATGACTACCCTAGACTCAACTGGCGCTCTGATACCAAATTGATGCGGGACGGACACGCGACTCGACTCCAATTTGATATGCGACCCTTGGACTCTAAGTAAGCTCGCGATCGTCCCTAACGAGGGAAGCGTGCGGACGTGCACGGTTGAGGAACCGGCAGTGAGCTAGGGTGGTCAACTCACAATTTCGTGCCCGGATCGGGTCACGGGATGGGTTCACTCTCTCACTCGCAGCGGTGAATAACAATATACAGTGAGCTAATTACCCTATCATGCTATCTAGCAGGGGCATAAACAAGTATATACGAATAAAGCAAACGCCGAGTAAAGGAGCGAACACGATACCTCCATGCGTCGGGTGTGGGGAAGACGATCCCGGCCGATCTCGTACTCCCGGAATAATAAATTATATAAATTACAGCAAAGACTTTACTGCCCACTCCACGCAGGGAGGTAAGGGGCTACAAAGTGGGACCCGGGAGTAGCGGGTTCGGGTTGATGGGCAGCTTCTTGTGTAGCTTCGGCGGCACGTGTACTCACGAACGTGGGACCCACGTGCTGGTCAGTGGGGTCGTGTGGGCCCGGAGCGGCACCGCTGTGATGGGGACGTCCAAAGGGGCACTCCCTGGGAAGCCGGCGCGCTGGTTTGCCTCGTGGAAGGCGAGTCGACTCTGACCTCCTTGTGTGGAACTTGCTGTCCACGGATCTGAGTTCTGTTTCAGACCTGCGCGTCCCGACGAAAACTGTTGCTACGATTGGCCCTGACGTCGGATCGACGCGAGACTAGCGCCGTTGGAAAGCTAACTCAAAATCCTTCGATCTATGGCTAGAGAAATAAATTTGACTTCCTCGGATCTGGCCTTGGTCGATTTTACAAGTTGCTGTAGGGCAGAACCAGACATCTCAGGATTGAAGTGATTTGTCCTGAGAACTGACGTTGACCGGGATGTAGACCTCCGAATTAGAAGATGAGCTCTTCATGAAAGTTGTAGAGGGGAGAGAGAGAAAAATGGAAATAATTTTGTGAAAGATTTGGTGGAGATTTGGATGGGGAAAAGAATTTTCTAGTACCGGGTGATCGGATCTGGATAGTAGAGACAGATCTGAGTTTTGGATCTGACAGTGATTTTTAAAAAATGGTAGAAGACTCCAGCAATTCAACGAAAATTCTTGGATGAAGGACTATGTGGACAGAACCTCAAATAAAAATGTCAAGTCATTTAGATCAAGGAAAAGTGGTTTTATGAATTACCTATTAGGTTTCTGAAAATCTGGACAGACTGCAGGCAGATCTGGAAGAAGGTGGAGAACGAAAATGGAAAAATGGAAAATAAAAGTAGAAGCTCCACTAATTTTTCTAGGATGTGGTGATGACCCCTGGAACTCAGCCTGAAATTTTGGGCTCCAGAAGATCTCGGGGTTGGGATCAAGAATTCCCGGAGTGAGCCTCTGTCCAACAAGATAGCAACCAGGACAGCACCTTAGAAGAACGCTCGCGGTGGCTCGATGGCGGCACGAACGGCGACGGCGGCAGCGGAGATAGAATCCAGAAGGGGAGGGGAGGAGATACAAGGGTTCTATACCCTGGAGATTGGAGGAGGAAGAGAGAAACCAGAGGGAGAGAGGGGAGGGGCGCACCAAGCTCCTTGCACATTCAATTTTTTTCTTCTCATTAATTCACACAAATGAAAAATACATGGTATTTGTATGGAATTGACCAAATTGGCAAATGACCTCCCATACCCTCAGATCTAGGGTGGGTGAAGGCCATCTTAGGGATGTCAAACCCCATTTATCCCATGTGGTCAAAACACATTACATATTCTAATCAAATGAAATCAAACTAGCCTAATAAGGACAAACAAGGGGGCGCCCCCTTCATGGGCCAATCTTGGGCCAACTTTGGTCCAAGGCCATCCACAAGCCCATGAACCCATGCATAGCCCATGGACTTTCCAATCTAGATAGCCCATGAGAGGGAAAAGCCCAATTGGGCCTTAAGTGGCTTTAAGGTCCATAATGAAGGTCTTAAGGTCCAATATGATATAACCCCTTAATGGACCTAATAAATGAAAACCACTAATGGACTCTACATGGAAGATGGCCCAATGGCTTATTAAAAGCCTTACAAAGGTGCCCAAATGAAAAAAAAATCAACAAACACACTAATACAAGCCAATGCAAGCCATAATACACACTAATACAAGCCATTAGCCTTTGATGCCCCATCAATTCTCCCCGGGTGGGAGGAACTCGACCCTGTCGAGTAAGGGGTGATGCTACTCGAGTAGCTCCGGCGAATCCGTCACCGTATCAAGTAGCGCGGGTACGCTCCACTCCAAGTGATCGTCACCTGCTCACTCCGTATATACTCGATATGCGCATGCTACTATGGGAAGAGGCTAGGGGTGGAACACTCCGGGGTGGGGTCACTCTCAATGGGAGGAGGCGGCTCGAAGACTCACTAGGAATCACCGATGGGTCCCTATAGGTGACTAGATCCGGGTCATAGAAGTAGAGCTGATCACATACTCGCCTCTCACTCATACGGGACTGACATCAACAAGCTTGCACAAGACGCATGTAGACTCCACAAACCACACCACACAAAACAAACCACACAAAGAAGAAACAAAACTGACTCATGCATGACCCTAGACTTAATGCAATGACATCAACCCCACTAGGTGGCCATCATCCGAGTGCCGCATCCTGAGTGTCGGTAGGTTCCTCCAGACTTTCGTACTCATCAGCTAGTTCCGGATCGGCCTCGTAGCTGACAGTACAAGCCCAGAAGGTGAGGCTTCTCCTACCCCTAGGGCTAGAGTGTCACGAGTGGGACATTGGTTGGCGATGTGGCCAAACCCATGATAGTGATAACACTGCAGCCGTGACCTACTGGTCTCCCCGATAAGAGGTCCCTTACCCTTATCCTCCTGGCGGGTAGGGGGTGTGGGCAATAGGGGTGGAGGTGTAGGTGCCGTGGGCAACAAGGGTGGGGGTGCCGGTGCCAGTGGACGGGCAATGGGTGCCGGGGGTTGGGATGAAGGTAGATCCCGGAGTGGGGAAGGGCAAGGCCTTGGAGCAAAATGCTCCTTACGGTCGGGCTCCTGAGATCGAGCCATGGGGGGCCGCTGATGTGGGCCTAAAGAGTGACGGGGCTCAGTACTACGAAGAGGGGCGGGACCCGACCGACGGCTAGGCTCGAACTCTCCCTCAAATTACTCCAACTCGAGAGCAACCTGATATGCCTCTTCCAACGTTTTGGCATTGCGGCGGAAAAGCTCATACTGATAGTGTGGCCGCAAACCACGTTGAAAGCGAGAAACGGGCACGGTGCTCTCCTCCGAGACACCACATCGCAGAAAGTACTCATCAAATTCAGCGATGTACTCGGAGACGGATCGGTCTCCCTGGCTGAGACTCTGCCACCTATCGATGAGTCGCTAGCGGTATGTGGCAGGAAGGTACTTTTACCGAAGCTTGAACTTCATTTCACCCCATGTCGCAACCTCGGGCACTAGCCGTTGAAATAAAAGTCTCTCCACATTCTTCCAATATGTTTGTGCCTGTCCCATTAGCTTCATGGTAGCGAATCGGACTCTTCGATGCTCCGACATATCGTACCAGTCGATGTATCGGTCCATGCCGCACTCCCAATCTAGATAGACTTTCAGATCCAAAGACCCGTAAAAACTGGGAGGGTCCGCTCGCACGGTCTTAAGGACCCTATCGTCCTCCTCATCCCTCTGTGGCTGGAGGCCACAACGGCATTGACCATACCCCTCATAGGCATTGTCGGACCCATAGTCCTCAAGACCAAGGTCACGAAGTGCTAGTTCGGGGACCCGAGGAAGGGCGGGCGGAGGAGCCTGTGGTGGCTGAGGAGCATGTACGGGCAGATCCTGGGCCACAATGACGGGTTGGGCCTGGGCTATGGGAGTGGCTTGGCCTTGGGCAGCCGCTGGAGCGAGTGTGGGTGGGCCCGGGGCCACTCTAGGAGGGTCTCCATGAGACATCCTATCCAACCGTCTGACTAGACCTTGGACAGATCTGTCGGATGACTCCATCCGTTCCTCCATGGCGTTAAACCAGCCATCTATACGGTCCGAGAAGCTCTTAAAGGCTGCCTCGGATTGGCCCATCCGGGTTACGAGGGCCATGATCGCCTCGTGCAAGGAGTGAGGGTCTCCCGAGATGGTATCCCGTGGGTTAGCCATAGGTGTAGGGCGATGGTATTGGGTACCTCGTCGAGTGGGCATGCAACGACACAAGGACTAGGAGACACGGACTAATGCAAGGATGATGCACCTAGACTTAGCCAATATCCGGTACGTGGCGGAGTTAATCGATGCGAAGATCACTCACACAAGACTCCTACCTTCCCGATAGGCATAGCCTAACATTCGAGTCACGCCTTTTGATATACCTAGTAAAGGGATGCAAATGGCGGGGATGCACCTAGTTTGGGCTCCAGAAGATCTCGGGGTTGGGATCAAGAATTCCCGGAGTGAGCCTCTGTCCAGCAAGATAGCAACCAGGACAACACCTTAGAAGAACGCTCGCAGTGGCTCGATGGCGGCACGAACGGCGGCGGCGGCAGCGGAGATAGAATCCAGAAGGGGAGGGGAGGAGATACAAGGGTTCTATACCCTGGAGATTGGAGGAGGAAGAGAGAAACCAGTGGGAGAGAGGAGAGGGGCGCACCAAGCTCCTTGCACATTCAATTTTTTTCTTCTCATTAATTCACACAAATGAAAAATACATGGTATTTGTATGGAATTGACAAATTGGCAAATGACCTCCCATACCCTCAGATCTAGGGTGGGTGAAGGCCATCTTAGGGATGTCAAACCCCATTTATCCCATGTGATCAAAACACATTACATATTCTAATCAAATGAAATCAAACTAGCCTAATAAGGACAAACAAGGGGGCGCCCCCTTCATGGGCCAATCTTGGGCCAACTTTGGTCCAAGGCCATCCACAAGCCCATGAACCCATGCATAGCCTATGGACTTTCGAATCTAGATAGCCCATGAGAGGGAAAAGCCCAATTGGGGCTTTAGTGGATTTAAGGTCCATAATGAAGGCCTTAATGTCCAATATGATATAACCCCTTAATGAACCTAATAAATGAAAACCACTAATGGACTCTACATGGAAGATGGCCCAATGGCTTATTAAAAGCCTTACAAAGGAGCCCAAATGAAAACAAAATCAACAAACACACTAATACAAGCCAATACAAGCCATAATACACACTAATACAAGCCATTAGCCTTTGATGCCCCATCATGACCCCTCGGATGAAGAGTCCCCCTGGTCTCCCTCCTCCGACGCCGAACCAGAGGAACCGAAGGATGATAAATCCGAGTCATAACATTGCCCGGACGGAAAATTGATTGTCTCGGATGCCTGCTCCTCCGCATAAGAGATGGCTCGGTCATAGCCTTGCTTGAATCCCTTGCGGATCCCCCGGCGAAGTGCTGACTCATAGTAGGGGAGGGCAGCCTCCTTGAGGTCGACCCGGTAGGCCTCCGAGCGTTTGTATTGATCGAGTGCCTCCGCCCCAGCCGATTCAACCCTACCAGCTAGTTCGGCCTTCTCCCGCTCCGACTCGGCCAATCTCCACTCTACCTCGGTTGACTGCTTCTCTGCCTCAGCCCGATTAGCCTCGGCCTCCCACCGAAGGCGCATGGCTTCCTCCGCTTTGCCAAATAGCTCGGTGCGCTCGGCCTCCCACTGGCCGTCTAGCTTAGTACAGGCCACACGCTCCTCCTCCAGAAGCCTGTTCTTCCTCTCGAGCGACTCGCGGGCCCGAGCCAGTTGCACGGTCAGTGTCCGGGCCTCCGCCTGACTTGCCCACGCCAGTTCTCTGACCGAGGAGAGCTCCCGTCGAAGCCCATCGTGTTCTCAGAGAGTCGAGCCATCTTCCTGTCAGACCCACCAAGGGTCCAGGCGAGGTTCGCCCGCTCTGGCTACGATCGGGCATAAGCTTTAGCCAGGGTGGCCCCCATCTGGGCTAGGACCAAGCCGCCCTCTATAACCATCGCGAGAGTTGCGAGCAGGGAGCGTTGCCTGTCTCCCCCCTTCACCTTCGCAGCTGTGCCACGACATACCTGATATAGAGGACCCTGGATGCCCAGCCTCTCCAGGGCCGCCGAGATAGGGGTCCCCCCTCCGAGCGGCATCCCCTCGGAAGCCCCGCCAGTCTGCTCGGATTGAGTCGCTGCTTCATCTGCCCCTCTCACCTCGGTCGGTTGGGGCTGCATCGCGCCTCCTCGCAACCCCCCGACTTCGACCGACTTGGCCTCTACGCTGCTGCCTGGAGCACCACCCACCTCGATCGACGCCCCAGCCTCAGCCGCAGTCTTGGAGTCGCCCGCTTCACCCTCGGCCCCCTCGGCTCCTGCTGAGGGGAGAGACGAGCCAGCGTCGTCGCCAAACACAGAAGCGGCCCCAGCCCCCTCAACTCCTGTTGAGGGGAGAGCCGATCCAACGCCACCGCCACCAGCAGAAGTGGCCCCGTCCCCCTCAGCTCCTGCTGAGGGGAGAGCCGATCTAACCTCGCCGTCCCCAGAAGCGGCCCTGGCCTCCTCAGCCCCCTCTCGCTCGACAGATGGGGGTGCCGGTTCAATAGGGTTGGCCCTATCTCGCTCGGAAGAGGGGAGAGCCACCGAGCCAGGGTCATCTTCAACAGCGGGGATGGACCTAGCCTTCTTGGCCCGCTTCTTGGCCTCCACGGCGTCCCGTATCATGCCCTCCATGGGATATTTGTGCTTGCCCCCCCCCCCCCCGCGGCCTAGAAGACCCCTCCTGGGCAATCCCCTTGCCCTTATCTCAGGCTCGGGAGCTCGTGACTCATCATTAGCCGAATCATCACCGAGATCGATCACCTCCCGTTCGGCCGTAGGCTCCTCCTCCACAGCCAGCCGCTTGGCGTCTGCGCAGAAGAAAGATATGGTCAGGAAAAGAAAATGGTCTCGTCATCTGATGAAGAAGTTGATTCGTAGCGTCCGAACCTGTCGACTGTTGCCGCGTGAGGAGGCACCGCTCGATGTTCTCCGGGGTAACCAGCTCCTCCGTGGACTAGCGATGCTTCAGCAAAATAGCCCCATACTCCTCCACATCCAAAGAAAACTCGTCTTGCCTCGGAGAGATGTTCGGATGGAAATTGGGTATTACAGGACACCTCCAAGTCTCCTCCACCGAAAAAATCCCCACCCAGAAGAACTGAGTCTTCCATCCCTTGTGGGAAGAGTCCTTCGAGTCTAAGGAGACACAGCTCCTATTCCGTCTCGCCTAGATGAAATAGAAGCCCTTCCCGGCCGAGGAATGCACCTTCAGCTCGAAAAAATAATGGAAGAGATCCAAGGAAGGAGGAACCCCGCATTGGCGATAGAGGATGCGAAAGGCGGAGAGAAGAAGATAAGAGTTGGCCACCAACTGTATGGGAGCCAACTTAAAGAAATCAAGAAGCTTCAGAACAAAGGGCTCGAAGGGAAGGCGAAAACCATTCTTCCACGATAGAAGAAAGGAGCAGATATTGCCCGTACGAGAATCCAAGCTCGTCTCGTGCGGGGCAGCCACGGTAAAGTAAAACTTATAGGGTAGGTGAAACTGGTGCTCCAGCCATTTCACCTCCGCCTCCCCCAGCTCGCTGCAGTTTGGAGCCAGCGGTATCACCATCGCCCTCGCCTTAGGCTCACCCTCCCACTCTTCGACCTCCGGACGTTGGTCTGCCATGGGATATGAAGAGGAACTTGAAGAGAAATGCTCCCGAGACTCGGAGATTTTGGAGGAAGAGGAAGCTTTCGAACCGCCTCTGCGGTTATCTTCGCCAACTCCGTGAACGCCGCCGCAAGCCTCTACTCTTCCGTCGTGTCCTCACGACGCATCAAAGAGCCCAAAAGGCAAGCACGAAGGAGAGCAAAAACCCTAAAACGGAGGGAGTCTGGAACGACAACAAGCACACAATGCCTTTATTCCCACGCGGAAGGCGGCGCGTCGTTCCGACCGCCGAGAAAAGGGGGCCCCCTCATTTCAAATCTGCCAAGATTATCATCATTACGGGCCCAGGTGACCACGACACGTGGCTTCTTAACACCGCTAGATCTCCGCCCACCTGAGCCACGCTGGTCCAAAACCCTAACGGCTACTCCTTCGAGCCTAGCAAGGCTCGGGAGCAGGAGGGGGACAAGTGGAGAGGGGGATTTCTATAGCCCATTTAAGAGTGGCCGAACGAGGTCCAGCAGGACCAAACAAGGCCAAGCTCGCCTAGGTGACAGCCCCACAGGGGCCACCTAAAGCCCAATAAGATCATTCGGGATCAAGCCCTTCCTCGGAGGCCATTAGGTTCGGAAGGCCCGAGCGTCGGTTCGATCGGAGGAAGACCCAAAGCCTGACTCATCCCCCTCGTCGGGATAAGGGCTAGCATCCCGCACCCACTCCGACTAAGGCTCACACGAGCTATGCCCATCGCCCGGACAGGGCTGGCGCTCTTCAAGCTCGGATCGACTGACAATTGCTTATCCATGCTGCCATTGAGAGCCCTTTATGAGCAAGAGTTTACAAGGATAAGGGACCCACAAGTCCTCAAGGTTATAAAGAGCCCACGATGAGGACGTAAAGAGCCCACGTCGAGGATGTAACCCCCGCCTGGAACTCCTCAGCTTACGGGACTCATGAGGCTAGCACACTATTTAAACCAGAGACTCCCTCCAGCAAACGGTAAGGCCTACACATGCCTAAAACCCCCTGAGCAGGATTTCACCACCTTGGCGGAGAGGGATCTCGTGCATCTCCTTCCTCCTCCCTTCATAGCTTCCACCACTGCTCTACTGACTTAGGCATCGGAGGGTTTTCCCCAGGGAACCATCCCTGGGCCCCCTGATCTGTTTCCCTTTCCTTGCAATTCACTACTCGGTGATCATCTCCCCCAGCTCAAGACCAGCGCGAGATCGCCCCTCTTCAGGGATCTTTGATCCATTGACCTTAATACTTGGCGTTAATGGGGTCCGGTCTGGTCCTGGGAGGAGCACCCGAAAGTATTTATGCCCATGGCAGCTATTATTGACAAGGTGTGGCATTGCACCGAAGTTCTTCACTTGATAGATTGATCTATGGCATTCCACTCTCTCTCGACTTGATATTGTTTGCATGACTTGATATAATTGACCCGGAAGGGGGTATTTACTTGTGCATGAATAGCCAATTTCCTATTGTAAATGTGATCTTGCTAGATGATCTCTATATTCTTGATATTCTCTATTCGTCTATTTTATCTTGAGCATTGTTCATGCATAGACCTAGTTGCGATTCATGTAATATGCTAATTACTTCAAGTAAGCCGGACTTATAGAGATGTAATTCCTACTGGACTTTTTGCTCATCCAGTGTTTTATCCTATTTTTCAGGTAATTCTGACGAGGGTACCCAATCCGACGGGGATGGCCAGGAGTGAATAGTGCATAACCGTACCAGATCTTTTAAGAGTCTTATGTCTCTTGTTTTGTCATCTGTTGTAATTTCTTTTTGCTCATCCAGTGTTTTATCCTATTTTTCAGGTAATTCTGACGAGAATACCCAATCCAGCGGGGATGGCCAGGAGTGAAGAGTGTAGAACCGTACCGATATTTTAAGAGTCTTATGTCTCTTGTTTTGTCATCCGTTGTAATTTTTCTTTTATTAAGTTGAGTAAAGTGGAGTTGTTGAATTGGAGTTCTGTGATTGTAAACTTGGTTTATTATTGGAATTATGATTATGTTTTTTTAGCATACTATGTCTTATGTATTGAATGCCTTGAGCTCTGATTGACATGAATGATATAAACAATCGCTTTCCGGATTCCTTCCGTGCTCGGGGCGTGACAAATTAGGATTATATTAGAGCTAATAATTCTCTATTAAATCGGATGTTGCAGTACTGCTACAGTACTGACAACTTCCCCCTATCTGAATCGAGCCGTGAATCTTGTCGTTCACTTTATCACGTAGGATTAGTGTTTGTGTCAATGTATTCTATACTTTATCGGCCAAAATAAAAATATTTTATAATTTATTTTATTTTCATCTTTCATTATTTCTTTTCACACACACACACACACACACACACACACACACACACACACACACACACACACACACACACACACATATATATATATATATATGTATGTATGTATATGAAATTCTGAGTTACTACATCCTCCCCCACTTAAAAAGAATTTGATCCTCCAAATTCACATGATCCATTACAAAATAAGAGGAGTACCAACAACACTAGAATACAATTTCGGATACTTCTTCTTAATCGCATCCTGCAATTTCCAAGTGGCTTATTCTTGTCCACGACAGCTCCATTGCATTTTAACCATTGATATTGCTCTATTCCATAATTGATGCAATTTCTGATCTAGTATCTTAACGGGTTTCTCTTTATAAGACAAATTCTTTTGTAGTACCAGATCATCATGTTTGATCACATGCGAAGGATCATAGACGTACCCCCTCAACATTGACACATGGAAAACATCATGCACTCCTGCCAACTTTAGGGGTAATGCTAGCCTATATGCTACTTCCCCAACTCTATCAAGGATCTCAAAAGGTCCAATAAATCTCAAACTTAACATTCCTTTGAATCCAAATGTAACGACCCAAGATTCAGATACCTGGCCAAACTCGATACCATGCGATCCTACGCCACCACCCCCGAGCTGGCTAGCTCAAAAGGGTTCAATTGGTGTCATGGGAGCGTACAAATGTCACGCCCCAAACAAGGCGAAAATATCAAGGTGTGAACAGTTATACAAGTGGGTCGATCAAGAGACTCAGATGATGAGTATGAACAACAAATGGATAAAATCACATCTTTATTTCATAATCTGACATTTTCAACAAATATCCTTCCAAGACTTTCGATACTATTCAAATCTAGTACATTTATTTCTAAGTAGACAGACTGGGAAAAAAATTACTAAAGATTATCAGCACTCTCATCACTCCAGCCCATTCCCGTCATCTTCGGGATTTCCATAAAATTGACAATAATACACAGGGTGAGCTAGAAAGCTCAGTAGAACTAATATCTCTTTACCAAGTTACTTTAAGTAAGTAGCATTTTAGATCATCTATATGCTCTTTGATGGGAATCAACACCGGGCACTAACTTTTAGTTTACATTTGTGTCCTTTTATTTGCATTTATATCCTTGGGAAAACATGTTTGCAATTGTAAGGCTTTATAAGCCAAAATGTGAGTCTTTAGGTTTTAGTGGGTTTATGTGCAAAAGTCCATGTAGGTCCTGCAGGACCCTCCACCCCTTCCTCATTAGTCCAAGTGGCATCTTGGGGTCCATGTGGGCTAGTGAAATGTCCTAGGTGGCTTCTAGAAGGGCTTGACCATTCAAGGGGACAATTGGTTAAAAAGTCCAAGATGTCACCCCCATTTTCAAAGGGGCGCCCCCCTCCACTATATGTATTTTATTTTTTATTTTTTTGACCACATGGGATTAAATGTGATGTCCCTTGTATACCCCTCCCCTAATCTAGATCTGAGGATAGTTGGGGTCATTTTGCATTTCTTATAAATAGCTTGTATTTCCTATTTTAGAAGAATTAATGATAAAAAATTTGTGAAATTGCCAAGAGCAAAGAAGGGTGCACCCTTGTCTCTCCCATCTCTCCCCCTTGCAGATGGATTTATGCCATTCTTCTGAGATGTGATGCCTCCCTTCCAACACCCTTCCTGAGTGTGAAGCACAGCGCCGCCGCCGCCGCCCCCATCGAGCCGCCATCGCGCCGCCACCGCCATCGCCGGAGTTCTATCCAAATTAGGATAGAACCTCAAAGCCATAGTTTTATCTTCTTCTCCTATTGTTTGATCGAGCCCAAACATTGAGGGTTTGTTCTTCCTATCTCCCCTAATCTCTAGTTTAAATTTCGTACCATTTGGCCTTCATTTGGTATTTTTTGCGTATTTTTTTTCTTCCCCTCAGTAATCTGCGAGTTTGCAGATCTACGGGACAGTGTCCTGTTTTGGTATTTTTCCCACCCCCTTAGCCCTCTCTAGGAAATCCCCAAAAATTCCCAAATGTTCCCCACGTACCCCCCTTCCACCATAATTTTAAGGGAGTCTAGATATTTCATTTTCCCTTCGGTCAAAAATCATCTTCAGGCAGATCCCTTTCTGTGCTGATAGTCTATAACCAGATCCACAGGAAAACCCGTAGTTTACAGAGATTCCCATTTCAAATCCCTTCTCTAGATCGACAGGAAAATAATATATGTTGTAGATCTATGAATCCTCTTTCCAACGGCACCAACCATGCCTCGATCCGCCTCCGGATCTAAGCACAGAAATTCTGGTCGTGAAGGCGCGTAAATCTGTTCCGTGAACAGACCAGCAGAGGCAGCAGCAAAATAAATCTTACAAAAATATCAAAGCTCAATTTTAGGAACCGCCGCTTTAGGGAGTCCACCAGGGATGTCCCGCCATCGTCCCAGCCAAGCGCCGCCTTCAGAAGATCTCAGGAGGATGACGTCCCTTTGGAGGCCATTGCTTGCTATCTAGCGAGCAGAACTGAGTCGAGCTGAGTTGGAATAGTGCCGAGTCGGACCAGCAGCCCTTCTTCGGCCCGAACACCCTTCCGGCTTGCTGCCCGTCAACCGAAGATCAGTCCTCCTGGGCCCACTTGTAGCCCTTTACCTCCCTGCGTGGAGTGGGTAATATAATTCACTGCTGTAATTAAGTTTTTACCATTGTGCCGGGAGTTACCGTACTTGGCCGGGATCGCCTTCCCCACGCCCCGAGCGTGGAGGTATCGTGTCCACTCCTCTCTCGGCATTTTGCTTTACTCGTATTTACTTCTATATGCCGCTGCTAGAGAGCATGTTAGGATCCTAACTCATTATATTTTTATATCGCCGCTGCGAGAGAGAGAGCGAGACCCGTCCCGTGACCCGATCCGGGCACGAGAGAGAGCCGACCACCCTAGCTCTTTGCCGGTTTCTCAACCACGCACGTCGAATGCTTTCGTCGCTAGGGACGATCGCGAGTTTGCATAGAGTCCAAGGATCGCATATCAATTTGGAGTCGAGTCCGCTGTCCGTCCCGCATCAGTTTGGTATCAGAGCGGAAGGTTGAGTCTAGGGTAGTTTTGGTTAAAAAAAAATTTAAAAAAAAGTGTCTAAGTCTAGGTGTCCCATTTGCATTCCTTTATTCGGTATATCAAAAGGTGTTGTCTGAACGTTAGGTTACGCCTATCGGGAAGGTCGCACATTTGCGAGAGAGGATCTTCGGATCCCGTAACTCTGCCAAGTACCGTCTATTGGTTGAGTTTATGTGTGTAGTCGAGTCGGCATTCCAACTTGCATTGTCATTTTAGGGTTGTGTCTAGTGTCTTGTTACCAAGTATCTTCATGTCCACCATATAGCTCCCCGTGTCCCATGGATTACCAAAAGCCCACATCTTATGCATGGTAGCGATACGCCCAAAGATGGGAGGCCCAACCCCACCACCCCCGTAGGCCCGCAACCCGGGACTTCTATGGCTCCAAAGACCCGAGTGACTACCTAGAGTGGGAAGCCACTATGGACACATATTTTGAGTGTTACATTATGTCCGATGCCATGCAAGTCGATCTTGCCGCAAGGCGACTTTTCTATGAAGCCCGAAACATGGTGGGACATAGAATATCTGAGGGAAATTAGGAGACAAAGGCCATAGAGTCATGGCGAGAGATGAGGGGCGAGCTTTGGAGGGTCTACCTACCCGGCCCAGTCACCTCCCACCGACCCCACCCAATCTCTTGCAATCAAGTGGGTCATAGTCGGAGGCATGGAGCCCCACAGGTAGACAAGCCTAAACCCAATCCTAGGCCGAGTGATCATGGGCGAGTCCATCCCGATACCCCAACTCCAAACCCGACCATTGCCGAACTTTTCAAAACCATTTCGGATCGGTTGGATAGGATGTGTACTCAAATTGACGGATTCCTGCCTGAGCCCCTCAACCCGGTGCCACCCCAAGGACCTCTTCCCCTCGAGGAGGACAGTCCTTCCCCACCCATGAGAGCTCCATTGCCATCACCCTCACCTTCCGATCTTTATTCGGAGTCATCTCATTTGGAGCCACCTCAGCCGGAGCCACCTGTGTTTCTAATGGGAATGCTTATCGTCGTCGAGCCACTACTTAGCTGGCTCAAGAAAGGCTTGGTCCCACTTTCCTATCCATCCATGGACCCTACACTACCATTAGTGCCCGTCAACTCCTTCCATACCACATTCCGGTCTAGTCACCATGTGAATACCTTGGATGACCTTCTTACGGGATTAGACCGACAGTTGCAGTTGACGCACTTATTGGCCCCAGGCTTCGACCGACCCACAGGTCGTAGCTTTACCCATCCCGCTTGGGGGTCCATTACCTCCGTGTACACCGTGGGTCATGTCACCACGGAGGTCCTCTTATTCCTCCCCATGCCGGTCGAGCCTGACTTCATACTCTACTGCCCGAGGGAGGAACCATACCTTCTCTATGAGATCACCGTCCCACTTACCATAACGAATGAAGGTGATCACCTACACCTTCAAAAATTCTAAAATTGGGATCGTGACCTATGGGAGCCCAATTCGAGGGGTCATACTTTCTTTGATCCCTTTGATCCCTTCCCTAGTGAGCCGTATGACCCACTTTATCCATTCCACCTTGTTAGGGAAGTCCACCATCACACCCCTTCCCCACGGGTCGATCCATATACACCCATAAAGCCCGTGCATCGGCAAGGTGATTTTGGTTCTCCTAGCCCTCCGGCATCCAAATCCAATGTGCATGACTGGTGCATCGTAGGATGTCTAGGAGTCTCCCATTCCATCAACCATCAATTGCATCTAGTGTATGCATGGCACACATTCGGATGTCCTGGTCCACCTTCGCACATGTATGGGTCGGACTAATAGTAGGCATGTCTAGGGTCTTGTGTTTCTGTCCATGCATGTGTCCAGCATATTAGGAGTCGCATAGTCGGTCTTTGTACGCTCGCGATGTTAGTCCCTTTTGAGTGTGAGGCAAGTCGGATCTAATGCACACGTTGTAGACTTGCCGACATTTGGGATCGGCTCGACCATTCTCTATCTCGGATCTAGTCACATATAGGGACCCATCGGTGATTCCTAGTGAGTCTTTGAGCCGCCTCCCTCCTTTGAGAGTGACCCCACCCCGGAGTGTCCACCTCTAGCCTCATTCCCACAGCGGCGTGAGCATATCGAATCTATACGGGATGAGCAGGTGACGATTACGTGGAGTGGAGCGTACTCCGTGCTTCCAGGTTTGGTGACGGATCCGCAGGAGCTACTTAAGCAGCCGCATCCCTTACTCGACGGGGTCGAGTTATTCCCACTCGGAGAGAATTCATGGGAATCAACACCGGGCACTAACTTTTAGTTTATATTTGTGTCCTTTTATTTGCATTTATATCCTTGGAAAAACATGTTTGCAATTGTAAGGCTTTATAAGCCAAAATGTGAGTCTTTAGGTTTTAGTGGGTTTATGTGCAAAAGTCCATGTAGGTCCTGCAGGACCCTCCACCCCTTCCTCATTGGTCCAAGTGGCATCTTGGGGTCCATGTGGGGCTGGTCAAATGTCCTAGGTGACTTCTATAAGGGCTTGACCATTCAAGGGGACAATTGGTTAAAAAGTCCAAGATGTCACCCCCATTTTCAAAGGGGCGCCCCCCTCCACTATATGTATTTTATTTTTTATTTTTTTGACCACATGGGATTAAATGTGATGTCCCTTGTATACCCCTCCCCTAATCTAGATCTAAGGATAGTTGGGGGTCATTTTGCATTTCTTATAAATAGCTTGTATTTCCCATTTTAGAAGAATTAATGATGAAAAATTTGTGAAATTACCAATAGCAAAGAAGGGTGCGCCCTTGTCTCCCTCATCTCTCCCCCTTGCAGATAGATTTCTGCCATTCTTCTAAGGTGTGATGTCTCCCTTCCAACCCCCTTCCTGAGTGTGAAGCTCAGCGCCGCCGCCGTCGCCACCATCGAGCCGCCGTCATCGCCGAAGTTCTATCCAAATCAGGACAGAATCTCAAAGCCGTATTTTTATCTTTTTCTCCTGTTGTCTGATCGAGCCCAAACATTGAGGGTTTGTTCTTCCTGTCTCCCCTAATCTCTAGTTTAAATTTCGTGCCATTTGGCCTTCGTTTGGTATTTTTCTTGTATTTTTGTTCTTCCCCTCAATAATCTGCCAGTTTGCAGATCTACGGGACAGTGTCCTATTTTGGTATTTTTCCCACCCCTTTAGCCCTCTCCAAAAAATCCCCAAAAATTCTCAAGTGTTCCTCACGTACCCCCCTTCCACCATAATTTTTAGGGAGTCTATATATTTCATTTTCCCTTCGGTCAAAAATCGTATTTAGGCAGATCCCTTTCTGTCATGATAGTCTGTAACCAGATCCACAGGAAAATCCGTAGTTTGCAGAGATTCCCATTTCTAATCCTTTCACTGGATCGATGGGAAAATAATATATGTTGTAGATCTATGAGTACTCTTTCCAACGGCACCAACCACGCCTCGATCCGCCTCCGGATCTGAGCAAAGAAATTCCGGTCGTGGAGGCGTGCAAATCTGTTCCAGGAACAGACCAGCAGAGGCATCAGCAAAATAAATCTTGCAAAAATATCAAAGCTCAATTTCAGGAACCGCCGCTTCAGGGAGTCGACTAGGGACGTCCCGCCATCATCCCAGCCAAGCACAGCCTTCAGAAGATCTCAGGAGGACAACGTCCCTTTGGAGGCCATTGCTTGCTGTCCAGCGAGCAGAACCAAGTCGAGCTGAGTTGGAATAGTGCCGAGTCGGACCAGCAGCCCTTCTTCGGCCCGAACACCCTTTCGGTTTGCTACCCGTCAACCCAAGATCGGTCCTCCCGAGTCCACTTATAGCCCTTTACCTCCCTGCGTGGAGTGGGCAATATAATTCATTGTTGTAATTAAGTTTTTACCATTGTACCGGGAGTTACCGTACTTGGCCGGGATTGCCTTCCCCACGCCCGGAGCGTGGAGGTATCGTGTCCACTCCTTTCTCGATATTTTCCTTTACTCGTATTTACTTCTATATGCCGCTGCTAGAGAGCATGTTAGGATCCTAGCTCGTTATATTTTTATATCGCCGCTGCGAGAGAGAGAGCGAGACCCGTCCCGTGACCCGATCCGGGCACGAGAGAGAGCCGACCACCCTACCTCTTTGCTGGTTTCTCAACCGTGCATGTCCAAACGCTTCCCTCGCTAGGGATGATCACGAGTTTGCATTGAGTCCAAGGATCGCATATCAACTTGGAGTCGAGTCCGCTGTCCGTCCCGCATCACTCTTGAAATAAAATAGGTAATAAAACAAGTGACAAGTGTAGTAGAGATGTGGACACTGAAAAATTTTGCGGACAGCGGGCACATTCTAACTCCAGCCATTTTGAAGCAGACGGAGAAAAAGAAGAAGGTTAAAAATGAAAGAATAAATAATGGAAAAGAAACAAAAAGAGATAAGAAATAAAAAAGAAATAATGAAATAATAATGAAATAAAATAGATAATATATATAAGTAATATATATATATATGATTGTAAATAAATAAATAAATAAAAAGGGGGGTGGCCCACTCTCTTTCTCTCCCGTTGTTTCTCTCTCTCGCTCTCGTTCTCTCTCTCTCTCACCTTCTCCCCCCCTCTCATCTGGCACACCCGCGAGGGGCTTCACCCGGCACGCCTACGAGCGGCTTCACCGGCACACCTCCAACCACCTCCCATGGCACACATCTGCTGTGCCGGATGAGCTCCCTCAAGCCGTAACGGATGACCCCCCCTACCGTTCACTCCACATCACCGTATGCCCACAAGCTTCCCTCAGATTCGCAGCTCGTTAGGCATCCCAAAAGTATTATTAAGTCTCGTGGGGGTCTCATTTCAAATGCGGAGTACATGGAGAAAATCTTGACCAATCCTACTTCTGGGTTCTACATCAACCGAGATGTCTTTGGAGCTGAGGGTCATTTTATTACTTCACTTGAAGTGAGCCAGATGCTTGGAGAGATGGTTGGTGTCTAGGCCATGTGTCTCTGGGAACAGATGGGACAGCCAAAAAAAGGGGTGAACCCAATCGAGCTTGGTTCAGATCGAGGCACTCTTATGGTTGATCCTCTTCATGGCACATCAAAGTTCAAAGCATTTACCAGGTCACCGCATACACATCTGGTGGGGTGTAGTCCCACGTTACAAAGGCTTCAATACAAAATTTTAAAGTGTGGGGATGAAAGTGACACCACCAATGACCATACTGGTAGTTCCATCATCTCACTAGGTGGAGCTTCTATCTTATGGCATGCCACGTTGGATCAAGTTCCATCAAAGCTTGCCAACCATCATAATTGCTCATGAGTTCTATGACGTATTGCCAGTTCATCAGCTTCAGAAAGCTTCATGTGGTTGGTGTGAGAAGATGATTAATGTCTTAGAAGATCCAACACTCCATTTTGTTTTATGTCCGCATCCAACGCTTCAAGTGGGCTGGAGTAGAGGAAATAGCCAAGCTTAAACACAGTGAAGTTCGTCTAAAAAGTAATGGACCTAACTCGGGTAATTATAGAGAGACTGGTCTCTGATGGAGGAGGGCCTTTTATGGCCAGAATGGAATAGTTTCAGACAGCCTGTAGGCTATTCAGAAGCATAAATTTGTCGGCATTCTAAATGATCTTGGATCAGCCGATCTCGGTGGCTATGTTGACTTTCCTGCAAATTAGACATTCTGTAGGAGCAGCATCGGGAGACGTATCTGTTCGAGGTCCAATCTCTCAATCCCAATTCTTGGGTTCTCTTGGTATAAACTTCCGGGTGGAAGCTCTGCCGCAAAATTGCACTGATGAGCAAGCGGAAGCCTTGAGGACAAGCTACTGGCAACTAGTTGGGGATGGTGAAGCTCCATTCTGGGAGGGGCCTGATGAGCAAACACCAGTCGGTACGGGAACTCGATATCAAGTAATGGCTATTGTAAACAAGGAGCAAGCTGTTCCACCGTTTGAGTTTTGTGTGAAGAATCTAGAAGAAGTGCTCCCTGCTGGAAACTACAGCGAAGGATGCGATGGGCATGGTCTTGGTCACTCAGTACTTCGACACCATGAAGGAGTTGTTGCGTCACTCAAAGCATCTGCTATCTTCATCCCCCCCAAGGGCCATAACTGGTGACAAATGCATATCCAGTGCCCTCCTCCAGTCTTATGTCCGGAGGGCCTAAAACGTGGCATAATCGGTGGCAGAGCAGCGTGTACATTCAGTGGCATTGCTGCAAGCATAGCCGGTGGCGTTAAAACATGCATAACCGGTGGCTCAAAATGAGGCATATCTGGTCCTGTTCACCATCCGGTACGCCTTCAATGGTCCCCACCGGCACACCTGCAGGAGCCTCCACCGGGCACGCCTGCTGTTCACTCCAGCCGGCACGCCTTCAACGGTCTCCACCGGCACACCCCAAGTGGCCTTTGGCCGGCACACCCGCAAGAGCCTCCACCCAACGCACTTGTTGTTCACTCCAGCGGCACGCCTAGCGTGGCCCCCAGTGGCATACTCTCAAAGCCCCTCATCAGCACACTTGCGAAGGCCTTCAGCGGCACTCCTGCGAGGCTCTCCAGCGGCACGCGTTCCTCAGCCCCCAGCGGCACAGTGTTCGGCCCATCCACGCCGGTCAACACTCGTAGCCCTCGGCGCGTAGTGAAAGCATGACCGGCCCATGCCTGGACCTTGCTGGGCTGTCCTCACCCCACCTACTCGCTTCCTCGGTAGTCGTCGGCTTGACAAGGGGTATAATAACCCCTCACTCCAACGAAAAATAGGGAGGGAGACGGAGAATACACAGAGGCCTACACCGACGAAGAGAGAAGAGAGAAGAGGAAGAAGAAGAGCTCGCCCGTCCAAGCTCGGCAAGCCCAGGAGGGCTCCAAAGAAGAAGAAGAAGAAGCTGGAGAGAGAGAGAAGAGAGTAAGAAAAAGGGAGAAAGGGAGAGGGAGAGAGGCAGGCTTCATGTAACGGGGAAGTGGGGAAGAGCAGGGAGCCGTCGCCCCTGCTCAACCCCAACACTTTCTCCCCCTCATCCTTTACTCTCCCTCAAGTTCCACTTCTTCTTCCCCCATCGCTTGTAGCTTTAGCTCTGGTGTGTTCCAATGTATACGGCTGGTTATGGCCCTTTTCTCTTCATGAATGAAAACTCCCCCTCTTTGGGTTTCTTTTTGTCTCCGTTGGTTTGAATCACTATATGCGTTTGGTCGTCTCCTTCTTCCCCTCTGGGGGCTTGAGTCTCTTGCACCGATCTTCTCCCCCTGTCGTGGTCCCCCCGTAGGGCCTCTAGCCCTCACATTTGCTCACATGCTCAAAGGGAGATGCCCTTCTTTTCTCCTCTGTGTACCCATGCCTCTGCCTTGAAGCCCCCTTTTTTGAGCCTTCCCCGTCCTGCCAAGTTTCCTTTGAAGCCTGCCAAACCCAATACCCTAGCCCGGTGCACCCTGGGCTCCCTGACCAGCACACCCTTTGGCCCTCCTAGCCGGCATACACATAACCCCTCCCCTTGGCCGGCACACAGCCCTTTGAAGCCTTGCCCGGTGCGCCTGCGCTTTCCCCCAGCGGCACACCCTTCCGGCACTTTGGCCGGCACACCCCCAGCCAACTTCAGCGGCACACGCTGACCCGCTCATAGTAACCCCCCCAGTGTACCCTGCCCGGTCTTAGAAGTTTCCCGTCTGTCGTTTCCTCCGAGTTTTCTGGGGTTTTACTAAGGTGCTGCCGCCCTCGGGCGCCCACCTCCAATTGTCAGGTTCCGCCACTCCATGTGGGCGCGTTCCCTTTATCTCCCTTATGCTCGGGTCAAGGGGAGATGCTGCCGAATTTTCATTAGAAAATAACAAGACGTTAAAAGGTAAAAGGATGTAACAAACAAATGGGATAATAAATACATAACAAAAGATAACAAAAGCAACAAATAAATAGAGCAACAACAGATTGCAAGAAGAAGGAGAAAAGATTTGTATAAAACTACGCAAAAATCAAAGAAAAGGAGAAAAGAAAAGCCTTAAAAACAAGTAAGAGAGGAGTGGGCCTTCATCAGCACGTCTGTCCCAGCCTTCGCCGGTACGCCCTCCACCCTCTTTGGCCGGTACACCTCTAAACTTCCTTCAGCGGTGCACTCTAACAGCCCTTCAACGACACACCTTCTCGGCCCTTCAGTGGCACACTCCTCCTCACCGTCTCACTTCTTCTTCCACCGTCTCTCCGAAGTGGAACACAATGTATAGACCTGGCAGATTGATGCACGGACACCACAACCAGCAATGTATAGACTTTGCGTGAAGGATTGCACAAATGCAGACAGTGAAGTATGCACATTGGAAATGGATGTTCAGACATGCCACGAACGAATGTGTGGGCTTAATATGCTTGTCACAACAATGTACAGACTTTGAGCTGGCCAATGTATAGACTTTGAGCTGCAGCCAATGGACAACGTACAGACTTTGGGCTGGCCAATGTATAGACTTTGAACTACAGCCAATGGACAATGTATAGACTTTGAACTACAGCCAATGAATAATGTATAGACTTTGAGCTGGCCAATGTACAGACTTTGAGCTGGCCAGTGTATAGACTTTGAGCTGCAGCCAATGGACAACGTACAGACTTTGGGCTGGCCAATGTATAGACTTTGAACTGCAGCCAATGGACAATGTATAGACTTTGAACTGTAGCCAGTGGACAATGTATAGACTTTGAACTGCAGCCAATGGACAATGTATAGACTTTGAGCTGGCCAATGTACAGACTTTGAGCTGGCCAATGTATAGACTTTGAGCTGCAGCCAATAGACAACGTACAGACTTTGGGCTGGCCAATGTATAGAATTTGAACTGCAGCCAATGGACAATGTATAGACTTTGAACTGCAGCCAATGGATAATGTATAGACTTTGAACTGCAGCAAATGAATAATGTATAGACTTTGAGCTGGCCAATGTACAGACTTTGGGCTGGCCAATGTATAGACTTTGAGCTGCAGCCAATGGACAATGTACAGACTTTGGCCTGGCCAATGTATAGACTTTGAGCTGCAGCCAATGAACAACGTACAGACTCTGAGCTGAAGGATGTATAGACTTTGTGTGCTGGTTGAATAGACAATGTATAGACTTTGGGTGGCAGCAAATGGACAGTGTACAGACTCTGCGCTTGTGCTAGCAGACGTTGTACAGACTTCGAGTCAGCCCGACACTCCCGCCAACTCCCTTCCCGGCACACTCTCTTGGCGCTTCTCCGGTGCACCCTTGGGACGCCTTGCGTCACCCATCCCCTCCTTCGCCGATACACTCTCCAACCATCGCCCCAGCGGTACACCTCCTTCAGCCCTTCAGCGGCACCCTCCTTAAGCCCTTCAACGGCACACATCTCCAGCCCTTCGCCGGCACACTTTTCTGCCCACCTTTCTTCAGCGGTACACTCCCTTTAGCCCCCCTTTCAACCCACCAAGGGTCAACTCTTCCAAAAAAAAAAACACATGTATATATGTATATATGGGCATATAATGGTAGCACTAACAAGCTAAACAAAATCATAATGGATAAATAAACCTAAACAGATCCGTACAAAAAAAAATGAATGAATGGAATAAGTGACGATAATAATAATAAAAAAAGGTAATAATGATAAAACAATATAAGGTATTAATAATTCCACATTACAGCCTCGTCTCTCCCGCGACCCGGCGCTGAAGGAACAATAATGTCACCCTCGTAGGCCGGGCCTGGGCCTTGGGAGTCATCCCAACACGGCCATGATCCGACCTTGCCTCGGGTCGACATTCCGATTAGATTGGACCCACTTCTCAGGCTGGATCCCCTCTGAGCCACCACTGAAATTGTCGTACATCCGGCAGACATTTGAACGGATTCATCCTGGCTTCCACCGCGTTTCTACCACGGACCTTTGTCCGAACATGAAAAGGGTCCACGAACGACCGATATGACCCGTGGCCTGGAACTCGATGCGGATCCCGACGTAATTTATTCCTGCTTCTATCTTACGCAGTTAGTATTAGTCCTTTTGGCCGCAGGGCCCCTAATTTCGGCAATTAATCAAGGGTGTTCCCTCGTATGGGGGATGTAAATGACGTCGTGACCTTTACGGCACGACGGGATCTGGTCCCGACACGAACCACACAATCGTCTAATGAAGTCAGGTCGAGCGCACCATGGGCTCTTCGGGACCCGAATAAATTGTCACTCCGGTGGCTGGCACGCCCACGCACTCAATGAACCAATAACCAAAATCACCCTACGATTTTCAACGAAAAGTGCGTCCACAAGTCTGGCACGCCCGGTGGGACTGATCCACCCTTCATCTCTTTGTCGGAATTAGGGGCCTTGCGGCCCCCTTCTTGTAATACTAATCGCGCTATTTTTGTAAATGCAGGAGAATCGCACTTTGACACCAAGGATGGCGACCACCTTCGGTTCCCAGCCCGTCGAGAGCCACGTCAGGGGTGGCTACCTCGCTGTCTCTCTCAACTTCGGGAGCTTTCCTCCTGTGGTTGGCTTCCCCAACTTCCTTGGGGTGGCCTTCGTCAACATACTGGACGTGGAGGCGTCCAATAAGCCCAAGATCAACGCTCCCACCCAGGGAGTTACTGAAGCTGCTGCAGACCGAGCCTCGGCCAGAAACAACAACACCGTCCCAACCGGGACGCTAAGCTGCAACAGGCACCACGTGCACCAGACTATCGGCCCACCTCACCAGGGATCGACGTCTCACCGGAGGAGGCTCCGAAGGAACAATGCTGGCGCTACCCCGGGGCACCGAATCTCCAGCTCCGGGAAATCCATGACCGTCGGGAGCGTCCGTGTTCACCTTGATGGACGGAGGTCTGAAGTAATGCCAGACCGCATCGTACCAACCGTTCCAGTACGGAACTCTTTCCAATTGCTGGCCCAAGAGAAGTCAGACCGTTGCGGGTCCAAATCAAAGGGGAGGTTGGCCCCTAAGCCAATCAATTTTAAAGAAACCTGGGTGCCCAAGCAGCCGCGGGCCCCGACTCCAGGAAGAGAAAGAGAAATAGAAGAGAAGACAAGGGTTTGGACCCAAGCTTCCCGGAGGCTACCTCTCCAGCCCCGCATCCATCGGGCCGAGACTCACCCACATAATGAAGAACAAGGTGGGATGACCAGGAGAGGCTGCTTCGCCCACAAAATTTTGGCACCAGTCAACGTGCCACGAGCTCTCATCCGCCTTGCTAAAGGGCGGAGTTATATTGTTCGAGCTGTCCGGGGGCACTCCCATAACCTCGACAGTACCACTTTAGGGATGCAGCAACCCCTAGAAGCTGCGAATGCTACGAGTAAAGTCGGGTGTGACGAGCAGCAATACTCACCTACAATAGGGCTGTGGTGGCCGCCCACTACGGGTCCTTGCCCGGGAATCATGATGATGTGGCACCAGTCCGTGCTGAAGAAATAGATGTAGGCCTGGTCACGATGGCTGTAAATGTGATCACGGCTGAAGGTGACGGTGGGAGAGCATCCACGTCGTCCGAATAAATTCCAGCTGAAGAAAGAGGCATCCCCCTCAACCCCTCCATGCACGACCCTGCAACGCTGAGGCTGTTGCAGGAATATCGACAGGAGATTGAACTACTGAAGAAGCAGCTAAATGAAAAGAATTCACAAGTGTCTACCGCCAAGCACCCCGAAGTCCCCTCTGAGACACAGGGAAACAATGGCCAAATCCTCAAGCCTTTCCCGCAGGCGACTGCAGCTCAACCGGCGCCTAACTACACAGGGGGCACTCCCTCCCAGCAACAACACACTACCACTATGGCGCAACCCCCAGTGCTCTCATACCATGGGATTACCGTTACACCTCAGGCAACGATGGCGACACCGCAGATGCAGCAAGCCCACCTCCACCCAGGCCCGGTCGACCAGGTGATAGCGAGTAACATGATGATAAATCGGATGATTGAAGAGAAGCTGGCCTACAGGGGAAACAAAGATTATGCCGCTTTTGATGTGTACAAGGTACCTTACCCTATCTACCATGCTGCCAAAAGGCTACCTCCCGGCGTCAGCAAGCCGCCGAAGTTTGACAAGTTTGTCAGATAGGGTTCGCCGAAAGAACACATAGCCTACTACATCAATGTAATGGGCGACTTGGCAGTTGACGAATCTTACCTACTCAAGTTCTTTGGGTCTTCCCTCACAGGACTCACTTTTGAGTGGTATTCGAATTTGTCAGCTGGGTCCATTGACAATTGGCCAGATATGCAAAAGAAGTTCCGGGAACGATTTCACGTTGCCAAAAGAGAAATAACTATGGTCGAACTATATGCCTCCAAGCAGAGGATTGATGAGACTGCTTTGGAATATATTAAAAGATGGCAGAATCTCAGCATGAGATGCAAGCAGCCGCCACACCAAGAAGACGCAGTGCAAATCTGCAAACAAAATTTGAAGCGGGAGATCCTCGAAAAGATGATTGGAATTGAAATCAGGTCTTTTAATCGACTATACAGTGTGGTGGCAGAAATTGAGGCTTTCCTCTCCTTTGTCCCTGCGGCTTTGAGCCAGAAGGCTGAATCAACCGGTAAACGGCCCGAGCCTGAAGAAGTTCATACAGTCGACTTCAGGGTGTTCGAGCGGCAAAGAAATAAAGATGAAGGGGTCGTCGCCGGCCCTCCTCCGGCTAAACCTGCCGAACAACAAGAGGGGCCTCCCTTGCGGGCCAAAATGATGAAGCCTTACTCCTTTCCCAAGGAGAAGACGCGACTCTTGTTTGAATGGGCCACCAGATACAATAAGGTCACCCTGATAGAGCCAAAAAGGCTAGGTGATCTTAGAAGAAAAGACGACCCCCATTTTTGCCCATATCATCAAATGCTTGGGCACTCCATTGAAGACTGTTATGTGTTTAAAGACATTGTCGAAGGTATGATCAAGAGAGGGGAGCTCCAGATGGGTGAATCCAGAGTGGATCCTCCATGCCCTCACGAGCTTCCCAACTTTAAAAGGGCTGTCAACATGGTGTCCATACATCAGCAGTTGCAAGATGACCCGGTGTGGGGGCATATGCCAACCGCCAAGGGGAAGAAGAAGGAAAAGTCAAAAGATAGAAAGGGAGGCGTTGCCCTCTCTTGCAATACATTATCGACTAGCACGAGCCGAACGACTGAAGAAGTAGAAGATGAAGAGATATGCTTCATGCCGACCCAGGTGACTCAACCCGAAGCTTCCACCTCCCGCTATGCCAATCGGCCCCGAGAGGAGTGGGGGCACTCTTTGCTGCCTCATGAAGAAGTAGGCCATCAGACTCCCTCACGGACGGGCGTGGGGGCAAGAATATCAAGCTCTCAAAGATTGAACGTGTCTGATCACGGATCTAGAGGAATTATGGTCTTGCCTGAATTCGAGGCAGGGGGCAGCATCTCTAGCTCCTGCCAACTTGAGCCCACTCTTATAATCGAGTTACGCCAGGAGCTCGAAATAATGAAGAGAAAAATGGGAGAGATGGGCTTAAACCCACCCAACCCACACCTGGATCCGACAGGTCCGGCGGCAATGAATAAGCCAAGTGAGAGGCGGACAGTCGAAATGAAGCTGGCCGAGGGAGAATTTACCGAGGCAAAATTATATGAGACCGGGCAAAAAGACGATGGGTCCACCTCGGGCTATATAAGAAGAGTGGGAGACCCCCATGAAATATGCAGGAGCCCTCCAAATTGTGAAGACATCATTCGGAGATGTGAGAGAAATCTGAAAGATGAAATCCTCCAAAGGGTGATGGGCATCAAAGTCAGAACCTTTGAACAACTAAGTGAGCTGGCAGCTGATGCCGAGGTTTTCCTGGTAAAGTATTGCCCGGCTACTACTACCCCGGGCAGGGAGAACAGACCAGCCGACAAGCATCTGGCGCAAAAGGGACTATGCATCTCAAATTATGGGGCTTTCGAACCACAACGGAAGCAAATAAAAGGGGCAGTCGGGGTTCCTCCCATTCAGCCTGCTGAACAAGCGCCCTCGCTCAGGAACAAGATGAAGAAACCTTATTCCTTCCCTAAGGAGAAAACTCAAATGTTGTTCGAATGGGCCCGTGCATGTGGCAAGGTTGTCCTCCCGGAGCCCAAGAGGTCGAGCGATGCCAGATGGAAAGACGACCCTCAATTTTGCCCTTATCACCAATACATGGGGCACCCGATTGAGGATTGTTATGTGTCCAAAGATATCATTGAAAGCCTGATTCGGAAGGGCGAACTACATATAGGCGAGCATATAGTGGACCCGCCGCGTCCTCACCAAATGCCCAGCCTCAAAAGGATGGTTAGCACGGCTTCACCATGCCAGTTGAAGAGCAATGCACTCTGAGGGACATCTCAAGCTCCCTGAACTACAGTGAAAGCCAAAAAAGAACCAGAATACAGGTGGTACCCTATTCTGGGGGCAAAGGCTGAAGCAGATAGAGACAAAGTTGATCATGGCTCGTCGAAGATGATGGGTGACCCCTCGTAGGTCATTTCACGTGGAAAAGAGACAGCGGAATATGCAACAATTCTGAAGCTCTTGGATTATCAACCTTTGGGGTCGACAGCTCCTCAACCAACATCCCAACCATCGGTGATCAGACCAACAGATGTTTGAAGGTATTCAAGAATGTTCAGGTTTTGTAATTACCGGCATTTAAGTCGACAGCTTCTTAATCATCGGTATTTGAGCCGACAGCTTTCTAATTATCGACGCCTAAGTGGACAGCTTTTAACTATCGATATTAAGCCGACAGCTCTTCAATTATCGGCCCCTGAGCTGACAGCTATTCAATTATCGATTTCCAAGCCGACAGCTATCCGTTTATTGGCTCTTGAGCCAACAGCTTTTCAACCATCGACACTTAAGCCGACAACTTTCTAATTATTGGCTACCATGCCAACAGCTATCAAACTATTGGCTCCCATGCCGACAGCTTTTTAATCATCGGCCCCTCAGTCGACAACTATTCAATTATCGGTTTCTGAGCCGACAGCTATACAATTATTGGCTCCTATGCCAACAGATATCCAATTATTGGCTCCCATGCCGACAGCTTTTTAATCATCGGCCCCCCAGCCGACAGCTATTCAATTATCGGTTTCTGAGCCGACAGCTATACAATTATTGGCTCCCATGCCAACAGCTATCTAATTATTGGCTCCCATGCCGACAGCTATCCAATTATTGGCCCCCATGCCGACAGCTTTTTAATCATCGGCCCCTCAGCCGGCAGCTATTCAATTATCGGTTTCTGAGCCGACAGCTATACAATTATTGGCCCCCATGCCGATAGCTATCCAATTATTGGTTCCCATGCCAATAGCTATTCAACCATCGGCCCCTGAGCCGACAACTTCCTAATTATCGGCTGCTAAGCCAACAGCTTCTCAACCATCGGTATTCGAACCGACAGATGTCGAATTAATAAATAGTCCCGCCTTCAGCCTTTGGCCACCCAAAAAAAAATCTTTCACTTTGGTCCAGATCCTTCCCCGGCCAGAGAACAAAAAGAAAACAACAGCCTCCATAAAGTTGGCGTCATGACCTTCTGTCTAACCCAACGAACACCATACTTTGACCAGAACTGCTATCTAAACAAAAAAATTGTTCCCGATTAACGTCGATTCTTCGTCCTACCGGGATCCACCACAAAAATAATAATAATAAAAACAGACAACAAAACAAAAACAACAAACAAACAAACAAATAAAAAAAACACAATAAAAAATAAGAAAATAATAAACCAACGAAAAAGACAAAAAAATAAATAAAACCAACAAATAAAAAAAACACACAATAAACAAATAAAAAGAAAAAATAAACAAACCAATAAAATGAGACCAGATAAAAAGAGAAGAATACAAAAAATAAATAAATAGATAAAATAACAAATAAACAAACAAACAGAACAAATAATAAAAAAGGAACCTTCTTGCATGCTCTTGAATTTTGAATGCTCGCTCTTGCATGCTTGCTTGAATGATGATTTAACGTGCTTTTCTGTGAACGCTTTAGGACCGTGACTCCTTGAATAAATAACATTGTCTTAACTCCGGATAGGTGTGTGACATGTCGCATCCTGAGAGTGGAAGAAACCAATTCTGGTGAATGCACACGTCAAGGGGAAGAGTCATAGCTGTGCCGTTAGCAGAACTTACAAATTCACCCGAGACAAACTCCTACACTCTACGCATAATGTGAATCAATAAACTTTGACCATAGGGATTTCAGGTTTTCCTCCTAACACTCTATGGACGCTCTAATGCCTGCACTCACACGAAAGGTAATCGTGAGGAAAAAGCTGTCTACCCCCGTTAAAAAAATAAATGAATGGGTGGAATGTGGATCCAAGTAGCCGGGAATTCCCACTGAAACAAATGAGGAGACTCGCGCGAAATGGTGAAGCAAAGCTTGATAATGTGAATCCGAGTAGCCGGGAATCCCCACTGAAAAAAATGAGGAGACTCGCGCGAAATGGTGAAGCAATGTTTAATAAAGATGAATCCGAGTAGCCGGGAATCCCCACTGAAATAAATGAGGAAACTCGCGTCGAACGGTGAAGTCTGCAGCCAAAAATAGAATAAATAAGGGGACTGTGCGAAGCTACCGAAAGTCGAAAGCCAGAAATGAACGTGCGGGCGATAGAGTAGTCCTCAAGTATTACTTAGAAAGCCTGCATATCCCTATAGTTAGGGTTTATTGCTTACACGCCTACACCCCCACGCCACAGAGAATTGTCTCGGGTGAATTGTAGTTTTGACTATGAACATAGGCTATGCGGTGTCCCTGTTGCGTGTGCGCCCCCCCTCTAGCTATGCTCCGTGAACCGCATCTGGTCCTTGAATTATGGACTTTATCCCTATCCTATCCCCGATAGAGGGGAATTATCTCATATGTACTTACATTATGCCTGCCATGATGAATGCATGCATGCTTATGTGCTTGAGTAGGACAAGAACGAACGAAATAAATAAAACGGATCAATGAATAAAAGAAGAATGAATAATAAGAGGTGAATAAAAAAGGAGGGTGAACAAACTAAAAAAAATAAATAAAATAAATAAAAAATATAAACAAACAGCAACAACAACAACAAAAACCAATGAAACAAAAAAAATAAAACAAGACAATAGTAAAAAATAAAAAAAGGGAAGAGAGGGAGAGAAGAAAACAGATAGAGACTGTATAACAAAAAATAATAAATGAACGAAATGAATGAAAAGAAAAGAAACGAATGAAAAGAATGGTCATGATAAAATACAGCTTTTAAATTACCGGCCTCTGAGCCGACATCTACCCAATTATCAGCCTCAGAACCGACAGCTTTTCAATTATCGGCCTCAGAGTAGGCAGCTTTTCAATTATCGGCCTCTGAGCCGACAGCTACCAAATTATCGGTTTCTCAGCCGACAGCTTTTCAATTATCGGCCTCAGAACCGACAGCTTTTCAATCATCGGCCTCAGAGCCGACAACTTTTCAATTATCGGCCCCTGAGTCGACAGCTATTCGATTATCGGCATCTCAGCCGACAGCTGCCCAATTATCGGCTTCTAAGTCGACATCTATTCACGTATTGGCTCCTGAGCCAACAGCTTTAAATTATTGGCCTCATAGCCGACGGCTTTTCAATTATCGGCCCCTTAGCCGACAGCTTCATAATTATCGGCCTCTGAGCCGACAGCTTTTCAATATATCGGCTTTTAAGCTGACAGCTACCCCCCCTTTTTATCGGCCCTTAAGCCGACAGCTTTTCAATTATCGGCTCCTGAGCCGACAGCTATTCAATTATCGACCTTTGAGCCGACAGCTCTACAGTTGTTGACCTCCGATTCGACGGCTATCCAATTATCGGCCCCTCGGCTGACAGCTATTCAACTATCGATTTCTGAGCCAACAGCTATCCTCACCATCGGCATCCATGTCGACAGTTGTCTGGAGTCCTTCAAAAAAGAAAGAAGGAAAAAAAGGGAAGAGAATAAGAAAAAAAAGAAGAAGAAAAAAAAGAAGAGAGAAAAAAAAGGGAAGAGAAGAAGAAAAAAGAAGAAGAAAAAGAAAGAGAGAAGAAAAAAAAGGAGAGAAAAAAAAAGAAAGAAAATGATGATGAATGATAGTGAGCTACACCCGCAGGCCCCACTCGTTAGTCCCTCCCTCGCGGCACCTGCGGGTGGGGGGCATTTGTGGACACTCAAAATTTTTGCGGACAGTGGGCACATTGTAACTCCAGCCATTTTGAAGCAAACGGAGAAAAAGGAGGAGGTTAAAAATGAAAGAATAAATAATGGAAAAGAAACAAAAAGAGAGAAGAAATAAAAAAATAATAATGAAATAAAATAGATAATATATATAAGTAATATATATATATATATATATGATTATAAATAAATAAATAAATAAAAAGGGGGGTGGCCCACTCTCTTTCTCTCCCGTTGTTTCTCTCTCTCGCTCTTGTTCTCTCTCTCTCTCACCTCCTCCCCCCTCTCATCCGGCACACCCGCGAGGGGCTTCGCCCGGTACGCCTGCGAGCGGCTTCACCGGCACACCTCCAACCACCTCCCACGGCACACATCCGCTGTGCCGGATGAGCTCCCTCAAGCCGCACCGGATGACCCCCCCCTACCGTTCACTCCACATCACCGTATGCCCACAAGCTTCCCTCAGATTCGCAGCTCGTTAGGCATCCCAAAAGTATTATTAAGTCTCGTGGGGGTCTCATTTCAATTGCGGAGTACGTGGAGAAAATCTTGACAATCCTACTTCTGGGTTCTACATCAACCGAGATGTCTTTGGAGCTAAGGGTCATTTTATTACTTCACCTGAAGTGAGCCAGATGCTTGGAGAGATGGTTGGTGTTTAGGCCATGTGTCTCTGGGAACAGATGGGACAACCAAAAAAAGGGGTGAACCCAATCGAGCTTGGTTCAGATCGAGGCACTCTTATGGTTGATCCTCTTCGTGGCACATCAAAGTTCAAAGCATTTACAAGGTCACCGCATACACATCTGGTGGGGTGTAGTCCCACGTTACAAAGGCTTCAATACAAAATCTTAAAGTGTGGGGATGAAAGTGACACCACCAATGACCATACTGGTAGTTCCATCATCTCACTAGGTGGAGCTTCTATCTTATGGCATGCCACGTTGGATCAAGTTCCATCAAAGCTTGCCAACCATCATAATTGCTCATGAGTTCTATGACGTATTGCCAGTTCATCAGCTTCAGAAAGCTTCATGTGGTTGGTGTGAGAAGATGATTAATGTCTTAGAAGATCCAACACTCCATTTTGTTTTATGTCCGCATCCAACGCTTCAAGTGGGCTGGAGCAGAGGAAATAGCCAAGCTTAAACACATTGAAGTTCGTCTAAAAAGTAATGGACCTAACTCGGGTAATTACAGAGAGACTGGTCTCTGATGGCGGAGGGCCTTTTATTGCCAGAATGGAATAGTTTCAGACAGCCTGCAGGCTATTCAGAAGCATAAAATTGTCGGCATTCTAAATGATCTTGGATCAGCCGATCTCGGTGGCTATGTTGACTTTCCTGCAAATTAGACATTCTGCAGGAGCAGCATTAGGAGACGTATCTATTCGAGGTCCAATCTCTCAATCCCAATTCTTGGGTTCTCTTGGTATAAACTTCCGGGTGGAAGCTCTGCCGCAAAATTGCACTGATGAGCAAGCGGAAGCCTTGAGGACAAGCTACCGGCAACTAGTTGGGGATGGTGAAGCTCCATTCTGGGAGGGGCCTGATGAGCAAACACCAGTTGGTACGGGAACTCGATATCAAGTAATGGCTATTGTAAACAGGGAGCAAGCTGTTCCACCGTTTGAGTTTTCTGTGAAGAATCTAGAAGAAGTGCTCCCTGCTGGAAACTACGGCGAAGGATGCGATGGGCATGGTCTTGGTCACTCAGTACTTCGACACCATGAAGGAGTTGCTGCGTCACTCAAAGCATCTGCTGTCTTCGTCCCCCCCAAGGGCCATAACTGGTGACAAATGCATATCCAGTGCCCTCCTCCAGTCTTATGTCCGGAGGGCCTAAAACGTTGCATAATCGATGGCAGAGCAGCGTGTACATTCAGTGGCATTGCTGCAAGCATAGCCGGTGGGGTTAAAACATGCATAACCGGTGGCTCAAAATGAGGCATATCTGGTTCTGTTCACCATCCGGTACGCCTTCAATGGTCCCCACCGGCACACCTGCAGGAGCCTCCACCGGGCACGCCTGCTGTTCACTCCAGCCGGCATGCCTTCAATGGTCTCCACCGGCACACCCCAAGTGGCCATTGGCCGGCACACTCGCAAGAGCCTCCACCCAACGCACTTGCTATTCACTCCAGCGGCACGCCCAGCATGGCCCCCAGTGGCACACTCTCAAAGCCCCTCATCAACACACTTGCGAAGGCCTCCAGCGGCACACCTGCGAGGCTCTCCAGCGGCATGCCTTCCTCAGCCCCCAGCGGCACAGTGTTTGGCCCATCCACGCCGGTCAACGCTCGTAGCCCTCGGCGCGCAGCGAAAGCATGGCAGTCCCATGCCTAGACCTTGCTGGGCTGTCCTCGCCCCACCTACTCCCGTCCTCGGTAGTCGTCGGCTTGACCAGGGGTATAAGAACCCCTCGCTCCAACGAAAAACAGGGAGGGAGACGGAGAATACACAGAGGCCTACACGGACGAAGAGAGAAGAGAGAAGAGGAAGAAGAAGAGCTCGCCCGTCCAAGCTTGGCAAGCCCCGGAGGGCTCCAGAGAAGAAGAAGAAGCTGGAGAGAGAGAGGAAGAGAGTAAGAAAAAGAGTGAAAGAGAGAGGGAGGCTTCATGTAACGGGGAAGTGGGGAAGAGCAGGGAGCCGTCGCCCCTGCTCAACCCCAACACTTTCTCCCCCTCATCCTTTACTCTCCCTCAAGTTCCTCTTCTTCTTCCCCCATCGCTTGTAGCTTTAGCTCTTGTGTGTTACAATATATACGGCCGGTTATGGCCCTTTTCTCTTCATGAATGAAAACTCCCCCTCTTTGGGTTTCTTTTTGTCTCCGTTGGTGTGAATCACTATATACGTTTGGTCGTCTCCTTCTTCCCCTCCGGGGGCTTGAGTCTCTTGCACAGATCTTCTCCCCCTGTCATGGTCCCCCTGTAGGGCCTCTAGCCCTCACATTTGCTCACATGCTCAAAGGGAGATGCCCTTCTTTTCTCCTCTGTGTACCCATGCCTCTGCCTTGAAGCCCCCTTTTTTGAGCCTTCCCCGTCCTGCCAAGTTTCTTTTGAAGCCTGCCAAACCCAATACCCCAGCCCGGTGAACCCTGGGCTCCCTGACCAGCACACCCTTTGGCCCTCCTAGCCGGCATACACATAACCCCTCCCCTTGGCCGGCACACAGCCCTTTGAAGCCTTTCCCGGTGCGCCTGTGCTTTCCCGCAGTGGCACACCCTTCCGACACTTTGGCCGGCACACCCCCAGCCAACTTCAGCGGCACTCGCTGACCCGCTCATAGTAACCCCCCCAGTGTACCCTGCCCGGTCTTAGAGGTTTCCCGTCTGTCGTTTCCTCAGAGTTTTCCAGGGTTTTACTAAGGTGCTGCCGCCCTCAGGCGCCCACCTCCAATTGTCAGGTTCGCCACTCCATGTGGGCGCGTTCCCTTTATCTCCCTTACGCTCGGGTCAAGGGGAGATGCTGCCGAATTTTCATCAGAAAATAACAAGACGTTAAAAGGTAAAAGGATGCAACAAACAAATGGGATAATAAATACATATCAAAAGATAACAAAAGCAACAAATAAATAGAGCAACAACAGATTGCAAGAAGAAGGAGAAAAGATTTGTATAAAACTACGCAAAAATCAAAGAAAAGGAGAAAAGAAAAGCCTTAAAAACAAGTAACAGAGGAGTGGGCCTTCATCGGCACGTTTGTCCCAGCCTTCGCCGATATGCCCTCCACCCTCGTTGGCCGGTACACCTCTAACCTTCCAGCAGCGGTGCGCTCTAACAGCCCTTCAACGACACACCTTCTCGGCCCTTCAGCGGCACACTCCTCCTCACCGTCTCACTTCTTCTTCCACCGTCTCTCCGAAGTGGAACACAATGTACAGACTTGGCAGATTGATGCACGGACACCACAACCAGCATTGTATAGACTTTGCATGAAGGATCGCACAAATGCAGACAGTGAAGTATGCACATTGGAAATGGATGTTCAGACATGCCGCGAACGAATGTGTGGTCTTAATATGCTTGTGACAACAATGTACAGACTTTGAGCTGGCCAATGTATAGACTTTGAGCTGCAGCCAATGGACAACGTATAGACTTTGGGCTGGCCAATGTATAGACTTTGAACTGCAGCCAATGGACAATGTATAGACTTTGAACTGCAGCCAATGAATAATGTATAGACTTTGAGCTGGCCAATGTACAGACTTTGAGCTGGCCAGTGTATAGACTTTGAGCTGCAGCCAATGGACAACATACAGACTTTGGGCTGGCCAATGTATAGACTTTGAACTGCAGCCAATGGACAATGTATAGACTTTGAACTGTAGCCAATGGACAATGTATAGACTTTGAATTGCAGCCAATGGACAATGTATAGACTTTGAGCTGGCCAATGTACAGACTTTGAGCTGGCCAATGTATAGACTTTGAGCTGCAGCCAATGGACAACGTACAGACTTTGGGCTGGCCAATGTATAGACTTTGAACTGCAGCCAATGGATAATGTATAGACTTTGAACTGCAGCCAATGGATAATGTATAGACTTTGAACTGTAGCCAATGAATAATGTATAGACTTTGAGCTGGCCAATGTACAGACTTTGGGCTGGCCAATGTATAGACTTTGAGCTGCAGCCAATGGACAACGTACAGACTTTGGCCTGGCCAATGTATAGACTTTGAGCTGCAGCCAATGAACAACGTACAGACTCTGAGCTGAAGGATGTATAGACTTTGTGTGCTGGTTGAATAGACAATGTATAGACTTTGGGTGGCAGCAAATGGACAGTGTACAGACTCTGCGCGTGTACTAGCAGACGTTGTACATACTTCGAGTCAGCCCGGCACTCCCGCCAACTCCCTTCCCGGCACACTCTCTTGGTGCTTCTCCGGTGCACCCTTGGGACGCCTTGCGTCACCCATCCCCTCCTTCGCCGATACACTCTCCAACCATCGCCCCAGCGGTACACCTCCTTCAGCCCTTCAGCGGCACCCTCCTTAAGCCCTTCCACGGCACACATTTCCAGCCCTTCGCCATCACACTTTTCTGCCCACCTTTCTTCAGCGGTACACTCCCTTTAGCCCCCCTTTCAACCCACCAAGGGTCAACTCTTCCAAAAAAAAAAACACATGTATATATGTATATATGTATATATGGGCATATAATGGTAGCTCTAACAAGCTAATAAAAATCATAATGGATAAATAAACCTAAACAAATCCGTACAAAAAAAAATGAATGAATGGAATAAGTGACGATAATAATAATAAAAAAAGAGGTAATAATGATAAAACAATATACGGTATTAATAATTCCACATTGCAGCCTCGTCTCTCCCTTGACCCGGCGCTGAAGGAACAATAATGTGGCCCTCGTAGGCCGGGCCTGGGCCTTGGGAGCCATCCCAACACGGCCATGATCCGACCTTGCCTCGGGCCGACATTCCGATTAGATTGGACCCACTTCTCAGGCTGGATCCCCTCCGAGCCACCACTAAAATTGCCGTACATCCGGCAGACATTTGAACGGATTCATCCTGGCTTCCACCGCATTTCTACCACGGACCTTTGTCCGAACATGAAAAGGGTCCACGAGTGACCGATATGACCCGTGGCCCGGAACCCGATGTGGATCCCGACGCAATTTATTCCTGCTTCTATCTTGCGCAGTTAGTATTAGTCCTTTCGGCCGCAGGGCCCCTAATTTCGGCAATTAATCAAGGGTGTTCCCTCGTATGGGGGGTGTAAATGACGTCGTGACCTTTACGGCACGATGGGATCTGGTCCCGACACGAACCACACAATCGTCTAACGAAGTCAGGTCGAGCGCACCATGGGCTCTTTGGGGCCCGAATAAATTGTCACTCCGGTGATTGGCACGCCCACGCACTCAATAAACCAATAACCAAAATTGCCCAGCGATTTTCAACGAAAAGTGCGTTCACAAGAGAACAAGATCAGGAAGTCAAAAATTTAAGAATAGATATCATAGAACTCAAGTGTAAGCATGAAGATCAATTACAAGTATAGAATTGTAAATTTGGCCATGTAACAAGAATATTAACACATCCGGTCAAAAATGGCATGTACAGGAAGTCATGTATGTAATGAGTCAAGCATGTAGTAAGTGAATTGCCTAGTTCAATCTTGCATGTCAGTTGGTGCAATGCCATACTTGATCATTCAACTCCCTCGGGCACAAGTACTTTCAGGCTTTGCTCGCCTAGGACCAGATCAGGTCCCCCACGTTTGCCAAGCATTAAGTGTTTAGGTGGACCAAGAGTCCCATATAATTTCCAGAACAATTCATTTAAAATATGGTCAATCCAAATTTCAAGAAAAGCTTATGAAGCGTAGTATAGCACACAACTAGACATTTAGTTGTGTAGGACTCTAGAGGTGTCCCCTACAGGGTCAAGAGGTGGCTCCCGTCATGTAGCACTTTGCGTCATTCTCCTCTCAAGAGGTGGCTCTCATAACGTAGCACTTTACCCCACATGGCACTCAGCTCCTACACTCCTAAATGATAGTTTATGACTAAAGTATAGATCTAGCAAAATTTCCATTTCCAAGGACTTGCAGTATGAAGATCAAATGAAGTTTATAAGAGAAGTTCAAGGATGATTTAAGGCATCATGTTCAATGATATTAAGACAATAAAGAGAATGAATTGCCAGTCAAGGCACGATCAGCTCTAGCGAAAAATCCTATAAAATAAGTTTAGATCAATTTTTTCACAGTCTGGTGCTTAGCTAGAAAACCATTGCGATCACGACCAAGTAAGAGGTGAGACAGTGGGAGGTTCTCCTCACGTTCACAAGGTCCTAATTAAATAACTACTTGTCCACTTAAAGCGTTTGCCCATGGATCTTTAGCCTTAGACACCAATCTTTCTTGGTAAACTTACTAGCTGCATGATTTTTCGGAAACACGGAAACACATAAATCAAACAAAAATCATTCTTACATATTCTAACATGTTCATTTGTGAAAGAATTTCAAAGAAGGAAAAGACATTGAAAAAAGATATCAAGTTTTTAGATATCACTTAAATCAAATAGACATGGTCAATCATGTATAGGAATTTTATGAAAATTAGAGCATAGTTGTTTTAATAATTAACGATAGCTTTACGAGTTCATTCACATAGTCATTTCTTTCTTGATAGTATTTTTAAGACAAGAACATGATTTTAAAATTTAAAACTAAAGTTTTTAAATAACGCACATAAACGAGGCAAATTAATCGGACACATTGGTCTTAACGTGGTTACCGCGTTCAAATCACGGTCCATGTGTGATCCGCGTTCTTAGACAGAAAATCGAAACGCGTTATTATGGAGAAAACTCTATTTTTTGACTTTAGATCTCAAAATAAGTCACAAATATATTATAATGATAATTTTCATAGAATCGAAATACTCATGCAAAGAAACATATATGATGATCTAATTAAGTTTTACCTGAGAGAAAACCTACCTAGTTGAAGATCAAAGAGGAAGAAGAAAAATAACGAAGAACACTTCAAACACTCCTCCAAACTTCAAGCTTTCCTCTTCTCTACGACCATCAATTACCCAATAAATTTATGCTTTGAGTAGGGAAGATCCCAGCTTATTTATGGGCAAAATCTCGTAATTATTCTATTACCCATTTAATTATAAGTCAATTTTCACCTAATTTTTCTATTTCACCAACCCATGTTACTATTACACCAACCTATGTTGAAAATAAATTTCAACATGTGAATGTTGAAATAAATCCCCCTCCATGACATAACCAATGACCCCATTTGTTCAATGATATAAGCAATGACCTCATCCACTAATTAGGATTAAATTAGAACTAATAATTCTCTCTTAAATTGGATGCTACAATACTATTACAGTACCGACGACTTCCCCCTCTCCGAATCGAGCCGCGAATCTCGCCATTCACGTTATCACGTAAGATTAGTGTTTGT
Organism: Amorphophallus konjac; assembly: GCA_022559845.1. NCBI lineage: Eukaryota > Viridiplantae > Streptophyta > Magnoliopsida > Alismatales > Araceae > Amorphophallus > Amorphophallus konjac. The sequence continues at coordinate 116,105,015 of CM040126.1, forward strand.
CTTAATGTATTCTATACATTATAGGCTTAAAGAAAATACTGTATAATTTATTTTATTTTCATCTTTCATTATCTCTTTTCACACACACAGTAGCACCCCGGATAAGTTAATAAGAAAAAAAATTTCTAAAACAAATAAAAACTCTTAAATAATTATATAAGAAGGCCAAACAAGAAGAAATGCATAAAGTAAATTAACCCTATACATAAAATGGGCCACTTTGACACAACCTTTTAAAACCCCACATGATAGAAAGGCATGAGCCCAAAACCCACCAAGTTTAAAGGCCCAAACCCCAAAACCAACAATATTAATATATATATATATATATACATGAACTTTCAAAATGGGCTTCACGTAAAGAATCTAATAGGCCTTTAGTTTTCCTCATGTTAGGAAAACCTTAGGTGTTGGCCCTCGAATGTTAAAAGCCCACCAAACCCATAAACTCATCGAACGTTGCATGGGGTGGAGCTTTAGCGTTTTCATAATGCAAATAGAGTAAGCGGCTGTTGATTTGGCAGGATGAGTAACATGCGGAGCAATGCATGGAGGAGTTTTTAGATCCCTGCTCTCAATGGACTTCGACCCCCCTTAGGGTTTTAACCCCTATAAATAAACCTTTCCGTCGAACATGCAGAGGCTACTGCTGCCACTACGTTCGAGGGAACCTTGCTACGTCTTCATCCCTCTGCTCATGTTCCTGCTGCAGTACCGTGAACAGGCTTGGCTTCTTCCTCTTCATCCTTGCTTCCTCCGGTTGTTTTCCTGCAACGTGAAGAAAGCTTCATCCATCTTCCTTGTTCTGCAAACGTGAAGAAGGCTTGAAGAGCTCTTCTTCCTGCTACCCTTGGAGAAGTTATGACTTCTTCCTCCTCTACGTGAAAAGTTCTTCCTCTGGTACATCTTTGTTCCTGTTAGTCATCAACCCCCGACAGAGGTAGGTTTTCTCTAATCCCAGATCAAACCTCGTTAACATATAAAAATATTGTCACATGCATGCATAGATCATGTGCTGCTAGCTCTCCATATCTCGCTCTGTCATTTTTTCCACATAAAAGAATTAGCGTCCAACCCTGTGGGCGCTTATTTTTGAAATATGCGACCATAAGTTCTGACGCTATTTAATGAACGTCGGATGCTACCGACGCCAATTGCTTTCATGTTATTAATAAATCACTCATGTTTAAAAATTCATAAGTATTGAGCCATGTATCTGAAATTTGCATAAAGTATATTCTTGAATTCCTAATAATTTTCTCTTCATGACCATGTTTTAGTTTCTTGATTTTCCCCATAAAAAGCAAAATGACACTATTCATTCCCAATATGAACAGTATCAATAGGATTACGTATCTGTGAAGGCACCCGCCCAGTGCCCCGCAGCCTCTAAAACAAAAAGAATGAGTGTCTGTCTCACTAGACGCCAACTCTTGATTTATCTAATAAAAAGTTAAAATTTATGAATAAACATCTGATCTCACGGACGCCAATTCTTGTTTATTTAATAAAATACTGGCAATAAAGAATGAGCATTGGAATAGATTGACACCCATATATGAATGAGCGCCTGCTATACCAGACGTGAATTTCTGTTAACATATTTTAAAATTTCTATAATTATAAATTGACGCCTCTTTAAGGAGACGCATATTCTTGAATGGGCGCCTACCATGTGAGACGCCAATTTTCTGATCTCATGGTTTTCTCACATTTTTAACCCTTAACCGTGGGTTTCTAGGCACTCTCATCTCACATCCGTAGATGGAGTCCCGATTTTAGTTTATATCGTATACCCCTCAACTCTCGATGGTGTTTGAGCCCTCCGCGGGATATTCCTTCCTTCGGACTGGTGATTTCATCATAGAGACCTCCGTAAGTCTACGCTAGCCTTGGATTCCCTCAAGACAGTCGAGCAGGTTGTACCAAAAAGTCCCTATACACCGAGTCACAGTCATGTCCCTCTAAAGAAACATGACGAACTAGCCCTCACAGAGATCTGTTTCTGGCCTCTTTTGAGAAATTAGTCACTTTCTGGAATTAGCGTCCAGGAAAGTGGACGCCAATTTGAATGGGCGACCGAGTGCATGGATGCCAATTCTTCGTGCTAATAACTTTTTCCCAGAATGAGCGACCATAATAGTGGACGCGAATTCTGAATCGGCGGCGACCATGATGGACGCCATTTTCCCAGATTTTCTTATGTCTCGGATTTATACATAAGTCATCCCTACATGAATTTCTGTCCTTGAAATCCAAATTTTGTGAATCTACCTTATCATCGTACAAAGGCTTATTCCTTTGGAATTCCATTGGCTATAAAACTATAGTGGATGTCCAAATAAATATTACATGACCCAATGCATGTGCATATAGGGCCCGATCTGGTCTTGGGAGGAGCACTCGAAAGTACTTGTGCCCATGGGAGTTGATTGATCACGGTATGGCATTGCACCGAAGTGCATGACTAGCTTGATTTATGGCATTCCACAATGTCTAATAGTACTTGACTTGAGACATGACACGACATGACTTGCGTGACCCGTTACGGGTATTTACTTGCTTGAATGAAATAGCCAATTTTCGTGACTCGACTTGTTAACACTTGCTCAGCACACTTGATATTACATGCTTGTACAATTGATATTACTTGCTTATCTCTCCATGAATTAAGTGCAATATTCTTGATATTTACTTTCTCGTTATTCTCATGTGTTCCTACATACATGAGCATGCCACATTTTAAATGGGTAAATTACTTAAAGTAATATCCAGAATAGAGATATAATTCCTACTGAGCGTTCGCTTACCCAGTTTCATTCCAACATTTTTCAGGTAACTCGGATAGCGATAACCAAACGGATGGGAACAAGACCGAGTAAAGAGCGCTAGAGCCACCGATCGTCGAGCTGTCGTCTAGTCGTGTCTCTTTGATTTCTTGAGTCCTTTGCCCTTGTACTTCTTAGTTATGTTGGTCTAGTTGGTCGGAACTTGTTAAGGCTTGTAGCCTTATGGTTATTATGGGTCATTATCTTGTGGTTATTTGGATTATTGTCATTTGGAATATTAGTATTATTGTGGAAATTTAAATTCTGGTTATTATTTATCTTACCTTTTGCGCACTCCGTCTTTGTGTCGAACTCCTTTACTCTGATTGACATGATTGATATAAACTCGTCACACGTATTGGGTTCCTTCCGCGCTCAGGGCGTGACAATTTTTGTGGTATCAGAGCCTAGGATTTCAAACTCCTAGGAAACCCAAGTCCAAGGATAGGTTTACTCCTTACCCCCAGTGAGATGGGTAGAGCCATGGGTTAAGTCCTATATTGTCATTCGACCTTATAGTCATACACACAATTAATTAAAACTTAATATCTCCTATAGGATAATGGCCGCCGAGAGAGCACAGTGGCGTGACATGCAACGCACCGTCCAAGGCCTCACTCAGGTGGTACAACAGGTAGCGCAAGGCGGAGCTAATCATGGAGCAGGTGATCTCCACAGAAGCTTTCGTAACATGAACCCACCCAAGTTCACTGGCTCGTCCGACCCCTATGACACCGAAAACTAGATAAAGGAGATTGAGGGGATTTTCTGTGTAATGCAATGCACGGATGAAGAAAAGGTTTTGCTAGCCACTTTCCAACTGGAGCGGGACGCTCGATGTTGGTGGGAGTCTGTAAAAGCAACATTGCCAGGAGACTATGTCACATGGGCTGAATTTGTTGAGCACTACAACAACAAGTACTTTTCTGACTACATTAGGAGAAGAAAGCCGCGGAATTCGCCGCACTCAAGAAAAGGGCACTATCAGTAGCCGAGTATGAGGCCCAATTCTCCCGTCTGTCTATATATGCACCAAATCTGGTGGGAACTGAGATGATGAGGCTAGGAGGTTCCTCAATGGGCTTCGGCCCCAATACATTACCCAACTGGCATCGATGGACATCCAAGTCTATTTGGAAATGGTCTGACGTGCACATTTGCTAGAGGACGCCACTGAATTATTTGACAAGATTCGAGGAAGGGACAAGAAGGAGCAAGTCATGAGTCCTAGAAGTTTCAAACTATCATCCAATAAGAAGCGGCCTAATAATGAAGGGGAACCCTCCAAAGATAAGAAATTAAAGAAAAATGACAAGACTTTCTCCATCACCACACCTTCTAAGGAGGTGTGTAAACACTGTGACAAGGTCGGCCATAAGGCCGAGGAATGCTGGAGGAGATTGGGATCATGTCTCCGATGTGGGAGCCGAGAACATCGAATCCCTGATTGCCCATTGTTGAATGAGCAAACCACTAAAGATGAGAAGCGTCCGACAAAGAAACAAGGCCGTCTACGAGCTCTCCAAGAGACGGAACCGCCAGAAGGTGGAATTGTGGAAGGTACACTAACTATTTGTTCTAAGACTGCTAAAGTTTTATTTGATACTGGAGCAACTCATTCATTTGTTTCCAAGAAATTTGCTGCTTCATTTTCTAAAGAACCTGAACTGTTAGACTTGGTCATCTCTACTCCTCTCGGGAGCGAGTCTGAGATTACATATCAATACCCAAACTATAAGGTTATGGTTAAAGAAACAATCTACCTGCCAACCTGATATGCCTAGATATGAAGGGGTATGATGTCATACTAGGTGCCGACTAGTTATCCACACACCAAGCAACTGTAGATTGATGAAATGGCAAGATAACTTTTGTGGATTACCTAGAATTGGTTTACATTAGCCCTCGGAATAGATCACCTCTTATATCGGCTCTCCGAGCTAGTAAACTTATGAGTAAAGGATGTGTGGCTTTCATAGCATTTGTGACTGCAACGGAAGTCAAGGAGTCTAAACTTGAAGACACCCGTGTAGTTCGGGATTTTCCTGACATTTTTTTTGGAAGAATTGCCCGGCTTACCCTCGGAGAGGGAAGTGTCGTTTACGATCGACCTTGTCCCCGGTGCTAGTCATGTTTCTAAGGCACCTTACAGAATGTCCCCCGCTGAGCTGAAGGAGTTAAAAGAGCAGCTAATGGAGTTATTGAAAAAGGGTTTCATCAGGCCGAGTACTTCTCCATGGGGAGCACCCGTGCTATTTGTCAAGAAGAAGGACGGATCAATGAGACTCTGCATCGACTATCGATAGTTGAACCACCTTACAATCAAGAACAAGTACCCGCTGCCGAGGATTGAGGAGCTGTTCGATCAAATATCTGGAGTTAAATACTTCTCCAAGATTGATCTCTAGTCTGGTTACCACCAACTGAGGATCAAAGAAGAAGACATTCATAAAACAGCGTTTCAGAGCAGGTATAGGCATTACGAATTTACTGTTATGCTTTTTGGACTAACAAATGCCCCTACAGCCTTTATGCAGTTAATGAACAACATTTTCAAGCCTCATTTAGACCAATTCGTTGTGGTCTTTATTGATGACATTTTAATATATTCTAAGTCCGAGGAAGACCATGAAGTACATTTGAGGATGGCACTACAGATATTAAGGGAAAATTAACTCTATGCCAAACTTAGCAAATGTGAGTTCTGGCTCGAGGAAGTATCATTCTGGGGCCATGTAATCTCCAAGAATGGAATTTTCGTGGACCCGTCGAAGGTCGAGGCCGTGAAAAATTAGGAATGACCAACAAATGCAACAGAGATTCAGAGTTTCCTTGGTTTAGCTGGTTATTACCGGTGCTTCATTAAAGACTTCTCAAAGATTGTAGTACCACTCACTAGACTGACTCACAAGGAAGTGCCGTACGAATGGAGTAAAGACTGCGAGACGAGTTTCCAAGCCTTGAAGGATCACCTAACAACTGCTCCAGTCTTAGCATTACCAGTTGAAGGAGAGAAGTATGAAGTGTATACCGATACTTCTGGTATTGGCCTCGGGTGTGCATTGATGAAGAACGAAAGAGTCATTGCGTACTCTTCTCGACAACTAAAGAAGCATGAAGAGAACTAACCAGTGCACGACTTAGAGCTGGCTACGGTAGTATTTGCCTCAAAGATCTGGAGACACTATCTCTACGGAGAACAATTCACTGTGTACTCCGATCACAAAAGTCTCAAGTACCTATTTTCTCGAAAGGAACTGAATATGAGGCAAAGGTGTTGGCTTGAATACCTCAAGGATTTCGACTTCACTATTCAATACCACCCTGGTAAGGGAAATTCCATGGTGGATGCCCTTAGTCAAAAACTGAGAGTAATTTTGGCCAATTATATGATTCAGGAATGGAAGTTGCTAGAGAAATTCTCCGAACTCAATGTAAGCACAGACAAGAAGAAAGGGTGTATTACTCTATCCCATATGAGTTTACATCTGGATTTACTATCTGAAATCAAGAAGTTACAAGATGAAGACCCGATGCTAGTAGAGGTAAAGGACAAGCTAGAGGATCGACCCGACTTTAAACTGGCACCTGATGGTAGATTGCTATTTCACAAGAGAACATGTGTACCGGACTGTCCCGAGTTGAAGAAGAAGGTTCTTGAAGAAGCTCACCGATCAAGGTACACAATTCACCCTGGAGCAACAAAGATGTACCAAGATTTGAAGTGGACCTTCTGGTGGCCTAATATGAAAAGGGAGGTAGCGGACTTCGTATCTCGCTGTCTGACATGCCAACAAGTGAAGGCAGAACATCAAAAACCCATTGGAAAACTGCATCTGCTATATATTCCCAAGTGGAAGTGAGAAGACATCGGCATGGACTTCATCATGGGCTTGCCTAAGTCTAGGGCTGGACATGATGGAATTTGGGTAATCATCGACCGTCTAACTAAATCAGTTCATTTCTTGCCTATCAAAAGCCGATGGTCGGTTGATATCCTTACTGCCATATATACCAAGGTGATCATTAGATTACATGGAGTTCATGTGTTAATCGTGTCTGATCGAGACCCGCACTTCACGTCTCATTTCTGGAAGGGCCTACAACACTCTTTGGGGACAAGACTCAACTTTAGCACTACTTTCCATCCCCAGATAGATGGTTAGACCGAGAGAACAAACCAAGTTGTCGAAGATATATTAAGGGCGTATGTCATTGATTTCGACAGGAGCTAGCACGATCATTTGCCCCTAGCCAAATTTGCTTATAACAATAGCTATCAGGCCAGTATCCAAATGGCACCTTTCGAGGCACTTTATGGCAGAAGTTGCCGCTCGCTGATATGTTGGGATGAAGTGGATGAAAAATAGCTTCTAGGCCCAGATATGGTAAGAGATACAATGGACAAGGTGCAACTCATTCGAGAAAGACTCAAGACAGCACAGTCCAGGCAGAAGTCGTATGCTGACATTAGAAGAAGAGACCTGGAGTTCTAAGTTGGGGACCATATTTTTCACAAGGTCTCTCCCGGTCGAGGCATTAGAAGATTCGGTGTTAAGGGCAAGCTTACACCGAGGTTTATTGATCCATTCGAAGTGCTGGAAATGGTAGGCGAGGTAGCTTATCGCGTTGCTTTGCCTCCACAACTAAAAGAAGTGAACAATGTATTCCATATTTCTATGCTGAAGAAGTATGTGCATGATCCTTTCCACGTCATTGACCACAATGACTTAGTGATACAGAAGGACCTTACCTACAAGTAAAATTCGATGAAGATCCTCGACCGAGAAGTCCGAGTTCTGAGGAACAAGACTATCCCTATGGTGAAAGTACAGTGGAACAAGTGCTTAGAATAAGAAGCCACGTGGGAAACCGAAGATTCTATGCGAAAGAGATTTTCGGAATTATTCTAGACCGTAAGTACACTACACTCTCCATGTCTCCATGTATGCTATTGAATTTGGGGACCAAATTATTTTAAGTGGGGGAGGGTTTAGCACCCCAGAAAAGTTAATAAGAAAAAAATACCAAAACAAATAAAAACTCTTAAATAATTATATAAGAAGGCCAAACATGAAGAAATTCATAGCTTAAATTAACCTATACATAAAATGGGCCTCTTTGACACAACCTTTTAAAACCCCACATGGTAGAAAGGCATGAGCCCAAAACCCACCAAGTTTAAAGGCCCAAACCCCAAAACCATATCTCTCTCTCTCTCTCTCTCTCTCTCTCTCTCTCTCTATATATATATATATATATATATATATATATATATATATATATATATATATACATGAACTTTCAAAATGGGCTTCACGTAAAGAAGCTAATAGGCCTTTAGTTTTCCTCACGTTAGGAAAACCTTAGGTGTTGGCCCTCGAATGTTAAAAGCCCACCAAACCCATTAACTCATCAAACGTTGCATGGAGTGGAGCTTTAGGGTTTTCGCAATGCAAATAGGGTAAGCGACTGTTGATTTGGCAGGATGAGTAACATGCGGAGCAACGCACGGAGGAGTTTTTAGAACCCTGCTCTCATTGGACTTCGACCCCCCTTAGGGTTTCAACCCCCTATAAATAAACCTTTCCGTCGAACAGGCAGAGGCTACTGCTGCCACTACGTTCGAGGGAACCTTGCTGTGTCTTCATCCTTCTGCTCATGTTCCTGCTGCAGTACCGTGAAGAGGCTTGGCTTCTTCCTCTTCATCCTTGCTTCCTCCGGTTGTTTGCCTGCAACGTGAAGAAAGCTTCATCCATCTTCATTGTTCTGCAAACGTGAAGAAGGCTTGAAGAGCTCTTCTTCCTGCTGCCCTTGGAGAAGTTTTGACTTCTTCCTCCTCTACATGAAAAGCTCTTCCTCTACTACAGCCTTGTTCCTGTTAGTCATCAACCACGGACAGAGGTAGGTTTTCTCTAATCCAAGATCAAACCTCGTTAACATATAAAAATATTGTCACATGCATGCATAGATCATGTCCTGCTAGCTCTCCATATCACGTTCTGTCATTTTTTCCACATAAAAGAATTAGCATCCAACCCTGTGGGCACTTATTTTTGAAATATGCGACCATAAGTTCTGATGCTATTTAATGAACGTCGGACGCTACCGACGCCAATTGCTTTCATGTTATTAATAAATCACTCATGTTTAAAAATTCATAAGTATTGAACCATGTATCTGAAATTGCATAAAGTATATTTTTGAATTCCTAATAATTTTCTCTTCATGACCATGTTTTAGTTTCCTGATTTTTCCCATAAAAAGCAAAACGACACTGTTCATCCCCAATATGAACCGTATCAATAGTATTATGTATCTGTGAACGCACCCGCCCGGTGCCCCGCAGCCTCTAAAACAAAAAGAATGAGTGTCTGCCTCACTTGACGCCAACTCTTGATTTATCTAATAAAAAGTTAAAATTTATGAATAAGCGTCTGATCTCACGGACGCCAATTCTTGTTTTATTTAATAAAATACTGGAAATAAAGAATGAGCGTCAGAATAGATTGACGCCCATATATGAATGAGCGCCTACTATACCCGACGTGAATTTCTGTTAACATATTTTGAATTTTGGAAAATTATAAATTGACGCCTCTTTAGGGAGACGCCTTCTAGCACCCCGAAAATTTAAATATAAAATAAAAATTTATATATATAGAATAACTATAGATATTCGTCATAAAAATTAAATTTTGATAAAAGAAAAGTGATAATTAGCTAAACGTTAACAAAAGTATAAGTAAATAAATCATAATTAGTATAACCATTATCTATTTTAGTTTCAAATTAAACTTATAATTCAAGAATAAATACGTACACATACATATAAAGATTTTCATAGGATCAAACCCGACTCTAATACCCAGAGCAATGACTAAAAATATAGTTATAGTAAATAAAATTGTGAGGGATAAGATCTATATATACCTTAAGCAAACTCGCAATTGGAAATGGGCTTAGTTTAAGGCTAATGGGCCTTATACATATACACATGTATATATATGTATTTATACAAACTCTCTATATATAAATATATACATATTGCAATACGTATATTAAACTCACTCATATATTTAAACCAGTCATATATGTATAGATATAAACCCCTGCATATATATATATATATATATATATATATATATATATATATATATATATATATATATATGCGCATCTATCTAATACAATATACATATAAAACCCATATATACACAAATGGGTCTAAAACTTGTAGTCATGAGGTTCACATATACAAGTGGCCAAATAAAAGATGTAAAACTATGCTGGATATATATATATATATATATATATATATATATATATATATATATATATATATATATATATATATATATATATATATATATGCGCATCTATCTAATACAATATACATATAAAACCCATATATACACAAATGGTTCTAAAACTTGTAGTCATGAGGTTCACATATACAAGTGGCCAAATAAAAGATGTAAAACTATGCTGGATATATATATATATGCGCATCTATCTAATACAATATACATATAAAACCCATATATACACAAATGGTTCTAAAACTTGTAGTCATGAGGTTCACATATACAAGTGGCCAAATAAAAGATGTAAAACTATGCTGACCAAAGCCCAACACATAATAACAAGTATATGATATGGGCTTTAAACCTATACCTATGAAGACAAAACTATTTATAATTCTAATCCATACATTTAATGGGCCTTAAAAAGCCTTCAAGTTACTAGCGGGTTTTTTGAGAAACCTATATATATATAATTTTAATTAGTTAATGGGCTTTAAAAATAAGAATGGGCCTTAATGATAATTATTGAGCTCTTAAAAGAATATACATAAATACATAAATGTTAATAGTCCTATAAATTTAAACCAAAAATATCCCTAAACATAAATGGGCCTTATACAAGATTCAAAGCTAAAAACCATATAAAAACCCATCATAACTTGAATTGGACTTTTAAACTCACATAATGTAGTTAAATGATGTACACGTATAGGGTATTAATGGACTAAGACATATACATATGCTAAATGGGCTAAACACACCCACACACGCATATATACATATAAGAACCTTAATGGGCTTTCACCCATGTGCATACCAAGTAACCCCAAAACCTTTCCATGATCAAACTTGTTTAGGGTGAAGGCTTAGGGTTTTAAGCCAATATGACAGTTGGCTATAGTTTTAGCAATTAGAGGAATTCATGGATCGAAGCTAGGAAACCTGCTGCCATTCGATTCCTAACCCCAATAAGATTCCTTGATCGATCACGACTCCACTAGAAGTTATCTCCCTATAAATAACCAGCCAATCGAATGTGCCAAAGCTATTGCCGCTGGCGTGCTCGAGGGGTTGTTTTGCGACGGGGTGCTGCTGCTGGTGGCTTCGTCCCATACGTGAGGAAGAAAGTAACATCTTCTTCGAACCTCTTCTTCCTCCTGCGATCCTGCCAACAGCAAGAAGAAAGCCAAGGCGTTATTCTCCTGCCATCTTCATCCCCTGTTCAAAACAGAGCACGTTATACACCCCCGAAGCCATTGTTCATCATCCAATCGATCCAAAAGGTAGGCAATCTCCCAAGCCAAACTATTAAGCGATCAAATCTAGCATGATCTCGATAGTTATGTCTCAATATTAAGCATCACCTACATGATATTACGATTGTTTTGGTTAACACTGTAGCAGTCAGTTATGAAGTGTTTGCCTTAATAACTTGTTAGTAGGCGTCGGAGCATCCTTTGGCCATGAAATTTTATGGGAGCGTTATTGGGGTAGAGACCGAGGTAGTGAGAGTGGTTACATCATTTTTCGTGTCCCCTATCTTAAGATCCCCCATCTCTCAACGAAAAATTACTTTGAACGTAAAGTTAGGTAGAGTTTTTTGAGCCCGTCATTTCGATATATAGAACGCGTGATTCCGAAGTGTGTACGTCGAGAACCGGAGGTTTGAAGGTTGACACTTTTATTGAAATGACGACAAGCTCAATGACGTCAAATTCTTTTGATGGCATCGTGCAAAGTCGTTGAATTATTATATATATATATATATATATAACTTGTAATTATATCTTTGAAAATCCATATCTACTAAATTATGCATTATAAAATTATAAAAAAAAATAATTTTGGAATCCTTGAATGTTTCTCCTAATTATCATATATTCTATTTTTATAAATTATTTTATATAAATAAATATGTCTTTGAAGGTATATTTTTGAAAATTTTCAATTAAATAGATATTAATGTGAATTCTTGTTAAATGAATTAAGTCAAAAATCATAAAATTAACGTCCCTCCAAGAGGATGTTAACTAATAAATGATGCCACCCACGGGCGTCAATTAATATCAGTTTATTTAATTATAGTTAATTTTAAAATTGGATGGACGTGAATTCTATAATTAACGCATTCATGTTCTCACCGTTTTCTTCCGATTTTGACCCATACCTCGGGTCTTTTGGCACTCTCATCTCACGTCCGTAGATGGAGTCCATGTTTCATGATTGGTTCACGTTATATACCTCAACTCTCGGTGACATACGAGCCCTCCGTTGGACATTCCGTTCCTTCGGACTGACAAGTTAGTCATTGGGACCTCCGTAAGTCTCCCCGCAGCCTTGGATTCCCTCAAGGCCGACTCAGCTGGTTGTACCTAATCACCCAGATTTTCAGAATGTCATGATTTTCATCTGGTTTATTGATATATCATCCTTATTACAAGTTCTATCCTTGAACTCTATGTTCCATGAAATCTATCTTAATGTTCTTACATGCTTGATCCTTGAAATTCTTGGCCATTAATATGGAATTAGTCTACACTAAATGTCAGGGGCTATGGGTCCACTAAAATGACATTTTAAATGCTATGTGTCCTGATCTGACCTTATTGGGCGAGGCAAAGTCCAAACGTTACCGGTATACGATGATCGGGTGCTGGCATTCACCACCTATAGTCGTCTATAACTTATTTCCATGAGGGGTGGTCATATCGTCGTGATTTTTCCCTTAGTGCATTGGCCAATCTTATGTAGTGCTAGATGTGCAAACGCTCTCGTGATAGTGATGATCGGGAGTAATTGCCATCATAGTACACAATCCTATGTAGTGCTAGATGTGCAAACGCTCTCGTGATAGTGATGATCGGGAGTAATTGCCATCTTAGTACACAATCCTATATAGTGCTAGGTGTGCAAACGCTCTTGTGATAGTGATGATCGGGAGTACTGCCATCATAGTACATCTCTCCACAACTTATTATTCGTCATGAAAAGATCTTGAATTGCCTTATTGGAGGGGTTATCATATCGTCGTGATATTCCCTTAGTGTCTTGGCAAATGCTATATAGTGCTTGTAGAAGGAATTATTCTATTTCTATATCGATCATCATAAATGTTCTTGAATTACCCCCAATGATAGTATACGTTATATTGTCCCAAAGATCCTTCATAATAATGGATACATTGAAGCTCTCGTGATAGTGTTCGTCATAGAGAGATTAATGTTATATTTCCTCATGAATGCTCTTGACCTAGCTTGAGAAAGTACTTGTTAAGATCTTGCTATACTCTCTTGATTGTCATTGTCCTTACTCTTCATGAGTGTATCTAGCATCTTGCTTACTCGTTTGTTCCTTATAGTTCTTGAATTTATCTCGTGTCATTATAGTTCTCGATTTCTATATCTTTCATGACCTGCATGAGCATGTTAAACTGTAATTGACTTAAAGCTAGCTTGAGCATGAGATATTAAGTCCTACTGAGCGTTCGCTCACCCTACGTTTTCCAATGTTTTTTAGGTAATGACCTTAGTGACGACGAGACCGAACATGATGGGCAAGGGCAAGAGTGAAGAGAACTCTAACATCTAGATGAATCGTCTAGTTTGGTTATCTTGCGTCTTATGTCTCATTGTAGTTTTTCTTTATTAAGTCTTTTCGTTTATTATGGGCCCGAATATGTAAAGAACTTATATTTGAAATGAAATTTGTTATTTGTCTAAATTATATTTTGTGGAAATGACTATGCTCTGATCGAATCGACTATTTAACTGCCACGTTCCGAGCAAACAACACGTTCCGCTACTATCGGTTCGGGACATGACAGAAGGTGGTATCAGAGCCTAGGCTTTCTAAATCCTAGGTCCTTAAGTCCAAGTCCTAGATTGAGTTCTCCTTGTCAGTTATTCTATAGGAACCCCGTGAGATTTGGGTAGAGCTGTGGGTTAAATGATAAAATATGTTACATTCGCGTTAGATACCTGCCGAGATATGAATATCATTAATCCAAACCTTATTCTTGTAGGCTAGAATGGCCGCTGAGAGAGCTCAGTGTAGAGAGATGCAACGCACTGTCCAGGGTTTAAAGCAAGCCTTGCAACAAGTTGCACAAGGTGGAGTACGGCAGGGAGTCGGGGATTTACATCGGAAGTTCCAAAAGATAAATCCCCCTAAGTTTAGTGGGTCGACTGACCCGGATGAAGCGGAGAATTGGGTGCAAGAAATAGAGAGGACCTTTAAGGTGATGCAATGCACTGATGAAGAGAATGTACTATTAGGAACATATCAATTAGAGAAGGATGCCCGAGTATGGTGGGGATCCGTGGAAGCCATTTTGCCTAACGATCAAGTTTCTTGGGACGAGTTTTTAGAACTCTTTACCGAGAAGTATTTCTCAGAAAGAATTCGCGAGAAGAAAGCTATGGAATTTGCGGCTTTGAAGCAACATAGTCTGTCAGTCGTCGAGTATGAGGCGAGGTTTTCTAGATTGGCCCGATATGCACCACACTTGGTTTGCACGGAGAAAATGAGAGCAAAGAGATTTATGAATGACTTGAAGGTGGAACTTATATCTCAACTAGCTCCACTAGAAATTCAAACATATACGGAGATGGTTAGAAAAGCTCAACTCTTGGAAGATGCTATGGATATGATGGAAAGAATCAAAGGAAAGGCCACCAAGAAGGACTTACCAAATGGATCCAAGAACAAGGAAAATGTGAACGGCAAGAAGAGATTTAATGGAGGCAACAAATTCTATGAAAATAAGAAACCCCGGAATAATGATCGACAAATTGTTCCGGCCAAGGGAAAATGCAAGCATTGCAAGAAGGGAAGGCACAATTCGGACGAGTGTTGGTATAAACTTGGAAAATGCATCCGTTGTGGAAGCAGAGATCACAAAATTACTCGATGTCCACTCTTAAAGGAAGAAGCACCGCAAGCAACGGAAGGTAACCCTATAAACCTATCTCATCTAAAACTTGCATGAATCGGATATGACCTTAAGTACTTAGCATGATATGTGAATGATCTAGCCAGAACACATGCTTTAGATATGGTGATCTTACCCCCACAAATTTTGCAAAGGAAACTATGTGAAGTTGGGGACCAAATTCTTTTAAGTGGGGGAGGGTGTAGCATCCCGAAAATTTAAATATAAAATAAATATATATATATATATATAGAATAACTATAGATATTCGTCATAAAAATTAAATTTTGATAAAAGAAAAGTGATAATTAGCTAAACGTTAACAAAAGTATAAGTAAATAAATCAGAATTAGTATAACCATTATCTATTTTAGTTTCAAATTAAACTTATAATTCAAGAATAAATACGTACACATACATATAAAGATTTTCATAGGATCAAACCCGACTCTGATACCCAGAGCAATGACTAAAAATATAGTTATAGTAAATGAAACTGTGAGGGATAAGATCTCTATATATCTTAAGCAAACTCGCAATTGGAAATGGGCTTAGTTTAAGGCTAATGGGCCTTATACATATACACATGTATATATATGTATTCATACATACTCTATATATATAAATATATACATATTGCAATACGTATATTAAACTCACCCATATATTTAAACCACTCATATAAGTATAGATATAAACCCCTGCATATATATATATATATATATATATATATATATATATGTGTGTGTGTGTGTGTGTGTGTGTGTGTGTGTGTGTGTGTGTGCATCTATCTAATACATTATACATATAAAACCCATATATACAAAAATGGGTCTGAAACTTCTAGTCATGAGGTTCACATATACAAGTGGCCAAATAAAAGATGTAAAACTATGCTGACCAAAGCCCAACATATAATAACAAGTATATGATCTGGGCTTTAAACCTATACCTATGAAGACAAAACTATTTATAATTCTAATCCATATATTTAATTGGCCTTAAAGAGCCTTCAAGTTACTAGCGGGTTTTTTGAGAAACCTATATATATAGTTTTAATTAGTTAATGGGCTTTAAAAATAAGAATGGGCCTTAATGATAATTATTGAGCTCTTAAAAGAATATACATAAATACCTAAATGTTAATAGTCCTATGAACCTAAACCAAAAATATCCCTAAACATAAATGGGCCTCATACAAGATTCAAAACTAAAAACCATATAAAAACCCATCATAACTTGAATTGGACTTTTAAACTCACATAATGTAGTTAAATGTTGTACACGTATAGGGTATTAATGGACTAAGACATATACATATGCTAAATGGGCTAAACACACCCACACACGCATATATACACATAAGAACCTTAATGGGCTTTCACCCATGTGCATACCAAGTAACCCCAAAACCTTTCCATGATCGAACTTGTTTAGGGTGAAGGCTTAGGGTTTTAAGCCAATATGGCAGGTGGCTATAGTTTTAGCAATTAGAGGAATTCATGGATCGAAGCTAGGAAACCTGCTGCCATTCGATTGCTAACCCCAGTAAGATTCCTTGATCGATCACGACTCCACTAGAAGTTATCTCCCTATAAATAACCAGCCAATCGAATGTGCCAAGGCTATTGCCGCTGGCGTGCTTGAGGGGTTGTTCTGCGACGGTGTGCTGCTACTGGTGGCTTCGTCCCATACGTGAGGAAGAAAGTAACATCTTCTTCGAACCTCTTCTTCCTCCTGCGATCCTGCCAACAGCAAGAAGAAAGCCAAGACATTATTCTCCTGCCATCTTCATCCCCTGTTCAAAACAGAGCACGTTATACACCCCCGAAGCCATTGTTCATCATCCAATCGATCCAAAAGGTAGGCAATCTCCAAGCCAAACTATTAAGCGATCAAATCTGGCATGATCTCGATAGTTCTGCCTCAATATTAAGCATCACATACATGATATTACGATTGTTTTGGTTAACACTATAGCAGTCAGTTATGAAGTTTTTGCCTTAATAACTTGTTAGTAGGCGTCGGAGCATCCTTTGGCCATGAAATTTTATGGGAGCGTTATTGGGGTAGAGACCGAGGTAGTGAGAGTGGTTGCATCATTTTTCGTGCCCCCTATCTCAAGATTCCCCATCTCTCAACGAAAAATTACTTTGAACGTCCAGTTAGGTAGAGTTTTTCGAGCCCGTCATTTCGATATATAGAACGCATGATTCCGACGTGTGTACGTCGAGAACCGGAGGTTTGAAGATTGACACTTTTATTGAAATGACGACAAGCTCAATGGCGACAAATTCTTTTGACGGCATCGTGAAAAGTCGTTGAATTATTTAATATATATATATATATATATATATACATATAACTTGTAATTATATCTTTGAAAATCCATATCTACTAAACTATCATCATCATCATCATCAGAGCCTTATCCCAATTAATTGGGGTCGGCTACATGAATCTTGTTCCGCCAAAGATTTCTATCAAGTGTAATATTCGTATTTAAACCCAAGAAACTAATGTCCTTCCTAATAATATCCCACCATCTCATTTTAGACCTTCCGCAAGCTCTTTTACTAGCATCAACTAAGATTTGGTCACATCTTTTAACCGGCGCTGAGTTAGGGCGACGACACACATGTCCAAACCACCTGAGTCTATTTTCTCTCATTTTACTATCAATTGGAGCTATCCCTAAGTCCTTACAGATACGCTCATTCCTAATCTTGTCTTTCTTAGTCTTGCCACACATCCATCTCAACATCCTCATCTATGCTACACACATTTTATGGATGTGTTCCTTTCGTACTGCCCAACACTCAGGTACCATATAACAAAGCAGGTCTCACAGCCGTTCTATAAAACCTCCCTTTGAGTTTCACAGGCATACGACGATCACAAAGGACACCTGATGCACTTCTCCATTTTAACCAGCCTGCCTTAATCCTATGTGTAACGTCATCATAAATCTCCCCACTCTCTTGTATGATAGACCCTAAGTATCGAAAGCTACTATTCTTCTAAATGTTATGTCCATCAATTAGAACCATGTCTTCCTGAACCACTCTCCCATTACTAAAATTATCGTACATAAACTCTGACTTACTTCTACTAATTTTAAAACCTTTAGACTCCAAGGCAAGTCTCCAACGCTCTAACTTAGCATTTAGAGCATCAATACTCTCATCAATTAAAATAATATCCTCTGCAAAAAGCATACACCAAGGGATATCCTCATGTAATTGTTTAATTACTTCATCCATAACTAAGGCAAAGAGATACGGACTTAGTGCAGAACCTTGATGCAAACCTAATAGAAACGAGAAATTCACCAGTCTCCCCAGCAATAGTTCGAACATTAGTAATAGCGCCGTCGTACATATCCTTAATCAAATCAACATATCCTTGAGAGATTCCTTTCTTTCTTAATGTCCACCAAATCAATTCTCTCGGTACTCGATCGTACGCATTCTCTAAATCAAGAAAAACTATATACAAATCTTTTCTCATCTCTCTATACTTCTCCATTAGCTGCCGTAGTAAGAAAATAGCTTCTGTAGTAGATCTATTTGGCATAAAACCAAACTGATTTTCCGATACAGTAGTCATACATCGGAGGCGTTTTTCAATTACTCTTTCCCAAAGTTTCATAGTATGACTCATAAGCTTAATTCCACGATAATTGTTACAACTTTGAATATCTCCTTTGTTTTTATAGAAAGGAACTACAACACTTTTTCTCCAAACTTCTGGCATTCTCCGTTCCTTTAAAATTTTATTAAAAAATTTAGTTAGCCACTGAATACCAATATCTCCTAGGCCTTTCCATACTTCAATAGGTAAGCCATCTAGTCCTAAGGCCTTACCCACTTTCATTTTTCTTAAAGCATCCTCCACTTCTGACATCTTAATACGCCTGAAATATTGATATTTATCAAATATTGTGGACTCTTGGGTACCTTCTAAAGATAAATCATTGACGGAATCTCCATTAAGTAACTTTTGAAAATAGCTATGCCACCTCCCTTTAATCTCAAGATCTTTAGTTAAAACCCTTTGATCTTCACCTTTGATGCACCGAACATGATCTAAATCTCTAGTTTTCCTTTCTCTTAATTTAGCAAGTTTAAATATGTCCTTTTCACCCTCTCGGGTTCCTAATTTATTATATATATCTTCAAATGCCTTTGATTTAGCTTCGCTAACTATTTTCTTAGCTCTCTTTTTAGCGATTTTATAGGCTTCTAGGGTTTGATCATTTTTGTTAGTTTGCCAAACTTTAAAGCATTCCTTTTTTACTCTAATGATATTTTAGATTTCCTCACTCCACCACCAAGTCTCTTTTTCTAAATTCTTTTTACCTTTAGATTCGCCTAAGAGTTGTTTTGCAACCCTCGTTATACAATTTGTAACATTATTCCACATTACATTAGTTTCTTGTTCTAAATTCTAAATATTTTTCTTTAATAGATGATTTTTAAATGTTTCTAAACTTTTACCTTTTAAATTCTACCATTTAATCTTAGAATAATTATTTATAATGATCTTTCTTTTGAATTAGGGATAGTGACATCCATTACTAACAACCTATGTTGAGGGGCTAGACTCTCAGCAGGAATAACTTTGTAATATTTACATAAAACTCTATCGACCTTCCTAATGAGAAAATAGTCAATTTGACTTATATGTGTTCCACTCTTGTACGTTATTAAGTGTTCGTCCCTCTTCTTAAAGAAGGTATTAGTAATTGCTAGATCATAGGCCATAGCAAAATCAAGAATAGTGTTACCCATATCATTTCTATTGCCAAAACCAAGCCCTCCATGAATCCTCTCATAGCCTCTTTTATATTTACCCACATGACCATTAAGATCCCCTCCAATAAAGATTCTCTCTTCACTAGGGATATTTTAGATCAAACTATCAATAGCCTCCCAAAATTACTTTTTAATGCTCTCTTCTAATCCTACTTGAGGTGCATATGCACTAATTATATTCAAAGTATCCTCACCTAAGATAAGTTTAATTAACATTAGTCTATCCCCCAATCTATTTACTTCCACAACTATGTCTTTTAAGTTTTTATCTATTATTATAGAAACACCATTTCTAGAATTATTATTACCCATATACCAAATTTTATATCCATCAATGTCTTTAGCTTTATGTCCTTTCCACCTAGTTTCTTGTAGGCAAGCTATGTTAATCCTCATGTCCTTCATTAACTAAACTAATTCTAAACTCTTACTCGTTAAAGTTCCTATATTCTAAGTAGCTAGACGGATCCTATGTTTTTGGACTTGCTTCTTTACCCGTGTGCGTCCAACCCCACACGAAAACCCTTGCCTATTTGACACCGCAATCGGGCGCCATTGCGGCGCGTCGCTTACGGGGAACGCCCTAGTTAGCCCTTGCTCACTTGTCATTCCATCCGGGTTCCGATGTAACGCGTCGCTTATGGGGAACGCCCTAGCTAGCCCTTGCTCACTTGTCATTCCATC
Source organism: Amorphophallus konjac (assembly GCA_022559845.1). Taxonomy (NCBI): domain Eukaryota; kingdom Viridiplantae; phylum Streptophyta; class Magnoliopsida; order Alismatales; family Araceae; genus Amorphophallus; species Amorphophallus konjac. The sequence continues at coordinate 116,125,581 of CM040126.1, forward strand.
CAGGTTCCGATGTAACGCGTCGCTTACGGGGAACGCCCTAGCATTAGCACATAATGTATTTGGATCAGAATTCATGTTGGAGATGTGACAGCATCGGAAACTATGCAACATAAAATTATAAAAATATATATTTTTGGAATCCTTGAATTTTTCTCCCAATTATCATATATTCTATTTTTCTAAATTATTTTATATAAATAAATATGTCTTTGAATGTATATTTTTGAAAATTTTCAATTAAATAGATATTAATGTGAATTCTTGTTAAATAAATTAAGTCAAAAATCATAAAATTAACGTCTCTCCAAGAGGACGCTAATTAATAATGGTGTATATCTATCTCAGTGTTTTTGATGATAACAAAACCAAGGACCTTTGGTGGCTCTCCTGTTTGGAATCCTTGACCGAAGTGTTTTTCACACGTTTTCAAGGCCGGATTTTTTCATGCTTTTGCTTAAGGTTTTAGCCTTCCGAATGGGCTTTCTAAGATCTCAAATAAACTTGACATTTCCCATAAACATGCATCCAATTCATGTCTCGATCTTATGGATATGGTTCTCTGGGCTAAACTCTTATTTTTCAGGTTTTTTTTTTATAGTCCGGTCGACCTCCAGCATGACCCCGGTCGACCTGAAATAATAGAATGCAATTCTCTACAGTCTGTCACAGTGGCGGTCGACCGCCCCTAAAATCCCGGTCGACCGGATTTCCCAGGGACCGGCCACCTGCAGGTTTCTCAGTGGCGGTCGACCGCCTGCCCCTGCAGGTCGACCGCCAGCCCCGAGCTACCAACAATTGTTGACTTTTTAACCTTTCGAGATAAGCCACTCTCATGGGAATTGTTTAATCCCTAAGCTACCAAACTCTCCAGATATTGTGGATCTGGTCTGGGGGAGGCCTTGGACCATTCAAGAACCTATATAACTTATACAAGAGGGTTTGGAAAACCCTAATGCTCAAGGAAGATCAAAGGGAGGCTGCCAAGAGGAAGAGAAGGGATTTGGCACTGTAGACGTGAACAGTGCTTCGAGGGAAGTTCTTCATCCTTCTTCATCAAGTCAAGTGAAGATCAACCCAAGGATTCAAGTTGCATCCAAAGCATCCAACCATCTATTAAGGGGGAGCAAATCAAGATTCTTCTATTGTGTTCTAAATTCTTTTTGCCTTCTTAAGCTTCATATGTGGATCTTGTAGTTGTTAAAATATTTCGGTGTGTGTGGATCTTCCTAGATCCGTGTGTGTGTGTTTGTGTGTGTCCTCCGGTGTAGCTGTGTGTGTATTAAGGTGTTCTTACACCTTCGCGGGAACTCCTCTTCCCAGTGTGTAAGTGTTGTGTGTGGTTGATCTTGTAACTTTTTACAAGATAGTGTGTGGATCCTCACAGTCCGTGAGGGGTGGACGTAGGTTGCCGTTGTGGCATCCGAACCACCTAAAAATCGTTGTCGTCGTGTGGTTTGTTCCTTTTCTTCTATCCCCATTCTGTGCAAATTGCATGTGTGATTTTCAGTTCAGTTTTATTCTCGTTTATCCTGAATAATCCGTTTATCACCTTTTAGATCTTGCCTTGTTTTTTGGTTTCTGTTAACCTTGTCTCTCATATAGCATTCTATCACATATTTTATACAAAAAGAAAAAAATCTTCATTAATTTTTTTAACACCCAATTCACCCCCCTCTTGGGTGCCATTTAAACTCGGGACTTCAATTGGTATCAGAGCGAGGGCTCTTTCCTTCACAGATCTAACGATCTAGAGCAAGATTCGATTAAATGGCAAACAAGGGTATGATACCCGAGGGTCACTCCATCAACCGTCCTCCATTTTTTGACGGCTCAAACTACTCTTACTGGAAAAATAGAATGCATGTTTTTCTGAGGGCGCAAGAGTACGAAGTTTGGAGAGTTGTGGACAAGGGTCCTCATAAACTCGGGGCTGATGAAGAAAAATGGACGCCCGAGGAAATTAAGAAATGCACTGCTAATTTTAATGCCATGAATATTATGCAATGTGCAATACACCCTAGTGAATTCTCTCGTGTTTCCATGTGCAGCTCAGCCAAAGAAATGTGGGACAAGCTGCGACTCATATACGAGGGAACTTCAGAGGTCAAAGAAACCAAGGCAAATCTCCTAGTCACTGACTATGAGCTATTCAAAATGAAACTTGAAGAAACCATCTCCGAGATGTTTGCAAGGTTAACAGAGATCACAAATGGTCTCAAAGGTCTCGGGAAGGAATACTCAAATTCCGAGCTTGTGAGGAAGGTGTTAAGGTCCCTACCGTCAGCTTGGCACACAAAGGCCACGGTAATTGAAGACTCAAAGAACTTGTCAACTCTCACCTTGGATGAACTCATAGGATCACTCATGACCTATGAGATAAATATAAAGAGAACAGTTGACGAAGACATCAAAAAGAAAAAGGTCATTGGACTGAAAGCTCACCAATCCGATGACGAATTTCAAGAAGGTGAATCAAGTGACAAAAGCAATGAAGAGGAAGAATTGGCGATGATAACTCGCCAAGTGAGGAAATTTCTAAGGAAGAAGAGAAACTTTCAGGGAAGCTTTAGAAAGGGGTCAAGAAGGCCCATGCAAGCCAAAGGTGAATCGAGCAAGCCAAGTAGCATCATATGCTACGAATGCAAGAAGCCTGGGCATATGAGAGGTGAATGTCCAGATCTAAAAAAGAAATTCAAGAAGGATAATTTCAAGAAACCCAAAGCCATGGTCGCCACTTGGAGCGACGAAGAAGATGAACCATCTGATGAAGAGATTCAAGAACTTGTGGAAAGCTTGTGCCTCATGGCACATGAAGATGAATCCACGGAGGTAAATTCTGACCATGAATTCATTTCCAATGAATAATGGGAATCTGAATATGAAAAATTGTACACTAAGTACAAGAAAACCAGATCTGAAAATAAAACTCTCAAAAAGAAACTTGATGACTTGTCACGCGAAGATATCTTTGCTAAATTTGAGAAACTGGAACAGGAATGGTTTGAGGCTACGGAAGAAAAGGAAAATCTACTGCAAACAATTATAGAATGTGATAAGACCAAAAAGGAACTATCATGCAAGATAACTGAAATGGAGGAAGCATGTGAAAGGATCAAAATTCAAGAACAAATTTTGAAATCCACCAATTCAGAACTCGAAAGGAGAAATGGGTCTTTGACTGAAAAAGTTGCTGAACTTCAGCTCACCTTGACTAGGTTTGTTAAGGGGAAATAAAACCTGGATAACCTACTGGGAGTTAAAGTCAACTTCCAAAAGGAAGGCTTGGGGTACACACCTCAAAACAAAAATTCTTTTGAGCATAAGATCACCACATCCTTTATTCATGAAAAGGACTATAATCATGCTTCATGTTCTGATTCTCAATCCCAACATGTTCAGCCTAAACCACACAAAAATCAAAGAACCTTCTCACATGCTAATTGCTTTCATTGTGGTAGATTTGGTCACGTGATGTCCAACTGCTGGTTCAGACAAAGCACACCTAAATATCATGTTCCATGGACCAAGAAAACATCCACAAGAAGTTGGACTAACTCCTATGGACCCAAACTTGTTTGGGTACCAAAAGTAATTGCATGAGAAGTTTTTTTTCTTGCAGATATGTCTTGAAGCCAGGGGGAGCAAATGGTACTTGGATAGCGGCTGTTCAAGGCATATGACAGGGGACAAGGAATTGTTCTCTACACTGCAAGATAAGGATGGAGGGTCAGTTGTCTTTGGAGGTCAAGATAAAGGTAAAATCATTAGAACTAGCAACATTGGCAAGAATTCTGAAATCCTTATTGAAGATGTGCTTTTGGTGAAAGGTTTAAATCATAACTTGCTAAGCATTAGCCAATTGTGCGATAAGGGTTTTAAAGTTGTTTTTGATGAAACTCACTACATTGTCTTAAACAAAAATTCAAATGAGATCAAATTTCTTAGAAAAAGGAATAACAATGTCTACACTGTTGATATTGATAATGTTTCATGCGATAACTTCTGCTTGGTTGCGAACAATCATGAAAATGCATGGTTATGGCACCGAAGATTAGGTCATGCTAGTTTTGGAGTAATCTCTAAGCTGTCTAGACATGACTTGGTGAATGGACTGCCAAAATTAAAATTTGAAAGTGATAGGATATGTGAAGCTTGTACTAAAGGCAAGCAAACACGAACCTCTTTCAAAAATAAAAACATTATTTCATCTGCTAGGCCTTTGGAACTATTGCATCTTGATCTATTTGGTCCCACTAGAACATCTAGCCTAGGAGGAAAATCCTACGGCTTTGTGATTGTTGATGATTTCTCCAGATTCACATGGGTGTTATTTTTAGCTAATAAAAGTGATGCTCTGATGGAGTTTCAAGTGTTTTGCAGAAAAATCCAAAATCAAAAAGGTTACCTCATCACCACCATCCAGAGTGATCATGGTGGTGAATTTGAAAATCATGATTTCAGCATCTTCTGTGAAGAGCAGGGGTATACACACAATTTTTCATCACCAAGGACGCTCCAACAAAATGGAGTAGTGGAAAGGAAGAATAGAACATTAATAGACATGGCCCGGACCATGCTAAGTGAGAATTCCCTGCCTAAGTATTTTTGGGCTGAGGCGGTGAGTACAGCTTGCTACATCATCAACAGGGCAATGGTAAGGCCCATTCTGATGAAAACTCCTTATGAGCTCTACAAGGGTAAGAAACCCAACATCTCTTATCTTAAACCTTTTGGATGCCCCTGCTATATTTTGAACAATGGTAAGTCCAACCTGGGTAAGTTGATGAAAATAGTGATAAAGGAATCTTCCTAGGTTATGCACTCAATTCTAGAGCTTACCGTCTATTTAATAAAAGGACTTTGGTTGTTGAAGAAAGTCCTCATGTCATCTTTGATGAATCCGAATCAAAACTGATAGACCAAACTTCTTCTACCTTGGATGCAGATGAAGATCCTAAGAACTCAATAAGTGTCAAGGCTAAGGATGAATCATTGGAAGCAACCTCAAGCAATAGTGAAAAAGATGAAGATCCTATACTCGAGACACTACAAGAACCACAAGTGCAGCATCCTGATCTACCCAGCTCCTCCACCCGTCTAAAGGATCATCCAGCTGTGAACATCATAGGCAATTTGGAGGATGGGGTAAGAACTAGGTCCTCTCTAAGGCAAGTTGAAGAGGAAGACTTGATAGCCTTGCTATCACAAGAAGAACCCAAGGACTTTCGTGAAGCTCTTCAAAATGAATCCTGGATTCAGGCTATGCATGAAGAACTGCACCAGTTTGAAAGAAACGAGGTGTGGACTCTCATGCCGCGTCCTAAGAACCATCCCACTATTGGAACTCGTTGGGTTTTCAGAAACAAGTTAAATGATGCGGGATTGGTGGTTAGGAATAAGGCCCGGCTTGTGGCCAAGGGGTATAGCCAGGAGATGGGCATTGATTTTGATGAGTCTTTTGCACCAGTTGCCAGACTTGAAGCTGTTCGAATCTTATTGTCCTATGCTTGTTCTTTGAACTTTAAGTTATTTCAAATGGATGTTAAATCTGCATTTCTTAACGACTATATCAAGGAGGATGTCTTTGTAGAGCAGCCTCCAGGTTTTGAAGATTCTAAACATCCACAACATGTGTACAAACTCCAAAAGGCCCTATATGGACTAAAGCAAGCACCAAGGGCGTGGTATGAACGGCTTACCTCATTTTTGGTTGAAAATGGTTTCAAGAGAGGTAAGGTTGACCAAACACTTTTCACCAAGAGATCAGGTAAAGACATTTTGGTGGTTCAAGTGTATGTAGATGACATCATCTTTGGGGCTACTAACAATGTCTTATGCAATGAATTTGCAAAAATCATGCAAGGAGAATTCGAGATGAGTTTAATGGGGGAGCTAACCTTCTTTCTTGGATTACAGGTGAAACAAACTTTAGAAGGAATCTTCATCAATCAAACCAAATATACTATTGAACTGTTGAAGAAATATGGGATGGCGGAAGCAAAACCCATATCAACTCCCATGGCTACCACCACAAAGCTGGATAAAGATGAAAATGGTAAAACAGTAGATCCTACACTATTTCGAGGTATGATCGGATCGCTACTGTACCTTACAGCATGTCGCCCTGACATTCAATTCAGTGTATGTCTCTGTGCCCATTTTCAGTCATGCCCCAAGGAATCTCATTTATCAGCCGTGAAACGCATTTTCAGATATCTCATTGGATCCTTAAACTTTGGCTTGTGGTTTCCTATCGGTGGTTCCTTTGATTTAATTGCTTATACCGATGCGGATTATGCTGGGTGCATTGTAGATCGTAAAAGTACAAGTGGATACTGTCAGTTTCTTGGTGGTTGCCTAGTCTCATGGGCCTCCAAGAAACAACATTCAGTAGCTCTCTCAACGGCCGAGGCTGAATATGTAGCCGCCGGAAGTTGTGGAGCCCAAGTACTTTGGATCAAAAATCAACTGCTTGATTTAGATGTTGAAATGAAAACTATTCCAATTCTGTGTGATAATACCAGTGCAATAAATTTGTCTAAAAACCCTGTTCAGCACTCCAGGACCAAACATATAGATATCCGTCATCATTTTCTGAGGGATCATGTAGGAAAAGGGGTCTTTGAATTGAACTTCATTGACACACACAATCAGCTAGCTGACATTTTCACCAAACCTCTAAACCAGGATCAATTTAATAAGATAAGAAGAGAACTTGGGATGTGCAAGGGTGAGAGCATACATGCATAGGTTTGCATCTAAGGTATAGGGTTGCATTTGTAAAAAAATCATGTGCACCGAGGGTAGAAAACATGCATTTTGCCTCTTCTCTTTCTTATGTGTTGTTACTCACCTTGTATGCCTGATTGTAACTACTTATATCCAACCCTTCTTGAATAATTCTTCTATGGCTTAATATTCCTTGCTCAAACATCTGTGGACTCAGTGTGCTGGTACTAAAGGTACTTACTAGGGAAAATCAGAACCTCTTCTCAGTTATGCATCTTGCTCTTTTCACTTCCCTTGTCCTAATTAGTGGCCCCTCTCAGGCAGTCCGTTGCCTATCCCCCAATAGAGAAAGAAAAAGAAAATAAAAAAAAGAAAAAGAAAAGGAAAAAGAGAAAAAGAAAGAAACAAAAAAAAGAAGAATACCTAGTTTTGGGGATTTTGGTCCTGGCGGTCGACCGCCAGGCCCGCGCCGGTCAACCGCCGGCGGCGGACCGGCCCGACTTAGGGGTCAACCGACCCTTCATATATGGGTCTTTTTTCTTCCTTTCTCTCTCTCCTTCACTTCCACTCACTCTCTACCACCAAACCCTAACCCCAACACTCCTCATCTCCACCATCCAAGCCTCCACAACCCTTCTTCCTCCATCCGCACATTGATTCGGTCGTCCCGGCATCACTTCGAGACCTCTTCCATATTGTCGGTTGTGCGTTCGTGGAGATCTCTCTCAACTTCTTCTCTGTTGAAAAGTTCCTCCAAGCCGTAGAAGTGTCCCTTGTGCTTCATCCACATTCCCGGGGTTGAGATCAATTGCTCAAGAGTTTCCCGGTGGGTTTTTCAAGTTCGGAATGCCGCCAAGACGGAGTTCTACCCAAGGTGAAGCTAGCCATCAACGGCAAGCGGCCTCGGCTCCTCCATCTCAGCAAGCTCCTCCTCTGCCTCGAGCACCCTTACCTCCACCCCCTATTATCGACCCTCGCTTGGTTGACTTTGATGAGGTGAATGAGCTCTTCCCGAATTTGTGCGCTCTTTTTGAGGTTCAGGACGGTTGGATGGATTTTGTTACCTGGTACAATTAGTATTATCCTCGGTTGGTGCAGCAGTTCTATGGCTTTTTAGCTGTGAGAAATGACCAGTTATACACCACGGTTGAGGGTGTGGAGCTTCATATCTCTCCGGAGTTATTTCAGCAGGCCCTAGGAGTATCCGCCATGGGTGCAGATAGGGCATATGGTTTTGGTGAAGTTCCAGCAACATTTACTGCTATGACCAGCTGTGAGTATGTACACAGTGTGAGCAATTTGATCAAGCTAAATGCAAATCATTTTCCTCCAATACAGCGAGTCCAGCACCACATGTTTACATCATTGATTTATCCCAAAGTGGGCGGTCGGGATGAGGTTACAGAGGTTCAGCGTTTTCTATTCTATCATGTTATGAATGGTATTCAAATCAATATGGGTCGGCTCATGACTGATCTGATTGGAACCTGTCGTACCTACCTCCGACGGTCTCTTCCCTATGCTTCGCAGTTGACCGGAGTCTTTATTCATGCCGGGATTAATGTGGCAAATGAGCAGTTCATCTATGTTTGGCAGGATGATGTGTACAATAAGCATAAAATTTTCACAGATTTTGGCTACTACTTTGGTCCCGACAGCGAGCTTGTGCGGGACATTCCAGTTTATGGGGAAGATGAGATCCGTGAGGAAGATGATGAGCCAGCGCAGCAGCAAGACGGGGATGTCCCCCCTCCAGTTCTAGCTTAGGAGCAGCCTCCTCCCTCGTCCCCGTTTCACCCGGATCTTGAGATGCCTCCTCCACCCCAGTTTCACCATGGGGAATCGTCCACTCAGGGGGCCGGACAGCGCCCTTCGGTGGACTACGAGGCTCTTGACGGGCGGCTTATCGGCTTGGAGACTCGTGTGGATAACCTTGGGGATCGTCTCTCTACCCTTGGAGACAATATGGGCACTGCGTTTGACACCCTATCAGGGCGCTTGGACACCTTCTCTACTGCTTTTGAGACTCTCTCTACTCAGATGGCCACTCTCACCACCCACATGACTTCTCTCCGCGCAGATTTCGCTGAGTCTGGCCAATCCTTTACCCTCTTGCAGCTCTCCCTTATTGGCATGCGGCGCCAAGATGCGGCTTGTGATGTATCCATTGGTCATGTTCTTGATCTTCTTCACAGTCATGGCCACCAACGTAGCGACATTCGTCGGCACCTTGGCCTTCCACCTACACCTCCCGCCGATCAGCCCCCTCCTGCAGATGCTCCATGAGGCTTTGTTTTGCTTTCACCTCTAGCATGTTCTCTTTTTATCCAGTGCTGCTTGAGTCCCTCCTTCGTCTATCCCATCCCTTTTTGCTATTGACAAAGGGGGAGAAGTAGTAGGGCAGGCTTATTATTTACTTATGTATGTCGTTGTGTGGTTGGGTTGCTTGCTTGCATGTCATGTGAGGGCTGTCCGTAGTGTTAGTCTTTTGCTTAGACTTTGGTTTTAGAGTCGTGCATTCACTCGCACTAATGTATCTTGTAATGAAACTATGATGAATTGAAAGCACTGGTGTTTGAATTCATTTGTTGGCTTTGGTGTCTCATTTCATATTCTTGTTGCCTATCTAGTGATCTGTGCTACATCATGTTGATTGGTTTGATTTGGTGAATGACATTTCTAGCACAACGTTCAATCTGAATTTTTACAACATAAACCTTGGTGTGTAAGCCTAGCGTTTTGTCATCATCAAAAAGGGGGAGATTGTTGTATATCTATCTCAATGTTTTTGATGATAACAAAACCAAGGACCTTTGGTGGCTCTCCTGTTTGGAATCCTTGACCCAAGTGTTTTTCACACGTTTTCAAGGCCGGATTTTTTCATGCTTTTGCTTAAGGTTTTAGCCTTCCGAATGGGCTTTCTAAGATCTCAAATGAACTTGACATTTCCCATAAACATGCATCCAATTCATGTCTCGATCTTATGGATATGGTTCTCTGGGCTAAACTCTTATTTTTCAGGATTTTTTTTGATAGTCCGGTCGACCTCCAGCATGACCCCGGTCGACCTGAAATAACAGAATGCAATTCTCTACAGTCTGTCACAGTGGCGGTCGACCGCCCCTCAAATCCCGGTCGACCGGATTTCCCAGGGACCGGCCACCTGCAGGTTTCTCAGTGGCGGTCGACCGCCAGCCCCTGCAGGTCGACCGCCAGCCCCGAGCTGCCAACAATTGTTGACTTTTTAACCTTTCGAGATAAGCCACTCTCATGGGAATTATTTAATCCCTAAGCTACCAAACTCTCCAGATATTGTGGATCTGGTCTGGGGGAGGCCTTGGACCATTCAAGAACCTATATAACTTATACAAGAGGGTTTGGAAAACCCTAATGCTCAAGGAAGATCAAAGGGAGGCTGCCAAGAGGAAGAGAAAGGATTTGGCACTGTAGACGTGAACAATGCTCTGAGAGAAGTTCTTCATCCTTCTTCATCAAGTCAAGTGAAGATCAGCCCAAGGATTCAAGCTGCATCCAAACCATCCAACCATCTATTAAGAGGGAGCAAATCAAGATTCTTCTATTGTGTTCTAAATTCTTTTTGCCTTCTTAAGCTTCATATGTGGATCTTGTAGTTGTTAAAATATTTCGGTGTGTGTGGATCTTCCTAGATCCGTGTGTGTGTGTTTGTGTGTGTCCTCCGGTGTAGCTGTGCGTGTATTAAGGTGTTCTTACACCTTCGCGGGAACTCCTCTTCCTAGTGTGTAAGTGTTGTGTGTGGTTGATCTTGTAACTTTTTACAAGATAGTGTGTGGATCCTCACAGTCCGTGAGGGGTGGACGTAGGTTGCCGTTGTGGCATCCGAACCACCTAAAAATTGTTGTCGTCGTGTGGTTTGTTCCTTTTCTTCTATCCCCATTCTGTGCAAATTGCATGTGTGATTTCCAGTTCAGTTTTATTCTCGTTTATCCTGAATAATCCGTTTATCACCTTTTAGATCTTGCCTTGTTTTTTGGTTTCTGTTAACCTTGTCTCTCATATAGCATTCTATCACATATTTTATACAAAAAGAAAAAAAATCTTCATTAATTTTTTTAACACCCAATTCACCCCCCTCTTGGGTGCCATTTAAACTCGGGACTTCAAATAAATGACGCCACCCACGGGCATCAATTAATATAAGTTTATTTAATTATAGTTAATTTTAAAATTGGATGGACGTGAATTCTATAATTAACGCATTCATGTTCTCACCGTTTTCTTCCGGTTTTGACCCATACCTCGGGTCTTTTGGAACTCTCATCTCACGTCCGTAGATGGAGTCCATGTTTCATGATTGGTTCACGTTACATACCTCAACTCTCGGTGACATACGAGCCCTCCGTTGGACATTCCATTCCTTCGGACTGGCAACTTAGTCATTGGGACCTCCGTAAGTCTCCTCGCAGCCTTGGATTACCTCAAGGCCAACTGAGCTGGTTGTACCTAATCACCCAGATTTTCAGAATGTCATGGTTTTCATATGGTTTATTGATATATCACCTTTAATACAAGTTCTATCCTTGAACTCTATGTTCCATGAAATCTATCTTGATGTTCTTACATGTTTGAACCTTGAAATTCTTGACCATTAATATGGAATTAGTCTAGACTAAATGTCAGGGGCTATGGGTCCCACTAAAATGACATTTTAAATGCTACGGGTCCTGATCTGACCTTATTGGGCGAGGCAAAGTCCAAACGTTACCGGTATACGATGATCGGGTGCTGGCATTCACCACCTATAGTCGTCTATAACTTATTTCCATGAGGGGTGGTCATATCGTCGTGATTTTTCCCTTAGTACATTGGCCAATCCTATGTAGTGCTAGATGTGCAAACGCTCTCGTGATAGTGATGATCGGGAGTAATTGCCATCATAGTACACAATCCTATGTAGTGCTAGATGTGTAAACGCTCTCGTGATAGTGATGATCAGGAGTAATTGCCATCTTAGTACACAATCCTATATAGTGCTAGGTGTGCAAACGCTCTTGTGATAGTGATGACCGGGAGTACTGCCATCATAGTACATCTCTCTACAACTTATTGTTCGTCATGAAAAGATCTTGAATTGCCTTATTGGAGGGGTTATCATATCGTCGTGATATTCCCTTAGTGTCTTGGCAAATGCTATATAGTGCTTGTAGAAGGAATCGTTCTACTTCTATATCGATCATCATAAATGTTCTTGAATTACCCCCAATGATAGTAGACGTTATCTTGTCCCAAAGATCCTTCATAATAATGGACACATTGAAGCTCTCGTGATAGTGTTCGTCATAGAGAGATTAATGTTATATTTCCTCATGAATGCTCTTGACCTAGCTTGAGAAAGTACTTGTTAAGATCTTGCTATACTCTCTTGATTATCATTGTCCTTACTCTTCATGAGTGTATCTAGCATCTTCCTTACTCGTTTGTTTCTTATAGTTCTTGAATTTATCTCGTGTCATTATAGTTCTCGATTTCTATATCTTTCATGACCTACATGAGCATGTTAAATTGTAATTGACTTAAAGCTAGCTTAGAGCATGAGATATTAAGTCCTACTGAGCATTTGCTCACCCTGCGTTTTCTAATATTTTTCAGGTAATGACCTTAGTGACGACGAGACCGAACATGATGGGCAAGGGAAAGAGTGAAGAGAACTCTGACATCTAGATGAATCGCCTAGTTTGATTATCTTGCGTCTTATGTCTCATTGTAGTTTTTCTTTATTAAGTCTTTTCGTTTATTATGGGCCCGAATATGTAAAGAACTTATATTTGAAATGAAATTTGTTACTTGTCCAAATTGTGTTTTGTGGAAATGACTATGCTCTGATCGAATCAACTGTTTAACTGCCACGTTCCAAGCAAGCAACACGTTCCGCTGCTATCGGTTCGGGGCGTGACACGCCTATTCTTGAATGGGCGCCTACCATGTGAGATGCCAATTTCCTGATCTCGTGATTTTCTCGTGTTCTTAACCCTTAACCGTGAGTTTCTAGGCACTCTCATCTCACATCCGTAGATGGAGTCCCAGTTTTGGTTTATATCGTATACCCCTCAACTCTCGATGATGTTTGAGCCCTCCGCGGGATATTCCTTCCTTCGGACTGGTGATTTCATCATAGAGACCTCCGTAAGTCTACGCTAGCCTTGGATTCCCTCAAGACAGCCGAGCAGGTTGTACCATAAAGACCCTATACACCGAGTCACAGTCATGTCCCTCTAAAGAAACATGATGAACTAGCCCTCATAGAGAGCTGTTTCTAGCCTCTTTTGAGAAATTAGTAACTTTCTGGAATTAGCGTCTAGGAAAGTAGACGCCAATTTGAATGGGCGACCGAGTGCACGGACACCAATTCTTCATGCTAATAACTTTTTCCCAGAATGAGCGACCATAATAGTGGACGCGAATTCTGAATCGGCGGCGACCAAGATGGACGCCATTTTTCCAGATTTTCTTATGTCTCGGATTTATACATAAGTCATCCCTACATGAATTTCTGTCCTTGAAATCCAAATTTTGTGAATCTACCTTATCATCCTACAAAGGCTTATTCCTTTGGAATTCTATTGGCTATAAAACTATAGTGGATGTCTAAATAAATATTACATGACCCAATGCCTATGCATATAGGGCTTGATCTGGTCCTAGGAGGAGCACCCGAAAGTACTTATGCCCATGGGAGTTGATTGATCACGGTGTGGCATTGCACCGAAGTGCATGACTAGCTTGATTTATGGCATTCCATAATCTCTAATAGTACTTGACTTGATACATGACACGACATGACTTGCGTGACCCATTACGGGTATTTACTTGCTTGAATGAAATAGCTAATTCTTGTGACTCGACTTGTTAACACTTGCTCAGCACACTTGATATTACATACATGTACACTTGATATTACTTGCTTATCTCTCCATGAATTAAGTGCAATATTCTTGATCTTTACTTTCTCATTATTCTCATGCATGCCTGCATACATGAGCATGCCAGATTTTAAATGTGTAAATTACTTAAAGCAATATCCAGAATAGAGATATAATTCCTACTGAGCATTCGCTCACCCAGTTTCATTCCAACATTTTTCAGGTAACTCGGATAGCGACAACCAAACGGATGGGAACGAGACCGAGTGAAGAGCGCTAGAGCCACCGATCATCGAATTATCGTCTAGTCGTGTCTCTTTGATTTCTTGAGTCCTTTTCCCTTGTACTTCTCAGTTATGTTGGTCTAGTTGGTCGGAACTTGTTAAGGGTTGTAGCCTTGTGGTTATTATGGGTCATTGTCTTGTGGTCATTTGGATTATTGTCATTTGAAATATTAGTATTATTGTGGGAATTTAAATTCTGGTTATTATTTATCTTACCTTTTGGACACTCCGTCTTTGTGTCGAACTCCTTGTTTGCTCTGATTGACATGATCGATATAAACTCGTCACGCGTACCGGGTTCCTTTCGCGCTCGGGACGTGATGCACACACACACACACACACACACACACACACACACACACACACACACACATATATATATATATATATATATATATATGTATATGAAATTCTGAGTTGCTACATCCTCCCTCACTTAAAAAGGATTTGGTCTTCCAAATTCACATGATTCATTACAAAATAAAGGAAGAATCACCAATCTCACCCGCTCAACACAAGATGGTCAGAAAGTTCTCTCTCTAGATTCTAGAGACAGAAGCTTCGGGAATTCGTTTTCCCGCCTGGTGCTTTTGCTCGTTCCTTCCCCCTCCCTGCCGGCTATGGCCGGTATGGCGGGGGGTCCTCTGCTGCCGGCGGGGAAATCTAATACTGACCAGGTAACTCAGGCTTCTCCTTCGACCGAGGTTCGTAAGTCATATGCGCAAGTGCTCCTGGACAAAGTATATCAAGCTCTTCCTCCCATCCCGATTAAAGAACCGGCATTCACAGATCGGGGTGAACCTGCTGTATATTTCTCTAATTCTGATATTCAAGCTTCTATGCAGTCTCTTCAGTTTGCTATAGTGGCCAAGTGTTCATATGGTAGGCCATCATTTACGGAGATTAAGAGCTTTCTTTCTCAACGGATGGCGCTCTCGACGGGTTTTATTATCAGCAAGTTGAACCCGAGACACCTCCTGTTCAGATTTGATAGTGAAAAGGATTTCACGAAATTACTCATTCAAAAAAACTTGTACATAAAAGGTTTTTTGTTTCGATTCTTTAGGTGGACTATCGACTTTAATTTTGATGTCGATCCACCTACGATTCCAGTCTGGATTGGCTTTCCGGGCCTGCCGGTGAATTTATATCATGAAGACTGTCTTCGATCCATCGCTGGGAACTTTGGCTCTGTGCTGCGCATTCATGAAAAATCTTTAACGATGGCAGATACCTCTGAGGCGTTAGTTTGTATAGAATTGGATCTATTAGCCATGCGCAGGGAGCGATTATGGATTGATATGGATGGATATGGGTATTGGCAATCTGTCAATTTTAATCGGGTTCCATCTCTTTGCTCGTATTGTCTGAAATTGGGGCACTCAAGTACTGAATGCAAGAGGAAGATGAATCGTAGCCGTCCTCACCTGGGGATTAATTCAGAATTGAAAAATGCTAAACAGATCTTCATGCCTCGTCATCCACCACCGCCAGATGTTCGACATAATGTCATTCTGGAAGAGCAATTGGAAGAAGTAGAGCAAGATCTGGATACTCTGGGTGAACTAAACCCTATACAAGAAGAGATTAATTTGGCCAATATTTTGTTGGAAGAAGGGATTCCCACGGTTATGCCGTCAGATGAGTTAATAGAGAATTCAACATCTGCTCAGGTTAAAAGTGACAATTCAATGTCAAAGCTAGATAATGACAAGTTAACAAGCTTAGTTGTTGATGCTCCTCAAGATACTAATCTCTATTCAGAAAAGTTGGATTTGGTCAGGAATTCAAAGGTTGCCAGTCTTGCCAAATCTGAGAATCTGAGGGTGATGGTGGCTCAGAAATCTGATTATGGAGCTCTCCCTGATGTTTCAGGTTTTCCTGGTGAATTAATCAATGATGCGCGCATTACCAGGGCCAAATTCAAGGTTCTAGCTGCTCATTCTTCTCATTATTCTAATGATTGATTCTACGCTTATATGGAATGCTAGGGGTATGGGAAATAAAGCGACTGTTAACAGTCTGGCTCATCTAGTAAAGGTTAACAACCTTGGTTTGGTTGCCATATCTGAACCTCATATTGCTTTTAATCGTGCTTTAAAAGTGGCCCATCGCATTAATCTTCCTAGTGTTATTGGCAATAATGGAGATACTTCCAATATTTGGCTTTTCTTTAAGGCTGGCATCAGTCTGGAGACAATTGAATTGCACAATCAGTTCATTACCGTTGCTATTAAAGAGAATGATACTATAAATTTTTTCTTTACTGATGTCTATGCTTCCTGTTGCCCCACTACTCGCAGGGAGATGTTTGATGCTCTGATGGCTTTCAACTCTAGTGAAAATTTTCCTTGGATAATTGGGGGGGACTTCAATTGTGTGATCTCTCCTAATGAGAAAATGGGTGGTCTGTTGGCTTCTGCATCATCTATGCTGATTTTCAGAGCTTTGTTGCAGCTACTGGCCTAATCGATGCTGGTTTTTCTGGTTCCTCTTTCACTTGGTCTAATAATCAGGCTGGAGCTTCTCATATTCGGGCTAGACTTGACAGAGTGTTTATCAACTCTAAGTGGATGAATTCTGATCATCAATTATTGGTTTAGCATCTGACTAGGGGTCCCTCTGATCATGCCCCGTTATTACTTAATATGTGTCCCAGAAAGCAAATGCCAGGAAGATTTATTTTTCAACAGATGTGGACAACTCACTCTGATTTCAGGAAATTTATTGAGGATAAATGGAGCCAACTGGAGACCTTGAAGCACCCTTTCTATTCTCTACAGAATAAGCTTATAAATCTCAAAAAGGCTTTGAAGATATGGAACAAGGAGGTCTTTGGTGATATCCACTTAGCTATTAAGATGGCTGAATCTCAGTTAATAAGATCCCAAGATGCCTTCGATAGTCATCCCTCTATTGACAATAGGTTGAATTTATCCAAAGCTAATGCTGAGTTGAAACAAGCCCTACATAGAGAGGAAATTTTCTGGTTCCAAAAATCTCGGATTCAATGGTTACAGCATGGGGATCGGAATACTAGATTTTTTCACAATTACACAAAGGTCAGAAGGCAAAAAGCTTTTATTCATAAACTTCAGATCAATGGAGCTTGGGTAGATGATCAGGCTGTTTTATTGGATGGAGCTGTGGATCATTTTAAGTCTCTTTTCTCTTCTGAGGAACATTACAGAAATGAGGAGCTTCTGGATTGTATCCCTAAATTGGTGACAGAAGAACAGAATAACATATTATGCTCCATCCCTTCAAATGAGGAGATCAAGATCATTGTCTTTTCTGCATCTAGCAATAGTTCTCCGGGACCTGATGGGTTTTCTGGATCCTTCTTTTCTTCTTGTTGGGATATTGTGGGCAATGATGTGGTTGCTGCTGTTCAAAGTTTCTATCAGGGATGGGGCCTTCCTAAGGGTGTTACTTCTTCCATCCTCTGCTTGATTCCTAAAGTGCAGAATCCCTCGTCTTTTGCTGACTTTAGGCCCATTAGTCTCTGCAATTTTATATATAAGGTGGTTTCCAAAGTCATAAGCAACCGGATGAGAAGTATTTTATCTGTGATTATATCTGAAAATCAGAGTGGCTTCGTTCAAGGTAGAAGTATTACAGAAAATTTTTTGCTGGCTAAGGAGCTTTTTATGGAACTTGATAGACCGGTGAGAGGCCATAACATTCTTGTTAAGCTTGATATGGCTAAAGCTTATGATCGGATAGAGTGGGATTTCATTTTTCAGGTGTTGGAAAAGTTTGGCTTCTCCCACAGATTTAATTCTCTCATTGCCCAACTTTTGATGAATTGTTGGTTTTCCATAGCATTGAATGGTCATTTACATGGGTATTTCAAGTCCACTAGGGGGGTGAGACAGGGTGACCCCCTTGCTCCTGCACTCTTTATTATTGCGGAGGAGGTTTTGAGTAGGGGACTACTTCAACTTTTTTCCTCTGGTAAGTGCCAATATTTCCATGCCTCCCGTAATACCATTCCAGTTTCTCATATCCTATTTGCGGATGATACAATTATTTTTATGAATGGGGGCATTTCTTCAGTCAAAACTTTACTTGATTTTCTCAAGAAGTATGAGAATTGTTCAGGGCAGAGGATAAATTCCAGCAAGAGCTCCTTTTGTACATCCAAACACATGCATCATCAGGCTATCGAGAGAATTCATAACCTCACTGGCTTTCTTCATAAATCTGATAGTATTGTCTATCTAGGCATTCCTCTTTTTAAAGGCAGAAGCAAAGTTCCCCATTTCAAGTTTCTCTTGGACAAAATTAATGCCAAACTGATGGGATGGCAAAGCAAATTTTTATCACAGGCAGGGAGACTTTCTTTGATAAAATCTGTGCTTTCTGCCATTCCAATTTATACTGTTAGTTCCACATCTATCCCATACAGTATCAGTAAGCAAGTTGGATGCATTTGTGCCAATTTTTTTTGGCAAGGCTTAGATCCTGTACACAGAAGACATTGGGTGAAATGGGACACAATCTGCTGTCCACAAGCCATTGGGGGCCTCGGAGTTCGAAATATTCGGGACATACAAATGTGTTCTTTTGTCAAACAGCTATGGTCTGCTCTCCATGTTAATTCTCTATGGGCCAATTATATCAGAAAGAAGTATATTAAGGAGCAGCATATTTTAGAATGCAAAGTCCCATTTCCTGCTGGCATCAAATATAGGGATTTCAACAAAGCTAAGTCCATCCTGATGGCTGGCAAGAAGATGATTATTTTCAATGGGAAGTCCACTAATTTCCTCAGAGATAATTGGTTCAAAGGAAAGTCTTTTTCTGATTCTCTCAGCGATAATATGGATTGTCAGGTGAATTGTTCTGTTCAGGAAGCATTGGCCAATCACCTCCATCCTGTTTGGAATTACATTACAAATGGTGATCTGAAAACTGAAATTCAGGAATTTGGTACTCAAGATGGGGATGACATTCCCATATGGTCTTTCTCCTATTCGGGTAGTTTTGATTTTAAATCTACATACAGATACATTAAAGAGCAGCAATCGGACCTTTATAAAGTTAAACTTTGGAACTCCAAATTTCCACCTAGAGCAGCTTTATTCTATTGGAAAATGTTGAACCATGTTGTCCCTGTGGATGGCAGAATTCAACAGAAGGGCATACAACTTGCATCTTGTTGCAGCTGCTGCTTAAATTCTAATCATATTGAAGATTGGGACCATCTATTCATCTATAGTGAGCTTGCGAGCTTTTTATGGAACAAATTTAGTCCCCTTCTGGAAGAATCTCATTTGTTGATTGCTTCCATTAGGACACGGCTGTTATTGATTTTAAAGGATTCAATAATTTCCACCCCTCAAGGTTTCTTGAATCTTTTGGTGTCTATGACAATTGTGTGGGAAATATGGAAACAGAGATGCTTAACTAGAATGGAAGGCTGCCAGGTTAATTTCTTGCGGTGGGGCAGAATGATCAAAGATGAGATTGGTCAGACCTTCAATCAACATTCTTTTTTCATGGAATTCAATTCTCCATTTATACAGACACTTAGGCAATGGGGGTTCTATTTTCAGAACAAGGTTCTCCAAATTACAGCAGTTAGATGGATTGCTCCGGCTGTGGCATTTGCATTAAATGTGGATGGTTCCTGCAGAGGAAATCCGGGAGCTTCGGGTGGAGGAGGCTGCTTCAGAGATAATCATGGTAATATTCTGCTGGGTTTTTCTTACTATTATGGGATTGGTTCTAGTATTGTGGCTGAAGGGAGAGCCCTCCTTGATGGTCTTAGATTGGCAAAGCTACATAGTATTCCTATTTCTATTATATACACAGATTCTAAGGTGCTGGTTAATCTTTTGAATGGCATTGGCTCTCCTCCATGGCATCTCCTTCCGTGGTGGAAATCCTTGGAGGTTTTATTCCACTCTAGTACTTATACAATTACTCACATTTTTCGGGAGGCTAACCAACTGGCTGATTCATTGGCCAAGCTTGCTGTGGATATGGGGTGTAATTCTGAATTTCTCTCCATAAGGGAGCTTCCAGCAGCAGCCAAAGGGTTTGTGAGGGCGGATGCTCTTGGTATGCCAAACCTTCGTGTTCGGCGTGTTAGTTCTTGATGGGACAAACCGTATATGCCTGAGATACAATATTCGTACTGATACTTGGGTGGGTGGGCTTTATGTTCTGCTGCCACTACCTTGTGAGTTTACAACTGTATAGGATTGTATTCCTTTTTGACTTTCCGGGCGATTGTCCCCTCATGTATGTTACTTCATTTCAAAATCAATAAAATTAGCATCTAGCGGCTGAGGTGGAGTGGGACCATTCCCTACCTCTGGTATGGGGGTGCACTCTCCCTTTTGCCACTTGATGACTTGAGTTGGAGGAAAAAAAAGATTCATTAGAAAACAAGAGAAGTACCAATAATACTAAGCTGAAAATAATTTTGTATACTTCTTCTTAATCGCATCCTCCAATTCCCATGTGGCTTCTTCTTGTCCACGACGGCTCCATTAGATTTTAACCATTGGTATTGCTCTATTCCTTAGTTGATGTAATTTTTGATCTAGTATCTTGACGTGTTTCTCCTCATAAGACAAATCCTTTTGTAGTACCAGATCATCATGTTGGATCACATACAATGGATCAGAAATATACCTCTTCAGCATTGACACATACAAAATATCATGCACTTCTGCCAACTTTGGGGTTAATGCTAGCTTGTATGCTACTTCCCCAACTCTATCAAAGATTTCAAATGGACCCATAAATCTCGGACTTAACTTTCCTTTAACTCTGAATCTTTGGATTCCTCGGGTAGGTGATACCTTCAAGAAGACATGGCCACCGATTTGAAATTTCAGTTCTCTTCTTCTATTGTCAGCATAACTCTTCTGTCGGGATTGAGCAACTTTCAGTCGGTCCCTAATCATCTGGATATTCTGAGTAGTTTATTGAATCATATCAGGACCTACTAACTGCTTCTCCCTAATCGCATCCCAACATATGGGCGATCTACAACTTCTAACATACTATTGGCCCAGAGAGATGGCGGACAAGAAGGGGGGTTGAATTGGCCCCTTGTCGAGATGGCGATTTTTAAAAACTTTCTTAACTAAACACAGTGGAATTAAAACTAACAGCGTTAGTTACCCTAAACAGGTGTGAGATTAAAAGAGTTCTCTCAAGCTTTCCGATCTCACTCAAATTAACAATGCAAGTAATCAGATATGAACAAACACAGATTACAGAAAGCAGACGTATCAATGTGTAGTAGAGTAGTGAATAAAAATCTATAAAGTAGACTTGTGAATGGAGGTAGGAGAAATGGACAATCACACAGGCATTCAAACGAGACACAAACATTTTTAGGTGGTTCGAGACCACGACGGGCTCCCTACGTCCACCCCTCACCGACCCGGTGAGGCTTCACTAACACGCTACCGAAGTAGCAACACGGGGACGAACCCCAACACCACACACACTGCTTCTACAGCAATACACACACGCAGTCGGGGAACTCACCCCGGACGCAAAAACCACACGGAGACTCAACTCCGTTCACCACACACAGATGTTCTTCGATGTTCAGAAAAGTAAGAAGATATACAATATAGCTCCCAACAGTATGTAAATAGAGAAGACTATCATCAGGAAATGGATAAAAGATGTAGAAAGCTTCCCCTTCATTTTTCCACTGGCTGTTAGAAGATCTTTCTTGAAGTTCAGGTTGGAGGAGTTGAATCTGCAGGATGTTGGAGCAGCCGGTCCTTCTTCTTGAAGATCCAAGATATGTTCCTACAAAAATCGTGAATAGATGAGTCTATCAAAGCCCTCTCATCTCCACCTTGCGGCCGCACTCCTTTCTTCTCCCTGCAACAGATAGAACAATATTAGCGCAAGGATTTTTCTCCTACGATGGAGATCGCAGGGTATAAATAGGGCTAGAATAAAGAACGAAAGACCACAAAGCCCTTGTAAAAACCCTTCAAATACACACCCAATAGATGGGTGAAACCCTAAGGGTAATATGGTAAAGTGTCAGTCCAATCAGATCACAAAATGGATCTTTCGAAACCAATCTGGAAAACACGATCCGGATCTGACTGGGCAAGTGTCGACTCTTGGAGTCGACACATTATTCAGCCAGTTCTGTTCCGGTTGAATAAATCAACGCACATGCTGAAGTGCACTTGTGTAGAACTAGTTATGGTCGGTGCATATTGTGTAAAACACAAATACAAAGTCAGTGCACAAGTGGACAAAAGTCAAGTGTATAGACAAGGTCTGTTCAAAGAACCCATGGTCGATGCAAGCTGGGTCGGTGCAAGGTTTTGTGCACATGAACAAACCCAGTGCATATGCCAAGGTCGGTGCAAAGTGAGACTCAGTGCAAGTTTTACAAAGCAAGGATATAGGTCGGTGCAAACTAGCAAATGCAAGGTCAGTGCAAAGTGAAACTCGGTGTAAGTTTTACAAAGAACAGGGTCGGTGCAAACACAAACACAGTCGGTGCACATTGTGTGTTAGACCAATAGAAAAGGTCAGTGCTAAGTTGCAAAGCACTAAAACAGGTCGGTGCACTTTTGTGAATTGGACCTATAGACAAGGTCGGTGCAGTTAAGCACGGTCAGTGCACATAGAGCAAGTCGGTGCAAGCTTTAGATGCAAGTGCACTAAGAGCAGGTCGGTGCATATCAATAAAAAACAGAGATAAGGTCGGTGCAACACCCATGGTCGGTGCAAGATTGTATGCAGCAAATAGGATGGGCTCGGTGCAAGCAATGGGTCGGTGCAAAGTTCTGTAGCAACAATAGGGTCGGTGCAATTTAAAGAAGCCAAGCACTCGGTGCACATTTATAAGGAGGCAAACACGGTCGGTGCATATAAACAAAGACCACCACATATGAAACTCGGTGCAAGTATGGTGCACATGAACAAAAGTCAGTGCATAAAAGAAGTAGGTATGTGCACAAATGAAGGTCTGTGCACATGGCGTGAAGCACAAGGACAAAGTCAGTGCAAGTATAAACAAAGGTCAGTGCACATCTAAAGAACTTGGTGCAAGTTTGAACAAAGGCAAAGGAAAATATTGGCGAGAAAAACAACTCCCAGGGGTCGACCCTTGGGGTCGACCCATGCAACCAACCAACATGAAAACAGAGAGACCCGAAGGCTCGGGAACTCTCAGGGGTTGACCCCAGGGGTTGACCCATGGGGTCGACCCACTGAAATCCAGAAACTAAAGATATGCAATGAATTAATGTCCAGATCTTTCAAACCCCAATCAAGATAATAATAAATCAAATGCAAAATTTAAACCTTACCAAGTATCTAATGGATTGAAAGCTATTTGTTTCCTGCATTAATTCACTCAGACATCATCATAAACATATCAAATGACAAGCACACTCACTTGTCATAGCCCATTAAAACACAATCTCTCATACCAACAGGTTCATACATAGAAACACCATTATCCATCAACCTTCTGTCAAGCCACTCCTCAAGGAAAATTCAGTTCAAAATGATTCAACCCATTTGAGAAAATGATTTAGCCAATAGAATAACATGCAGTGAAGATATGAAAACTATCAAGACTACATGCAGTAAATAAACTTAAACCCATCATATAAACTTGGTTCAAGCTCAAGAACACAACTAGAAAAGTGCATGAGTTTACATCCAAACATTATCATATTTCAGCATGGATAAACCCATGACTTTCATTAAGAGACCACTGAACAACAAAGTAGGAACCAAGGCTCGAAGAGCCAGGGGTCGACCCATGGGGTCGACCCTTGCAGTGGGAAAGAAAGGATCTGCCTAAAGGCAGTCCGGTTCAACCCAAAAACATCCGCTGCCATTTAACCAAAATCAAAGGCCTTGAGACCTTTTATGAAAACATGATTTTATCAATGAAAACCATCATGTATGAAGTGCATCCAGAGATCAAGGTCAATGCATATGATGGAAGCACTATAGGAGAGAGAGTGCAAATGACCCAAGGTCTAAGCATATGAAGCAAACATTAAAGACGAGGTCGACTTCACATGGCACATTTTGCATCTAAAGAAATTATCCACCAAGCATCCAAACCTGCAAAACAATATATCAACATATTTATCATCAAGATGCCATTAAACATAAAACACACAGTATATTGGAGTCTTCATAACCATTGTCAAAGATAAGGAGGGGCGCATAGAACCCAACAATCTCCCCCTTTTTGATGATGGCAATATATTGTGACCACAAAAGCTCTCTCCCCCTTTGACATTATCAAAAAGTGGGGGATGAGATAAACATATGTGAAATGGCATGAATCCAACAATGAACCTCCCATAAAAGGAAGGTGTGAGAATTATGAACAAGTATAAAACTAAGAACATGTGTGAAACTATGAACATTTATCTAGAGATGAAATTTGAAATATGAAACTATATGCAGAGTTTCAGACTAAGTTATGCACAAAATGTCTTGTGTTAAAAAACATGTTATTCTCCCCCAATTGTCAAGAACAAAAACTAACTGACAATGGGTTAATTAACATGATATTTACAAGTATAAGCTAAAGATGCATCAAGATGAAATGAAGTATGATATGAACAAGACGGATTAAGCAGTCAAACACTCAAGCATGCATAGTTAAAAATAGACTCATGCAAGTCCCTTCGGGACGGGTGTAAGGATAATGCAATTGACTGTTGAACATGATGATCATGAACAATACTAAGAAGGTCGTGCTTACATAAATGAAGTACTGCATTAACCATGAAAGATGACTGATTCATAAAGAACATTCACACAATCAAACCCAAGGTGTATATGTGAAAGATTGAGCAATGAATTCCAAAGCGATATGGATAATCAGATTTTCTAAAGAACACTAAAAAGAACTTATCATCCATAATACACTTTCATACACAATTCTCGAATATTGGTAGCTACGTATGACCCAAATTTTTTGATAAAACTCAAAATGGTGACTAACCTTTTGACACGAGTCATACCCTTTGTCTCAGTGGCATTTCCCGATTACTCAGTTTCATCACTTATCTTAACTATGGATTTTGTCACTTTTCGGCGCGAGTTGTATCCTTTGTCTCAGGGACACTTCCCGACTACTCGGTGGAAAATCACACTTATTTTTAATGTGGGTTTGTTTCTCCTTTCGACACGAGTTTCCTCCTTTGTTTCAGGGGGGATTCCCAGTTACTCGGATCCACATTCCACTTATACATCTTTTTGGTGGGGCAAACAACTTTTTCCTCACGAGATATGTGATTTCCATGTAGAGATTCAAGAATCCTCTAAAGTGTTGAGAGGAAAACTGAAATCCTTATTCGATTGAATCATTTAACTTAAAAAGGTGCAAAGTCTGTGGGTGGTTGTACTGAATGTAAAAGATGAATTAGTTTAATCACAGTAATGTCTCCCCCTAAATGTATGCACGGTTATAAAAAATCTCCCCCTTAATATATGCCATGTAGCAAACATGTCTAAATCAATGAAATTTCATTTAGCAAGGGATGAGTCATAGAAAGAGTAAAAAAGATGGGTGATATTTTATATACAATCAAGCATGCATTGGGATAATTTATCACACAGGTTGATCACCGGTACGTGGCGGAGATAGAGGTCCAAAGACCTTACTCACGCATAAAGAAAGCTTCCAGGTGGATGTAATCCACCTTTCCACTGACGTCATTTTATATACCGGTCAATCATGGCATTCAAGCACACGAGTATGAAGTATATGAATTTATATGCATGTAAGTGGACAGATAATCGAAGACCCTTTTTATTTACAAGTATGCAAAGATGTGTATGATATGTGCAACGTGTATCATGCAACTAAATATGTAAATTGTGTATGCAAAAGTGAACCATTATTTATAAAAAGTGATTAAAAGTGTAAAAAACTTTATGCACAGTGTTAAGCATTTAAAGATTGAATCGTTATTTGCAGAAAGTGTGTAAAGGGTGAAAGACCTTATGTGCTATGTAAGACATTCAAAAACTAAATTTACTCACATGATGTGAAAAGAGAAGTGTGTTCAACTCATCTAAGCATGAAGCTCACAAGATCTCATCATTTCAGAAGTTGCCAAAATCAACAAAATAGGAATGCAATTTTTGAATGTGAACTCCAGACTCAATTTTTACCTTTTCAAATTTTCAAAATGAGCCTAACCAAAGTAAGTTCTCAAAATTAAACCATTTTCTTTCTCACCTTGAGAGTCCTTTATATATTAATGTTCCTTGACCTCAAGGCGCCCCTGCAAAATAGGTTCTCATTTTGGAGATTTGGGTACCCAAATCATCTTGGGTCCCGAGGGGTTAGTTCTAGCACGAACAAATGGATTCTTGTATTTCTTAGCAAACCAATCATCATCGAATCTCATTATAGAATAATCATCCATAGAATGACCATTCTCACCACAATAATAGCAATAAGAAAACTTTCTCTTCATAAACCAATTGTCATCATTTTTCATTAAGGAACAATTATCCATTACATGTCCAAGCTCACCACAATAGTGACATGAAAAATTCTTTTTGACAAACCATTCATCATCATTTTTCTTTGTGAAGTAATTTTTAAAAACATGACCATGTCATCCATAGTAGTAGCAATGAACATTGAAGTTTTTCTTCATAGGTTTTTCATGATTTTTATAATCATTAACAATTTCCATTCTCGACTTCAATGCCTCATTATCATCGAATTTCATCAAAGAGCAATCATACATATCATGTCCAAAGTTCCCACAATAAAAGTATGAAACATTCATTCTTTTTCTTGATGCATGATTATGTTTAACAATTGGAGGTTTTGCATACACACAAGATCAATCAACAACCTTTTTCAATTTTTGATTTTCCTTATCACAAGTGGAGAATGACTCATTCAAATTCTTGATTTGATTTTCTAAAGATGAAATATGCAATTCAGACTTAGCAATTTCTCCTTCACACAATGCAAGTTTATTATTCAAGAGAGAATTAATCATTTTATAACTTGTAATCTCTTGTTCCATAGCATGAAGATTTTCACAATCATCAACAACCACATGTTTTCCTTTTTCAAAGGGAAGCAATTTTTCAGATATAGTTGTATTTAAATGCTTTAACTCTTCATTCTTTTTAGCAAACTTTTCATTTTGAAGTTTTTAAATAGTCATTACATTCATGGTTTCATTGGAGTCGACAGACTTGGATAAATCACTCCTCAGATTTCTCAACTCCTCTTCCAATTCAATAGTTTTATCATTTATGTTCTTGAAGCTTTCAATTTCATATCTTAGCTCCTTTAGCCTTTCAGATTTTTCAACATTCAGAATACCTTTCCCTTTTTTAAGAAGGAGTAGTTTTTGAGATATAGCAGTATTCAACCTTTTCAGATTCTCATTATCTTTTTCCATTTGTTGAAGTTCTGAAATTTTTGCCAGTAAAGATTTATTTTCAGTTTTCAGAATTGAAATAGTTTCTTTATAACTAACAACCTCAAGCATGGAAGACTTATTTAATTTCTCAAACTTAGCACATTTTTCACATAAAAGATTATCAACATGAGAGCTTTCAATTTTCTTTTTCAAATTCTTATTTTCAGATTTTAATGTTTTATACCTATCAAACAACTCATCATAAGCATTTAGCAATTCATCATAGCTCAATTCATCATCATCATCATCAGAATCGGAATTTGCCTTGGAGTTTTCCTAGCTTTGACATTCATTTTTTTTGTTTGCCACGAGGCACTCATCATTGTTGCAGCTTCCTTTTTGGGCCTTGCTTAGCCCATCCAAGATATCTTTGGTTGACCTCAAGGATGAAACGAACGGATATACGCTAGTGTTCACTGCAGCCTTAAGAATATCCAAAATAAAAAGATTATCAGAATCCTTTTTCTTGTGCTCATCAGTCCACTTTGACTTATCTTTTGGTAGAGCATGAGGACCATTAGTCATCTTGGGTCCCGAGGGGTTAGTTCTAGCACGAACAAATGGATTCTTGTATTTCTTAGCAAACCAATCATCATCGAATCTCATTATAGAATAATCATCCATAGAATGACCATTCTCACCACAATAATAGCAATAAGAAAACTTTCTCTTCATAAACCAATTGTCATCATTTTTCATTAAGGAACAATTATCCATTACATGTCCAAGCTCACCACAATAGTGACATGAAAAATTCTTTTTGACAAACCATTCATCATCATTTTTCTTTGTGAAGTAATTTTTAAAAACATGACCATGTCATCCATAGTAGTAGCAATGAACATTGAAGTTTTTCTTCATAGGTTTTTCATGATTTTTATAATCATTAACAATTTCCATTCTCGACTTCAATGCCTCATTATCATCGAATTTCATCAAAGAGCAATCATACATATCATGTCCAAAGTTCCCACAATAAAAGTATGAAACATTCATTCTTTTTCTTGATGCATGATTATGTTTAACAATTGGAGGTTTTGCATACACACAAGATCAATCAACAACCTTTTTCAATTTTTGATTTTCCTTATCACAAGTGGAGAATGACTCATTCAAATTCTTGATTTGATTTTCTAAAGATGAAATATGCAATTCAGACTTAGCAATTTCTCCTTCACACAATGCAAGTTTATTATTCAAGAGAGAATTAATCATTTTATAACTTGTAATCTCTTGTTCCATAGCATGAAGATTTTTACAATCATCAACAACCACATGTTTTCCTTTTTCAAAGGGAAGCAATTTTTCAGATATAGTTGTATTTAAATGCTTTAACTCTTCATTCTTTTTAGCAAACTTTTCATTTTGAAGTTTTTAAATAGTCATTACATTCATGGTTTCATTGGAGTCGACAGACTTGGATAAATCACTCCTCAGATTTCTCAACTCCTCTTCCAATTCAATAGTTTTATCATTTATGTTCTTGAAGCTTTCAATTTCATATCTTAGCTCCTTTAGCCTTTCAGATTTTTCAACATTCAGAATACCTTTCCCTTTTTTAAGGAGTAGTTTTTGAGATATAGCAGTATTCAACCTTTTCAGATTCTCATTATCTTTTTCCATTTGTTGAAGTTCTGAAATTTTTGCCAGTAAAGATTTATTTTCAGTTTTCAGAATTGAAATAGTTTCTTTATAACTAACAACCTCAAGCATGGAAGACTTATTTAATTTCTCAAACTTAGCACATTTTTCACATAAAAGATTATCAACATGAGAGCTTTCAATTTTCTTTTTCAAATTCTTATTTTCAGATTTTAATGTTTTATACCTATCAAACAACTCATCATAAGCATTTAGCAATTCATCATAGCTCAATTCATCATCATCATCATCAGAATCGGAATTTGCCTTGGAGTTTTCCTAGCTTTGACATTCATTTTTTTTGTTTGCCACGAGGCACTCATCATTGTTGCAGCTTCCTTTTTGGGCCTTGCTTAGCCCATCCAAGATATCTTTGGTTGACCTCAAGGATGAAACGAACAGATATACGCTAGTGTTCACTGTAGCCTTAAGAATATCCAAAATAAAAAGATTATCAGAATCCTTTTTCTTGTGCTCATCAGTCCACTTTGACTTATCTTTTGGTAGAGCATGAGGACCATTAGTCATTAAGTTCAAAAGCCTCGGATTAGTACTAGAAATCCAAACACATAATTTTCTAAGCCATGATGTGAAATCAAAACCATCGAAGACAGGAAGCACTTTTACACTAGACATCATGAAACGATCTTTTCTCTTAGATCGTGAGGTCCGCTAAAAAATCAGAGACTGGGCTCTGATACCAATTGTTGGCCCAGAGAGATGGCAGACAAGAAGGGCGGTTGAATTATCCCCTTACCGAGATGGTAGATTTTAAAAACTTTCTTAACTAAACACAGTTGAATTAAAACTAACAGCGTTAATTACCCTAAACAGATGTGAGATTAAAAGAGTTCTCTCAAACTTTCGATCTCACTCGAATTAACAATGCAACTAATTAGATATGAACAAAGATAGATTGCAGAAAGCAGACGTAGCAATGTGTAGTAGAGTAGTGAATAAAAATCTATCAAGTAGACCTGTGAATGGAGGTAGGAGAAATGGACAATCACACAGGCATTCACATGAGACGCAAAGATTTTTAGGTGGTTCGGGACAACGACGGGCTCCCTACGTCCACCCCTCACCGAACCCGGTGGTGCTTCACTAACACGCTACCGAAGTAGTAACACGGGGATGCACCCCAACACCACACACGCTGCTTCCGCAACAATACACACACGCAGTTGGGGAAATCACCTCGGATGCAAAAACCACACAAAGACTCAGCTCCGTTCACCACACACAGATGTTCTTCGATGTTTAGAAAAGTAAGAAGATATACAATATAGCTCCCAGCAGTATGTAAATAGAGAAGACTATCATCAGGAAATGGATAAAAGATGTAGAAAGTTCCCCTTCATTTTTCCACTGGCTGTTAGAAGATCTTTCTTGAAGTTCATGTTGAAGGAGTTGAATCCGTAGGATGTTGGAGCAGCCGGTCCTTCTTCTTGAAGATCCAAGATGTGTTCCATCAAATCCAAGCTCCAATCGCTCCTACAAACACCGTGAACAGATGAGTCTATCAAAGCCCTCTCCTCTACACCTTGTGGCCGCACTCCTTTCTTCTCCCTGCAACAGATAGAACAATTTTAGCGCAAGGATTTTTCTCCTACGATGGAGATCGTATGGTATAAATAGGGCTAGAATAAAGAACGAAAGACCACAAAGCCCTTGTAAAAACCCTTCAAATACACACCCAATAGATGGGTGAAACCCTAAGGGTAATATGGTAAAGAGTCAGTCCAATCGAATCACAAAATGGGTCTTTCGAAACCAATCTGGAAAACACGATCCAGATCCGACTGGGCAAGTGTCGACTCTTGGAGTCGACACATTGTTCAGCCAGTTGTGTTCTGGTTGAATAAATCAATGCACAGGCTGACGTGCACTTGTGTAGAACTAGTTAAGGTCGGTGCATATTGTGTAAAACACAAATGCAAAGTCAGTGCACAAGTGGACAAAAGTCATGTGTACAGACAAGGTCTGTGCAAAGAACCCATGGTCGATGCAAGCTGGGTCGGTGCAAGGTTTTGTGCACATGAATAAACCCAGTGCATATGCCAAGGTCGGTGCAAAGTGAGACTCGGTGCAAGTTTTACAAAGCAAGGATATAGGTCGGTGCAAACCAGCAAATGCAAGGTCGGTGCAAAGTGAAACTCGGTGTAAGTTTTATAAAGAACAGGGTCGGTGCAAACACAAACACAGTCGGTGCACATTGTGTGTTAGACCAATAGAAAAGGTCAGTGCTAAGTTACAAAGCACTAAAACAGGTCGGTGCACTTTTGTGAATTGGACCTATAGACAAGGTCGGTGCAGTTAAGCACGGTCAGTGCACACAGGAGCAAGTCGGTGCAAGCTTTAGATGCAAGTGCACTCAGAGCAGGTCGGTGCATATCTATAGAACACAGAGATAAGGTCAGTGCAACACCCAGGGTCAGTGCAAGATTGTATGCAGCAATAGGATGGGCTCGATGCAAGCAATGGGTCGGTGCAAAGTTCTGTAGCAACAATAGGGTTGGTGCAATTTAAAGAAGCCAAGCACTCGGTGCACATTTATAAGGAGGCAAACACGGTCGGTGCATATAAGCAAAGACCACCACATATGAAACTCGGTGCAAGTATGGTGCACGTGAACAAAAGTCAGTGCATAAAAGAAGTAGGTCTGTGCACATGGCGTGAAGCACAAGGACAAAGTCAGTGCAAGTATAAACAAAGGTCAGTGTACATCTAAAGAACTCGGTGCAAGTTTGAACAAAGGCAAAGGAAAATATTGGCGAGAAAAACAACTCTCAGGGGTCGACCCTTGGACCAACATGAAAATAGAGAGACCCGAAGGCTCGGGAACTCTCAGGGGTCGACCCATGGGGTAGACCCACGCACTGAAATCCAGAAACTAAAGATATGCAATGAATTAATGTCCAGAGCTTTCAAACCCCAATCAAGATAATAATAAAGCAAATGCAGAATTTAAACCTTACCAAGTATCCAATGGATTGAAAGCTATTTGTTTCATGCATTAATTCACTCAGACATCATCATAAACATATCAAATGACAAGCACACTCACTTGTCATAGCCCATTAAAACACAATCTCTCGTACCAGCAGGTTCATACATAGAAACACCATTATCCATCAACCTTCTATCAACCACTCCTCAAGGAAAATTCAGTTCAAAACGATTCAACCCATTTGAGAAAATGATTTAGCCAATAGAATAACATGCAGTGAAGATATGAAAACTATCAAGACTACATGCATTAAATAAACTTAAACCCATCATATAAACCTGGTTCAAGCTCAAGAACACAACTAGAAAAGTGCATGAGTTACATCCAAACATTATCATATTTCTGCATGGATAAACCCATGACTGTCATTCAGAGACCACTGAACAACAAAGCAAGAACCAAGGGTCAAAGAGCCAAGGGTCGACCCATGGGGTCGACCTTTGCAGTGTGAAAGAAAGGATCTGCCTAAAGGCAGTCCGGTTCAACCCAAAAACATCTGCTGCCATTTAACCAAAATCAAAGGCCTTGAGACCTTTTATGAAAACATGATTTTATCAATGAAAACCATCATGTATGAAGTGCATCCAGAGACCAAGGTCAATGCATATGATGGAAGCACTATAGGAGAGATAATGCAAATGACCCAAGGTCTAAGCATATGAAGCAAACATCAAAGATAAGGTCAACTTCACATGGCAAATTTTGCATCTAAAGAAATTATCCACCAAGCATCCAAACCTGCAAAATAATATATCAACATGTTAGCTTGTTTATCATCAAGATGCCATTAAACATAAAACACATAGTATATTGGAGTCATGAAAACCATTGTCAAAGATAAGGAGGGGCGCACAGAACCCAACACATACAAAGCTTCAAGAGGTGTCATCTGAATACTTGATTGGTAGCTATTATTGTAGGCGAATTCAATCAATGGTAAATGTTCATGCCAAGTACCACCGAAATAATCTTGCAAGCTCTAAGCATATCCTTGATGATCTGATTAGTTCTCTCTGTCTGAGCATCTATCTTAGGGTGAAAAGTTGTACTAAAATTTAATCTCGTTCCCAGAGAAGATTGTAATCCCTTCCAAAAGTGAGAAGTAAATCTGGGATCTCTATCAGAAATTATAGATAAAGGAATGCCATGCAATCTTACCACTTTCTTGATGTATAGACCTGCCAGTATATCCACCGTCCACTTACTTTTGATGGGTAAGAAATGAGTAGACTGGGTTATGCGGTCTACTATTACCCAGATTGCATTAAGTCCTCCTCTAGTTTTGGGCAATCCCATAATGAAATCCATACCAATACTTTCCCACTTTCATTCCGGTATCTCCAAAGGTTTCAATTTACCAACATGTCTAAGAGGTTCTGCCTTTACCTGTTGACATGTCATACAACGGCTCACAAACTCAGCCACTTCTCTTTTTATATTCGGCCACTAAAAATTTCTTTTTAAATCTTGGTACATTTTAGTGGCTCCTAGATGAATGGTATACTAGATTGGTGCACTTCTTCCATTATCTTCTTCTTGATTTTGTCACTATCAGGCACACAAGTTCTTCCTCAAAATAATAATTTCCCATCATTAGCCAGTTGAAAATCAGGTCTTTAGCTCAAATTCTTAGTAATTTCAACCAATAAAGGATCGTTACCTTGTTGCTCCTTTATTTCAGAGAACATATTAGGTTGTACCCTTATACTGATATTCAAGACTCGTTCCTCCTTTAGTTCAACATTTAAATTTAATCTTGTAAATTGCTCCAACAATCGCCATTCATTAATCATCAAACTTGATAATAGAACCCTCGGCTTTCTACTAAGAGGATCAGCCACAACATTGCCTTTTCTAGGATGGTATTGAATAGAAAATTCAAAATCTTTCAAATATTCTAACCATCTTCTATGTCTCATGTTGAGCTCCTTCTGATAAAATAGATATTTTAAACTCTTATGGTCAGAATAGAAAATGAACTGCTCACCATATAAATAATACCTCCATATCTTGAGAGCAAAGACTATTGTTGGGGTGCAAGGCCCGGATTCAGAGGGGGGGTGAATGAATCCCCGATAAGAAATATTGCGAATTAAAATCTCAGATGGCTTAATCAATTGAGCACTCAACAATAAGCTGTCACACAGAATAGACTGTTAACTGAACTCAATATAAACTAATGAAACAATGGAGCTTCTCTCTTTTCACAACCATGAACTGAGAAACCAGACTCACACAACAGAAGAAGTTCTACTGAGCGTATGAACAAGCACTTCACAATCAATTTTAACAAGCACTTCACAATCAAGTTAACTCCCTAGGATAACACAAATAATCACGCATGCATAACATGTGAATGGGAGGTAGATGATATGGAGTAGAACGCAAAAGTAAACCATAGAACACCAGGATTTTTAGGTGGTTCGGTCCACAGACCTACGTCCACCCCTCACTTCAAACCGGAGTGAGGCTTCAACTAGCAAAAGCTAGAACCGCAGACTCAGTCTGCAAATAGGTGCTGCCTAACAGCTTGACCAGGGGAACAACCTCCCTCTTCCTCCAACTCGGAGGGCAACCCTAGTGACACACAATCACTAGAAACCAGAGACAAACGTCTCTCTTCCTCTAGACCAGGAGGGAACCCACAGGTAGCAACCACTACCTGCAAACCCAGAGTCAGAGACTCCCTTCCTCTGAAACCCAGAGGGAACCACTAGTGACACACAGTCACTAGCAAACCGGAGAATAGATCTCCCTTCTCCTGAGACCACAGGAGGAACCCCGACCTCACTACAGAGTATCAGAAAAAAGCAAGTCAAGGAAGTGTAAAGTAAAAACAAGAAACGAAAATACAGCAATCAGAAAGCTAGAAATGAAATCCACAAAGTGTAGCTCATCAAGGAGCAATCTGGCATAGATTTGATCCAAATACCAGAAGAACAAATCTTCAATGAAGGCTTCAGTTTTCTACTCTTCTCTCTCTTTTTCTCTCGATCCTCACAAGCTCTCTCTCTCTCTCCTTTTCTTCTGCAACTTCTTTCTTCTCCTCTCTACTTCTCTTCCTCTTTCTTTTTCTTCTTCTTCTCTTTTTCTCTTCTTCACTCTTTTTCTTTTTCTTCTGGATCGTGCAGGCTCTCTCTCTCTCTGCTTCTGCTCTTTCTATCACGATCTCCTTCTCCTGATGGAGAAGTCTTCGTTTTATAGCAGCACTAGCAGGAGCAACACTGGGCGTGTGATTCCCACGCCTTCCTGTCCAGAAGGTTCCTCCACGTGTCATCATCATGTCAGCCCTTCCAACCTCGGATCACGTGCCAGGCATCTGCCAGTTTAATGATAGAATTACTTCAGTCGATCAAGCAGAGATAAAACATTCTGTACTGACTTTATGTATGTATAAAACGACCGATGTATAGACATGTCACAAGGGAGTGTATAGGCTTAGTGTGCACGCGAGAACGATGTACAGACTTGACGTTTACGTGCATGAGAAAACAATGTACAGACTTGCTGTGCCTAGAGTTTAAGCATGGATGCACAATGCACAAGCTAAGTGTGTGCATGTGTGGACTTTGAGTGCATGCGACAGCAATGTATAGACTTTGAACGCGTGCAATACAGCAATGCAATGTATAGACTTTATGTGCAATGCAAAGGCTGTACTGACTTCGTGTGTGTGCTAAAACAGTGAACGTAGGTAAAGATAGGAATGTATAGACTTGCACATATGCATGAACAAGTGGCGATGTATAGACTTGGCCAATGTACAGACTTAGTCTTGAATATATGAAGCATGAAGTGATGTGCAGACTTGACCGATGCAATGGACTTTGTGTGCATGCGAAGGACGTTGTACAGACTTGCCACCAGGAGTTGTATAGACTTGAATGCATTGACATGCTATTGAAGAATGTATACACTTGAGTGCGTGCATGCCATAAGGCAATGTATAGACTTGAGATGAATGCATGGACTATGCCCTTGAAGAATGTACATACATGAAATGAATGCATGGACTATGCCCTTGTAGAATGTACAGACATGAAATGAATGCATGGACTATGGTTATGCTTAGTACAAGTCCTGCATGGACTTTGTGATGCAGCAATGCACAGACTGCAATGAACCCTACTCAGACTCCATTTATGCAAGCGAAGCAGTGCATGGCTGTACAGACTTTGTGTATCACTGACATGCCATTAGTGTGCAGA
The DNA here is from genome assembly GCA_022559845.1 of Amorphophallus konjac. NCBI lineage: Eukaryota > Viridiplantae > Streptophyta > Magnoliopsida > Alismatales > Araceae > Amorphophallus > Amorphophallus konjac. Next base: position 116,161,791 of record CM040126.1, read on the forward strand.
CTCGATGAGCATGCAACAACCAATGTATAGACTTGCTAGTGTATGGACTTGTGCAAAGACAATGTACAGACTTTGACAGATGTGTAGACTTGATAGACATGCGGCGAATGTATGGACTTTGAATGCATGATAACGAGTGTATAGACTTCATTTGTGAGGTTGCACAAATGCAGATACGGAAGTCTACACATTGAATCATGGATGCTCGGACATGCAGTCAACCACTGTACAGACTTGTGTTCATGCAGCAATGTATAGACTTGATGAGATGATGCATGAATAAGCCATAACGAATGTATAGACTTAGACTTTGACTTGCAGCAAATGGACAATGTACAGACTCTGCGTGTGTGCTAGCAGATGATGTACAGACTTTGAGTTTGTTGCAAATGAGGAATGCACTGGCTATGCATGGCAAGCTATGCAACCAATGTATAAAATTTACAGATGTATATATATGAATGCTTTATGATGTGACAGAATGACTGAACATCGCATTGTGACTCACAGTGTTTGACTCACATCAAAACCAATCATCAAAACCACAGGGGCACAACAATCTCCCCCCTTTTGATGATGGCAACACTGTGAGTCATTCTGATGACTCAAACTATTCTCCCCCTTTGACTTCATCAAAAAGAAGATAGTTTGAGAGAGCAAAAGAAACCTGCATGCAATGATTGAATGAAAGTCTCCCCCTTTGGCAATAATCTCCCCCTTTGACTCTAAAAAAAAAATTTAGTACAACCATATGTATGACTCAAACCAATTGGGAGGTATGAATGCAGAGATGCAGATGCAACAAGAAATGCAAGATCTCCCCCTAAATATATGAATGCAAGCATGATTCATATGACAAGGAAGCTCCCCCTGAATTAATGGAGTCTTATGAGATGGATGAGAAGGAGACCACAGTGGCAATCAAGGATAAGTTCTGGTCATGATGAATCAAGGACAGTGAGGAAAAGAATTTCAAATAAGCTCCAAACACAAGGAATTTAACAAGGTTTTCAAGGAGATACCAATCTCATAAATCCAAAACATAATTTTTCAAAGTCTTCCATTATAAGGGCTTATGAATGAACTTTATTGATCAGCATGGTTTAAACATGATGTATGTAAGGTTTGTCAATAAAATTCTGTATTTATATCTAAAATCACGGTTTAATAAAAATGAACCAAGCCCTCATATTTATATCTTGAATAACCTCCCTTTCTCTTACACAATCAAAGTTATTGACTTCTTTCGGAATTACATTCACTAGTATTGAGATCAAGCAATTATGAAGTCATGTGATTTTGTCTAGGGTTATAACAATTTGATTTTTGCATCAATATTCAAATATTACAATTTATTCAACAAATTTTCATGCTACAAATTTCACGAGCACTCTAGTCCACTGCACACCTTGTAACTAGAGGATATACGTTGATCAGACGCCAATATCCCTAAGCACTTAGTGTGACTAACAGTCATGCTTTATATTAACAGAGTTAACATTTACACCTCATGACATACCTCAACTCATTTCTTTGATGAGTGAGATGTATTTCTCAGTGTGCATGCCATTGCTCTGCCAGATTATCAATCATTCTTAAGCAGAGTTAACTATGGCACCTCATGACACAGTCCTTTGGACATGGTTTCTCAGTGACCAAAGTCATTGCTCTGACAACTATTTACCCTTTAGACATTTCAGAAAACTCATTTGCTTCACATCAATACTAATTGCATGTACTTTAACCAAATAAAGCCATGTATTCAATAGTGCAGATTTCAGAAGTTTTTACAAGACACAGTATGAAATAGTTGGTTAAAGTTTATTAAACATGATTCAGATATTTTTAAGAGATTTAAAGATAAACTCAATGGATACATTAAACTTAAACCACCTGAGTTATTTCAGACATTCATAAAATCGTATAATAGAAGATTCCTAGTTCAAGTGTTTTCATATTTATGATCTAGACATGCCCCATTGAAATCTTCATGAGTGACTGATAGAAGAGATCCAGGAAGAATAAGTGATTTTGAAGCCCAGTGGTTTCAGATATGACCAAGGTTTGTCAATTAAAATCAATGAAGAAAAGGATATGCACACCAAGCAAGATATTAGGAGGTCAGGCATGCTTCAGGATCTTCAAGGTTAACATGCAATAAATTTTGACAAAAGTGTATGCATTTGACAACCTGCATGCAATGCATTGACTCCCCCTGACAATATGCATTCAATCAATCTTTTTGGCATTTTCAATGTAATGAAATGTAATGTAATTAACTACATGTATGCAAAGACATGCAAAGACTCAACAAACTCCCCCTGAATACATGCAATGATTGCAATGAAGGTTGAACATATGACTTTGTGACTCATGCTCATTCAGATAGCCCTACTAAGCAATATGACCCATGGTACTATGCAGAGAACTTGGTCTAAAGGACCATCTCACACATAGTAAGAACCTCCAGATAGATTTCACCTGCCTTTTAGTAGCTTACCATTTAATATACCATAGTTGTCATGAATGACAATGCAATACCGACAGTCCTACTTGCATCAGATTTTCAATGACTGTATGTCAAATACATGTATATGTAATTCACATATATGCACACACAGCTCAAAGTACAAACAAGTAAGCCCATGAAGCTCAATGCAATTGTCAAAACAAATAAAGGAGCATGTATGCATGAATCATGATATGCAGTTAAAAATAGATTACTAAGAAATTCAATTAACCACATATGAAGGGTGCAAGTATTACCTGAAGAGTGCTTGAATGTGGTTTTATCAACTTGCGTGCCTTGGTTTATTTACCCCTCTTTATTCCTTTGCCCAAGGCACTCCTGCAACAAACACATCATTTTGATGCAATAGGTACCCAAGAGGTCTTGGGTCCTGAATTAACAGTGACACCTTTGGCAGGTGTTCTAAACAATTTTTTAGCATGAAGGTCATCAGATCTCATCAAGTAGCAATTATTCATTGAATGACCTATTTGACCACAGTAATGACATGATGCAGCAAATCTCAAATTCTTTTTATACAAATTACTGTTGTCATGAAATTTATTAGTAGAGAGAGAATTCTGTTTACTAAAACTAGCCAGCCAACAATCAGCAGCTCTATGGCCTGGCTTCCCACAGTTATAGCATGAAAATTTCGCAAATGGTTTTACAGGGAATTTGACAACATGGGGGTTAACAGAATTCTTCTGAACATGCCAACAGTCCTTGACTGTATGACCATTTTTCCCACACTCGAAGCATCTGATATGCTTACTTTAAAACTATTTTTACCCCTAGTAGATCCAAACCAGCACTCAATGGCTTTGTGACCACGTTTGTTACAGTTAAAAAAAATAATGTGCTGATTTGAAGCAAACATGTTTCTTTTGGGGCCATGATGATCAAAAGACCTAGCATGCATTTTATCATCTTGTTTCATGATGAAACATGCATCCATGAAATGACCATGCCTACCACAGTAATGACAAGATGTATCAGGCTTCCTAGTAGCATGATTTCTAAATGAATTTCTAGAATGCAATGTTTCACTTGCATGCCCATCTTCAATCAATAATCTGCAATCATCCATTACATGGCCTACCTTGCCACAATAATGGCATGAAACACTCTTATCAGATGCATACGAATAAATAAATGAGTTATGAGCAGTATGCATTGACCCATCAGATGCAGTAGAGGTAGCAGATATCAAGACACAAGTAGGGACATGTTTATCCTTATTTTTCTTACCATTTGCAAACTAACATTGTGCAGCACTGTGTTCTACCTTACCACAATTGGTACATGAGATGCTCTTTTTCTTAGTGGCAGGAAAGTTCTTGTGATGTACATCATGCACTTTTTCCACATACTTGTGTGTTGCCTTTTCCTTCATGTTATCATTCTTTTTCGATTTTTCAATTTGTTTTTGGGTTTTCTGAACAATGGGCTGTTTGACCTGTGATGTTGTGGCTACATTTAAAGCATTTACAAATGATGTCATTACTTTGTTCTGAAAAGCCTTTTTATTTAGATTATTGTAGCCCAACCCTTCCTTCCTGACATTGACTTTTACACCTAGTAGCTTGTCTAGGTTTTCTTACCCACTCACAAACTTTGACAAAGAGTCTTTTAGATCCTTGATTTCGTTTCCCAAAGCAGTGATGAGTAGTTCATAGTCAGCATTTTCTTCATCACTACTTGCAAGTCTTTCACTTAATGAAGCATTAGCATTTTTAACATTTTCGATTTCAGCTTTGAGCTTGTCCAATTCTTCTGAGTTGTCGGACATCACACGTTTACCCTTTTCAAATTCCAGCAACCTTTCTGACATGGTGATGTTCAAGTGTTTTAATTTTTCTATCTCCTCCTTAAGTTTGTCGTTATGAATCAATTCATTTATTAGAATCTGATCATCCGGATTCACTTCATGCATTTTTTCAATTTCAGATTCCTTCAACTTTCTTTGCAGTTTTTCAACGTTTTTGTGTAACTCCATGTTTACAGATTTGATGGCGTCAAATTTTTCAATCAGCAAATCATTCTCTCGTTTAAGTTTCTCTAATTTTTCTTCATTTTCTTTGGAGAATTTTCTGAGAGAATCTTTTTCAGACTTCAGCTTATTTAGTTCAGAGCAAACACATTCAAGTTCCTTCATCAATTTTTCATTCTGATTTTTATACATATGGATATCAGACAAACATGCATCATGAACATTTTTCAGTTCAGCACAATTTTTACAATCAGAATTCAAACTGTCTGACCTACTACTCTTCTTCAATTTTTTGTATTGTTTTCTTAACTGATCATAAGACTCTTGCAATTCATCATAAGCAGCAATCCAATCGTCTAGGGTATAATTATCAAAAATGTTTACCTCACCATCATCCTGTTCTTCTTCTTGATTGCTGCTTTGTTCACTTCCTCGAGCCATCATGCAGCTCGTTTGACATTCTTTCACGGCTCTCTTTATCATCTTCAACATATCCCTTGCATATCTGCAACCAAGGAAACATGAATGAAGAGCTCGATTCGTCGCGGCCTTCATTAACTCCAGTGCTTTCTGATTATCAGCACACATAGATCGATGCTTATCAGTCCATTTGACTGATCTTTTGGTAGTCTATATAGACCATGTGAAATCACTTTCCATAGGTCTGGATCAACAGATTTAACATGAGCACGGAAAGCACTGTTCCATTGGTTGAAATCAAAACCACCAAAGATGGGTGGATGAGCCATTGAAACAGATAAAACCAAATTCAAAAACAATGAATGTAAACCGATAACCTACGGACCAAGAACCGCACCACAGATGCAGGATCCTCTGCAGATCGTTGGATCTGATGAGTCAGAGAACCGCTCTGATACCAATTGTTGGGGTGCAAGGCCCGGATTCAGAGGGGGGGTGAATGAATCCCCGTTAAAAAATATTGCGAAATTAAAATCTCAGATGGCTTAATCAATTGAGCACTCAACAATAAGCTGTCACACAGAATAGACTTTTAACTGAACTCAATACAAACTAATGAAACAACGGAGCTTCTCTCTTTTTACAACCATGAACTGAGAAATTAGACTCACACAACAGAAGAAGTTCTAGTGAGCGTATGAACAAGCACTTCACAATCAAGTTAACTCCCCAGGATAACACAAATAATCACGCATGCATAACCTGTGAATGTGAGGTAGATGATATGGAGTAGAACGCAAAAGCAAACCATAGAACACCAGGATTTTTAGGTGGTTCGGTCCACAGACCTACGTCCATCCCTCACTCCAAACCGGAGTGAGGCTTCCACTAGCAAAAGCTAGAACCGTAGACTCAGTCTGCAAACAGGTGATGCCTAACACCTTGACCAGGGGAACAACCTCCCCTCTTCCTCCAACCCGGAGGGCAACCCTAGTGACACACAATCACTAGAAACTAGAGACAAACGTCTCTCTTCCTCCAGACCAGGAGGGAACCCACAGGTAGCAACCACTACCTACAAACCCGAAGTCAAAGACTCCCTTCCTCTGAAACCCAGAGGGAACCACTAGTGACACACAGTCACTAGCAAACCGGAGAACAGATCTCCCTTCTCCTGAGACCACAGGAGGAACCCCGACATCACTACAGAGTATCAGAAAAAAGCAAGCCAAGGAAGTGTAAAGTAAAAACAAGAAATGAAAATACAGCAATCAGAAAGGTGGAAATGAAATCCACAAAGTGTAGCTCGTCAAGGAGCAATCTGGCATGGATTTGATCCAAATACCATAAGAACAAATCTTCAATGAAGGCTTTAGTTTTCTACTTTTCTCTCTCTTTTTCTCTCGATCCTCACAAGCTCTCTCTCTCTCTCTCTCCTTTTCTTCTGCAACTTCTTTCTTCTCCTCTCTGCTTCTCTTCCTCTTTCTTTTTCTTCTTCTTCTCTTTTTCTCTTCTTCACTCTTTTTATTTTTCTTCTGGATCGTGCAGGCTCTCTCTCTCTCTGCTTCTGCTCTTTCTATCACGATCTCCTTCTCCTGATAGAGAAGTCTTCATTTTATAGCAGCACCAGCAGGAGCAACACTGGGCGTGTGATTCCCACGCCTTCCCGTCCAGAAGGTTCCTCCACGTGTCATCATCCTGTCAGCCCTTCCAACCTCGGATCACGTGCCAGGCATCTGTCAGTTTAATGACAGAATTACTTCAGTCATCAAGCAGAGATAAAACATTCTGTACTGACTTTATGTATGTATAAAATGACCGATGTATAGACATGTCACAAGGGAGTGTATAGGCTTAGTGTGCACGCGAGAACGATGTACAGACTTGACGTTTTCGTGCATGAGAAAACAATGTACAGACTTGCTGTGCCTAGAGTTTAAGCATGGATGCACAATGCACAAGCTGAGTGTGTGCATGTGTGGACTTTGAGTGCATGCGACAGCAATGTATAGACTTTGAACGCGTGCAATGCAGCAAGGCAATGTATAGACTTTATGTGCAATGCAAAGGCTGTACTGACTTCGTGTGTGTGCTAAAACAGTGAACGTAGGTAAAGATAGGAATGTATAGACTTGCACATATGTATGAACAAGTGGCGATGTATAGACTTGGCCAATGTACAGACTTAGTCTTGAGTATATAAAGCATGAAGTGATGTGCAGACTTGACCGATGCAATGGACTTTATGTGCATGCGAAGGACGTTGTACAGACTTGCCACCAGGAGTTGTATAGACTTGAATGCATTGACATGCTATTGAAGAATGTATACACTTGAGTGCGTGCATGCCATAAGGCAATGTATAGACTTGAGATGAATGCATGGACTATGCCCTTGAAGAATGTACAGACATGAAATGAATGCATGGACTATGCCCTTGTAGAATGTACAGACATGAAAAGAATGCATGGACTATGGTTATGCTTAGTACAAGTCCTGCACGGACTTTGTGATACAGCAATGCACAGACTGCAATGAACCCTGCTCAGACTCCATTTATGCAAGCGAAGCAGTGCATGGCTGTACAGACTTTGTGTATCACTGACATGCCATTAGTGTGCAGACTCGATGAGCATGCAGCAACCAATGTATAGACTTGCTAGTGTATGGACTTGTGCAAAGACAATGTACAGACTTTGACAGATGTGTAGACTTGATAGACATGCGGCGAATGTATGGACTTTGAATGCATGATAACGAGTGTACAGACTTCATTTGTGAGGTTGCACAAATGCAGATAGGGAAGTCTACACATTGAATCATGGATGCTCAGACATGCAGTCAACCACTGTACAGACTTGTGTTCATGCAGCAATGTATAGACTTGATGAGATGATGCATGACAAGCCACAACGAATGTATAGACTTAGACTTTGAGTTGCAGCAAATGGACAATGTACAGACTCTGCGTGTGTGCTAGCAGATGATGTACAGACTTTGAGTTTGTTGCAAATGAGGAATGCACTGGCTATGCATGGCAAGCTATGCAACCAATGTACAAACTTTACAGATATATATATATGAATGCTTTATGATGTGACAGAATGACTGAACATCGCATTGTGACTCACAGTGTTTGACTCACATCAAAACCACAGGGGCACAACAACTATTGCCGCCAATTCTAGATCATGCATAGGGTAATTAACTTCATGGGTCTTCAGTTGCCTAGATGCATAGGCTATCACCTTGCCTTGTTGCATTAATACACAACATCGGCCAATTCTCGAAGCATCAGCATATACCTCGAATCCTCCTCCTACAATAGGCAGAGTAAGAATAGGTGCAGTTGTCAAGTGCTCCTTCAGAGTCTGAAAAATCTTCTCACATTCTTCAGCCCACACATAAGAATTTTCCTTCCTTGTTAATCTAGTCAATGGCACGGCAATTTTAGAGAAGTCTTTAATGAATCGCCTATAGTATCCGGTCGATCCTAGAAAACTTCAGATTTTGGTCACATTTGTAGGCCTTTCCCAATTATTGACAGCTTCTATCTTTGAAGGATTAACATAAATACCATCCTTAGAGATCAAATGACCGAGAAATGAAACTTCCTCCAACCAAAACTCACATTTGCTCAATTTAGGATATAATTGATTCTCCTTTAATATCTGTGTAGCACCCCGAAAATTCCTAGAATTTTTTTTAAAAAATTAAATAGTTTTAATTAAGCATTTAATATGCTTGAAAGGCTTAATAGGCTAATTAATTGATTAATAGAATTATTTATGCATTTAATAAGATTAAGTGGGCTTAACCATTCAAAGACATTGATTTAAAAGCCCAGCTACTAATTAGATAAATAGACCCACTTAAAACGGGCCTTAAACCCTAAAACCTAAGTTGGAGGCCCAAGCCCAAACCCTAGAAACGTATTAGGGTTAGTTCTCTAATTAAAGGAGATAAATAAGGGATAATTAAGAGATAAATTTGACTAAAATTCAAATTTCGGAAGGCTAGGCAAGATGTGGTCAGTCGCGTGACCGTGACCTTCTATTAGCAATCTAGGGAAGACCACGACTTAGTTCCGTAAATGGGAGGTGATAAGCCCTAGGAAATCTAGAATTTTATCCACCCAAGTCGCCTGGGATCGATGTGATTTGGCATGGGGACTTGTCTAGGACTCTTAGGGATCAATTCTAAACCCAATAAGGACAACTTGACCTAATCCCTCAACCCTAGGCCATTCCCTATAAATAGGGCCCATATTCATCTTGCGCAAACCTTAATTTTAGATCGCGTGGTTCGAAGGTAAGGCGTCATCTTTTCAAGTTCATCCTTTAGGATTATTTTTTCTCTTTAATATCTTCTAACTTCCTTCGAAATCCCATGCTAGTAGAACAAGCCGTCGAGAAGTTAGAAGGTCTGGAAGTCACTGTTTGTACGTAGGACGCGCAGGAACCAGCACCCTCTTCCAGCGAGAAATTCGAAGTCTAGAGCCAATTCCAGAGGTAGGTTATCTCATGTATGGCTTAAACAACTTGTTAGGAGTAAAAGTCCTCTAACTTGTCTCGATTTCATGCATTGTACATGGAGAATTTTACGTTTTTCCATGACTATGCAGTTAGATTTTTATGGCATGTCATCTCTACACCCTTAACTAAAAAGATAAGAACTTTGGTTTAATTCATGCCTTTTCCATGCACTTACTTCGTTCTAAACATACTATCATATTTTATCTTTCTATTCTTTATAATTCCCATGCAATTAATGCCCTAGAATAGGCTATGCATGCCGGACTTAGCTTTTGTCTGTTGCAGACAGAAGGCGGTCTTGCAAAGACCGCTACCTTCAAGTAGCGGTCTTCGATCAACCGCGTTCTGCTTTCTGTTAACTCTAAATAGAAACCATATCAACCTTCATGATTTCCTATTAAATATAAGTAGCTATGCCATGTTTTATGTTATTTCATGATATCCATGATTTCTGTCATACCATGTTTCAATCATGTTAGATTTATTCCCTTCTTGCTACAAGGAACTTATTTTCATGTATGTTAATTTCATGCCAAAATTTTATAGTTTGTACTTAAAGAAAATTTTCATGACTTAAGTTCACGTTGATTTATGCTTTGATGCATTCCTTTCTCATCTCTTTTCTATTTTATTATGTCACATATAGCCCGTACTCTGGTACGACACTATTAGATCACTTGCACTTGATAGGAACACCTCTTGAACTTGATAACCTTTCTGTCAGACTAGGTAATCTTGTTTCAAGGCCTCTGTAAGTCTCTGCGAGCCTGGGATTCTCACTAGAATGTCGAGCTAGTTGTACCCTAAAAACCTAAAAGTCTAGAAAGCACTTTGTGAATTTCATGTTTTCTATGGACTGGATTGAACGCGGCCATCAGGTGATCACTACTTCCAGATAGTGGTCCTGGCTCGATTGCATTCTGCCAACTTATTCATTGCGTCGACCCAGCTTCCTCCTACGTCGACTCATCTTCAGTGCTCCGTCAGACAGCGTTCTTGACTTAACCGCTAACTCATGATAGCGGTCCTGGATCGACCGCGTTATGTCTAAATACAGTCCAACCCGTGGTTAGACCCAAGGGTTGATTGTGCTCTATTCTCATATGATCTTCTGATTATCTGGAACCCAACACCTTATTCAATAAGTCATTAATGAACTAGGGAAATGTACCGTTATGCTGTCAGAATCCCTCTATAGCGTAATGTTCAAGTTAATTCATCCTTGAATTCTCACGTTCATTTTGGTACGTTCTTACCTTGGTTTTGTTACCATGAAACTATTGTTTGAACGATGTTACTGGCATACTTTATTATTTCTCATGGAAGTAGCTTGGTTTATAACTTGAAGATGTAAGAGCGGGCACGGACGGTGTCCAATGGCTCTACGCTAACCCCCTCGATAAATGACCAGAAACATACTATAAATCATGGGGTATGATGAACACTGACGTCGCATTACACTGGGAGTACTTTTTTTATAAATAGGTGAAATCCACGAGACAATCTTTATGAAATTACATGCTTGCTTGATACATGACTTTCTAGTGCATGGCCTATTCAAGGTTATAAAAAGTACATTCTCGATACATGCTAGTACATTCTCGATATTGAAAGGCCACATTATAATCTTGCTTGATGATGCTCTCATATTGTCTCATATCTCTACACTTATCTTGACACTTGTTGTTACTTTGGTTTATTTTGCATGTTTTATCACATCTTATTTCATTATCTTACCCTCTAGAGCTAAAATGTTAATTACTTTAACATTGCCATCATGTTGATACGAAGATACCTACTGGATAAGTGCGCTCATTCCCTACTTTTCCAATCTTTTTTAGGAAACTCTAGTAACTCGGAGTCAGAGTACTCAAGTGACGGGCCTGAGAGCAAATAAAGGATGAGCGAAGCCTAGAGTATCATGAGTCCACTTGTGATAGATAGAAGTCGTGTCTATGTAATTTTTCCTTTTTATTGAGTCTAGTGAGTTGCTTTGTTGAAAAGAGTCAAGGTGTCAAATTGTAAACCTTTGATCGTTATTATTCAATAAAGTTAAAATCTTTGAGTTATATGATTGTGTTCACTCTTTTATGTGTGAATGTTGCACTCTGATTGTCTTGCTAGCGTGAGGCTTTATTTGCCGACTGTTCACGTACCCGACTCAATTCTGCTGCATATCTCGGGACGCGACAGTTAAGTTGGTATCAAAGCCTAGGCTTAAGTAAGTCCTAAGAAAATGTCAAGTCATAGGTTAAGTCCAAAGTTTAAGAACCCACACCTATGAACTAGGAAGAAATTCTTCGAACCCAAGTGAGATTGGGTAGAGCTCGGGATAAGATAGTTATCTAGGAATTTAATTTCTAGGTTACCCCTACTAATTCCAAAGAAAATAACTAATTATTTATTTTCTCATGAACCTTACTCCTTTACAATGGTCGCTAACCGAGCAAACTGGGAAGCTATGCAGCAAATGGTTGAGGGTCTGACCTCGGCCCTGCAGACCATGGCACAGGCTGGCGCGCGAGCTGGCGCTAGGGATCTTCATCGCAATTTTCAGAGTATGAACCCTCCACGGTTCTCGGGACCGTCCAACCTGGATGAAGCAAAAAATTGGATCGATGAAATGGACCGTATATTTAACATTATGCAATGTGCGGACCAGGAGAAGGTCCTTCTTGCCACATTTCAGCTTAATAAAGATGCCTGTACGTGGTGGAAAGCCACCTCGGCTCATCTACACAATGCTCAACTTACCTGGGAGGAGTTCCTCGAGCTCTTCCACTAAAAGTATTTCTCGAAGCATGTCCAGGACAGAAAGGCGGTTGAGTTTGCCTCCCTAAGGCAAGGTATGATGACTGTAGCTGAATATGAGCTACAATTCTCAACACTAGCACCATATGCTTCACATCTTGTTAGCACGGAGCTCCTAAAGGCCAATTGATTCATGGACAGATTGAGACTCGTGTTTGTCTAGCAACTTGGGCCCCAAAATATCCGAACCTATACGAAAATGGTACATATAGCCCATTTATGTGAGAAGACCCTTGAGAAGGTCGACAAGTTCAAGGGAAAAGATGAGAAGCCAAGCCGAAAATATGATAGGCGAGAAGATAATGGAGATACATTTAGCATCACGGGAACTCATAACTCCCGGGATCACAAGAAGAGACCACATAATGGTAATGGCAATGGTCATGGTAAAAACAAACGGGTCAAGGAGGAAGGCAAGCAAGTCATGGACGCTTGCAAATTTTATGAGAAATTCGGACACGCTACCGAAGAGTGTTGGAAGCGCCACGGTGCATGCTTGCGTTGTGGCAGTCGAGAACATAGAATGCCCGATTGCCCACTCATAAAGGAACAACCCTTGAAGAATAATGGAGGATATAGGTGACAAGGGTGTCTTAATACTGTCATGGGTGATGAACCTACAAAGGATGGTAACGTAGTTGAAGGTGCCATTCTAACCTATCTCGCATCCGGGTTTTTCTTAATCTCATTTAATTATGAGAAGACTGCACCCTTCACAAAACTCATGCAATGAATTTGGGGACCAAATTCTTTTTAAGGGGGGGATGGTGTAGCACCCCGTAAATTCCTAGAATTTTTTTAAAAAATAAATAGATTTAATTAAGTATTTAATAGGCTTAAAAGGCTTAATAGGCTAATTAATTGATTAATAGAATTATTTACACAATTAATAAGATTAAGTGGGCTTAACCATTCAAAGCCATTGATTTAAAAGCCCAGCTACTAATTACATGAATAGACCGACTTAAAATGGGCCTTAAACCCTAAAACCAAAGCTGGAGGCCCAAGCCCAAACCATAGAAACGTATTAGGGTTAGTTCCCTAATTAAAGGAGATAAATAGGGGATAACTAAGAGAGGAATTTGACTAAAATTGAAATTTTGGAAGGCCAGGCAAGACGTGGTTAGTCGCGTGACCGCAACCTTCTAGTAGTGGTCTAGAGAAGACCGCAACTTAGTTCCGTAAACTGAAGGTGATAAACCCTAGGAAATCTATAATTTTATCCACTTAAGTCGCGAGGGATCAATGTGATCTGGCATGGGGACTTGTCTAGGACTCTTAGGGATCAATTCTAAACCCAATAAGGACTCCTAACTAGACCTAATCCCTCAACCCTAGGCCATTCCCTATAAATAGGGCCCATATTCATCTTGCATAAACCTTAAGTTTGGATCGCGTGGTTCGAAGGTAGGGCGTCATCTTTTCAGGTTCGTCCTCTAGGGTTATTTGTTCTCTTTAATATCTTCTAACATCCTTCTAAATCCCGTGCTAGGAGAACAAGCCATCGAGAAGTTAGAAGGTCTGGAAGTTACTGTTTCTATGCAGGACGCGCAGGAACCAGCACCCTCTTCCGGCGAGAAATGTGAAGTCTAGAGCCAATCCTAGAGGTAGGTGTTGTACCCAGACAATTTCCCAGCGAAATATTAAACAATAAGGGCTCGGGAATTTCCCCAAACACCTTTAAGGCATGGGCTACCCGGCCTTACCTACAACTTGCTCGACCCGACCAAGGGTTCCGACCAGCTAGCCGTGACATACGGCGACATCAATAACCGATTGGGGTACTCCCGATCACTCGGTAGCAGGTTTCCCCCGCATTCTACACTGCCACCCGGGCCAACCCGGGGGCGCCCCGACTACAAGTTATGCCACGTGGCACCCAACAACAAGGCCAGGGCCTACCCCCAAGACTCTTCTTCCAACCCTCTAAGGTCAAAGGAGGACCTAACTAAGCCAACCACAGGCTTTGGAGGCCCGCAGCGCCTATATACCACTCACATGCATGTGTCAGGCATATCCCCGAACACCTTGTGGGGGCGTATGTCCCAGCCCTTCTACAACAAACTGTGGGTCAAACCACGGCTCCGACACACTAGCCGGGTTCTCCAATAACCCTCCAGCAAGTCAGGGCCACCTCTGGCCCTCAGACACGTGGCGATGAGCTGCTTACCCTTAGCTCCTGGGCCAACCTGGGGCTACTCTGCCAGCCCGCCATGCAACATGGCACGCACCACGAGGCCAGGCCATGTACCCAAGATGCCTTTTCCTAGCTCCCACGAGCTTATACCCTCAGCCCCGGGCCAAATCTACGGCCTGCCAGTCATTCACCTAAGCCGATCGACAACCCGAGGTGTGTTGAGCATTTACCCGAACAGCTTGCGAGTGACAGCTACGACTCGACAACAACAGCCCCCATGGGCTAATCCCAGCATCCCAGAGCCCTCTGTCCTTCAAAGGACACCCCCAGACAACAAAAGAAGAGCCCCGAGGGCCACCCCTCGGGGCCACGGCTCACTCGGGGAGAGTTCACCCCGAGCGCGGCCGCGCCCTGGGAGGGCGAACCCCTCCCGGGAGCGCACCCTCCTCCCATCCCAGTGGCCCCACAGCCATCCCCCAGTCCTAGTTGCTCCCAATTTGCGTTCCCAGTTTGTGAGGTTCGTGCAAGGTTCGTCAGTGCACCCGTGTGTGAAAGGAGCTGCGAAGGACGAAGCCCGAGGTCACGCGGAAGCACGTAAGTCAACCTTCTCAGTCTACGCGCATAAGCTTCCAGCCAACCAGTTCAAGCCACGTATCCTTTTATCCTCCTCTTCTTGGTCAAGCGTAGGGTAAAAATAGGAATAAAATCCAGATTTTATAGAGGTGGGGACCGCCCCCTCTCTCCCTCTTACCCTGATCCGCCTAAACCCCCTGGGGGGTTTAGGCGGACCAGCCTCACCCCCAAGGCGCCTAAACCCCCACTAAAACAAAAAAAAGCTTTTTCATGACAAAAAAAACCCCAGTTCAGCACCCAGTCTACCTAAACCCATGGTTTAGGCAGACCAGCCTACCCCCCTAGGCTGGTCTGCCTAAACCTATCCAGAAACCAAAAAAAAAGATTTTTTTTTATGAAAAAAACCCCTCCGTGAGGGGTTTTGGCGGACCAGACCAGGCCCTTGTGCTGGTCTGCCTAAACCCTCTCTCCCCCACTCTGTAAACAAAAAAAATGGTTTTTAAGGGTTTACCCGGACCAAGTTTGGCCCCCAAGCTGGTCCGCCTAAACCCTTCCCTGCCCCTTCAACTTCCCTATAAATTCCACCCCTTGGAAGCTCATAGGGATGGCATACAAAAGAAGAACATATGACCTAACTGTTGCACCCTCGGACTTCCTAAGCATCTAGCAAGGGTCGAGGACGCGAGGAGCTAAGTGCGTGCTTGGTTGGCTTGTTTGATCGGCTTATACATGTCGAGGGTATGTCACACGTACTCCCCTCACGCGACGTCTAGCCATCACACGCTTATCCACTCCCGTCGCACTTAAGGCGTTATAACAATGGCGAACACACCCACATCCCGGGTCCGCCCGTGTGTGACAACCCACGGTGGCTATGCATATGCCATGATGCCGTACCTACTTCCGACACGGAACCACGTTCCTACCGCTGGCTCTGAGCTGGCCGCCGACCGCTTTGACTGATGACTTGAGTTAGCCAGACCCTGGCCCCGGAGTAATATTCCCAGGGATGGCCTCGACTCCCCAGTATGACGATTTTCACCTTCCGAGGCCCAGACCTGACCGCTCACCTTGAGCCGCATCAAACCTCCGTCAGGCGCCAGCCCACGACCGCCCCTTCCACCTAGGCAGTCGGGCTTGTCTCAATCTCCTCTTGGAGAGCCTCTGTAGAATACACGGATATCCGCCTTATTACGCATTGACCTGGGGACCGACCTACGCATCGGAATTGTCCCGTGGCTTGCACCCATTGTACTCCGGCCCCCTCGGCCCATTTTTAAAGCCCATGTGACCCTCATACAACATCAAACCAGTTGAATACAAGCGCCCGTACGCGGGCCCCAACTTTCTACCTACACCACTCAGCACGTGTGTGGAATATCCTTAACCCCAGCAAACACCTCCTGGTCGAAAGCGCACCCACAACTGCGGAATGCTCCCGGCCCTCTACCCATGGCTTCAGACCCATACAGACTTCTCTTCAGCACAAAATGAAGGTGTTTGGATTCAATCCGATGTAAATAAACACCGATTGCTTACGGTCGGTGGGAAAAGATGTCCAGTACATGATTCCCACAATCGCCTGCGCACTCGCACCCGTGGAACCCCTTCTATCCACGTGTCGCCCGATCTCTCGAGCCCATGTGCCGCGTCCTGGCGACGCTTCCCCGGTCAACCCTTGGTTCCATAGGTGATTGTCGAGCAATCGACTGGCATGCCCGCACCCTATCTAGCTAACCTTCACCCCGATATTTCTGTGTCGTTCTACCCTTTTCAACTTTTTGTAAAAGGAGAGTGCCCGGTACCGCCGTGAGGGTCATACAACTGTAAAGGAGGATACCCGAGATACATCAAACTCCCGTATTTTCCTTCCCCGCTGTATTCCTTCCTTCACCCCGGTCATCGGCATAAAAACCCCCGCAACAAAGAGGAAGGCACGCCCGGTGGGATGTCTCCCACATTACTTTTTTTTGTTGAAGAAAAGCATGTGCCAGCCCTGAAGCCTTGGTGCCGTTTTCCTGTCCTTGCAGGAGAGGCAGAGGAGGGTACTTGCGTGCATTTCCCAATAGCTTCCTATTCGCGCTCCGACCACTGGACCGCACTCGACGACTATCAACAATCGTCACCTCCGCAGCATCCAGCACTCCAGCAACTATGGCGACCATTACTTACAGTCCCATTGTCATCTCCACCCACGCGGGGGTGGGATACTTGGTGATGCCGATTGTTTTCGGCAACTTCGCCCCAGTCATCGGATCACCCTACTTCTTGGGTGTGGTCCCCATGGCTGTTCCACAGCTACTCTCAGCTTCTGCCTCCGTCGACGTGGCGGACACGCGCCGCCACTCTCCAGCCTTGGTGGCCTGCTCGAGCGTCAGAGTCGGGCCGTCCACCACCGGCCCCTGTCGGGGTCCCAGATCATTCCCTGCCTGGGTGAGCTTTGCACCCCGGGCCCAGTCTCGGCCTATCTCCATCACAGGCCCCGTGCCCCAAGCTTCAGCCACCACTAAAGCATCCTGCTCGGGCCTCCAACCCCAAGCCCCAGTCAAGCCAACACCTGACACGGGTTTCCACCCCCGGGCTCCTGGCTTCCCAGCACCCTATTCAGGCCTTCAGGTCCGAGCCCCAGTCGAGCCAGCTCCCCGCACAGGTTTCCCAACCCGGGGCTGAGGCTCCCCAGTACTCTACTCGAGTCCTTTGACCCGAACCCTGAAAGAGCCATTGTCCGGCACGGGTTCTCAACCCCGCGTTCGAGGCTCCTCAGCGTCCAGACCGGGCATACAACCCCGAGATTTCTCATGGTCGGTCCCCGGTGTGGACCTTCCACGTCGGGCCCCGGGCCTCTCAGCTTCACTACGGGGTTCTTCCCCTTACCCTCTAGTAACACTGTCTCTCAGAACGGGATTGCCCCTATGGGACGTGGCAATTCCCATGTCATCTGTGGGCCCATCGTCCCACACTTCAGCTCCGCCAACACTCGGTACAGGTTTACAACCTCGGGTCGCCGGCACCTCCGCTGTTAGCGCAGCAAGAGTGATATAGAAGGGGGGGATGAATAGATCACTCCCAATTTGTAGAAACTTAGGCGGAAAATAATTTCTACTGCTAACGCACCTCCTTAAACCGTACACAGAGAAATGTAAATGAGAATGAGGAACTGATCACATGGAAGCAAGAAGACGAGCAGATGAAGAGCGTAGATAACAGTAGCAAACCACAGAGGAGGCACTCGGTTTTTAGGTGGTTCGATTGCAGTCCGCAATCTACATCCACCCCTCACTCCAACTAGAGTGAGGATTCCACTAGACGATGCTAGATCAATGCAGACTCAGTCTGCGAACAACATGCTGCCACACAGCTTGAACACCAAGGGAAACAAATCCCTCAACCAAGTTCTGCTACCCACAGAACTTGAAACTTGTTCTAGCTCCCAGCTAGAACACAAACGGAGAATCCTCTCCCTTCCTCCACACACCGGAGGGAAACTGTTAATGACAACCAGTCACTAACACCACCAGAGATCACCGATCTCTCTTCCTCTGCAACACAGAGGGAAACTGGAGTGATACTCCCTTCCTCCACACACCGAAGGGAAAACAATTCAAATCAGAAGGATGAACGAAATGAAACGAAAGCAAACTAGAAACAAAAACCAATGAAGAAGAAATCGGTTCTGAAACCCAATACAAATGTAGCCTCAAGTGAAGCAATTCATCAATCCACACACACTGCTCTCACTCTCGAACAAACTCCTCTCGGATATGGAACTCTCTGCTCTTTTTCTTTTCTGGATCGTGCAAACTCTCACCAATGGCTTCTGCTTTCTCTATTCACGATCGAGCTTCAACTGAAGGATGAAGCTCTATATTTATAGCAGATATTGGCGTGTGGCTGCCAGGTTCCCGCCCATGCACTTCTTGGCCAGATCATTTGAATTTTGACCACATGGCAGCATCCTGACCAGGTTGCCATCCACGTGTCATGCGCCTGTTGTCTTGGATCACGTGCCAGGTGCCAACCTTAGTTCACGTGCCCAATCATCAGCCTGAATCACCTGCAGACAGACAGATGGAATGTATAGACTTAGTTAGTTCAGGCTATTAACATGACTGTGTATACTTCAGACACTTCAACTGATTAAGTGTGTACAACATGAGAGAGTGTACAGACTTAGTGAAAGAAGCGCATGTGCGAAGGCAGTGTATAGACATATGAGCAA
The DNA here is from genome assembly GCA_022559845.1 of Amorphophallus konjac. Taxonomy (NCBI): domain Eukaryota; kingdom Viridiplantae; phylum Streptophyta; class Magnoliopsida; order Alismatales; family Araceae; genus Amorphophallus; species Amorphophallus konjac. The sequence continues at coordinate 116,180,988 of CM040126.1, forward strand.
TGCGCATGAATGGCAGTGTATAGACTTATGAACAATACAGACAGATGGCAGTGTATAGACTATGAACAATGCAGACGGATGGCAGTGTATAGACTATGAACAATCGCATGTGAAGGCATTGTATAGACTAAAGAAGAACAAAGCAAACAAGCCTTACTAATGTGTACACTTAACAAAGCTTCTGCCACTGTATAGACTTCACGAAGCCTAACCAGTGAACAGACTTGGAACCTGTGTAATAATCTTAATAAGACTGTGAGCAGTGTGTAGACTTGAACCCCATTGGTGTTGTATAGACTTCGATAGCCTTAGCCAGTGTATAGACTCTGCTAGGGTGAGACGATGCATTAGACACTCGGCTGTACAAACTTGGAGATTTCTGAACGAAACGATCGGCTGATGAACCGATGTACAGACTCTGAATGTAAAGGCAGTCTGTATAGACTTGAATCGCTTAAAGCGATGTATAGGCTTTGTGATGCTCAAGCACTGTACAGACTTGTGAAGACTTCAGCGTTGTACAGACTTGGTGAAGCTCAAGTGAATGTATAGACTTGATGAACCACTGTGGATGTGTGGACTTGAGCGAATGAAGCCGATGTACAGACTTGGTAAATCGAAGCCTCTGTACAGACTTTCCTAAGACGCAGTTCAATGTATAGACTTGAACGAATGAGGCCGATGTACAGACTTGCCTAAGACGCAGCATGAGACGTTGTACAGACTTTGAAGATCAGTTCAATGTATAGACTTGAACGACTGAGGCCGATGTACAGACTTGCCTAAGACGCAGCATGAGACGCTGGCTAAGACGGACGCTGTACAGACTTTGAAGATCAGTTCAATGTATAGACTTGAACGACTGAGGCCGATGTACAGACTTGCCTAAGACGCAGCATGAGACGCTAGCTAAGACGGACGTTGTACAGACTTTGAAGATCAGTTCAATGTATAGACTTGAACGATTGAGGCCGATGTACAGACTTGCCTAAGACGCAGCATGAGACGCTGGCTAAGACGGACGCTGTACAGACTTTGAAGACATTGAACGTTTGAGCAGCATGCAATGTACACACTTAGTGATGTACAGACTTGGCCAGGAAAGCGTAGGGAAATGTTGAGTGTATGGACTTGGCCAATGCGTAGGAAAGGATATCAAATGTACAGAGTTGGTGAATCACAGACCAGTGTATATACTTAGAGAAAATGAAGTCTAGTGTATAGACTTGGAGAACTGTTCAATGTGTTGGGTTGGGGTTGTATAGACTTGGCTTTGAGCACTTGGGCTGAAGGCAATGTGCAGACTAAGCGATGTATAGACTTTGCCCAAGGAACCGAATGTATAGACTTTGCTGAAGCTATCTCTGAAGCAATGCTCAGACTTTGCAAACAAGACTCTGGGCGATGTATAGACTTACACTATCGGATGTGTAGACTTCATGACAATGCAGCAGCCAGTGTATAGACATGAAGTGTGACAATCCAATGTATAGAGTTGAAGCTTGGAAGGATGTATAGGGTTGAGCTGAACTAACTATGAGTATTGAGACCAATGTATGGACTTCAGTTAGAAAGTGCCCGATGTACAGACTAGCAGAGGATATGCCAATGTACAGACTAAATGGATCAAGCTGGTGTATAGACTTTGTGCCCAACTATCAATGCTCTGATGCGTCGACCCACCCTTGCTGATGAGTCGACCCACTGCTGTTGATATTAACCAAACAGTGTAGATAGATGAAATAATGGAACAGCATATGAACTAAACTCACTTAGGTGATGAACCAGCATGAATCTAGAGATAGGAGGTTGATTTATAGTGTGAGACATCATCAAAACCATAGGGATGCAACAATCTCCCCCTTTTTGATGATGACAACACTATGAATCAAGCAATATCAAGGAATTTATATCAGCTGCAACAGACAAAGTAAATTCAAGGCATGCACATGCAGATGAATTATACAATCCCTACAACACACTCTCATCTCCCCCTCAACTCAAAAACCATATCTTCCTCGAAGCAACATGACTCCCCCAAAGCTCAAGACTCACTGATATTGCAGAACTTCTCACTGAAATTGCAAATATTGCAAACTTCTCTCCCCCTTTGACATCAGCAAAAAGAACTACAGAATGTATAACAGTGCTGGAGACATGAAGAATAAGAGCAGTAATTTCTTAGTGCAGAAAGTCACGAGTAGGTTTTAAGAGAATAAGTGAGTTTCTAATCTCAAGAGAAGATTCTTTATACTTCAGTACATAATAGAGAAGTAGAATGATAGACAAGTTTATCAGCATACATAGTGGATGATTTAGAGCAGGAGTTCACAAGTATAGTCAGATATAGCTGATCATTCAACTATCCCACAAGTCAGCAAGAGACTAAATCAGAGAGGTGTTCTCAAGGTATTGAAGACAAGCAATCCATTAGTTGCATAACAACAAGGAAATTTTTTTTTTTGGAGATGATTTTCAAGAAGATCAATGAGTAAGTTGGTAGTTCACTCCTTTGACATTAGAGAGACACCTTGATTAGAGGCCTGAATCTCCAGTTACTCAGAGTGAGTACCTCATTACTTCCCTTTTTTTTTGTTATTAGGGAACAGAGATAGTAGCTGTGACTTTTGACATGAGGAAACACCTTGATTAGAGGCCAGAGTCCCCAGTTACTCACCAGCAAGCCACCATTGCTCTGTCATGTCTTTTCATTCATTTTAAGCATTTGACACCTCATGACATGGGAGAAAAATTCATTTCATTGATGAAGCTCCCAGTTTCTCAGTGATCAAAATAGAACATTTTTGTTCAGTTAAGCCCTTGAGTTAAAGAGATAGAATGATTGAAAACAATACCAAGAGGACTATTTCTTGAATTGAGTCTTGAAGTCTAGATTTCAAGTTGATTGGGTCAGATATCAAGACATACAAGTTTTTGGCCTGAACCAGAATCAATGACAATGTAGGAAGATATACTTTATGCAATTAGTCCAAATCTCTGAAGAAGTACTAAAGGAAAGATTCTAATCTGGAGATTAGAGTCACTGACTTATAGACTTAAGAGATAAGTGACACTCTACTGTCTGAGAGAACCACTCTAGATCAGTCATGCAAGACCAGCAAAGTTACACATCTGGACAGTCCTTTTGAATCTGTCAAAGAACTTCTCTTCTCACATCACAACTCAGCTCCCCCTAAGACATAGCATTCCTTAATAAAACATTTCAGCATAATCTCAAAGCTTCCCCTTACTCAAAGTATTCCTGAAAGCTAACCAGTAAGCATTCTGAACTCCCCCTTAAATCAGCATGAAAGTAGGTTAATTTTCAGACAAACACAACTCCCCCTCACAACAAGGACAGGCTTCATAATTAAGACAATTTGTATAAGCCTAATTCTCTTCTCAATGTGGTGAATTTTTCATTATCCAGAGGTTTTGTGAATATGTCAGCAATCTGATTATCTGTGCCTACATGGATCAGTTCAAAATTATTCTTAGACACCTCATCTCTTATAAAATGATGTCTTATCTCTATGTGTTTGGTTCGTGAATGCAAAATAGGATTTTTAGCAAGATTGATGGCACTAGTATTATCACAGTAAATAGGTGTGCACCCCAGGTCTACTTGGTAGTCCTGAAGCTGGTGTTTAATCCATATTACTTGTGTTCCACAGCTCCCTGCAGTCACATATTCAGCTTCTGCAGTGGAGAGGGCCACAGAATGTTGTTTCTTGGAGCCCCAAGACACTAAACACCCACCCAAGAATTCACAATGGCCACTAGTGCTTTTCCTGTCTAGTTTACAGCCTGCATAATCAGCATCTGTGTATGCTACTAAGTTAAGTGTGTGAGATGCAGGAAACCATAAACCAAGAGAATGACTAGCTGACAAATATCTGAAGATTCTTTTAACTGCAGCTAAGTGTAGTTCAGTAGGTCTAGATTGATACCTTGCACACATTCCTACACTGAATTGTGTATCTGGTCTAGAGGCTGTCAAGTAAAGAAGTGATCCAATCATACCTCTATAAAGTTTGGCATTTACTTCTTTACCTGTCTCATCTGCATCCAATGAAGTATTGGTGCCCATGGGTGTAGTAATGTGCTTTAAGTTTTCCATGCCAAACCTTTTGAACAGTTCCATTGTGTATTTGGTTTGGTTGATGAAGCACCCATCTTCTAGCTGCTGTACCTGCAATCCAAGAAAATATTTTAGTTCACCAACCAAGCTCATTTCAAATTCAGCAGACATCATGGTAGAAAATTCATCACATAGTTCATGCTTAGTTGATCCAAATACAATGTCATCTACATATACCTGAACTATGATTAGATCTTTATTTATGCCCTTAGTAAATAAAGTTTGATCAACTTTACCTCTTTTGTAGCCTTTGCTGATCAGAAATTCAGACAATCTTTCATACCAAGCTCTTGGAGCCTGCTTTAGACCATTTAACCTGAAAACTTGGTTAGGTTGAGGAGAATATTGAAATCCAGGAGGTTGTTCAACAAAAACTTCCTCTTTAATAACTCCATTTAAAAAGGCACTTTTAACATCCATTTGTTGGAGTTTTATATTCCTTGAGTATGCAAAGGCAAGCAACAGTCTTATAGCTTCCATCCTAGCAACAGGTGCATAGGATTCATCAAAGTCTACACCAAATTCCTGACAGTAGCCTTTGGCTACTAATCTGGCCTTATTCCTCGAGATGATTCCATCTTCATTCATCTTATTTTTGAACACCCACTTGGTTCCTATGATATTTATGCCATCTGGTCTTGGGACAAGCTCCCAGACATTATTCCTTTCAAACTGACCTAATTCCTCACTCATAGCATTGACCCAAGCTTGATCAGCTAAGGCCTCTTCTACTGTTTTGTGTTCAATTTGTGAGACTAATGCAATTAAGTCATCATTATTCACATTTCTAAAATGAGACCTAGTCCGAAGAGGATCTTCAGGATTGCCTATGACTTTATCTAAAGGATGGTCTTTAAGAAATCTGATATTTGTTGAAGTTTCACCTGTTTCTCTTGGACCTTCCTGATTTGGAGAATTTGTTTCTCCACTCGGCTGAGTCTTCTCTTCTTCCTGTTGGTCTTCCAGAAAATCTCCACCATGATTGGAATCCCTGTCAAGATTTTCAACATTAGGAACATCTTTCTTTTCACTAATAAGGATGTGTGGAGATTCTTCCACTTTCTGATCTGATATGTTAAATACCCTATATGCCCTTGACACTTCAGAGTAACCCAAGAATATTCCAAGTGAACTCTTGACTTCAAACTTGTCTAAATCTTTCTTATCATTGTTATGAATAAAGTATTTTGCTCCAAAAATTCTGAAATGAAACAAGTTTGGTTTCTTACCTTTTAGAAGCGCATAGGGTGTTTTCTTGTGTATGGGTCTTACCATGGCCCTGTTGATTATGTAGGTTGCTATATTGGCCGCTTCTGCCCAAAACCTTCTAGGTAATTTGCTTTCAATCAATATGGTTCGGGCCATCTCCACCACTGTTCTATTTCTTCTCTCCACAATCCCATTTTGTTCAGGTGTCCTGAGAGAAGAAAACCTGTGAGTTAGTCCTTCTTTGTCACAAAGATCAGTAAACATGGAGTTTTCAAACTCACCTCCATGGTCAGATTGAATAGAACTAACATTGTACTTCCCTTCTTGTTTGACCTTATTGAAAAACAGATTAAACTTTTGAAATGTATCACTCTTATTTGCTAAGAAAAATATCCATGAATATCTAGAGAAGTCATCTATGATGACATAGCCAAACCTGTTTCTATTAAGACTCTGAGTTCTAGTTGGACCGAAAAGGTCCATATGAAGAAGTTCCATTGGTCTAGAAGACAATGGCTCATATCTTAATTTAAAAGAATTTCTGGTCTGTTTGCCTAGAGCACATGCATCACATGCTTTTGATATTGAGTTGAATTTAATTCTAGGCATGCCTCTAACTAAATCATGCTTGACCAATTTATTTAAAGTTGAAAAGCTAGCATGACCTAGACGTCTATGCCATTCAAAAGCATCATTTTCAGAATTGGCAGATAAGCAAATAGTAGATTCAGATTTCTCATCTAAGTCTACAATGTAGACATTATTAATCCTGTTGGCTACAAATTTAACCATGTCAGAATTTGTTTCAAGAATTTTGCATGAACTATCATCAAATACAACCTTGTGACCCCTGTCACATAATAGACTAATGCTAATCAGGTTGTGTTGAAGCCCTTCCACAAGTAAGACTTTTTCAATGGAGTTTGTGGAAGACTTACCTACTGTTCCAACTCCAATTATTTTACCTTTATTCTTTCCTCCAAACTTGACCAGACCCCCTGGCTTCATCTCTATCTTGCTAAACTTGGATCGGTCTCCTGTCATATGCCTGGAGCAGCCACTATCGAGGTACCACTTGTTGTCTTCAGCTGCCAGGCCGACCTACACAGATACATCAAGCAGAGTGATTTAGAACCCAAGATGAGTTGGGTCCAATGACATTGTTCAAATCTCTGATCAAGTGTTTAGGTATCTAGATTTGTTTCAGCATGGTTTCTCTGGCACCTTCCTTTCTGGTTTATTAAAGTTGAATCCAGCTGAACTGGAGAAGTGAGTTCTATTCCATTCATTAGTCTTCCTATTCCTAGGAAATTTCCTGTAGGCTTGTTGATTAGCATATCTTTGACCATGAAAGTTATTTCTCCAGTAGGTCCTGTTTGGACCCATCTGATTGTTGTAATTCCAGCTCTTATTCTGATTTACTTTCTTGGTCCATCTACCATTTGTGTTCTGGAAAGTGGGCTTACTGTTATTCTTCATAAAATTCATTCCCATCTTAAATGGTTGTCCAGTACTATTTTTTGTGTTTTCTTTAGGACTTTGAATTTCCTTAGAGCTGTTTGAGGTGGATGGTGTGTCCAACTTTTCTTTTCCCTTCTCTGGGCAGAAGGTGATGATCTTGAATTGCAAGGGTCTCTTGTTGGTTGGGTCATAGCCTAGACCTTCCTTATTGAAATTGACCCTAGTCCCTAGTATAGCATCTAAGCTAGTCTTTCCTTGGACAAACTTTTCTAATACTTTCTGTTTGTCTTCCAGCTCCTTTTGAAGGGACTCAGAATTTTTTAGGAGCTCAGCATTTACTTTCTTCACAGCTTCATATTTCTCTGAATTCACTCTAATTTCATTCATACTTTCTTCAATTTTAGTTTTGAATTCATTGAGCTGTTTTTGACTTTCTTGAATTTCTCCCTTGAGCTTATCATTTTCTTTCCTTAGTAAGGTTATTTCTTCTAGTTGTTCTTTTAGCTTCTCATTTTTCTCACAGACCAGAGTTTGTTCTTCAACATTTGTGTTAAATTTTCTTTTCAGAACTCTGTGCTCTTTACTAAGGGAATTAAATTTATCTAGCAAGTCACCATAAGCATCCTCCCAGTCATCAATTGAGAAATTTTTAAAAACGTTTATTACCTCCTCTTCACTGTTTGCCATAAGGCAAATTCCATCTTCATATTCTTCTGAGGAAACTTCTTCTGGGTCTTCTTCTTCCTCGCTCCATGTGCAGACCATCACCTGTGGCTTCTTCTTCTTCTGCACCTTTATGTTTTTCTTCTGAAGATAGGGACCCTTCTTCTGGAGGTCTGGGCATTCGCCTTTCATATGTCCTTGTTTGTTACAATTAAAACAAGTTAGTCTCTTAGGATTTTTATCCCTGTAACTAGTAAATTCAGCATTCTTGTTGAAAGGGTGTGACTTCTTCTTCCTGAAGGTCTTTCTCTTCTTCTTCAGAAATTTTCTGAACTGTCTAGTGAGCATTGCCTGCTCCTCCTGGTCGAGATTTGATAATCCTTCAAGCTCGGACTCAGACTCGGGGCTACTGCTGCTGCTCCCACTGTTGCTACCCTTGTTGCGGGATGCCCTTAGAGCCACATTCTTACCCTTCCTCTCACTTCCTTATCCACCTCCTTTGAAATTCATCTCATATGTCATAAGAAATCCTATGAGTTCATTTACAATCAAGATAGTCAAATCTTTTGACTCCTCAATCACAATGGCCTTAGTGTGCCATGCCGGGGATAAAGATCTAAGGATTTTCCTGACTATATCTGCCTCAGCAAGATCCTTCCCTAGCCCTTTAAGAGTATTTATGATTAAAGACAACCTGGCATACATCTCAGTTATATTCTCATCTACATTCATCTTAAATATTTCATACTTAGAAGTGTAGAGATTTACCTTCGAGGCTTTCACTTGAGCTGTACCTTCATAGATCAATTGTAGCTCATCCCACATTCGCTTGGCAGTTCTGTATGCAGATATACGAGCATATTCCTCTGGATGAACAGCAAACTGGATGATGTTCAGCGTCGTCTGTGGATGGGCATAAATCCCACACAATCACAAGAGAATAATTATGTGAAAACAGGGAGAATAATGATGATTAATGCATAAATAAGGGGAAGAAAAGCTTGCACGTGGTGCAAATATGGAGATGTGATCGCCAGAGGGGTTACCTCAATAATAATAAAAAAGGAGATCACGAATACCTGGTGAAGATTGGAACGCGGGATGATGTGAAGTTCCTTCCTCCTTCTTCAATCGGCCGGCCGATGAGAAGGGTTCTTTTTTTGATTACCTTGCAAAGAAGACAATGAAACAAAGCAAAAGATGGGATCAGCCAACGTGCAGTAGTATCAATCCAAATAAAACATATGATGATGAAAAGAAATCAACATGCGCACCTTTTATTTTTGTTTTTTTTTAAAGCCCCTAGAGAGACTAGGAGAGGAATATGATGAAAAGTATGCAACTGATGCAAACAGGATGGAAAATAATAGCGGACGGGACGGAGATGCGATGAAAATATGCAAAGCGATAGAAACAGAATAAAAACAACACCAAAGCCCCGCTGTCCCTTGATGACAGTAAAAGGGGGCAACCGAGATAGGAAGAAGAGGAAGCAGCAGGATGCAATAGGAAGCTTGAACTTGATAATCTCGGCCTCGGTACCTTCGTAACCTTTCAAAGGGTCGATCAGGACTCCCTTAAATAAGTTTCAGATCAAAGGATAAACATGGACGGGAAGATGGCAATGGCAATGTTTATCAAAAGCAAGAGCCCAATCGAGTAAGAACGTCAAACAAGACAGGACTCTGTGAGGGAAAGATGGAAGATGGTAGGACACCGGAGGTGAAACACGCCCTTCAACAGGGCGTCAATTCTTGATTTGACGACCTACCCATACGGCGTTTCATAAAACACGACCCAAGGCAGGGCGTTTCTTCATGGATTCAATTTTGGCAATTCATTTGAAAAAGATTAAAAGACGCCTGAAAAAGAGGCGTTTCTTAAAAACACGCCCTGAGGAAGGACGTTATTCATAAAATGCATTTTATTTCATTTTATTTTGAAAAAGGATAATACCAGGAATTGACGCCCTAATCATTGGTCATCCTTTCTTTAAAAACGCCCTAGGTAAGGTCGTTATTTAAAACGCGCCCTACTTCAGGTCGTGAATCACAAAAATGCAACAAAATGCAACGGAAAACCCACAAAAATAGAAAAACTTTATATTATGGGAATATTGAAGTTCTCTTTGGGGCGTCAACATAGTGACATGAGATTTAATCAACAAAGTGTCAATTTTGGCGTGTCTACAGCTGCCCCGCCTTGGCGTCTGCTTTGCAAGGGAGTGAGACGGAAATGAAGCGAGATGGAGATGAAGTGGAACGAACTGATAAGTAGACGCCAAGGTGTGATGTGACACGCCTTAGACACTAAGCACTGTAAATCTTTCCAAGATTCTGAACGAAACATCTCCGAATGATTCCAAGGAAGCATCAGTTTGCTGGATAAAGGAGACTAAACTAAGCAAGTAAAAATGTAAGGCAAAAGGGTGTGCGCGCGGGCACGATAGGGAAAGACCATTGGAGAGCGGTTACCAGCCAATGTGGACATGCTACAACCAAGGTAGATTTGCAAAAAAAAAGATGAAGATCCAACAAAGGGACATTTTCAAGGAATCAGCCTGAGCGGCTTCAGATAGAACAAAGTACTTGATTTGGAATGGAATATCTCATGTCAACTCAATAACGAGCGAGTGACCTTTATTATTGCCATGATATAAAGATTTTCATCATGAAGCTCAAAGTCCTATATGATGCATGCTGGGCTAAAAGAAAAGATTAAACCAAACTAAGAATATAGAAGATAATCAAGGATAATATTACTAAGCCATCTAGATTTGATCAAGAATCCAAGTTTCTGAGCTAACACTAAGCCGAAGCCCGTTTGTCCGCGCATCAACTCAGAAAGTGGAACCATCGTCCCAGACCTTGAACGACTTAACGGCCTATCCGTGTGATCAAGACTCTCCTGGAACTATCACTTTTTTTGATGAAGGGGAACTCAAATTCCAGGTTCATCAGAACCACAAGGTCCTTGATATGCTATAATAGCGTAGAATATCATATAGTAAAATGCTTACATCAAACAAATACAAGATAATGAACGCGATGTTACTTCTATGAGCAACCCAAGCGTCTCGAAACCTGCACTTTCCTGCACTTGAAACTTATCAGTCTTCACAATTTCAACATCAATAATCTTCAATTCAAAGTATGACATGATCATAAGTGCTAAATAAAATAGAATTCCAATGACATAATAGCACTTAAGTTCATCAAAGCACACGGGGAAGCAAACTCATAAACTCATAAAACACGCCTTAAGTCATGGCGTCAAAATCGTGAAAAGCGCCTTATCGTGAGGGCGTCAAAACATGGAACACGCCCTTCACTAAGGCGTAAAATCCATCGAGAGGCCAAAGAGAAAACGACCCACTAAAGGGCGTTACACAAAACACGACCTCAGCAAGGTCGTCAATTCAAGAATTGACGCCCTAACAAAAGGCGTTAATCAATCCAACGCTTCCGTTTCCAAATCGAAAGCAAAACCAAATCCTAATAGCCATCAATCTTCTAACTCCGAACAACCTTTGGGACCCTTCAAATCTTTATAAAAGGCAGACTCTTCCTTAATTGAATCAAAACAATCTTCTGATTTCTATTCTTCTGTTCCTTCCCTTCTACTATTCTGTTCTTCTTCTGCAGCAACCGTCCAAGCTCCTCCCCGCAAGCTGAAGATGGACAGAGCAATGAAAAGGGCCAGGACTTCAACTCCCAGAATCACTGATATCACCGGGCACATTAGTAACAGAATCTGCATGAATCAGGTATTGTTCTATCCTCCTATTCTTTCTCTGCTCATATCTTCCTTCTTTTCTTTCTTCACCGAAATCTTCTCCTTTCAAACTACTTCTCATGTATGCCTCTGTTCGGTCTATCTGTTCTTCCCCTCTCACAGGAATACCCGAACCTTCCAGGAGCTAGAAGATTTACAAAAAACAAGTGGTTGCCTCTCATCCTTTCCAAATTTTCTTCTGACATGAGGGCCTACCTAGCAAGATGGCATCTTCTTGGCCTCGTAACCCATGCCAAACACTATGACCAAATTCACTTAGATTGGGCTGCCATAGGAGCATTGATTGAACTTTGGCACCCTTCCACTCACACCTTTCTATTCTCCACTTTTGAAGCCACCATCCTATTGGAAGAATTAGAGTTGATATTAGGCTTGAAAAGGATGAAACAAGGAGAAGAAGACAAGATGGCTATCATGCCAAGGCCAATCTCCTCTCACGAGCTATTAACGAGCTTGATACCTAGCCCAAACCTAGTGAATCAAATCAAGGTTACTAAAGGAATCAACCTCTTGAAGCTCGCTTCATGGGTGTACAAAAGAGCGGATCAAGCCAAAGAGGAAGAGGAGATAGAAAGAGTGACCAAAGCCTTCGTGGTGTGTTTAGCAGGAGCACTCCTATTCCCATCCACGGAGGACTTTCTAGAGGAGGCCCAATTGAGCGCGGTGGTGAGCTTATGGGAAGAGGAAAGAGTCGGACCGGCGATCCTAGCCTATCTCTATAGCGGACTTACTTCGGCGGCCATGGGAAGGCCCATATATGGATGCATGCTAGCATTTTCTAGTTGGATAGATCTCCATTTCAAATTCGATCCATGTGGTGAGGCCCAACAACCCTCAAGAATTTTCTCAAAAAGCCCCCTCTCTTATATAACTGGTTCGTTAGGAATAAGCAATAGGGTGATGAACCGCATCCCTCAAATCAAGAAGAGAGTGGAATGGAGAGAGCACCTTAAGGTAATGCCAAAGAACCTCTTTACTTGTGCCCCGGGTATACTCAAAATGCAGGAACTTCATGCACGATTCTCCACCGGGACGGACCTTCGTCTCATCGGCGCTTCGGACTTCATACTATACAACTCTCACAGATGCCTTCCTCAAATTGGACTTCCAAGGCAACACCTAGAAGACGTCTCTCACCTCCCTCCAATCAAATCAAGGGACCTAGGCAGCAATGAAGATGGGGAGGAGGTTATCACAATCCAAGCTCTGTGGAAGATTAACAAACTTCATCAACCTGTAGAAAGCTTGGAGGAAGACAGAGATCAGTGGAAAAATTATGTAACAGCATTGAGAAAGCTAAGACCCAAAACGGCTCATTAAGCATTGTAATTTCTCTTTTCAAAGTAAACCAATGATATTTCCTTATTGAGCCATCTGCTTTTCTGATTAAATGTTCCAACGCTCTGTGCTTCTGTTGCAAATAACGCCTCTGAAAAAGTCGTGATTTTTCAAAAGGACGCCTCATACAATGTCACCTTCAACATTCCTGTTCACACATTTGACGCCTTCATCAATAGGCGTTACTTAAATAACGACTTAGAACAGGGCGTTAATTGATTCAAATTCCCAAAATATATTCTTTGAAATTCCAAAAGTAACGCCCTCAAGAAAGCCACGTTTCAACCAGGTAACGCCTCTAGCTCAGGCATGAGTAAAAACCATAATAATTACTTCTCTCAAATCAATCAACGCCCATTGAATGCGTCTGACGACGGTTATCATTCCCCATGCAAATAAAATTGACGCCTCGAGCTACGTCGTCTACTTTCTAAACACGCCCATGTCATAGTCGTTACTTCCACAAAAAACGCCTCTTCTCAGGGCGTCCCTTCTTTTCGAATGCTAAAAGGGCTTTTCCCCTTTCTTCTTCCTCCTTCGTCCCATTCTCTCTTCTCCCTTTCTCTGCAACCCTAACCGAAGCTCTCCTCTCTTCTCTTCCTCTATCTCTCTTCCTCCCTAACCCTAGCCCTAGCCATGGCCAGAGGAGGATTAAAACGGCAACGGGTGGCCGCCCCCGAGGTGGTGGATTTGGAGGGCGGGCACGCCCAAGCCGAGGAAGAGGATCCTCTCGCGGTGGCCGAAGAAGACCTAATGGCGGTGATTGAAGACGCACCGGCGGCGACGGCCGAAGAAGGCCAGGAGGCCAACGACGGAGGTGATGCTGGAACAGAAGGAGCAGGAGAAGAAGTGGAAGAAGGTGAAGAAGAAGAAGAAGAAGGAGAGGGTGGTGATGAACCACCGCGCGCGGCGGCGCCCCCTCCCCGTGCCGGCCAACTCCGACGGCCACGGCAGCCACGGCCTCAACCGCAGGAACCCAAGCACAAGAAGGTAAGCCCCAACCCAAATTTCCATTTTTATTTATTTTAATTTTATTTTTACTGATTTTCCATGGCCCTCGGGGTATAAACCCTGCAACCCAAAAAGAAGGCGCCCTCATGGGCGTCGCGATTTCAAAATACACGCCCAACCCAAGGGCGTTAATCACATTATTTTCCTGAAAAACTAAATAATTCTATGAGAACACGCCCTAAAGCATGTCGCGCATTTAAATTTGTTATGATGCTGTTCATTTTCGCATGCTGTTATTTTTCTTTCATTTTCTGAAAAACTGGAAACCACGCCCTACACCAGGGCGTCAATTAAAAAACAGACGACCAAAACAGCGGTCGCCCATTCATCAATCCTTGATTAATTAACGAACCCAAATTGGAAAACGCCCCACCCAAGGGCATGAATTGATAAAACTTTTAGGATTTTTAGAAATTAACCACCAACACACGCCCAACACAGAGGCGTTTCATAGATGAAAAATGACCTAGGGTAGGTCGTTAACTTTTAAACAGAACCACGCCCCCCTTAAGGGCGCCGCTTCAACAAAAAATGACCTGAGGAAGGTCGTTAAATAATAATAACATCAGAATTCGACCTGGGTCAATCAAAGTGAAATAATCATGAATAATCAAAACAATTAAGCCAAAAAATTCTCACTTTATGCATGTAGGGGCTGATGAGGACGCGCATTTCATGGGTCATGGTCCGGGCAGCTTACTATGGTCTCCCCCAGTTCCAGAGGGAGAGGGTAGATGCCATGGGGTTCGGGGCCTTCCTCAGCATAGAGCCAGTTAGGCCAGACTTACCACTCATTCAGGTTCTACGGGAGAGATGGGATCGGACTAGCCGGGCATTCCTGATGCCTTGGGGACACATGATTCCTACCCTAGAGGACGTGACCAGGATCACAGGGTTGAGGGTAGATGGAGAGGTTGTGAGTGGGATTACCTACCCAGACTACACTGAGCATGCCCAGAGGTTGCTAGGGCTAGAGATGGTCTATGAGACACCTAGCGAGTGTAGGACGATCTTCCGCACTGACCTCACTACAGTGATGGGTTTAGGGAATGCTAGGCACAGGTCAGGGGAGACCCTAGAGCAGTTCTCACAGAGGTTGATAGACGGGGCTAGGGCAGTGTACTGCCAGGACCCAGCTGACAGGGAGATAGCTGACCTAGACTTGAGGAGGTTCTGGCTACTGCTACTCGGGAGGCTATTGCTCGGGACAAAGGGCGACGTCATCAACTGCCGATTTCTAGGGATACTCGAGGACCTGGAGGCAGTTGGCAGCTACGCCTGGGGAGCGGCGCTGCTGGCACATATGATGGCCGACCTGTCCACGGGGACAGGGCGAGAGACGACCGTCAGTGGCTTCTCACCTTTTCTTCAGGTATGCATTTTTCATTTTTTCTTTGTTTTTTTCTTTTTGTTATGCATGTGAATGCCTTCCTAATGCAATGCATGGATGCAGGTTTGGAGCCATCTCTACATGCCGATGGGGCGCGTTGACCCACGGCCTGGAGGTGAGGGAGCTTTCCCTCTAGCACGGCGCTGGGTGCCGATCGTCTTCGGCGCCCCACTCGGCTACAAGTTGTGGGTTTTACGGAGAGAGTTCCGCGACTTCCCTCCCTCGTTGGTATGTATGAATGTTATGCATCTTTCTTTTGAATTTATTATGATGAAGATGAAATGATGACATGCATGTTTATGAATGCAGGTGCAGTGGAGACCCTATGAGGGGATGACAGACGAGGGCCAGCCGTGGGTCGTAGCGGGCCGTCCTCGCTTTGAGCGTGAGCTTTGGGTTCACTGCTTGAGCGAGATCGAGCCGTTACGGCTTAGGTTGGTGATGAGGACGCTAGGCCTCCACCAGGAGTGGGTGGAGGTAGGCGAGCCGCGGGCATTGGGAAGAAGACGCGCGGTCGTACGAAGGCGACCGACTGGAGAGTACGGTTCGAGGAGCAGTACGTCGACTGGCAGCGTGGCGGGACAAGAGTCACCTCCCGCGCGACTGACAGCTCCGAGTACCTCCGGCGCTACTGGGAGGTGTACGCCGGCCGACCCCAGATGAGGGTCTTAGGGGTATGTATGAATGCACTTATTTCTAAATGCAAATGCTTATGTTTCTATCATGTGACTAATATGTAATGGATGCAGGATGCACGGGACATAGCGGCGATGGATGCCCAGGCCCACCTACACAGCCTGGAGGACCAGCTGGCCGCCACACGGGCTGACCTAGGGACCTTGGTGAGTGTTTAAATTATTTTCTATATGCAAATGTATATTTTTGTTGAATTGTTGATGATTAGCCACTGACGATCTCAATGAATGCAGCGTGCCCAGCAGGGAGCAGTGAGGAGAGACCCAGGGGAGGCCTCCAGCTCGAGAGGACCTAGTGCAGAGGTGACTGCACTGGCAGAGCAGCTAGCGGGAGCGGTCGCACGAGCCGAGGTAGCAGAGCACGACCTCGCTTCACGGGTAAATTCCAAAACACAAGTCCATTCAAACATGATTATATGTAATTGTGCACTGATAAAAATTCATTTTTACAGACTGAGGAGCTTCGAGCCGCTCTTACCTGCGTAGATGAGGGCTTCCGCACGACGAGCGCACAGGTGAGTAGTTCAATCATGTATTGCTTGAATTGCTAGATTACTGAATTATTACATTAATTGTGGAATTGATGATTTGTTTACCTGCTTGCAGGCGACTCAGCTTCAGGCGGTACGTACCGAGTTGGTGATCCGTGATCAACGGATCTCAGAGCTTGAGAGGTCCCTGAGGCGACGAGAGGAGCTTCCTCAGGACGTGGCCGAGCTGCGTGTAGCTCTTGAGCTGGAGAGACGGGAGCGAGCCCGGGAACGCGAGGAGCGAGCTCGTGAGCGGGAGGAGTACCAGGCGGAGCGTGCCCGGTACCAGGAGCAGGTAGCAGCGCGCGAGCGAGAGCTGGCAGATTCGAGGACTCAGTTGATCCTTTCCCAGGAGCGGCTACGAGTGTCCGAGGAGCGTCTTCAGCGGGGACGTGAGCGAGCACGGGCTGCGGGGTACTCCTTCACCAGCTCCACCTTCGTGGCGGGCTCTTCCCTCCGAGAGAGGAGCGAGGCAGGGGGACACGCTCGGGTTCCTGCTTCTTCACGGGGGCCCATGCCTCCTCCACCAGCGCCAGCTCGGGACGGCGAGGAGGAGGTTGAGAGTAGGAGAGAGGAGGGTGGAGGCGAGAGCTGAGAGACTTACTTGTACTCCTCCACCCTCACACCTGTACTTAGACATTCATGATGTATATATATATATGATATTGAGATTCCTTTGTTACCTGAGCACTTTGTGTGGTTGTGGTCTTGTGTTTGTGTACTTTCTACTCTTCGTGTTCTTCATGTTTGCTTTACTGTGCCATGTTTCTGCAACTGCTATTCACACTTGAATAAACAGGTTAATTCATCTGTTTGACTTGGCCCCTTGCCCGATAAGCAAGGGGTAGCAACATTTTGACCTTAATGATGGGTCAAGGGGCCAAGCCTTTAATCAAGATAAGGCAAAATGAAATAGCTGATAGCGGGAGATGTATCATATGCAAGTCATAAATAAAAGATACCCATGTAAAAGAATGCAAGCATACATCGTGAAGAAATGCATTTTTTTTCTTTTTTTTACTTATATATATATATATTTTGTGATTTTTCTTGAAAACCACGCCTTAGAGTGGGTCGTGATTCTTATAAAGACGCCCTACAAGACGGCGTGAATTCGAAAAAGAATTTGATTTTTGAAAAAGAAACGACCTGCTCAAAGACGTTATTCTGAAGAAGACGACCTAATCTAGGACGTTAATTCCATAAAAAGCGCCTTAGCCGAAGGCGTTAATTGAATTATTTTGCAAAAAGGGCTTCAAGGCTATCAAGACCATGAGTCTTACATAGTCACCATCTAAAATTCATTAACCTTTCTTGAGTAGTTAAAAGGGGGTTGACGTGACCATAATTGACTTGTATTCGAGATTTCGCACAATGCAATTTCTCAAGTCCGTCTTGACCATTCTGCCAGTTCGTGACTTTACCGCATAGAAAGGGTGGAAGAAAATGTAAGGGAAGCCCATAAGGGATTCTGAGATGCTCAAGGCAAAGTTACCTCCCCTACCCTATGCCTGTTGGGATTCGGTCTTTGGCGTAGGGAAATTTGTTGCCTTTTTGCCCTTTTATATGCATGCATACGCCCAAGGTTTTCCTTGCGGGGACTTTGCCCTCTTGACATGCTTTTCTTTTCACAACTTGACTTTCACTTTAGAATCGATTTGCATTGATGAATAAAAATCTAATTGTACTTGGGCTTTTGTGGCATTTGCTCCCTTTTGGGCCCTGACTTCCACCTACTAGGGCGGCGGATAGGCTTGGTGTGTCTACCTCGAGGTCTCCCTTCCTCCCTTATGGGCCGAAGAAGAAAAGAACGGGTATTGTCTTTCACTTTTAGTCAGGTTTTTTTGACTTTCTATAGGATTTTGCACTGCTTGAGTTCAAGAATAAAGCGTGTAGTGTGTGTGGGAATCAACCCCCTTTTAAATTAGCAAGACCGATGAATGAATTCTGAATTTTGACCTTTCGGACCTTGATCCTTCGTGTGCCATGGCACCAATTTTGAAGAATCTCTTTTTTTTGATTTTGAAGAATTTCGATTTTTGGAGGTTTTGAATCAATTTTCAACATTTTTTTGGATTTTGAAGATATATATTTTTTTTGGATTTTTTTTTGTTGAATCAAGGGTAGTATTTCTTAAGATATAAACCATTCCAAGGGTGAGTTAACTCTTCCCCTTCAGCATTAATCAGTTTATAAGCATTGCCAGGATAAACTTCTTTTATGATAAACGGTCCTTCCCAATTGGGTTAGAGTTTGGAGCGGGGGCCACCCGATTTTACAAAAATTCTCTTGATTACCATCTCACCGATTTTAAATTTTCTCTCAATTACTTTCTTTTGATAAAAACGTGAGAGCCTGTTTTGATAAACGCGCGCATGCTCAGCGGCGACCAGACGCTTCTCGTCTAGGAGCTCCAATTGGGCGAGGAGTGAATCACGACGTTCATCCATAGAAAATTCCTTATCCAATTGTACTCGCAGAGAGGGAATAAGAATCTCATAAGGGACTACCGCCTCCATTCCATAAGTAAGGGCGAAAGGGGTTTGCCCAGTAGGGGTGCGAATGGAAGTGCGATAGGCCCAGAGAGCTTCAACTAGTTTGTCTGGCCAATCCGAAAATTTATTAGCCTCACACGTCTTTTTGACAATTTTTATCAAAGTTTTATTAGTTGCCTCTGCTTGGCCATTGCCCTGCGGATAATAGGGAGAAGAATGATGCAATGCAATGTTATACCTGTTGCAGAGATCCTTGATTTCTTGAGAGATAAATTGAGGTCCATTGTCGGTGACGATGGTGCTCGGGATGCCGAACCTCGTGATGATGTTCTTCATTATAAACTTGCAGACGGTTGACGCTTTGATCTCCACGTAAGCTTCTGCTTCCGCCCACTTGGTGAAGTACTCCGTTGCCGTGAGGATGAATGATTTTTGCTTGGTCAGGAGGTTCGAATCACCAAGAGGTCCAATGATATCAAAAGCCCACATGGAAAAAGGCCATGGGGAGGACGTAGGATGGAGTGAAGAAGCAGGAGAATGAATCTTGTCGGCGTGCAGTTGGCACTTAACACACCTTCGAACATAGATGGAACAATCCTCTTCTAGAGTTGGCCAATAGAAACCTAGCCTAAGGATTTTCTTAGCTAGCATCTGGCTATTCACATGGCCACCACACACTCCAGAATGCACCTCTTCCACAACTTTCCATGATTCATCATCATCGAGGCATCTTAATAAAACACCGGTGAGCCCTCTTCTATAGAGCACACCTCCAATCAAAACATATCGCTGAGCCACTCTTCTAATTGCTTTCTTTTCTTCAGCAGTGGCTTCCTCAGGATAGGATTGATCATTGCAATACCTGGCAATCTCATAATACCAAGGCTTCTCTTCGTCAGCCAATTCTTCTTCCCAGTCTAAAAGCATGACCTCTTTACCTTTAAGAGATTCCCTCTGCTTAACCTTTTCAAGCACTTGATCCCTAATATCGAGGAATGCGCGATCCTTGATAGCTGGCGTGTCACGCTGATGAATCAGAGGAACATGGAAATCACGCTCAGGAGGGAAGACTAGAGCAGAGGCCAAAGAGGCAAGAGCGTCGGCCAAGATATTCTGGCTACGAGGCACATGGAAGAAAATCAACTTGGTGAAGAGCTTGGCATAAGCTGAAGCAAGTTCCTGGTAGGGTTTGAGCTTAGGATTGATAGTGCGGCACTTGACAAGCACCTGGCGCAGAATGAGCTGACTATCACCCACAATCCGCAAATGAGTGACGCCATATTGATGAGCGGTTTGAAGACCGGCCAAAAGAGCTTCATACTCGGCTATGTTGTTGGTGACGGGGAAAGTGAGCCGAGCAGCAAATGGAATGGTGACCCCTTCTGGTGTTAGAAGAACCATGCCGATCCCTCTTCCTTGAGAATTTAGAGCTCCATAAAAATGTAATGTCCACATAGGATCGTGGGGTTGATTAATGGACATTAATTCTTCATCTGGGAACTCTGAGTTGACATGATCAAATCGGGGAAGAGGGTGGTGAGCAAGATGTTCGGCAATGGCATAACCTTTGATGGCTTTCTGCTGAATGTAAGTGATGTCAAATTGAGAAAGGAAGCTTTGCCAGCGTGCTAATCGATCAGTGAGGACAGATTTTTCAAGGAGAAATTTAATTGGATTCATGCGAGCAATGAGGTGAACCTCATGAGCTAGGAAATAATGTTTTAACTTCTGTACTACCCAGACTAAAGCAGCGCAAGTCTTCTCCATGGCTGAGTACCTCTGTTCACAGGGGTTAAGAAGTTTAGACAAATAGTATGCTGCCCTCTCTTTACCTTCTTCGTCCACTTGAGCTAAGACAGCACCTACGGAGTCATCCAGGACCGAAACATAGAGAATAAGTGGTTTGCCTGGAATTGGCGGCCTCAGGACAGGAGGATTGGCCAAATAATCCTTCAATCCGTCAAAGGCTGCCTGACACTTGTCATCCCAATTAAACTTGACTCCCGGCTTAGTAAGCTCGTAAAACGGCCTACATCTTTGTGAATGCTGGGAGACGAAGCGGCGGATGAATTGCAACCTCCCGATTAATCCTCGAACTTCCTTCAAATTCTTGGGAGGAGGCATATCTCTAATGGCCTTTGCCTTGTTGGGATCAACTTCAATTCCCCTCTTGCTGACAATAAATCCAAGCAATTTCCCTGAAGAGACGCCAAATACGCACTTCTTGGGGTTCATCTTCAACTGATACTCTCGTGATCTTTGCAAGACCTTAGCTAGAACCCCAGGATGCTCAATCCTTGTCCTTGATTTCACTACCAGGTCATCCACATACACCTCAATATAAATATGAATCATGTCATGAAAAATCGCCATCATAGCCCTCTGATAGGTGGCTCCAGCATTCTTAAGTCCGAAAGGCATGACCACATAGCAATAAGTACCCCATGGTGTAGTGAACGAGGTCTTCTCTTGATCTTCCTCAGCCAGACGAATTTGATTGTAACCTGAAAAGCCATCCATAAAAGAGAGAGTCTCAAATCCTGCCGTGTTATCAATCAGAACATCAATATGAGGGAGGGGGAAGTCATCTTTAGGACACGCTCGGTTGAGGTCCCGGAAGTCTATGCAAATCCGAACTTTTCCATCTTTCTTCATAACCGGGACAATGTTAGCCACCCAATTGGGGTAGAGGACAACTCTAACAAATCTAGCCTTATGAGCTTGTCGACCTCTTCTTTCATCTTTAAAGCCATGTTAGGGTGGAAACGCCTCAACCGTTGTTTGACCGGGACAGACCCTGGCTTAAGTGTAAGGCGGTGTTCAACGAGCGCAGGGTCTAATCCAGGCATATCTTCATAACTCCATGCAAACGTGTCCTTGTATTCTTGAAGAACTAAAATGAGCGCCTCCTCTCGGAGGGCGGCAAATTCTTGCTTATGAGGACAATCCTAGGGTCTTCCTCGGTACCCAAATTAATTTCTTTGGTAGGCTCTTCTACAGAGGCTGATGGTTCGTCAAATCGTCTTATGCCGCTAGCAAAGGCATCAGCCTCGTCCTCATATTCTTCATAACTTTCTTCCCCCTCTTCAATAGGGTCTTCATCATTCATGATTTCATAAACGCCCAAGCCCTTATAAGAAGCAACAGCATCTTCATATTCTAACCCTGGCAGGATAATTGGATTTTCCACAAACTCAGGGATTGCTAAACAAGCTTGGCATCTGATAGCCAATTCCAACAAAAATCTGCGAGGAATCTCCTTACCCTTGGATTTCTTATGTGAATCTACCCCATGAATTTTATTAGAAGAAGAGGAGGAGCAACTAGCTTGATTAGAAAGAAAAGAAGGTGGTGAAAAAGCGGGTACAGGGGGTGGTACAGAGGAAGACCCCTCGCCGGAGGGGGAAAAGAGATCTATCAAGGAATCTTGAAAGAGCGGCCCCTGGGTCGGGACGCACTCGGGAGAGAAATAGGAGGTTTCCTCAACAGAGATGGAGGATTGGAAAGTTGGAAAATCGGCGTTTTTTTTTTCGTTTTATCTTTTCCTTCATTTTTATTTTCTTTTTCAAGAAGGAAGCAGTGTGAAGGGAGAGTAGCAAGAGGAGTGGAAATTGCAAGGTTGGAGAAGGATTGAATCAATGATGGCCCTCTCGGGGGCGTGATGGAGATTTCAGAAAATCGCTCGAGGAGCGAAGGAGGTATCGGAAGAGAGACTTGGATTGAATTTGGAGATAAATTGATCGTGATCGGAGGTGGCCGTGGTACGCGACCAAACCAGCAAGAATATAAGGAAGCCAGAACAGAGGGATGCATGGAAGTGAGAGAAAAGAGGCCGGCCCACAGCCTATCCACAGTGAAACCTTCTTCAAAGGGGACATCTGGCTCCCCAGTATCTGTGTAGTCACTCAGCAGCTGCCTCTTGTCTGTGATCACTGCTGGCATTTCAATCAATTCCTGTATGAGCGGCGGCCATTCCGGATCTGTCGGCATGAAGAGGCGGCTCAAAGAAATAGTAATGTCATTCATGTCGAACCACCTGTACCAGTCACATTCTGGATCACCCATTTTCCTTCTTTTGTCCGGCCTTAAAGACTCCAGGGCTCTGTAGGTAGCCAGTGGGGCAATGTGACGAGCAAACTGTCTGGCGTGAACATCTTGATAGTCAAGCAATGAAGTAATTATGGTAGTCTGCTCATTATTCTGAACGCCACCAGTAACAAAATGTGTCTTCAGTGTCCAGGAGAGTGGCTGGCGATCAGTCTTCAAAGTAGAAGTCATAAATGCCCATGGCTCTTCTTCATTTTTGCTCGGCCCTTTATAGCCTAAACCGCCTCGTACAAGCAATTTTTGCGGCTTAATGGGCCTAATCCTGCCCTGACAGTTGGCACCCAGGCCTTTGCCATCTTGATACCCCATTTTTAACAGAATGTTCCAGCCAGGGGTGTTAATCATGTTCTTTTTCTTCTTCCCCTTAGAAGGCAGGGGTGTCATAGCAACTGTTGTGACAGTTTCAGATGGCATTGGCCGTGGACGGGGGACGTCCAGCACAGATAACAGTGGCTTATTGGCAGGCCAAATAGAAGGAACTGATGATGCTGCATGAATATCTTCCTCTGGCAAAATCGGCATACTGGTCACCTTGATAATGCGACCCTTGTGTGGGAATTTGAGACACTGGTGATTTGTAGAGGGCACCGCATCAAGTTGCTGGATGTACGGGCGGCCAAGAATGCCATTAAATGTTGGATCCATGTCCAAGATGTGAAAATCTGCTGTGATGGTGGCAGGACCCAAGCTAACTTTCAATGTGATCATGCCTAGAGGAGGCTTCTTTGTGTTGTCATATGCAGTGACCGTTATGGTGGACGGCCGAATCTGGCTTTCTGGTATGCCACATAACTTCAAGGTGCTCGGTGGCAAAACATTGATGGATGCCCCAGTATCCACCAGACATTGCTTAACAGCCACCTTATTGATGTCGACTGTGATGCATAAGGCATATTTTCTTGCTGAGATTGGTGCCAGTTCGTGCTCATGAAAAGTAATTGCCGGCTGACTGCTAGCAGGTGTTAACACTGTGACTATCTGCTCAACTGGAATGTCTTCATTAACCATTACCTTCTGCAGATATTCCTTTAGAGCCAGCTGATGAGTGGTGGACCGTTTGATCAATTCCAGGATCGAAATTCTTGCCGGAGTCCGGTCCAAATGCTTTAACAAATCATATTCAGTGCCCGGTACAGACCCTTGTTCTTGTTCTTGCTCTTGCGGCCCCTGCACGGGCTCTAGCTCTCTTTGTGGAAAAATACGGTTGAACATCCGTCCACTACGGAGCGGCGCCACGCCTTGACGTGCCTCTGTCGGGGCCAGTATGGTAGAAGAATTAGAAGAAGAAGAAGAAGAGGGAATGCCGGTGGCAGTGTTCAACAATAGGGGTGCCCCCGTAGGAGGCGTGGGAGTAATGTTTAGCAAAGATGCCCCCGTGGGAGGCGTAGGAGAGTGATTTGACGAAGATGCCCCCTCAGGGGGCGTGGAAGTAGAAAGGGATACCCGAATGCGAGGAGCATTGGCGGGTGGTCTAACAAGAAGAGATCTGGGTATGAGAGGTGGGGGAACTGATGGCGGAGGAACCCTTGCCGGTGTAGGAGTGGTAGAGGGTGTAGCGGGTGCTAGCAGTGAGCGAAGTAGGAGTGGCCTGGACGGCGGAGGTATAGAGTTGGTGGTGGAAGGTGGGGTTTGTCGTGCGGTAGGTTGTGGAGGTGGCAAATGGGTAAGAAGCGTGCGGGCCGGCAAGGCCGTAGAACTGGTGGAGGTAGATGGGTTGACGGGGCGTAGAAGAGGACGTCCCGATTGGAGAGTAGAAGAAGAAGGAAGGGTGCGCAACAGGCGCGGAGGTTGATTTTGATTCGGATCATGATGAAATGCCCCGACAGAGGCGTTTTCTTCGTGCCATCCCTGTCCTCTCTGCACTTCGTAGAGGGACGTGACAGGGTTCACATGCTGATTAGGGGCGTGCTCCGGCAATGGATTACGGACAATTCCCATATCCTGCTGGGGTGCTGGAGCTTGCTGTGGTTGAACTTGTTGTGGAGCGGGTTGCTGAGGTTGTTGATTTTGCTGTTGCCGAGAAGCCCTTCTTTCTTTCATAGCGGCTATGAATTGTCTCATCTCATCCCAATTGATGTCACCCTGGTCATTTAGATCGTAGATGTAATCTCTGAAGTGGAAGCAACGATCAAGGTTGTGACCAGGGCCGCGATGAAAAGCACAATAACGGGATGTGTCAACATTAGCGGGCCACACGGTTCTTTCCCTTGGCAAGGCGAGCAAGTTGGCGGCCATCAGGGCATTAAAAATATCGGGGAGACTTTCGGGAAGTGGAGGATAGTGGTCCCTTTTGGGGCCAAGTGGTGGTCTCCGTTGTTGTTGTTGGCCGTAGTTGGCAGGTGGGGGCATTTGATGGTATTGTGGTGGAGCTGGAGGGTCTACGCGGGGGGCTTGGTTTTGCGGTGGAGCGAAAGAGTGTTGAGGTGCGAATTGGGGTTGTGGAGTAGGGTTAAAATGAGAGTTCTGTCGTGGAGGCGGTGGTGGACGTGGGTTAGCTTGATGGTGGGGGTTGCCAACTGCGCCGACTTGCTCATTTGTGACGGTGCCCTCAGTTGTGGGCCCGCTGTTAACATTGGTGGTTTTCTTAAACAGCCGAGGCTTCGGCTCAAACATGCCCATAATGGGCGAATCCTTCATCTGTGTCTGGATGTAACGAGCCCTCTCATAGAGCTCTTCCATAGTAGTCAGCCGGTTCATGGCCAAAATATGGCGGAATTGAGGAGTTGCATTAGAAATAATCATCTTTACTTGCTCCTGTTCCGACAATGTGTCTTTCAGCTTCTCGGCCATCGACCGCCATCTGTCAGCAAATATGATGAAGTCCTCCTCAGGCTTCATTTTCTCCGCAACTAAATCTGTAACGGACAGAGAGGGTCCAACACGGTCTCTATACTTTTGCAAGAATTTCCTTTGGACAACATCGAAGTCACTGGCATCAGCTGACTCCAAGGAATAAAACCATTCGAGGGCTGGCCCCTCCAGAGATCTTCTGAATAAATAGGCCAGAGAAGCCTTGTTGCCTTGCCAGAAGGAGGTCTCGTACATAAAATCCTTCAAATGAATGAACGGATTGCCAGTTCCATTGTACCGCCGAAAGTTCGGCATCTCAGACGGAGGGAGGTGGAAAACTGGCAGAGTGGGGAGCGAGATTTCTGGTGCATTCTTGGCCGCAGTGACTTTCTTAAGCTGTTCTTCCATGTGGGCCATCTTCTGAAGTAGCAGAGCATTAGAGTCGGACTCGACTGGGGCCTGAACAAAAGAATGTGGTATAGGCGACCGTAAAATCTGAGGAGGTTGGGGGAATTGGTGCCTAACTGCGGAATAACTCGCCTGCTGGGCCGGTATGGCCGTGACAGGCGTTGGTGGACGAGAGGGGGGTTTATGCAAGACCGCCTGGTCATTGATAATCTGGTGGCCACTCGCGGCCGGAGGGGGGGTGGAAGAAGAAGAGGGAACTGACTTCCCCTTCAAAGCGGCCTGAATAGCTTGCCGCTGGGAGTCATCCAATTGAGAGAGAGCTTGGATTAAATCTGTAACGTTGATGGATGGGGAAGAGTTCCCCGAAGTATTGGAAGGTAGAGCCTGAGAGGAAGGCTCAACCCCTTGAGAGGTGGTATCGACCACATGAACTTGTGAATAATGAGGGTGAGGAGGGGGATAGTTTCCCTCATAATAGATGGAGTCTTGGTGGTGGTCCTCATAAGATTGACTAAAAACATTTTCATCCACATCATCGTAAGTGTACCCATAGTTTGCCATGTTGATGATCGTACCTGAACGGAGTTTCATGCTTAAGGGAGAGAGAGCTTAATGAAGGAATTATCACACAAAGCACTTAATCCAAACAACACAATTAAATCGACCCAACTAAGTTTATGCAAACAATGTTGGAAAGCACCGCAGAATTTTAATGTTTGATGTTTGAGATTAGAGTGGATTATTTGTGAATAGTTCACTCCTTTTGCCAAATGAAACCTAGTTTGATCCAAGTGTGACCTCCGGGTCAACTAGGTTTTTCTCTCTCTTCACCAACGAATAGGTTCTCTAGAACTCCGGTACTTCGAGGGTACAACCAGCCCGGCGTCCGTGAGGGAATCCACGGGTGCGGGGACTTATGGAGGTCTTGGAAAAGGGATTTCCGGTCCAAAGAGACGGAATGCTCAATGGAGGGTCGTCCCGATTCCAAGAAGGGTGTGTGGAATCCTAATGTAGAGAGAGGAGGTCTCTCAACCAAAAGCCACCAAGTGCAAAGCAGATATGAACAAACCACAGTAATATATCCAAATAATCAATATGCCAACCAATGAATCAGAAATGAGCACAGAGAGGAGTGTCTGTGAAAAAGCAGGAAAGACACGACCTGGGAAAGGTCGCTACCAAATCAGGAGACGGCAGCGTGGCTGTCGTGAATCTCTGTGAGGGGCTCACAGGCAGTGAAACAACACGCCTTAGTGTAAGGCGCTATAAGGAAAGGACGCCTCCACTGGAGGGCGTCAAATCAAATAGACACGCCCTGATTAAAGGCGCTAAAAATAAATAACACGCCCTGGAGGGGGGCGTTAATTCTCAGACAGTATAATGAGCAAAAAAACAAAGCAGCAGATATGCTAGAAGACGCCCTGGAAAGAGGCGTTAATAAAATACAACACGCCCCTGTGAAGGGCGTTAAATCGAAAAGCGCCCTCGTGGAAGGCGTTAATTCAGGGAAATACGCAAACGCAAGCTGGCTGATCCCGGAGTGTGCAGTGTGCACAGTGGAGGGTGCCCGAGGGACACAAAGGAAAGGGTACCGAGGGTACCAAGGGGAAAGGGCACGCGTGGGTGCCAAAGGGGAAAGGGCACGCGAGGGTGCCAATGGAGATGGTAATCAAAAAGAAAACAGTGGAAGTCCCACCGTGATCGCCAATTTGTGGATGGGCATAAATCCCACACAATCACAAGAGAATAATTATGTGAAAACAGGGAGAATAATGATGATTAATGCATAAATAAGGGAAGAAAAGCTTGCACGTGGTGCAAATATGGAGGTGTGATCGCCAGAGGGGTTACCTCAATAATAATAAAAAAGGAGATCGCGAATACCTGGTGAAGATTGGAACGCGGGATGATGTGAAGTTCCTTCCTCCTTCTTCAATCGGCTGGCCGATGAGAAGGGTTCTTTTTTGATTACCTTGCAAAAGAAGACAATGAAACAAAGCAAAAGATGGGATCGGCCAACGTGCAGTAGTATCAATCCAAATAAAACATATGATGATAAAAAGAAATCAACATGCGCACCTTTTATTTTTGTTTTTTTTAAAACCCCTAGAGAGACTAGGAGAGGAGATATGATGAAAAGTATGCAACTGATGCAAATAGGATGGAAAATAATAGCGGACGGGACGGAGATGCGATGAAAAGATGCAAAGCGATAGAAACAGAATAAAAACAACACCAAAGCCCCGCTGTCCCTTGATGACAGTAAAAGGGGGCAACCGAGATAGGAAGAAGAGGAAGCAGCAGGATGCAATAGGAAGCTTGAACTTGATAATCTCGGCCTCGGTACCTTCGTAACCTTTCAAAGGGTCGATCAGGACTCCCTTAAATAAGGTTCAGATCAAAGGATAAACATGGACGGGAAGATGGCAATGGCAATGTTTATCAAAAGCAAGAGCCCAATCGAGTAAGAACGTCAAACAAGGCAGGACTCTGTGAGGGAAAGATGGAAGATGGTAGGACACCGGAGGTGAAACACGCCCTTCAACAGGGCGTCAATTCTTGATTTGACGACCTACCCATACGGCGTTTCATAAAACACGACCCAAGCCAGGGCGTTTCTTCCTGGATTCAATTTTGGCAAACTTCCTTTATTTGAAAAAGATTAAAAGACGCTTGAAAAAGAGGCGTTTCTTAAAAACACGCCCTGAGGAAGGACGTTATTCATAAAATGCATTTTATTTCATTTTATTTTGAAAAAGGAGAATACCAGGAATTGACGCCCTAATCATTGGTCGTCCTTTCTTTAAAAATGCCCTAGGTAAGGTCGTTATTTAAAACGCGCCCTACTTCAGGTCGTGAATCACAAAAATGCAACAAAATGCAACGGAAAACCCACAAAAATAGAAAAACTTTATATTATGGGAATATTGAAGTTCTCTTTGGGGCGTCAACATAGTGACATGAGATTTAATCAACAAAGTGTCAATTTTGGCGTGTCTACACCGTCCAGTTGAGTGAAGAGAGCTTGACATGGTCATCTGTCCAAGCATCCTCGTTTGGTGGCAGATCATATGGCCCCACCGTGATTACTCTCCACAGTTTATGACTCTGAGCCCTGATGAACACTTCCATCCTGTTCTTCCAAAACAGATAGTTACTACCATCGAAATAAGGAGGGCGACTAATGGATTGACCTTCGGCCATGAAGGTTCTAGGACCACCAGCATTCCCTTGACCGTTCGTCCACATGGCGTAAACCTGCTCTGATACCAATTGTTAGCGCAGCAAGAGTGATATAGAAGGGGGGGATGAATAGATCACTCCCAATTTGTAGAAACTTAGGCGGAAAATAATTTCTACTGCTAACGCACCTCCTTAAACCGTACACAGAGAAATGTAAATGAGAATGAGGAACTGATCACATGGAAGCAAGGAGACGAGCAGATGAAGAGCATAGATAACAGTAGCAAACCACAGAGGAGGCACTCGGTTTTTAGGTGGTTCGATTGCAGTCCGCAATCTACATCCACCCCTCACTCTAACTAGAGTGAGGATTCCACTAGACGATGCTAGATCAATGCAGACTCAGTCTGCGAACAACATGCTGCCACATAGCTTGAACACCAAGGGAAACAAATCCCTCAACCAAGTTCTGCTACCCACAGAACTTGAAACCTGTTCTAGCTCCCAGCTAGAACACAAACGGAGAATCCTCTCCCTTCCTCCACACACCGGAGGGAAACTGTTAATGACAACAAGTCACTAACACCACCAGAGATCACCGATCTCTCTTCCTCTGCAACACAGAGGGAAACTGGAGTGATACTCCCTTCCTCCACACACCGGAGGGAAAACAATTCAAATCAGAAGGATGAACGAAATGAAACGAAAGCAAAGTAGAAACAAAAACCAATGAAGAAGAAATCGGTTCTGAAACCCAATACAAATGTAGCCTCAAGTGAAGCAATTCATCAATCCACACACACTGCTCTCACTCTCGAACAAACTCCTCGGATCTGGAACTCTCTGCTCTTTTTCTTTTCTGGATCATGCAAACTCTCACCAATGGCTTCTGCTTTCTCTATTCACGATCGAGCTTCAACTGAAGGATGAAGCTCTATATTTATAGCAGATATTGGCGTGTGGCTGCCAGGTTCCCGCCCATGCACTTTTTGGCCAGATCATTTGAATTTCGACCACATGGCAGCATCCTGACCAGGTTGCCATCCACGTGTCATGCGCCTGTTGTCTTGGATCACGTGCCAGGTGCCAACCTCGGTTCACATGCCCAATCATCAGCCTGAATCACCTGCAGACAGACAGATGGAATGTATAGACTTAGTTAGTTTAGACTATTAACATGACTGTGTATACTTCAGACACTTCAACTGATTAAGTGTGTACAACATGAGAGAGTGTACAGACTTAGTGAAAGAAGCGCATGTGCGAAGGTAGTGTATAGACATATGAGCAATGCGCATGAATGGCAGTGTATAGACTTATGAACAATACAGACGGATGGCAGTGTATAGACTATGAACAATGCAGACGGATGGCAGTGCATAGACTATGAACAATCGCATGTGAAGGGATTGTATAGACTAAAGAAGAACAAAGCAAACAAGCCTTACTAATGTGTACACTTAACAAAGCTTCTGCCACTGTATAGACTTCACGAAGCCTAACCAGTGAACAGACTTGGAACCTGTATAATATTCTTAATAAGACTGTGAGCAGTGTGTAGACTTGAACCCCATTGGTGTTGTATAGACTTCGACAGCCTTAGCCAGTGTATAGACTCTGCCAGGGTGAGACGATGCATTAGACACTCGGCTGTACAGACTTGGAGATTTCTGAATGAAACGATCGGCTGATGAACCGATGTACAGACTCTGAATGTAAAGGCAGTCTGTATAGACTTGAATCGCTTGAAGCGATGTATAGGCTTTGTGAAGCTCAAGCACTGTACAGACTTGTGAAGACTTCAGCGTTGTACAGACTTGGTGAAGCTCAAGTGAATGTATAGACTTGATGAACCACTGTGGATGTGTGGACTTGAGCGAATGAAGCCGATGTACAGACTTGGTAAATCGAAGCCTCTGTACAGACTTTCCTAAGACGCAGTTCAATGTATAGACTTGAACGAATGAGGCCGATGTACAGACTTGCCTAAGACGCAGCATGAGACGCTGGCTAAGACGGACGCTGTACAGACTTTGAAGATCAGTTCAATGTATAGACTTGAACGACTGAGGCCGATGTACAGACTTGCCTAAGACGCAGCATGAGACGCTGGCTAAGATGGACGCTGTACAGACTTTGAAGATCAGTTCAATGTATAGACTTGAACGACTGAGGCCGATGTACAGACTTGCCTAAGACGCAGCATGAGACACTGGCTAAGACGGACGCTGTACAGACTTTGAAGATCAGTTCAATGTATAGACTTGAACGACTAAGGCCAATGTACATACTTGCCTAAGACGCAGCATGAGACGCTGGCTAAGACGGACGCTGTACAGACTTTGAAGACATTGAACGTTTGAGCAGCATGCAATGTACACACTTAGTGATGTACAGACTTGGCCAGGAAAGCGTAGGGAAATGTTGAGTGTATGGACTTGGCCAATGCGTAGGAAAGGATATTGAATGTACAGAGTTGGTGAATCACAGACCAGTGTATATACTTAGAGAAAATGAAGTCTAGTGTATAGACTTGGAGAACTGTTCAATGTGTTGGGTTGGGGTTGTATAGACTTGGCTTTGAGCACTTGGGCTGAAGGCAATGTGCAGACTAAGCGATGTATAGACTTTGCCCAAGGAACCGAATGTATAGACTTTGCTGAAGCTATCTCTGAAGCAATGTTCAGACTTTGCAAACAAGACTCTGGGTGATGTATAGACTTACACTATCGGATGTGTAGACTTCATGACAATGCAGCAGCCAGTGTATAGACATGAAGTGTGACAATCCAATGTATAGAGTTGAAGCTTGGAAGGATGTATAGGGTTGAGCTGAACTAACTATGAGTATTGAGACCAATGTATGGACTTCAGTTAGAAAGTGCCCGATGTACAGACTAGCAGAGGATATGCCAATGTACAGACTAAATGGATCAAGCTGGTGTATAGACTTTGTGCCCAACTATCAATGCTCTGATGCGTCGACCCACCCTTGCTGATGAGTCGACCCACTACTGTTGATATTAACCAAACAGTGTAGATAGATGAAATAATGGAACAGCATATGAACTGAACTCACTTAGGTGATGAACCAGCATGAATCTAGAGATAGGAGGTTGATTTATAGTGTGAGACATCATCAAAACCATAGGGATGCAACATCCGCATCTTCTACAACATTGCTTCCCGATGCAAGAGTGTCATCTCGAGCATCGGCAACGCTTCTATCGGCTCGGGCAAGAGCTTACACCCGAGTCGCCTAGCCACCAACCCCCGATGCGGGTCCCGTACCTGGGAGCCGATCTCAGTACTTTCAACTGACAGCTCCATGCTTCCAGTCACCATAGACCGGGTCTTCTCGATCGATCACCTCGGGGCGGGGTCTTCCTCGGCTCCCCAGAAGAAGCGTCACCACGGCCGTAAAGGCAGGCGACTCGCCGTTGCAACCAGTAACTCAGGCAAGACTATTCTTGTCGGTGACCTATGGATTTGCCTCAATGGGGGAGAACCAATCATACCTCAGGAACGGACCGTTCCTACGGTCCCTACCTCCAATCGTTTTGACCTCCTACGGCAAACGTGAGAGGACAAGGTGAAGCTCAGAGGAGCAGGGCACCCTGGTAGCAGCCTGGGGACATCCGCACCAGCCCGATATACAGACTCCCAGGTCTCATTGGCAGAACAACGACAAGGGCGACCAGCGACCAGACTTGAGAAAAATCTGGGTCACCTCGAAAGAAGCTCAAGCCGTTCGGAGGGCGCATATTAGAAGCCCCCTGCGAGCATTCAGACGCGGCAACAGGCAGGACATGACTGATCCCACAACTGCGCCGTCTGACGACGCCCAGTCATTCAATGTCCCCCGCTCGGGCAAGCGGACGCAAAGAAGGGACCATTCTCGAACCCGCCAACAACCCATCCTGAGTTCTCCTCAGGCCGATATCGGGAGGGAGGCTCCTCTGCAACGCACCCCAGTCTTTGACAGACTGGGGGAACCCGTCCGCCCTGAGGAACACCCTCGGAGGAAGTGGATGGTCCGGTTCATCAATGATGCGGTTCGAGTGTTTGCATGCTATACCATGGGACACCAACTCCACACCCGGTCCGATGACCTGAACCAGCCCCTATCCCATTTCAGGAGGCCACGTCATCAGGCCCAGCAGCCTGTCCCAACAGGTCACATTGGCACTTCTGGCAGACCACAAGCATCAGAACGTGCAGAAGAATTCCCAGCCGAGGACCGTGACCCTCCTATCAATGTGGAGCCGGTCAATAACAACCCTCCTGCAAACGAGGTTCAAGAAGTGACCCTCGAGACTCTCATGAAAGAGAATCAGCATTTGAAGGCCCTCCTACAAGATCTCCTTCAAGAATGGGACCTTCACCCCTAACAACCTGTTAGGCCTCCGGCCGAAGCATTGGCACCGCCAGCTGGGCGCGAGGGTGCCAACACCTCAGTGGCAGTTGCCCGAACCCCGACAGTAGCTGGGTTCGGCATGCCCCCAGTCGAAGCTCGACCACGAGCCTCCAACACATCAGTGCCGGAAAGTCTCATGGCACAATGCTAGATGATCAAGCGGCTTGTCGAGACAAAGCTCGCCCAGTATGATGAAGGGGTTGTGACTGTAGATATCTATAGTGTGCCCTACCCGCTTCACCACCAGTTAGAGAAGCTTCCTCCGGAGTACGCCAAGCCCCTGAAGCTACAGAAGTTCGATGGTCAAGGATCTCTGCATGAACACTTGGCCTACTATGTTACGGACATGGGTGAGTTACCGTTGGATGAATCATATCTCCTCCGCTACTTTGCTACTTCGCTTACGGGAACAGCCTTTCAATGGTATTCCCGCCTGAAGCCCAACTCAGTCATCGACTGGGTGGATCTCCAGAAGAAGTTCCTCGACCACTTCCAAACGGCCGAGCAGAAGATCTCTCTGGCCGAGCTCTGCTCTCTCTAACAGAGGAAGGGCGAGAGCGCCCTCGATTTCATCAAGAAATGGCGAGACCTCAGCATGAGGTGTGTCAACCTGCCAGTCCAGGAAGACGCCATTACCATATGCCGTCGAGGCTTGGCAGCTGAGGTCAGCGAAAAGCTTCTCGGCACCAACATCAAAGGCTTCGACCCACTCAACTCGGTAGTCGCCGAAATAGAGATGTTCTTCACCGATAACCCGAGCTATACTTCAGCGAAGGGTAAACATACGCGAGAACGCCATCCCGATAAGGAGGTAAACATCATTGAGTTCACCCCTGTCGCCAAAGCCAACAAGAAGGCCGAGCCAAGCGACTCTGACGAGAAGCCAGCAGATAAGCCGACTGCTCCTTCCTTTTCGGAGCGTATGAAGACACCCTTCTCCTTCAAGAAGAAACATACGAAGATGCTCTTCGACCTCTGCATGGCCCAGAAGATTGTCTAGCGGCCAGGAATCCGCAAGTTGGACGAGGCTCTGAAGACCGATGATCCCGGCTATTGCCTATATCATCTCATGTTGGGTCACCAAATTGAAGATTGCTATGTCTTCAAGACTCAGGCGCAGAAGCTGATCTGAGACAGCCTCGATAAAATGAAGAGTGGTCTCGTCGATCCTCTGCAACCACATAGGTGGTCCAGGCCCGCTAAAGCAGTGTGTGTGGTTCACTACTCGGCCAGCGTGATCCATATGATGGCCGCATTCTCCCTCTCCGACATCGAAGTAGGGGAGCCCAGCACCAGTCAGGGAGAGCGTTTGCTCTGGTATCCGGGGTTGAGACCTGGCATGATCACGTACCCCTCTCCTTCCCCAAGGAGAGGACCCGGCGACTCCTCGATGTCCGCATCGAGATGGGGCAAATCGTGCCCCGTAATTCGTCGGCAGACTACACTCACTGGGACTTTAGTCACCCCCAGTATTGCCCATTCCATG
The DNA here is from genome assembly GCA_022559845.1 of Amorphophallus konjac. Lineage (NCBI taxonomy): Eukaryota > Viridiplantae > Streptophyta > Magnoliopsida > Alismatales > Araceae > Amorphophallus > Amorphophallus konjac. The sequence goes on from CM040126.1 coordinate 116,216,107, forward strand.
CTAGAATCTGCCACATGATCGAGTCCTGTGAATAAGTTCAGTACCTCATCCAGGAGCAAATCATGTTGATGAGGGCATCACTCACGATTCCCTCTGGCTTGGCACCTCTCTCCCTCCCAGAGGCAGCTAGGAAGCAGCCCTTCTTCTGGATTGGACCTGAGTGCTTACCATTTGGTCATCTTGTTGATTTCTCATTTTTTCTTGAGTCATAATCATGTAATTTACCTTTTATTTGAGTCTTGTACCTAGGTTATCCAGTCATTTCCCTAAGTTCGAGTCTCATTAGGCTATGGAGCTTGCTATTGGGCCTATTTCTTTGGGCTAGGCCCATGGGCGCACCCCCCTTCCTTGGTTATCTGTTAGTATGTTAAAAGTCAGGGTCTTATATGTAAAAGTGGGTTTCCTATAAATAGGACCCCAATCCCTCTTTTGAAGGTTAATGAAGTATTGTTGAAAATTGCCACCTAAGTGCTCTTCTCTCTCTCTTCCTCTCTCTCTAGGGGGCGAACCCCATCTCTCTCTCTCCCCCTCCCTTGGGCGAACTAGCCCCTTCACCTTCCCCTGCCACCTCAGCTGCCACCTCACCCTCCACCCCTTCACCTCCCCTAGGCCACTTAATACCCCATTTACTCCCACCACTCCCCAAGCAACCCTTCCCCTTCCCCATACAACCTTCCATCTTCCCAAGAGGAATCCCCACTTCCCAAGCATCTCTCCACATCCCCAAGGCAGCCCCTTCCCATTCCCTAGACTACCATTAACCCTCCATTAACCCACCACTCCAAATCAAAGGCAACATCCCCACTCCCCTAGACCATTTGCGCCCCCACCCCCATCCTTGGCCGCACCCCTCTCCCCTCCCCTCCACCTACCAGCTGCGGCCATCTCACCCCCCCTCCCTCTTGGATCTCTCTTCTCCCCCCTGCTCAACCCCTCTCATCACCCTAGAAGCATCCCACCCCACCCACCATCCACACCTCTCCACCTCCATTGCTAACCCCCACCTACCCCAACCAAGTTCTTCCACCCCTCTCTTCCCCTTTGATCAGTCTGCAGGTGGCAGAGAAAGGGCTGTCTTTCAGAAGCTGTCACGGAGTCATACGGCGACCTCTGAAGACGTACCATACATTGCTGGAAAGGTCGACCAGTCGGCTTCGCAGGCGAGGCAGTCTCATCCCATTCCGAGTTCGGGGCTGTCCGGGAGAGCCATTCTCCCCTGACTGCGCTGGACTCCCTCTGCAGAGTACCTGAACCCGGTTTGAAGCTGCACCACGACAAACGGCGAAGGATTCAGACTACGAGCTCTTCTACAAAGTTCTCCTTCCTCAAGTCCTCTATCAGGATCAAGAAGTAGAATTGCGTTCGGGGTCCGGAGGCCAGAGTTCTCGTTTTTCTCCCTCGGCAGGTCGGGTCTGCCTCCCACAGTCTGCAGCGACCTGCCCCCACTCTTCTGAGCCTCCCCATCCTCACCGACATCAGAAAGATTCCCCGTCAATTTTTATGCGAAGAGGGCTCGACCACAGTTCCAGAAACTCCAGCGGCTCGTGATTCAGAGCTCGGGAGCGACCGGGGTAGCTTCTGCAAGTCGCTGTTCGTATCAGGTAGTTCCTACGGCCAGAATCTGCCACCCTGTTCGAAGCTCGACCCGGACCAGCAGCTGCAGCAGAAGAAATCGTGAAAATTCTGGGTCATCCGCGTACCAGATATGAAGATCCCCACACTGGTCTTGCCTCCGGAAAAATTCTTGAATGCGATCTACAGCCCCGGGACCGTCTGGCAGTCAGCCATCACAGCCTGCACGTGGAAACAGCCTCGGCTTCCCTCTTCCGTTCTCCGACGATTCTCCCGTCCCCGCCTGGCCGGCTTACCGCCCCTCCCTACGTGGAGGTAGTGTTTGATTGTATTTGATCATCCCTTCCCCGAGGTCACCCTCCTGCGCGAGGTGTAGTGGTTGTATTAAGTTGAATCAGTTGAAGCTTCATCGGCGCAGTGTGCAGGGACCCACACTTCCCCGCTCGCCCTCGTCTCCGACCGGGGTTGGTTTCCTCAAACCAGCCAGGTGATCCTCTACCCTTGCTCATTTACTCCTGTTCATTTCATATCTGCGAAACTTATCTGCTGGTCGGTGAGAGAGTGCCCGATCCCGGAGCCACCAACCCTTGTGTGGTCACCGTGGATGATAGTGAGCGAGTGACCTAGTGCCCCCAAGGCACCCGGCCGCCCTTGTTTGTGGGCTTCATATCCTCAGGAGGGGCAACCTTAGTGGTGCTGGTCCTCTAGCCAGCCAGGGGCTTTCTCCACAATCTCGACTGGGCATCACCGAGTCACCCCGGGAAACGTGTGCGCGCGGTGTAACGGCGACTCTCAAGTTGCTCCCAATCTTGTGGTTGTGATTGCGAATCAAGTCCTAGGGATCAAATCTATTGCTGCATCTGGTGTCACATCAAATGGTATCAGAGAAAGTCGTTTGATTTGTTCTATCCAAATCGAGGTCCTAGGAATCTCTTGTTCACCATGTTCTTTAGCTTCAAAGTAGTCCTACCCCACAACAAAATCACCACTGTGTTCCTTGATGAGTACCAATCGGGAAATTATGTCTCCCAAACTCTTGTGAACTCCTTGTCGCAAGAAGGGAAAATTGTCATCCATGGGGAATGGGTTTTCGTAGAGTTCTACGTACCTTGTGTAAGCCGCATTCCCTCCAAATCCATTACGTGGGGTAGTGGGGCATGGTGCAAAATTCGGCCCCTTGGGTCACATATTATTTTGAGAAAAGAATGAATGGAAGAACAACAAGCAATCATAGATCCCGAAGGAAAAGGATGTCATTTGCAATCCCCGGGAGACAAGAAAAGGTTCCACTTCCCAAATTCTTATAACCAAACCCTCTCCAAGTTTGAGCAAACCAGTCAAAAGTGGTCAGTTAAAATGGAAAATGAGCCTCAAATCTCCATTACACAAAACCAACCCGAACCCCAACATGAGCAACTCATCCCACCCACTGGTGAGCTAACCATAGAAGAGCCCCTAGCTACCTGGCTCAAAAATGGTCCCATCTTGTACCCTTCAACCCCATGCAACCTCCCCATAGAGCAAGTTCAACTAGTGCCATGTCATTCTCTTCACACAACATATCAATCTTTTTGCTATGTGGAAACCCTTGAAGACCTACTTAGGAGTTTGAGTTATCAAATGGGGTTGACTAGCATGTTGGCCATGGAACCCATTAAGCCCAAGTACCTTGCCTTTGCCTACTCATCCATTGGCTCCATTACATCTATTTGCACTATAGGCCAATGCACTAGTGAGCTTTTAATCTTCCTGCCAATCCCTGGGGAACTTGACCCAATGAACCTCACAAAAAAATGCTCTCCACTCCTCAAGGTCACACTTCCTAGTGAGTCCACACTCTCGTTGTTGCCCCTTGTCGATGAAGGTTCAACATGCATCGGGGAACGTCCTACTTGGGCCAACCTATCCAAGGACATAGAGGAATCCCTCCATAAGAGTTTCAATTTCTATGATCCTTTTGACCCCACTCAATGGAAAGCCCCTCCTTCCATGAGAATTGTGATTTTAGGGGAACCCCTCATTGAGTGGCTTAAGCAAAACCTCCTCCTCCACAACATGCACCCCCCTATGGAAAATCATTTCCCAATTGTGCCCACCTCTCCATTCCACACAACCTTCCAATCGTTCTCCTTTGTAGGAGCTATGAGGGACTTGGTTAGGAATGTACTTTGGCAAATAGAGGTGACAAACATGTGAGCCTTAGAAGCAAGCCACATGGGGTACCTTAGTTTCTCACACCCCTCCATCGGGACCATCACCTCCATTTACACCAAGGGTCCTTGCATGAGTAAACTCCTATTATTTCTACCCGAGCCCAATGAGTCTTACATCACCCCCTTACCCTCCCACCAGGGTCATGACTTCCACTTCCCTATGTGTGCTAGGGACCCTAGGGCGATCACTTGGATTGAAACCCCCCCTCCACGTCACTCACCCTTAACCCATCTTGATCTGTTTGGCCACTCCCTATGGGCTTCCAAGTACTCATCACTCACCACCCTCCTACCCTCACCCACCAGGTCAATCCGTGTGAAGTCAAAACATGAAGAAAGTATTCATGGATGTCCCGGACCCCCGGCATCAAACACCCCTTTGCATGATAGTCTCATCTATGGATGTCCCGGTCCTCCTAGGTCCGTCAAAATCTACGTAGCACCACTGCATGTTAGGTCCACATTTGGTTGTCCAGGACCCCCATTATCCACTAGTGAGTCAACATCCACAAAGATGCATGAAAATATTCGCAAAAACATCAACAAGAGCAATGAGATTTACAAGAAGTCAGCTGATTCCCACCGCCGCCACCAAGAATTCCAAGTTGGTGATTTTGTGATGGTGAGAACTGAGAGGCTATTCGCTGGGAATATCTCTAAGTTGAGGTCTCGTGGAGCCGGCCCCTTCCAGGTGCTGAGATGACTTGGCATCAATGCTTATGTGTTGGACCTCCCTGAAGAATACGGAGTAAGTCCCACATTCAATGTGGCTAACCTGGTACCCTACAAGGGCCCCACGGTGACACCCAGTGAGGAGATCCAGCCTATTCCTCCCCTTGAGAGCGCCACACACATCAGAGAGCTCCACCCAACTTGAGAAACCAGCGTGATAAAGTGGAGCGGATATTAGATGAACAGGTCACCAACACAAGGAGCAAGGCGTATGAGCGATACCTGGTCAGGTGGAAGGGACGACCACCCTCGGACGATGCCTGGGTGAGCCGGGAAGATCTCCAGCAGCTGGACCCCGATCTTCTAGAGCAGTACCGTAGCAGGGAGGGCCTTTACTCGACTGAGTCGAGCTCTTCGCAGCCCGAGAGAATTGATGAGGGCATCACTCACGATTCCCTCTGGCTTGGCACCTCTCTCCCTCCCAGAGGTAGCTAGGAAGCAGCCCTTCTTCTGGATTGGACCTGAGTGCTTACCATTTGGTCATCTTGTTGATTTCTCCTTTTTTCTTGAGTCATAATCATGTAATTTGCCTTTTATTTGAGTCTTGTACCTAGGTTATCCAGTCATTTCCCTAAGTTCGAGTCTCATTAGGCTATGGAGCTTGCTATTGGGCCTATTTCTTTGGGCTAGGCCCATGGGCGCACCCCCCCTTCCTTGGTTATCTGTTAGTATGTTAAAAGTCAGGGTCTTATATGTAAAAGTGGGTTTCCTATAAATAGGACCCCAATCCCTCTTTTGAAGGTTAATGAAGTATTGTTGAAAATTGCCACCTAAGTGCTCTTCTCTCTCTCTCACTAGCTCTCTCTCTCTTCCTCTCTCTCTAGGGGGCGAACCCCACTCTCTCTCTCTCCCCCTCCCTTGGGCGAACTAGCCCCTTCACCTTCCCCTCCCCCTGCCACCTCAGCTGCCACCTCACCCCTCCACCCCTTCACCTCCCCTAGGCCACTTAATACCCCATTTACTCCCACCACTCCCCAAGCAACCCTTCCCCTTCCCCATACAACCTTCCATCTTCCCAAGAGGAATCCCCACTTCCCAAGCATCTCTCCACATCCCCAAGGCAGCCCCTTCCCATTCCCTAGACTACCATTAACCCTCCATTAACCCACCACTCCAAATCCAAAGGCAACATCCCCACTCCCCTAGACCATTTGCGCCCCCACCCCCATCCTTGGCCGCACCCCTCTCCCCTCCCCTCCACCTACCAGCTGCGGCCATCTCACCCCCCCTCCCTCTTGGATCTCTCTTCTCCCCCCTGCTCAACCCCTCTCATCACCCTAGAAGCATCCCACCCCACCCACCATCCACACCTCTCCACCTCCATTGCTAACCCCCACCTACCCCAACCAAGTTCTTCCACCCCTCTCTTCCCCTTTGATCAGTCTGCAGGTGACAGAGAAAGGGCTGTCTTTCAGAAGCTGTCACGGAGTCATACGGCGACCTCTGAAGACATACCATACATTGCTGGAAAGGTCGACCAGTCGGCTTCGCAGGCGAGCAGTCTCATCCCATTCCGAGTTCGGGGCTGTCCGGGAGAGCCATTCTCCCCTGACTGCGCTGGACTCCCTCTGCAGAGTACCTGAACCCGGTTTGAAGCTGCACCACGACAAACGGCGAAGGATTCAGACTACAAACTCTTCTACAAAGTTCTCCTTCCTCAAGTCCTCTATCAGGATCAAGAAGTAGAATTGCGTTCGGGGTCCGGAGGCCAGAGTTCTCATTTTCCTCCCTCGGCAGGTCGGGTCTGCCTCCCACAGTCTGCAGCGACCTGCCCCCACTCTTCTAAGCCTCCCCATCCTCACCGACATCAGAAAGATTCCCTGTCAATTTTTATGCGAAGAGGGCTCGACCACAGTTCCAGAAACTCCAGCGGCTCATGATTCAGAGCTCGGGAGCGACCGGGGTAGCTTCTGCAAGTTGCTGTTCGTATCAGGTAGTTCCTACGGCCAGAATCTGCCACCCTGTTCGAAGCTCGACCCGGACCAGCAGCTGCAGCAGAAGAAATCGTGAAAATTCTGTGTCATCTTCGTTCCAGATACGAAGATCCCCACGCTGGTCTTGCCTCCGGAAAAATTCTGGAACACGATCTACAGCCCCGGGACCGTCTGGCAGTCAGCCATCACAGCCTGCACGTGGAAACAGCCTCGGCTTCCCTCTTCCGTTCTCCGACGATTCTCCCGTCCCCGCCTGGCCGGCTTATCGCCCCTCCCTACGTGGAGGTAGTGTTTGATTGTATTTGATCATCCCTTCCCCGAGGTCACCCTCCTGCGCGAGGTGTAGTGGTTGTATTAAGTTGAACAGGTTGAAGCTTCATCGGCGCAGTGTGCGGGGACCCACACTTCCCCGCTCGCCCTCATCTCCGACCGGGGTTGGTTTCCTCAAACCAGCCAGGTGAGCCTCTACCCTTGCTCATTTACTCCTGTTCATTTCATATCTGCGAAACTTATCTACTGGTCGGTGAGAGAGTGCCCGATCCCGGAGCCACCAACCCTTGTGTGGTCACCGTGGATGATAGTGAGCGAGTGACCTAGTGCCCCCAAGGCACCCGGCCGCCCTTGTTTGTGGGCTTCATATCCTCGGGAGGGGCAACCTTAGCGGTGCTGGTCCTCTAGCCAGCCAGGGGCTTTCTCCACAATCTCGACTCGGCATCACCGAGTCACCCCGGGAAACGTGTGCGCGCGGTGTAACGGCGACTCTCAAGTTGCTCCCAATCTTGTTGTTGTGATTGCGAATCAAGTCCTAGGGATCAAATCTATTGCTGCATCTGGTGTCACATCACCTGTGGGAGCAGATCGATGCGGAGGGAAATTCCATGACACTCATAAGACTTCGACAAGCTGTCGAAGAAACCTTGAGCATCGCCAGGGATGCCCCAGTGATGGGGGCATCGCTCGCCCTTCACATTTCTCCACAGCTCGCCAGCATGGCTCCAATGTGTCTGTTACATTTTTATGAGTTGAGTCATGCAATTTTCATATTTTCTTTGAGTCATAATTATGCAATTTTCCTTTTATTTGAGTCCAGTACCTAGGTTAGGCAGTCATTTACCTAAGTATGAGTGTCATTAGGTTGATTAGTTGGTTAATGGGCCCATTTCAGTGGGCTTGGCCCAGGGGCGCCCCCTTCCCCCCTTGGTTATTTGTCATTAGTCCTAAAGTCAGGGACTTATTGTAAAATGTGGGTTGCCTATAAATAGGACCTCATTTCTCCCATTTGAAGCTAATGAATTGATGAGAATTTTAGAGGATTACTTGTGTTTTCTTTTGGTGAGAAGCCATTAGAGTGGAGTAACAAGCTCCCCCTATATCCCCCCTCTCTCTCTTATCTCTCTCTCTCTCTCTCTAAGGGGTGCACCCCTTTCTCTCTCATCCCTTCTCTCTCTCTAGTCACCCTCCCCTCTCTCCTCCACCTCATCCTCCACATCCCTCTTCCCCTCCACCTCATCAGCCACATCAGTGCCACCTCATCTTGACACCTCACATTCCCCACCCTCCATTACTCCCCCATCAATACTTCCACAACCCCAAGAGTCACCCTCCCTCTCCCAAGGTAGACCACCACTCCCCAAGCACCCCTTCCCTTCCCCAACACACCCCTTCCCCTTCCCAATACCACCATTGATCACCCACCATTAAACCAAATTCAAACATTCCCCCCCCCCTATTCCCAAGGGTCACTTGCGCCCCCCTTCTCTCTCTCACCCTCCACCCCTGGTCGCACCTCTCTCCCCCTCCACCTGCTAGCTGCGACCCCAGCCACCTCCACCCCCACCCTTCTGGCCACAGCCCTCCTCCCCCATCCCCCTCACACTAGGGAAGGCCCCAGCTCCATCTCCCATCCTTTCCTCCCCCCCTAATCCTTCCATTGTTCCTCCCGATCTCCCCTGCTACCCAGTCTGCAGCAGCAGCAGTGGACCTCCAAGTTGCAGAGCCTGCCCCGTATCCATCACACATCTTCAGGTGGTGTACTATATAATTCTGGAAATCTCTTCTAAGTGGGTTCGCAGTCGAGGTGGTTTCATCAAATTCCGACATCGGAGCAGCCCGTGGGAGCCCATCTCGCCGGCCTGCGCAAGACACCTCCGGCAGACAACCTGAAGCTGAAGGAAATCGCTCCAGCGACCAGCTCAGCTAAGCCCTTGGCACGATCTTCAGAGGAGAATGACTTCTGCTAGTCCTCTTCCACCTCAAAGAAGGAGGTCGTTCGGACACTGGAAGACCCCGTTCCAGCTTCTCTCCCCGACTGGCGCAGAACAGTTCTTTGGTACTAGGTCGGACCCCCTGTCACCTTTCTACTTCCCGAGCTCTGGTCCGACCACTTCTCAGAGCCCCGTTGGATCTGGCTGAAAGAGGACTCTCCCATGAGTTCATCAGCGCCAGTCCCGCCTCAATCCGACATCCCAGCTGAAAGTACAAGCCCGAAAATGAACTCTCTGGTCGACCAGAGTTGTCACCTGCATGACTCTGCGAGATTCGGCGGCCCAGCTTCGTCCAAGCTCGGAATACGACAATTCTTATTCCAGGTGAATCTCAACTCGATCAGCTTTCCAAAGAAGCCAACCCCGCCTCCTTTGGACATCCCAGCAGAGAGCTCTACCTCCGAAAAGACACTAGTTGCAGTCAGTCTGTGCAGTGACTCAGTCTGCACACACCAGGCACCGACTTCCTTCGGCTGCACCGATCTCCCCACTCCCGCCTGGCCGTCTGACCACCCCTTCCAGCGTGGAGGTAGTTTTGATTGTAATTTGACTTCCCCAACCCCTATTCCACCCCCTCTGCGAGGGAGTAGGGCATGTACTAGTAGGTCGGCGAGCCAAGCTACACCGGCGCAGAGTGCGGGGTACACCCACGCCTCCCCGCTCGCCTCGTCTCTGGCCGGGATCAGCATCTTCACGCCGATGAGGTGAGCTCCTGGTCTCATTCCTCTGCTGGACATTACCTTTGCTTGTTTAGTATTGCTTCTAGGTGCTGTCGGACGGAGAGTGAGAGCTCGGCCCACATTGCCATCCACACGAGTGACCACCGCGGGTGAGTTGTGAGAGCAACCACTTAACCCACGCCCTTGGCCTGTTGGCCGCCCGTGATTTGGGCATCCTTGGCCTAGTGGGGTCCTCCCTAGGCTAGCCAAACCCCTAGAACACCTAGGTCCAACCTCGGACCCTCACCACTATCGCCGGTCCACCTACGGACCCAGGTGTGTGCGTCACGGGTGAGTCCGCTCGAGTGAGTTCACCAACTCGATTGTTTGCTTGCAATTTAGGTCCAAGGAGTCTAGAGAGTCACACTTCCCCTTGAGTGAGCTCCTTGGAAGCTAGTGTGGTATATCAAAAGACGTCATCGGAAAGGTTGGTTACACCGGCCCGGAAGGTGGCCTTTCTAGCATCGAGGAAGCCTTTGGGCTCGTCCTTCGCCTCGTACCACCTCGCTACCTTGGGTTCACAATTGGGAGACCATATAGGGCCCTTCATCCACCTAGGTCCTAGGTCATGTCACATCAAGTGGTGTCATAGTAAGTTCACAACTTGTCTCTATCAAGTTGGTGCTAGGGCGCATATGCATTTTAGAGTCACCCGGTGCATCAACCGTGCCCAGTAGAATGGCTACCTCTCTTTGGTCATATCCGTCCCACTCGGCCCTCCACAAGGGTCCGATCGACCCCCCCATTTGACATAATCACATTTGAGGATCTCCTCTTTGATGGATCATGCCCTAGTGCCTACCTAAAATGGGAGGCTACCATGGAAAAGAACTTTGATAGGACTATAGTATATGGATCCGCGAGAGTCCGCGTAGCCAAGGGGCGACTTCAAGGTCAAGCCAAGAGTAAGTGGGAACACATAGTGGGCTTAAGGAGGATTAGGAGGCAGGAGCCCATTGACACATGGGAAAACATGAAATTTTAACTAAGGAAGATCTATGTTTCCCGAACCTTCCCCTCCTACTCGGAGAGCCATAGCCCAAGGAGCACTTCCACTCCTCCTTTCTCTCCCGGCCACCATAAAGGCCCAACCTCCACAACACCCATCACCTCCTACCCCGACCAACACCTCTACACTCCATCAACCAACCCTCACCATTCAAACCCAATTGGGCCCCGTGTCCACCCCTCCACCTAGGCCCATGACGGCCACCACCCCCCAACCCAAAATCCCCCATCAAACCCACACCCCACAAGCCTCCATGGTCCCCACCGCTACCCCCCCATCGTCCCCTAAAAGGGACACACCTCCCAAAACCAATCAACCTAAACCCCCTCACCCAACCCACATTCCACTTCCAACCCCAATCCTACCCCAACCTAGGCCTCCACTACTTCCCCTCCCCATCCTAGCCTAAGTCCCCCTTTACCCACCACCCCGGGTGCACCATATGCCGATCAGCATCACCCCGCCTACAAAGGACCTTCTCACCTCCTTGGTAGAGGAACCCATGATCCACACACCCAACCCCATAGTGGTGAACACCCCAAAACCACTCCCCACCTTGGAGGAAACTCATGCCCAAACCGAGGAAGAAACTTTGCCTTTTACGCCACCCCCTCCAATTGGGAGTGAAAAACCCGGCTCCACCTTTGCATACCTTTCATTTCACACCCACACCGCATAGTAGTGCATGGCATAAGCATTCATGCAAGCATCTAGCAATGAGCGGTGAGGATCACAAAGAGCGGGTAAAAACTCGTGAGTGCCACTTGAAATTCCAAGTATGCAACTTGGTGATGGAGACATTGGAGTGGCTCTACCCTAGGGTCATCTCCAAATCGAGGGCACGAGGACTTGGACCTTGCCAAGTTCAGAGTGACTTTGGCAACCCGGCTTACGGGTTGGACTTATCGATGGATTTTGGGATACACCCCACTTTCTGCATGGCAAATCCAGCACCCTCTAAGGGCACCGCGGTGGAACCCAGTGAGCACCATGAGCCTACCCCCACCTTTGTGAGTGATACCCTCGGAGAGCCTCCACATATCAGCCTGAGAGTCTGACGTGTGCACACGGAGGCAATACTAGGCAAGCAGGGTACCATCGCCAGCAAGAGGGAGTGCCCAAGCCACCTTGAGAGGATGAAGAGTCGTCCCCTGGCTAAGGACGCGAGGATGAGATTGGAGGTCGTGGCTCGCTCGGAGCTGCGTTGGAGGACCACTTCCCTGGCAGACCCATACTCGACGGAGTCGAGTTCTTCGCACCCCGGGGGTATGATGGGGGAATCTCTCACCCTTCACATTTCTCCACAGCTCACCAGCATGGCTCCAATGTGCCTGTTACATTTTTATGAGTTGAGTCATGTAATTTTCATATTTTCTTTGAGTCATAATTATGTAATTTTCCTTTTATTTGAGTCCAATATCTAGGTTAGGTAGTCATTTACCTAAGTATGAGTGTCATTAGGTTGATTAGTTGGTTAATGGGCCCATTTCAGTGGGCTTGGCCCAGGAGCGCCCTCCTCCCCCCTTGGTTATTTGTCATTAGTCCTAAAGTCAGGGACTTATTGTAAAATGTGGGTTGCCTATAAATAGGACCCCATTTCTCCCATTTCAAGCTAATGAATTGATGAGAATTTTAGAGGATTACTTGTGTTTTCTTTTGGTGAGAAGCCATTAGAGTGGAGTGAGAAGCTCCCCCCCTATTCCCCTCTCTCTCTCTCTTATCTCTCTCTCTCTAAAAGGGGTGCACCCCTTTCTCTCTCCTCCCTTCTCTCTCTCTAGGTCACCCTCCCCTCTCTCCTCTACCTCATCCTCCACATCCCTCTTCTCCTCCACCTCATCAGCCACATCAGTGCCACCTCATCTTGACCCCTCACATTCCCCACCCTCCATTACTCCCCCATCAATACTTCCACAACCCCAAGAGTCACCCTCCCTCTCCCAAGGTAGACCACCACTCCCCAAGCACCCCTTCCCTTCCCCAACACATCCATTCCCCTTCCCAATACCACCATTGATCACCCACCATTAAACCAAATTCAAACATCCCCCCCCCCATTTCCCAAGGGTCACTTGCGCCCCCCTTCTCTCTCTCACCCTCCACCCCTGGCCGCACATCTCTCCCCCTCCAATTGTTAGCTGCGACCCCAGCCACCTCCACCCCCACCCTCCTAGCCACAGCCCTCCTCCCCCATCCCCCTCACACTAAGGAAGGCCCCAGTTCCATCTCCCATCCTTTCCTCCCCCCTAATCCTTCCATTGTTCCTCCCGATCTCCCCTGCTACCCAGTCTGCAGCAGCAGCAGTGGACCTCCAAGTTGCAGAGCCTGCCCCGGATCCATCACACATCTTCAGGTGGTGTACTATATATTGCTGGAAATCTCTTCTAAGTGGCTTCCCAGTCGAGGTGGTTTCGTCAAATTCCGACATCGGAGCAGCCCGTGGGAGCCCATCTCGCCGGCCTGCGCAAGACACCTCTGGTAGACAACCTGAAGCTGAAGGAAATCACTCCAGCGACCAGCTCAGCCAAGCCCTTGGCACGATCTTCGAGGAGAATGACTTCTGCCAGTCCTCTTCCACCTCCAAGAAGGAGGAGGTCGTTCGGACACCGGAAGACCCCATTTTAGCTTCTCTCCCCGACTGGCGCAGAATAGTTCTTTGGTACCAGGTCGGACCCCCTATCACCTTTCTGCTTCCCGAGCTCCGTTCCGACCACCTCTCAGAGCGCCATTGGATCTGGCTGAAAGAGGACTCTCCCACGAGTTCATCAGCGCCAGTCCCACCTTAATCTGACATCTCACCTGAACGTACGAGCCCGACAACGAACTCTCTAGTTGACCAGAGTTGTCACCTGCGCGACTCCATGAGATTCGGCAGCCCAGCTTCGTCCAAGCTTGGAATGCGGCGATTCATCTTCCAGGTGAATCTTAACTCGATCAGCTTTCCATAGACACCAACCCCGCCTCTGTCGAACATCCCAGCAGAGAGCTCTACCTCCGACAAGACGCCGGTTGCAGTCAGTCTGGGCAGTGACTCAGTCTGCACAGACCTGGCACCGACTTCCTTCGGCCGCACCGATCTCCCCTCTCCCGCCTGGCCGGCTGACCGCCCCTCCCTGCATGGAGGTAGTTTTGATTGTAATTTAACTTCCTCAACCCCTAGTCCAACCCCTCTGCGAGGGAGTAATGCATGTACTAGCAGGTCGGCGCGCCAAGCTACACTGGCGCAGCGTGCGGGGTACACCCACGCTTCCCCGCTCGCCTCATCTCTGATCGGGATCGTCGTCTTCATGCCGATGAGGTGAACTCCTGGTCTCATTCCTCTACTGGACATTACCTTTGCTTGTTTAGTATTGCTTCTAAGTGCTGTCGGACGGAGAGTGAGAGCTCGGCCCACATTGCCTTCCACACGAGTGACCACCACGGGTGAGTTGTGAGAGCAACCACTTAACCCACGCCCTTGGCGTTTTGGCCACCCGTGATTTGGGCATCCTTGGCCCAGTGGGGTCCTCCCTAGGCTAGAAAAACCCCTGGAACACCTAGGTCCAACCTCGGACCCTCACCACTATCGCCGGTCCACCTACGGACCTGGGTGTGCGCATCACGGGTGAGTCCGCTTGGGTGAGTTCGCCAACTCTGTTGTTTGCTTGCAATTTAGGTCCAAGGAGTCTAGAGAGTCACACTTCCCCTTGAGTGAGCTCTTTGGCAGCTAGTGTGGTATATCAAAAGACGTCATCGGAAAGGTCGGTTACGCCAGCCCGGAAGGTGGCCTTTCTAGCGTCGAGGAAACCTTCGGGCTCGTCCTTCGCCTCGTACAACCTCGCTACCTTGGGTTCACAATTGGGCGACCATAAAGGGCCCTTCATCCACCTAGGTCCTAGGTCATGTCACATCAGCCATAGTAGCCAGATCCCCCTCAAGAAAATGGGCACGGGCGGCCTTACCAGCATACTCCAGAATGGCTCGAGTTTCGAACCGATAATCGAGAAGCTCTCGAGCGACTGCGAAGGCGCAGGGAGCAGGACACCAGTCAAGAGATGGAGCCGAGCCACTTCTCGGTCAACGTCATTCATCCCCTTGTTCCTTCGGCCCCTCCGGGCTCCTAGACACCACCAGCCAATCAGTCGGCCCCTACCACTTCGGCCGTGTAATGGCGGCCCTGGCGGGAGCTAGAATCTCTCCCCTTCTCCGAAGAAGTGATAACGCGAAAGTTTGTCATTTAAAATATGCGTATCAATCTTAAAAATTCTAACTCGCACTAGATGAAAGAAAGACGTAATATGGTAGTGAGAAGGGTTGAATCCACAGGGAAGAAGAGATTTTTTAGAGTTAAAAATCTTGGAGTCCTTTGAAAAATACTTGTGATTTTACTTTGCTTAAAGAAAATAGCGAAATGATGAACGAACCAAACACTTAATTAAAAACACCTATGACTATGAGCCTATGCTTTAGAAAATAATTACATAAAGTGGATAAGAAGAGATAGAAGAAGGAGGAAGAGAGGGAAGATGAACAAGATCTAGATAAAATGAACACTTCTTTCATTAACATAAAGAAACAAGTATATGAAATGCAAGACAAGCTTACAATAAAGATGTGACGAGATTACAATGAAATAAAATAAAACTAAAGCAATAACAACAAGAGGAGCCTGAGGTGTGAAGATGGTAGTAGCAATGGTGATGATGACGTTGTCGTCTCCTCCTCGCCGAGCCTTGGAGAGGATCGCTCCGCCTTGAAAGAGATCACCGTGGAAAGAGGTGGATGAAGAAGCCGTTGTCGTCCACGTCATGAGCCTTGGAACGTCGTGCACACCGCCATGAAAGGAGAGTTGTGGAGGATAAACTTTGGAGAGAAATATAGAGAGGAATGTGGAAGGGTTTCTGTGGAGATGAAGAAGGAAGAAGATGAGAGAGTAAAATAGAAATACTAAAAATAGAGTAAGAATGAAATTAAAATAATTTTGAAACCAAGAAGAATTAGAGGATGACGAAGAAGAAGAAGTTGAAGAGGAAAAAGGGAGGAAGAACTTTGATGAAGGGGGTTAGAGAGAAATCCTGAGGAAGAGGGTGAAATCGGAGGAAGAAGGACACAGTGGGAAAAATGCAGATGAACAATAAAAAGTGCAGAACAGAAACTTATAAAATTGAGAATAACGTGAAAACAGAGGAGAATTGGAGAAAGATGAAGAAGAAAGATTTGAAAATTTTTTAAAGATATAAAACTTTTGTGAAGAAGGTAGAGAGAGAAAAAATCACAAAGTGGAGAAAACTGGAGAAGAACAGGGGGACGTAGGTTCGGGTGAATAGTAAATGTGTAAGATAGAACCTTGAAAACTAGAAGATAGCGTGAAAACTAAGGAGAATTAAAAATAGACAAAGAAGATAAAGTTGGAGAGCACTTACAAATGAAGAACTTTTGTGAAGATAGCAAGAGGAGAAGAGGAAGAGAAGTGGGTGAAATAATGGGAAGAACAGAGAGAAATATTGGTTTGCAGATGAATAGGACAACAAAGTGAAAAACATGAAATAACTTAAAAACTAGAGGGAATTAGAAGATGATGTAGACGAAGAAGTTGTAGAGCATAAAAAAAAGGAAGAACTTTTATGAAGACAGCAAGAGGAGAAAATGAACTTACGTGAGAGAAATCGGTGACCTAAGATGTGAGAGGGAGAGGGAGAGTGAAAAATTACCAAAAGAAGAAATCCCTTTCTCCTCCTTGTCATGGGTTATTTATAGGGAAAGTTTGGTCAATGGAGGGTAGAGATTGTATCAAAAGGAAATGGATGGCTGGGATTTAGGTAGAAGATGATGCATGGGGGAAAGAAAAAGGAGGTGGACATCCCCCTCCTTGGACTTTGGGCACCCCCTTTCCCAAGACTCATCATTTCTCCTCTTTATTTCAAACTTTGAACTTTCTTTTCCCTCCAACCAAAATATGTGTTTCTTCTCCTCAATTTCAAACTTTTGAAATTTCTTTTCCCTCCAACTAAAATACAAACTTTGAATTGTAATTTCCCTCCAATCAAAATATGTGCTTCTATGTTTGACTTGGTCAAAGTGGTGATGACAGTTTTACCTCCGAAATTTCTTACAATTACCTTCAGTGTCCTACACACACATAATTATAATTTAGTCCATAAAAATTATCATAATGTGCACATAAATCTCAAATGTTCATGGTTATGCAATGGAGAATTAATGCTCATGGCCCTCAACTTTAATTTATTAAATAATATCACCAAATTAATCAATTTCCGTGAAGGCTACAATTTAAACGCGGAGTTGAGGTTAACTATGAAATATGCATAATTACCTAATTATATGCACATAAAATGGTGTACATGCGATGAATTACCATCGAAAATGGACACTTATCACACACCCCAACTTACTCATTGCTAGTCCCTTAGCAATGTAAATAAATAAAAATTTAGGACTAACAAGAGTTTGTAAAATTCATACTCTCATATCCAGCTCTCCCTTCATAGAATCAACCAAAGATTAAGAATCTGGAATCATTAATGCACACTAGCCGTATGTAGGAACTTAATAGTACAAGATCAAGAATTCAAATCAAAGCCCAATAGCACTTGTGCATGTGTAACTACCAAATCCACAGCTTAGACAATTGCATCCCCCATTCGCTATTCCAAGCAAATGCTTTCAACCATGCACCTCTTAGATCAGAGCATTAAGTATATTAGCTTTTTGTCTGCCTTATTTCTTTGTCCCTTTGGGATCTTTTATACCACACATGATGCTGCACTACCCTTCTCTGCTCAACGTGAACCTCGACTCTTGCCTTAGGAGAAGCAGGCCCGATTTCGCAGATCAATGTTCCCTTTTCCGTTTTAGGCGAATCTTAACACGTCTTAGGTGAAGTAGACCCGGTTACTAAGACTAGGGCATTTTTCATGGTATTTTCTCTCTCTCTCTCTCTCTTTTTCATAGTGCCATTGTGCTTATTTGATAGATAATTTGGCAGAAAGCTTTGTAAAAAGATCTCTTTTCTTAAGAAGTGTAGAATATCAGACAACATACCAAAAATAGCAGAGGGCTTATCTTGCTTGTTTCAATAGTGTGCAACGTGAATTTCTTTTTTTCTAAAGTGTACATGAACTTTAAAGGGATTCTTATATCAGTTTTCCATGGCTAGATTGACTAAATTTCTCATCATCCTTCTCCCTAGTCTTTTCTATTCCAGAATTACTTTTAATTTAAGCATGAATCATTAAACTCAAAATAGGGTTTACATCTTTCTCCTTTCATGCAACGATGACATGCAAGACATAACTCCTATCAGGTTGTACTATATGCATCATGAAAATTTTTCTCCCCCTCCCCCCAACTTGAATGACATTGTCCTCAATGGCATATAGAATTGAAAGCAATAGAACAATATATCAATAAATACTTCTGAGTAGGAAAGAGACAACTGGATATGCGGGACGAAACCTCCATCAATGTCATGGATGGCGATGACTTCCTCTCCTTGGCCTTGACCTGACTACTAAAACACACTCAAACAAAAACGTCAAAACAACAAAAACTGTGGGTTGCCTCCCATAAGCGCTAAGTTTTCCGTCTTCAGCAAGACGCATGAGAGCTCACGAAGATTTTATTCCAGACCACTTAAAATAATGGATTCTTTTTATAACTAATCATTTTCCAAATAAGGTTTCAATCTTTGACCATTGACAGTGAAAATGTGACCATTTTTAAGATTCAAAATTTTGACGGCACCGTGGTCAAAAGCCTTGACAACTACAAATGGTCCGTCCTATCTGGATTTGAGCTTACCAGGGAACAAGTGCAGCCTAGAATTAAAAAGCCAAACCTTTTGATTCTCATAAAAAGTTTTCCTATGAATATGCTTGTCATGGAATGCTTTGGTTTTAGCTTTATAAATATTTGAATTTTCATAGGCTTTATTTCTTAGTTCCTCCAGTTCATTGAGTTGTAGAGCTCTTTGGGCCCCGGCATGAGTGAGATCGAAGTTGACTTGTTTGATGGCCCAATATGCTCTATGTTCAAGCTCTACGGGCAAGTGGCAGGCTTTTCTAAAAATGAGGTGGTAGGGTGACATGCCAATGGGAGTCTTAAATACAGTTCTGTAGGCCCAGAGTGCATCATCTATTCTCTCGGACCAGTCTTTTCTATCCGGTCGAACTGTCTTATGCAGAATAGTTTTTATCTCCCTGTTGGACACTTCTACCTAGCCACTAGTTTGGGGATGGTAGGGGATAGCGAGCTTATGAGTGATGCCATATTTGCGAAGTAGAGCTCAGAATTGAAAATGAATAAAGTGAGAGCCCCCATCACTAATGATAGCTTTAGGACAACCAAATCTAGAAAAGATGTGTTTCTTCACAAATTTCATCACGACCTTGTGATCATTTATCCTAGTAGCAACAGCTTCGATCCATTTCGAAACATAGTCCACCGCCACCAAAATATATTCATTGCCAAATGAAGGTGGAAATGGTCCCATAAAGTCTATTCCCTAAACATCGAAAATTTCTACTACCAGAATGGGACTGAGCGGCATCATACCTCTTTTTGAATTGTTGCCCATGGCTTGGCACCTTAAACATGTTTTGGAAAATTCATAAGCATCTTTGAATAATGTGGGCCAATGGAATCCGCTCTGCAACACCTTTGCCGCTGTTTTCTTTCCTAAAAAGTGTCCCCCACAAGTGAGATTATCGCAAAAGTTTAAAACAGATTGTTGCTCCTCCTCGGGGACACATCTTCTTATTATTTGATCTAGACCCATGTGAAACAGCTCTTGGTCCTCCCAAAAGTAGTACTTAACCTTCATAAAGAATCGATCCTTCTCCTGCCTAGACCACCCTCCCGGAATCTGTCCTACCGCTAGGTAATTGACTATGTGAGCGTACCAGGGGGGTGAGGTGTGAGAGATGAAAGAATTTGCTCATCGAGGAAGGAATCGGACATAAGAGTACTTTCGAGAATTACAATCCTAGACAAGTGATCAGCTACAACATTCTCCAACCCCTTCTTGTCTTTGATTTCCAAATCAAACTCTTGTAGTAACAAAATCCACCGTATGAGACGAGGTTTGCCTTCCTTCTTAGACATCAAAAATTTTAATGCTGAGTGATCGGAATAAACAATGACTTTCGCCCCTAACAGATATGATCGAAACTTTTCAAGGGCAAACATAATAGCTAACAATTCCTTCTTCGTGGTGGTGTAGTTCATTTAGGCATCAGCGAGGGTGCGGCTCGCATAGTAGATCACCACAGGCTTCTTTTCAACTCTTTGACCTAGGACAGCTCCTACAGCATAGTCTGAGGCGTCACACATGATCTCAAAAGGGAGCGACCAATCAGGAGATTGGAGAATAGGAGCTTGTATGAGGGCCATTTTCAAAGAATTGAACGCCTCTAGACAGGACTCATCAAGATGAAAGGGAGTGTCCTTGGAGAGCAATTGTGTAAGTGGTCGAGCAATGGTGGAGAAGTTTTGAATGAATCTGCGGTAGAATCCTGCATGGCCAAGAAAGGAACGGATCTGTTTGACCGAAGAAGGGGGAGGAAGATTAGAAATCAAATCTACCTTGACCTTGTCAACTTCTATTCCCCTCTCTGAAACTACATGGCCTAAAATGATCCCTTCTCTTACCATGAACTGGCTCTTCTCCCAGCTCAACACTAGATTCGACTCAATGCACCTTTTCAATACCCGAGTTAAATTTCCCAAACAATCTTCAAACGAATCACCAAACACTGAAAAGTCATCCATAAAAACTTCCAAGCACTCCCCCACCATTTCAAAGAAAATGGACATCATACACCGCTG
Organism: Amorphophallus konjac; assembly: GCA_022559845.1. Taxonomy (NCBI): domain Eukaryota; kingdom Viridiplantae; phylum Streptophyta; class Magnoliopsida; order Alismatales; family Araceae; genus Amorphophallus; species Amorphophallus konjac. The sequence goes on from CM040126.1 coordinate 116,236,372, forward strand.
GAATGTGGCAGGAGCGTTACATGTACAGCCCAAATTGCATTCTTCTAATTGTTAATTGTGCCATAGGGGCACGTGAACGTTGTCTTCTCTTCATCTTCTCGGTAAATAGCAACCTGGTTGTACCCGGAATAGCCATCCAAAAAGTAATAGTACTTCTGCCCTGCTAGTCTCTCCAAAATCTGATCTATGAATGGTAGTGGAAAATGATCTTTGTAACTGAGTTTAATTTTCTGTAATCAATGCAGATTCTCCACCATGTTGGTAATCGTGTAGGAACTTCTTCTCCTTTCTCATTTGCTACAACTGTCAGCCCTGACTTCTTGGGAATAACTTGAGTTGGGCTGACCCACTTGCTATCAGAAATGGGATATATGATCCCAGTATCCAACCATTTGACAACTTCTTTCTTCATTGTCTCCTTCATACTTGGATTCAGCCGACGCTGCATCTCTCTGCTCGGCTTGGCATCGTCCTCCAAGTAAATGTAATGCATATACACATCCGGACTAATACCCTTCAAATCTGCCACTGACCAACCTATCGCCCTCTTGTGCTCCAGAAGGACATCTAGGAGTTGGGATTCATGAGCAGCAGTGAGGTTGGAAGCAATGATTACGGGCAGAGTTTGGTTAGGACCTAGATAAGCATACTTCAAAGGATCCGGCAGAGGCTTCAATTCTAGACTGGCGGTTGATCCAAAGATGGAAGAATAGGTTCAGCTTGAAGCGGAGGGCGTGGCTCTACTCTAGAGTAGGGTGCACTAGAAAGTGGAGAATCCTGGAGCATGCTACCCTCTTTTAGACATTCCTCATTAACTTTTGGACTTTCTTCAATTAGTTTCTTAAAAACATCAATGACATTACGTTCCTCCTCACTGTCCAGATATTGAGATGCTTTGAACACATTCAGAGAAACCTTCTCTCCTCCGAAAGAAATATCCATCATCCCCGTGGCGCAATTTATATTGGCCTTGGCCGTAGCAAGAAACGGACGTCCCAAAATGATCCGTGTGTGCTTTAATTCCTGGGACGAGGCCATATCCAGAATAAGAAAGTCCATCGGGAAATAACATTTATGCACCTTTACAATCACATCTTCCAATAGTCCCCTTGGAGTCTTCACAGATCGATCCACCAGTTGAAGGATTATAGATGTGGGTTTCAACTCCCCTAAATCAAACTGCTCATATATAAAGGTGGGTAACAAGTTCACACTGTCTCCAAGGTCCAGCAATGCTCTATCAAATGTAATTCCACCTATATCACAAGAAATCAGTGGAGCTCTAGGGTCCTTCAACTTTTTAGGCAAATGATTCATAACAACTGCACTGACATCTTCGGACAAGCGGACCTTTTATGTTACCACCTTTGTTTCCATTTTTGGTGTACATAGCTCTTTCAAAAATTTTGCATACGCTGGCACGTGTTTGATCGCATCCAATAGTGGAATATTGATGTTCACCTGTTTAAATAATTCCACTAGTTCTTCTTGTTGGACCGACTTTCTCTTTTGAGCTTTTGGCTTCAATGCATCAGGGAATGGGACCTTAGGAACATACTCTCGGGATCCTTCATCAACCTTTGCTTTCCCTTTGTCTAGCTTATTTTCTCCCCCCTCTGGCTTCTTCTTTTCTTGCATAATTATCGGCTCCTCATCTTCACTATCACTCTCCTCGTGGGCATCTTGGCCCGAACTACTTCCTACATCCTTAGCCTGATAAGGATCATTAAGAATTTTCCAGCTTCTAAGGGTAGAGATGGCTTTGGCATTCTCGAACTGAGGACCTATAGGAGGGGCAGTTGAGGTTGATTGGGCTGATTGGGTTGAGGAAGAATGGGAGCTCTTGGAGGGAAGCCTGGAGGTTGTTGATTACGGGGGTTGGTTACCGGTTGGCTAGGGAGCTAGCCTACCTCTCTTCTCATGTTATTAGTAGCAAGTTACCCTATCTGATTTTCCAACTTAGAAATGGATTGTGCTTGGGTAAGGATAAGTTGTTGGAGTTGTTCAAACTTGTCATCAAAAGTGGGCTGAGTAGAAGGTGGAAGATAATGTGGCTGATGGGAACGATGTGAAGGAAATTGCTGAAATTAGCCCTGAGAAAATTGAGCTTGAGGATATGGGGCCTGAGCTTGATGGAAAAGAGGTTGCTGGAATTGTTGATGGAAAAAGAGACCAATAAGAGTGATTTGGATTAGATTGACTTGATATTAGAAAAGATTGTTTTTAATTTAAATGGTGTGTGGGATGAGATTGGGTGGATGGGCCTTGATTGGATTTTCAAGAAAAATTTGGGTGATTTCTCCAACCTGGATTGTAGGTGTTTGAGCAAGGGTCATATGCAGGCTTGGAGACACCTTGGGCAGCAAAGATTTATTCTTGGATAAACGGGGGAAGTTGGGCTGTTGTAGGACACTCACTCACAGAATGGCTAGGGCTAGAACACAAAGCACAAATTTCTTCTTGACTGGGAGTTGAGAATTGTTGAGGTTGAGGAGCAAAAGATGAAGAAGGTTCCTGCCTATTCATAGCCAATAACTGGTCAAGCTTCTAAGCCACCATATCAATCTTCTCTATCTTCTGGGCCAACAAATCTATTTTATTCAATTTTTGGGTTATGGCATTGATGTCCATCTTATTCTCAAACTCCCCTTGATTCTTGACTTCGTAAAGCCCGGCCCTCTTGTTTGGTCCGATCATTCGTTCATATGATGAAAGTGAGGCGTGACTGATGGAGTTTTCACTTAACATTTTAAATAGATCATACGCTTCATCCTCACTCTTACTCATGAATGCTCCCCCACATGATGCATCCACCATATATCTATAATTCTCTGCTAGCCCCTCATAAAATGCTTGAACAATTTGCCATCTTGACAAGCCGTGATGGGGATATTTTCTTAATAGATCTTTCAGCCTATCCCAAGTCTCATGTATATGTTCTCCAGAATTTTGGGTAAATCCAGTTATGGCTCTTCTCATTGTGTTGGTTCGCCCTATGGGATAGAACTTCTTCAAAAATTCTTTTTACATTTCCGCCCATGTATCAATGGTCATACCCAAGGCTCCTAACCAATATTTGGCTTTATCCTTGAGAGAGAATGGGACGAGAGTTAGTCTAAGAGCATCATCAGAGAAATTCTGGATTTTAACAGTTGAGCAGATCTGAAGGAACTCATCAAGATGTTTATAAGGGTCTTCATTGAGATTTCCATAGAAAGATGGCAACATTTGGATGGTACTAGACTTGATTTCATAATGAACCGCCTAGTTCTGAGGTGCTTGGACATAGAAGGACGGTTGGTATTGATTGGGCAAGAAATAGTCCTTCATTTACTTTGGAGGATTGGGATTTTCGGCCATTAGATTTTGGTGGTAAGGTCCTTGATTTTTGATCATGGGATCTTGTTGGAGATCGTTTCTTGGATACAAGACTCTCTCAATTTCTTGAATGGGTCCTAGTAGATTTGGATGTTGAGATCTTCTACCTTGCATAAACTAGGACGAAGAGAGAGATGACAGAGATTTTTTATGATGATTTTTGTTTGTTTATTTTTTTATTTTGTTTGTTTGTTTGGTTTTGACACAAACTAGGACGAAGAGAGAGAAGAGTAGGATTTTGTTTTGATTTTTTTGTTTTGGTTTTTTTTATGCAAACACAAACAAGCTGTCACACAAATTACCTAATGACCAATGTGTGACCAAGACCTACAAATTAGGTTTCACAAAATGACTAAAGTGTAACTTGAGTTCACCCTCAATATTTCCACCGGCCAGGTAAGGGGTGGGGTAGTGGGAGGCTCCCCTTGCTTTCGCAAGGTCCTAATTAAAAATCACTAGCCCGCTTAAGGCGTTTACCGTCCGACCGTCTTACCTTAGGCATCGGTTTTCACGAGAGGATAAGCCTAAATAACACAAGAACCACAGTGTGAACCTAGGGCCAACGTCTACAGAATTTTATTTAGGGTCTAGGTGATGCAAAGATGAAGAAAATTATGGTTTGTGGGTTAAGGAAGGGTGATGAAATCCCCACCTTATCTTGCTTATGGGTGTTGCCCTTAGAATATTTTAGAAATGATATGCAACAAATCAAGTTCAAACAAGGGGTTCTATGCAAGCAGTATGCATGAGCATGTGATTAAGAAAAAGATTAGAAAAGAACTCACATTGCCCCTCGCAATCTCCAAAATACAATGACCAAAGTTAAACAACAAGGAAAAAGAACTTCTATCCTAAATGATGCATGACTTAGAACATGAAAGTGTGATTTCTACTCTTGGAATGAAGATTTTTATTGAGTACAAGTGAATAGTTTTTTTTGTGACCCTATCTAACCACAATATGCAAGAAGACTAAGGAAATGACACAAAATGAGAGGAGTTTAGGATACTTACTTGAAACGAAATCCCTCGTTCTCTCTTTTTTTTTTTGAAATGAATGATAAAATCAAAAGATGAAAGAAAGAAAGGCAAACTTACCTCTGATTTTTTTTAAAATTTTTTCTTTTTTCTATAAAGAAAAAAGAAAAGAGAGTTTTATTAGTACACTATAAACACAAGGAAAATAAAGTTCTTGAACCAAAAATCATCATTCATCCCCGACAACGGCACCAAAAATTGATAACGCGAAAGTTCATCATTTAAAATACGTGTATCAATCTTAAAGAAAGACGTAATATGATGGCGAGAAGGGTCGAATCCACAGGGAAGAAGAGATTTTTTAGAGTTAAAAACTTTGGAGTCCTTTGAAAAATACTTGTGATTTTACTTTGCTTAAAGAAAATAGTGAAATGATTAACGAACCAAACACTTAATTAAAAACATCTATGACTATGAGCCAATGCTTTAAAAAATAATTACATAAAGTGGATAAGAAGAGGTAGAAGAAGGAGGAAGAGAGGGAAGATGAACAAGATCTAGATAAAATGAACACTTCTTTCATTAACATACAGAAACAAGTACATGAAATGCAAGACAAACTTACAATAAAGATGTGACGAGATTACAATGAATTAAAATAAAACTAAAGCAATAACAACAAGAGGAGCCTGAGGTGTGAAGATGGTAGTAGTAATGGTGATGATGACGTCGTCATCTCCTCCTCGTCGAGCCTTGGAGAGGATCGCTCGGTCTTGAAAGAGATCACCATGGAAAGAGGTGGATGAAGAAGTTATCATCGTCCATGTCACGAGCCTTGGAACGTCACCCGCCTTGATGTGCACGCCGCCATGAAAGGAGAGTTGTGGAGGATAAACTTTGGAGAGAAATATAGAGAGGAATGTAGAAGGGTTTGTGTGGAGATGAAGAAGGAAGAAGATGAGAGAGTAAAACAGAAATACTAAAAATAGAGTAAGAATAAAATTAAAATAACTTTAAACCCAAGAAGAATTAGAGGATGACGAAGAAGAAGAAGTTGAAGAGGAGGAAGGGAGGAAGAACTTTGATGAAGGGGGTGTGGAGAGAAAACCTAAGGAAGAGGGTGAAATCGTAGGAAGAAGGAGACAGTGGGAAAATATAGATGAACAATAAAAAGTGCAGAATAGAAACTTATAAAATTGAGAATAACGTGAAAACGAAGGAGAATTGGAGAAAGAGGAAGAAGAGAGATTTGAAGAACTTTTAAAGATCTACAACGTTTGTGAAGAAAGTAGAGAGAGAGAAAAATCACAAAGTGGAGAAAATTGGAGAAGAACAGGGGGACGTAGGTCTGGGTGAACAATAAATGTGGAAGATAGAACCTTAAAAACTAGAAGATAGCGTAAAAACTAAGGAGAATTTGAAATGGAAAAAGAAGACAAAGTTGGCGAACACTTAAAAATGAAGAACTTTTGTGAAGATAGTAAGAGGAGAAGAGGAAGAGAAGTGGGTGAAATAAGGGGAAGAACAGAGAGAAACATTAGTTTGCAGATGAATAGGACAGCACAGTGAAAAATATGAAATATCTTAAAAATCAGAGAGAATTAGAAGATGATGTAGAAGAAGAAGTTGTAGAGCATAAAAAAATAAAGAACGTTCATGAAGACAACAAGATGATAAAATGAACTTACGTGGGATAAATCGGCGACCTAAGATGTGAGAGGGAGAGGGAGAGTGAAAAATTGTCAAAAGAAGAACTCCCTTTCTCCTCCTTGTCATGGGCTATTAATAGGGAAAGTTGGGTCAATGGAGGGTGGAGATTGTATCAAAAGGAGATGGATGGCTGGGATTTAGGTAGAAGATGATGTATGGGGGAAAGGAAAAGGAGGTGGGCACCCCCCTCCTTGGACTTTGGGCACCCCCTTTCCCAAGACTCATCATTTCTCCCCTTTATTTCAAACTTTGAACTTTCTTTTCCCTCCAACCAAAATATGTGTTTCTTCTCCTTAATTTCAAACTTTTAAAATTTCTTTTCCCTCCAACCAAAATATAAACTTTGAATTTTAATTTCTATCCAACCAAAATATGTGCTTCTATGTTTGACTTGGTCAAAGTGGTGATGACCGTTTTGCCCCCGGAATTTCTTGCAATTACCTTCAGTGTCCTACACACACATATTTATAATTTAGTCTATAAAAACTATCATAATGTACACATAAATCTCAAATGTTCATGGTTATGCAATGGAGAATTAATGCTCATAGCCCTCAACTTTAATTTATTAAATAATATCACCAAATTAATCAATTTACGTGAAAGCTCCAATTTAAACGCGGAGTTGAGGTTAACTATGAAATATGCATAATTGCCTAATTATATACACATAAATTGGTGAACATGCGATGAATTACCATAAAAAATGGACACTTATCAAGAAGACACCGCCAGGTTTCTCCGGGTCCTTCTTGGCCGAGAGAACGTTCTGGTGGGTGAGACAACGATGGGCTCCTCGGGTCCCTCTTGCTCTCCCTCTGTCCTACCTCCGTCTCCGACATCCGGGGATAGGAAGGGGAAGTAAAACTAGGGCGAGGTCCCGGCTCAGCCGCGTCATGCCCCCTCAGCCGGTGAGCCATCGGGTCTTCCCTGCTCACCCCCTAACCCAATTCAGATTACAAGGAGGACATCTTCGGAGTCTTCAGCGGCTTCGACTCGTACGAAAGGCCCACTGCCACAAGGCCCAGTCAATACACGGAGTCGGGGTAACAACCCAGAGCAGCAATATCCCACGGCACCTTTGGCAGCTGCGGGACCTCGCTCTCAGCATGATCACAAAGACAAGACTTAGGAGCAGGATAACAAGCACATCTCCCAGTCCGCTTCTCAACAAAAGACACCGCCATCATGGCTAAGGCATCAAACCGTGCATACATCTTCAGACGCTGGCTCCAGTGTACCAGCTCGAAAGAAGACACCTCCCACACCACCGCGGCTAAGGCATCAAACCGCGCATACGTCTTCGGACGCCAGCACCATTCTGCCGGTTCCTGGTAGACTCTTATCGCCACTGCGGGTAAGGCACCAAACCACACGTACGTCTTCAGACGCCAGTTCCAGTATCCTAGCATACCAAGAGTTGCCACTCGAGGTAATCGAGCAGGCGATCAACGCCACCTTCCAGATACAACAAGCGGAAGGAGTCTGGATTGAAATCCGGGCAAAGAAAGGTCATCGACCTCACCCTGCCAAGGTACCAGCTCGGAGATACCCTCATGGGGATTTATCAACTCTGACCCCAGCACCTATCCCTCCTACTCCCTTGGAGGCGGCTGTCGTCAAGAAACAGGAGAAAAATAGGAGGAAGAACCTCAAAAGACGGCTCAAGAGACAAATTGAACAAGCGGTTGCCCTACAATCACCAGTCGAGCCAACGCCTCTCTAGACCCTCCAGCGGCTCATTGATGACCTCGAGGAATACGTTCCTCCTCGTCCTACCGGTGCTCTCCCACTCGACAGTTATATCTCGTGGGAAGAAATGTAGAAGCGAGCCCGCCTCAGAAACTGGCTCCAAGAGATGACCCAGAAGCTCAAGAACGGCGAAAGACTCCTGATCCCAGACGAGCTCTCATTGTGCTATAAAGATAAGGAGATCATGACATAGCAGCTAGAAGAAATGCTTCGGGGTTGCATGTTGGGTTCGGTGCGGTGGATTCATAGGGGGGTGAATGAATCTCCCCTTTAAAAATTTCACCCAATTAAAAAAAAATCTTCCTGATACTAACAGAAGCCCAATAAGCAATTGCGGAATTCAGATTCACAAAGTCAACTGATATGCTTATAGATGCACTGACTAGTGACTTAGGAACAATGTCAAAGGACTCTCAAAACTACAATCAAACACACAGTGTGCAATCAAACCATATCGAGCCTATGCATTCATCTAGCGAAATCAAACAAGAAATCAAACCACAGTAGACAAGAGGATTTTTAGGTGGTTCGGTCCGCAGACCTACGTCCACTCCACACTCAAACCCGAGTGTGGCTTCCCGCTGACTCACATCTTGAACGCCTAGGCATCACAGCTTGTCTACATCAGCTGGGCCTCACAGCTTACCATCCGCTGAGCATCACAGCTTGCTACCGTTGGGCAATACAGCTTAGCCATCCGCTGGGGACTACAGCTTAACCCGTCCAGTGGAATCCTCCACTGCAAACGCTAAGCAACACAGCTTGCTCTGCTGACAAATAGCTTGAAGAAAAGTTTAAAAGAAAAACAAGATGGAAAACAATCAGCGACTGAAAGCTAAAAATGAAGCACAAACAATATGGCTCTCAACAGAGCTGACTGGCCTGGATTTGATCCACGGTCCAGTGAGGACAGATCTTCGAATGAAGCTTCTCTCTGCCCCTCCTTTCTTTTCTTCTTACTGACTACTCTCCTCTCTACTCTTCTTCTTCTTCCGATCACTCTGTCTCTCTTTCTCTTCTTCACTCTTTTTCTTTCTCTTCTTCACTCTTTTTCTTTCTCTTCCTCTTCTTCTGGATCGTGCAGGCACTCACTGCTTCTGCTCTTCTGCTTCAGCTCTCACAGCTTCGATCAGGCTTCTCTTGAGGAAGAAGCTTCATATATATATAGCAGCAGCAAACAGATAGGGCGTGTGGTCTCCATGATTCCCGCCCAAGAGCCTCAGTCCACGTGGCAACATTTCAGCATAGTGGTTCCACGTGTCACGATCAAGGCCATCTTCTATTCTTGGATCACGTGCATCATTAACCTCCTCGAGCAGCAGCTCTGTAATAACAGACTATTATCAGTAGAGTCATGGCCTGTACAGACTTGACAACAAGTGTGCAGGAGAGAGTGTATAGACTTTAAGTGCATGAGATGCAGTTTGCATTATGCATAAGTATATACATTCAGAGTGAATGCACAGATAGGCCAGCACAAGTGTACAGACTTGCGTGAGACGCTGCATGAGGCAAGGCAAACGGATGTATAGACTTGTGTGTGCGTGCATGCTACAAGACAGTGTATGGACATGAACGCGTGTAACAAGATAGTGTACAGACTTGTGTTCATGCAGAAACATGCGTTGTATGGACTTGCTATCATGCGGATGTATAGACTTGAGCAGACTGGCTATCATGCGAGTGTATAGACTTGTGCAGACTGACAATGTACATACTTGCATGAGACACAGCATGAGACGCTGAACTGCCAAGAATGTATAGACTTGTAAGTGCTGACAGACGATGTACATACTTCAAATCAAAGGATGCACAATGTACAGACTTTAAATCAAAGGATGCACGATGTACAGACTTCAAATCAATTGATGCACGATGTACAGACTTTGAATGTGTGTAATGTGTAAACGTTGTACAGACTTGAACGCGTGCAATGCAGCAAGGCAATGTATAGACTTGAACGCGTGCAATGTATAGACTTTGAATGCAAACACAGGCTGTACAGACTTTAAACGTGAGTGATGCAGCGATGTATAGACTTTGCATATGCTCTGAAGACGGGCTGTACAGACTTCATATGATACAATGTATAGACTTGATGGCATATGATGCAGTATGCATATGGTGAAGTATGCAGATTGAAAGTTGAATGCACTGTCATGCTGTTAGTGTGCAGACTTAGCGTGCAACAATGTGCAGACTCAGCGTGCACCATTGTGCAGACTTACTCAAATGATGTGTGAGCATAGCAACACACAATGTGCAGACTTTGTGCAATGCATGAGGCAATGTATAGACTTATATCGAAGGAGTGCACAAATGCAGATAGCAAGGTATAGACTTTACATCTAACAAAGTATGCACAATAACAATGGATGCTCAGGCATGCAGACGAATGTGTAGACTCTACGTGCAATGTATAAGCAATGTGCAGACTTGCTTTGAAGAATTGCACAGCCATTGAGAAATGTACATACTTTGAATGTAGGTAAAGACAGCAATGTGCAGACTTTGCTTATGTATGGACTTAGTGTGTGCGAGCATGGTAACATGCAATGTGTAGACTTTGAGTGTGCGTACAATGCAGCAACCAATATACAGACTTGCGTTCAGCAGCAATGTATAGACTTGAACACATGCATGCTATGCGATGTATAGACTTGCCAGTAACAAGTGTATGGACTTAATAGCTATGAATGTGCAGACTATGTGTGCGTGCATGCTGCAAGGCAATGAATAGACTTGGTGTATGCAGTCTAGACAATGTACAGACTTTGTGTTGCGAACACAAGTTGTACAGACTTTAAATGTGCATGCACAAAGACGCTAAGTGAGACGCTGGCTGTATAGACCTGAATGATGCATGCACAAAGACGCTAAGTGAGACGCTGGCTGTACGAGAGACAAATGAGTAGACTCATAGAGACGCTGAGTGAGACGGTGAATGCACTCGAGAACAATGTACAGACTTGTTGTGCCTGCGCCAAATGCGATGTACAGACTTGCTATGTCTGCGACACATGCAATGTACAGACTTGCTATGTCTGTGACAAGGCGATGTACAGACTTCCTATATGCTCAAGTCCAATGTATAGACTTGCTGAGATGATATGTGTCGCAGACGATGTACAGACTTCCTATATGCTCAAGTCCAATGTATAGACTTGCTGAGATGATGCACCTGAAGAATGTACAGACTTTAACCCTTGAACATGCATGTGCCTAGGCATGCACTAACGTATGGCCACCATGAACAGAAACAGACAATGAACCAAATATGCACACAGCCTGTTCGATGAAATGACATTCAAATAAGATGCTCAATCAATCATTCATATGCAGACACAAACAAATGATGACTTATAGTGTTTGCTATCATCAAAACCACAGGGACACAACATTGCACCTGCAACATGGTGGCCATCCCGCCTCCTGATGACATCAACGCTTCTCGGCGAGGCGAGCTAGTGGCCTCTCGAACCAGTCAAAGAACCACTACCCCGCTCGGGCTATAGCCAGCTCCAGAACACACAGGTCGTGGCCAAGGTCGCGACTGGGGACGTGGTAGAGGCCGCGGGAGAATTCCCGAGCTACCCCTTCAGCCGTCTGTTGGCACTCAAAATATAATCCTTTGGCGACCAAGCCGTAAAGACGAATGATACGGCCCGCTGAAGCACAGAAGCCGATGAAGATCACCTTATCAAAGACCCTTCAAGTTGACGGAGCCCCAAGTCACCTTGAAATGAGCACCGGGGACTTTACCTCAGGAGAGTCGAAGTGAACCCGCAACCAACGGGCGGAGCAATCAAGCCTGCCCAATGATCCGGCATCGACCTCGTCATGTCGCTACCCCACACCCGTCACCCGACCAAGGACGACGTTCTACCCAATGGCTCTCCTAAGGAGGAAAAGCGTCCCCTGCCGTCCATAACAAGGGGCCGAGGGTTCTGTCAGCAGAGGGTCCCGATCACCCGACATGGGTTCGGCTCCTCGTCATAATGGGCCCATTAGTGGCCGATCGATAGCCATTCAAGGCAGAATCATCCGGGATGCAACACCGTCCCGTAAAGAAGCCCCGAGCACGAGTCCGTCTCGACCAGAAGCACAAATCACAGTGCCGAAGGCCGTGTCAACAGGATGCACGTATGATCGGGCCAGACACACGCGGAGGTCTAATCAAGGCCGTTCGTCATATCGAGAGCTTCCTCGACACCGCGTCAAGGTTTTTCAAAGGCCAGCGCGGAAGGAACAGTCAACGGGAGCTTCCTGAATCATCCCCGACCCACCGGCCTAGCCGTGCCGAACAAGCAAATTAAAATGGCGCCCCCTAATACGGCGCCATCGAACCGGCGCGCAAAAGCCAATCGGGACCTCTTCCCGGCGCCACCAAATCCGGCGCGCCCCCTCCCCGGGGCGCCGGATTAACAAAATGCTCTATATATGTCCTGCCTTCGGCCAGAGAAGAAAAGGGGGATCCGAAGAGATAAGGGGGATCCGAAGAGAGAGAGGAGAAGAAAGAGGCGGAATCAAAAGAAAAAAAAAGAGAATTAGAAAGAGAGAAGAGAGGTCCAGGGAGACGAGTCGAGGGTTTTCGATATGAAGAAGCCCCAGTCTTGAGCTTCTCGGTGGCTGCCACCACGCTCCACTCGAGCTTCCCGGAATCGGAGAGGGAGACCATCCATTTCTTATCGATTTAGGTGGGTCTCCGCGTTCCTCCCGGTGGATCCCTCTGCTCTTCTTTTGGTTTTCTTCTTCTGGCGCAATGTAAGTGAAGGAGGGGAGGGGCGATGATATGAGCCTGACCTCCCCTCCTCTCATCATTTTCCTTTACCCTTTTCACTCTGTCTGTAATCCTTTCTTCATTGGTAAACGACGGCCGATCGACAACGACGGCGCCGGAATCTATATGCTCTGTATATATATACCTGTGCTGTTCACGGGATGAATGAAAAGCCTTTGTGGTTGTTGTTGTATCTCTTCCTCTCTCTCTCTCTCACCCTCCTTCGAGCGTGCATTTAATGGTTTCCCCAATATATATATACTCTCGTGTAGCCGGTTTCTCCGACATTGGGTATGCCTTCGGGCTATATGAATCACTCAGTCCCCCTCCCCGGGGTTTTCTCTTGCTTTCGAGTCTGATGCAACGGCCGGGCTTGGCACTGAATATTCCACGGGCTCTGCGAGCAGAGATGCACTTGTGTGCATATCTTTGTCTATCTCTGCCCAGGGATGAAGACCCTTCACCGTCCCCTGTGTGCCCTACTTCATAGGCCAGAGGGGCGGGGAAGAGCTCTTAGATTGTCCCCAGTTGTTAAATGGCGAGCCTCATGTCTACTTGCTTCCGAATATCATATATATATGCACACATATTCCGTACCCCAGGCTATGTGTTAATCACATATCGTGCTCATGTTAGCCTGCTCCGCCCGTGGGGCTTCATCGTTTTACCATGCTTATAAGCAACTCCTTTGCCCGTCTGTCGCCGTCAAGCGATGTCTCACACTGCTTCCTTTTGTATAGCTTACACCTTAATGGGAGTATGCTCTGTAGCATCACCCCGGCATCCGGGGAGGGGGATATTCCCCAAGTCTTCTGCATCAGTCACCTGGCCGACAGTGGGCTCGTTCATTGATGACGAATGTCCCTGCAGACCATCAGGTGCATAGCAACGGGGCTAAGCCCTGCAATCAAAATCCACGGTCCTTAATGGACTTTGTGGTGGCCGTAGGTTGTGTTCCCATCGTAGGCTAGCCCTCGGGGATTTGATGGGAATCGACTTCGAGCACTGACATTGTTATTTTGCATTTGTGTCCTTTAGTTTACTTTTATATCCTTGGGAAAGTATATGTACAATTGTAAGGCTTGGTAAGCCAATGTGTCATTCCTAGGATTGTTTGGGTTTTTGTGCAAATGTGTAGTAGGTCCAGCTAGGGGACCCCCTCCCCTTCCCCATTGGTCCACCTCATCCATGTGGGGCTGGTCAACCATCCTAGGTGGCCATCTAGAAGGTTTGAATGCTAATTGACCACATGGGAGACAAAGGGGTTAAAATTTCAAAGGTTGGCCACCTACCTTACCTACCTAGTCAAAGGAGTGCTCCATTCATATGTAATTTATTTATTTTGAGTTTTGACCACATGGGGGATGAAAATGACATATTTCCCATGAAATTATCAGTCCCCCCACCCCTTGCCATTTTCTATATAAGCCTATGTATAGTGTCATTAGAGATTAATGAAGAAATTATGTGAAAATTGCTTGAAGCAAGAAGGGTGTGCCCTCTCTCCCTCTCTCCCCTGGTGTTCTTCCTTCTCCAACCCCAAATTCTAGAGTGGTTCTATCTTCAATCCCCTCCCCTCAACCTCCGGTGATCGTCTGTGCCGCCGCCGCCGCCGTTCGTGCCGCCTTCGAGCCGCCACGAGATCGTCTTCGGTTTTCTGTCCTGCTAGATAGAGGTGTGGTTCGTGAATTCCTGAAGCCAGTCACGAGTTCTGATCGATTTTAAATTTTGAGGGTTAGTTCCTATCTTCTATCCCATTCTCCACAAAAAAATCCAGGTTAAAAGCCGCCGTTTCATATCTTTACCATTTCGTTCAACTCTCAATCTCAGATCTGTTCTGTCACTGTCTACAGTGACAGTAGCCCTGAGTTCTCCTCTTTCGACCACCCTTTTGATTTTCTTTAGACCTCCCAATTTAACTGTTTGTTTTGTCCATCGTCCCCTACCACCACAATTTTTCTTAAATTTTTATCGTCCTTCTACCTATTTTTAAAAAGTCATGTTCTACCGGAGCTAGAGTACTTTCAGCTAGATCCCAGATCCGACCTTTTTCCACTGAACAAATCACAGAAAATCATAGACACATCCAAACATGTCCAAACCAATTTTTCCATCTTCCCATCTCAATTTCTAACAACTTTGATGAAGAACACATCTTCGAATTCGGACATCCACATCACGGTCAAAGGCAATCAACAGTCAAGTCCTCTGCAGGCCTGAGTCTTCAGTTACTGTACAACAGGAGATTGAAAATTACATAAGTCAAGATCCGAGCAGATCCAGGCCAGATCTTTGGGTCTAGGTTGAAGAACTTCAAGCTAGCTTTCCAACGGCACCAGTCTCGTGTCGATCCGACATCGGGGCTGATCGCAGCGTCCATTCTCGCCGGAGCGCGCGCTGCAAAACAGCAACCACCAGTCCGTGGACAGCAAACCCGACGGGTGCCGATCGGAGCCGCCCGACCTCCGGGCGACGTTCCAGCGTGCCGCCAGTCCGGGGATCGCTTCCACCAGTGTCCCCACCACAGTGGTGACACCGGGTCCCACACGGTCCCTCCGGCCAGCACGTGGACCCCACCGTCACTAGTTCGAGTGCTGCCGAAGCTACGCGGAAAGCCGCCCGTCAACCCGTATTCGGTCCTCCCGGGCCCCGTTGTGTCGCCCTTTACCTCCCTGCGTGGAGTGGGCATATTTCCATTGCTGTACTATTCATGTATTAACCGTCCCGGGAGCACGAGTTCGGCCGGGCCCGTCGTCCCCACGCCGAGTGCGTGGAGGTATCGCATTCGCTCCCTTACTTGGCATTTTGCTTAATTTTCATGTATACTTGCTTATGCCACTGCTAGAGAGCATGATAGGGTAATTAGCTCGCTTTCTATTTATACCACCGCTGCTGCGAGAGAGAGCATTACCGTCCCGTGACCCGATCCGGGCACAAGTGAGAGTCGACCACCCTAGCTCACAGCCGGTTTCTCAACCGCGCACATCCGACGCTTCCCTCGTTAAGGGGCAGTCACGAGCTTGTCGTGTCCGTGGTCTCGTCCCGCATCAATTTGGTATCAGAGCGAGTTGAGTCTAGGGTCTCCAAAACAAAAAAAAGTGTCATTTAAGTCATTTTCTAAGTCGTGTTTAGGATCATCATATTTTCAAAACAACAAAAAGAGTCATTTTTGGGTCGCATACATCCCTTTACTCGGTATATCAAAAGGTGTTGTCCGAACGTTAGGCTACGCCTATCGGGAAGGCCGCACATTTGCGCGAGTGATCTTCGGATCGGTTATCTCCGCCACGTACCGAGTCTTAGTTTACGTCTAGGGTCCTTAGTGTGCATGCATTCCAACTTTGCATTACTTAGGGTCGTGTCTAGTGTCTTGCCCAAATGGCCTTGCATATCCATTCCTAGGGATCCATTCCCGTATTTTGGCAACTATGGCCAACCCATGTCGACCCGTCCAAGGTGATCGGTCCGTGTCCGAGTACATTCGGGCATATCATAAGTATTGGTTGGAACATGGCTTGGGAGAGGAGAGCAAAACAGCCACATTTCAGTTCCGGAGAGGTTTGCGCCTTCACTTCCAATTGGAATGTCTTATCCGCAATACATTCTCTCTAGCGGAATCCTATACGGTCGCTCTAGTGGTCGAACCATTTGAGTCACACTTCTCTCGCTATGGTGGCTTTCGACAAGCATCCACCTCCCAGCCGCCTACACCATGGCCTTCACCACTCGAGAGAGTTCCAATGTCATCCATCTCTATTTCTGAATTTGATTCGGAATCCTCTCATTTGGAACCACCAAGGCCCGAGCCACCCATATTTCTAACGGGTATGCTTTTCATAGCCGAGCCACTTCTTAGTTGGCTCAAGGATGGCTTGGTCCCACCTCCCTTCCCATCAATGGACCCCACACTACCACTAGTGTCAAGCAACTCATTTCATACCACCTTCCGGTCTCGTCACTATGTGGACACATTGGACGACCTTCTTAAAGGGTTAGACCGGCAGTTGACTTTTACACATTTATTGGCCCGAGGCTTTGACCAACCCGCTAGTCTTAGCTTCACCCATCCGGCCTTAGGGTCCATTACCTCCGAGTGCACCGTGGGTTGTGTCACCACGGAGGTCCTCTTACTCCTTCCGTTACCGGACGAGCCTGAATTCATACCCTTTTGTCCGAGGGAGGAATCATACTTCTTGCCCACGATCCCCGTCCCACCCGTCACAATTCAAGAAGGTGACTATCCACACCTTCAAAACTTCTACACGTGGGACCGTGACTTGTGGGAACCCACCACAAGGGGTCATACCTTCTTTGATCCCTTTGACCCATTCCTTAGTGGATCCTTAGACTCTCCACATTCACTTCACTTCTTCGAGGGAGTCCGCTACCACACCCCTTCCCCACGGGCCGGGTCGTCTATGCCCACCAAGCCCGTACACTTACAAAATACGCCATCATCTTGGGGAGATACTCTTGGCCCTCCCACATCCACATCCCATATGCATGCATGGCCCACCTTAGGATGTCAAGGATTTCCACATGATATCAACCACCGGTTACGTCAGATGCATGCATGGCATACGTTTGGGTGTCCTGCCCCCCCCCCCCCCTCACCCATGTACGGGTCGGACTAACAATAGGTGTGTCTAGAGTCATACATGAGTAAGTTTCTTGTTTGCATGGTTTGTGTGTAGTTTGAGAGTCTGCATGTGTCTTGTGCAAGCTCGTTGTCGTTCTCTTATGAGTAAGAGGCGAGTGGACTCGTTCGATGAGTATGGGATCGGTTCTATATCTACACCCGGATCTACTCACCTACAGGGACTCAGCGGTGATTCCTAGTGAGTCTTCGAGCTGCTTCCTTCCCTTTGAGAGTGCCCCACCCGGAGTGTCCACCTCTAGCCCATGGCAGCTTGTGCATATCGAGTATATATGAAATGAGCAGGTGACGGTCACTTGGAGTGGAGTATACCCGCGCTACTTGGCATGGTGACGGATCTGCCGGAGTACTCGAGCATCCATACCCCTACTCGACGGGGTCGAGTTCCTCCCACCCGGGGAGAATTGATGGGAATCGACTTCGAGCACTGACATTGTTATTTTGCATTTGTGTCCTTTAGTTTACTTTTATATCCTTGGGAAAGTATATGTACAATTGTAAGGCTTGGTAAGCCAATGTGTCATTCCCTAGGATTGTTTGGGTTTTTGTGCAAATGTGTAGTAGGTCCAGCTAGGGGACCCCCTCCCCTTCCCCATTGGTCCACCTCATCCATGTGGGGCTGGTCAACCATCCTAGGTGGCCATCTAGAAGGTTTGAATGCTAATTGACCACATGGGAGACAAAGGGGTTAAAATTTCAAAGGTTGGCCACCTACCTTACCTACCTAGTCAAAGGAGTGCTCCATTCATATGTAATTTATTTATTTTGAGTTTTGACCACATGGGGGATGAAAATGACATATTTCCCACGAAATTATCAGCCCCCCCACCCCTTGCCATTTTCTATATAAGCCTATGTATAGTGTCATTAGAGATTAATGAAGAAATTATGTGAAAATTACTTGAAGCAAGAAGGGTGTGCCCTCTCTCCCTTGGTGTTCTTCCTTCTCCAACCCCAAAGTATAGAGTGGTTCTATCTTCAATCCCCTCCCCTCAACCTCCGGTGATCGTCTGTGCCGCCGCCGCCGCCGTTCGTGCCGCCTTCGAGCCGCCACGGGATCGTCTTCGGTTTTCTGTCCTGCTGGACAGAGGTGTGGTTCATGAATTCCTGAAGCCAGCCACGAGTTCTGATCGATTTGACATTTTTAGGGTTAGTTCCTATCTTCTATCCATTCTCCACAAAAAAATCCAGGTTCAAAAGCCACCGTTTCATATCTTTACCATTTCGTTCAACTCTCAATCTCAGATCTGTTCTGTCACTATCTACAGTGACAGTAGCCCTGAGTTCTCCTCATTAGACCACCCTTTTGATTTTCTTTAGACCTCCCAATTTAACTGTTTGTTCTTTCGATCGTCCCCTACCACCACAATTTTTCTTACATTTTTATCGTCTTCTACCTATTTTTCAAAATTCATGTTCTACCGGAGCTACAGTACTTTCAGCCAGATCCCAGATCCGACCTTGGTCCACTGAATAAATCCCATAAAATCATAGACACATCCAAACATGTCCAAACCAATTTTTCCATCTTCCCATCTCAATTTTTAACAACTTTGATGAAGAACACATCTTCGAATTCGGACATCCACATCACGGTCAAAGGCAATCAACAGTCAAGTCCTCTGCAGGCCTGAGTCTTCGGTTACTGTACAACAGGAGATTGAAAATTACATAAGTCAAGATCCGAGCAGATCCAGGCCAGATATTTGGGCCTAGGTTGAAGAACTTCAAGCTAGCTTTCCAACGGCACCAGTCTCGTGTCGATCCGACATCGGGGCTGATCGCAGCGTCCATTCTCGCCGGAGCGCGCGCTGTAAAACAGCAACCACCAGTCCGTGGACAGCAAACCCGACGGGTGCCGATCGGAGCCGCCCGACCTCCGGGCGACGTTCCAGCGTGCCGCCAGTCCGGGGATCGCTTCCACCAGTGTCCCCACCATAGTGGTGACACCGGGTCCCACACGGTCCCTCCGGACAGCACGTGGGCCCCACCGTCACTAGTTCGAGTGTTGCCGAAGCTACGCGGAAAGCCGCCCGTCAACCCGTATTCGGTCCTCCCGGGCCCCGTTGTGTCGCCCTTTACCTCCCTGCGTGGAGTGGGCATATTTCCATTGCTGTACTATTCATGTATTAACCGTCCCGGGAGCACGAGTTCGGCCGGGCCCGTCGTCCCCACGCCGAGTGCGTAGAGGTATGGCATTCGCTCCCTTACTTGGCATTTTGCTTAATTTTCATATATACTTGCTTATGCCACTGCTAGAGAGCATGATAGGGTAATTAGCTCGCTTTCTATTTATACGACCGCTGCTGCGAGAGAGAGCGTTACCGTCCCGTGACCCGATCCGGGCACAAGTGAGAGTCGACCACCCTAGCTCACAGCCGGTTTCTCAACCGCGCACATCCGACGCTTCCCTCGTTAAGGGGCAGTCACGAGCTTGTCGTGTCCGTGGTCTCGTCCCGCATCAGGATTCCTTCCTTATATCGGTCGTCCCGACTTGGAGTGTTGTGGTGACTCGGGTCGCGTGCCCCTCGTAGGCTAGCCCTCGGGGTCTTCACTCCCATGATGAGCTGCCTCATTCGCTCGTTGTTACCCACGGATTTGGTGCCCCTAGCAGGTTTGACCTCGGGGTTTTCCTCTCCGTTCGGGTTTTTGCCGGCCGCCGTTGCGCCACCCGACCCTTAGGGGTTTGCTCCACTACGTGAGTGCTCCCCGCTTCTCCCCGACAAATCCTCCGGGATGGGGAGATGCTGCCGAAATTCCGGCTTGAACGAGTCCAAACTCGGAATGATCGCCGCGCTCGAGTATGAACCTCGCGCGAGCCCGTGACTTAACTTTTGGATGGCTTGGGACCGATCCACGAATAATCAACTCAATCAACTTTCAAAATCTCTCAAAATATTTTAATAAATCCATAAATAAACCAATAAAATCTGGGTTTCCGAGAGATTGGGCTAAATCGGCGCCGTTCATACATGGCACGCCTTAAATGGCGCGCCTTAAAACGGCGCGCCCTTCCCGGCGCGCCCCAATCAGGCCGCGCCGGTTTAACCCCCTTCATTCGCCTACGGTTTCTGGCGCCGTTTTATGCCATTTACCTACGTTTCAGGGCGCCGTTTCAAGCATTTTAACCTATTTCCTCGCAAACGCTGCACCGGTTTCATGCCGAATCATGTCGTTGTGTCAATGAACTAGATAAATTAGTTTGTTCAAGCTTGAATTGATATGTCCATAATTTTTTCCATCATGCCTCAGGCCAAGCATTCATGTCGCATTAAGGCATGCTCAAGCGGGTGCACCCTTGGTATATCAAATGACATTGCTAGAAGGTCAAGTTACGCCTGATTGGAGGCCTTGTTACGAGTGAAGGTGGCCTTTGAGCCTAAGTCCTCCGCCATGTACCAAGGTCCACCCTAATAAATCGTGTGTAGTTAATCATAGCATCTTGCATGATCACTCGCATGCTCTGTATCCTTTATTCCGGCCTCGACAGCCCTTCATCTCGGTAATTAATCAAAGGTGTTCCCTCCTCGTGGGGGATGTAATTAACGCCATAGCCTTTATGGTATGGCGGACTGCTGGTCCCGACCGAACCTCACATTCGCCCGACACGGGTCAGAATGAGCGCATCATAAAATTGTCACTCATGTGACTGGCACGCCCGCGTCGTCAATCAGTCAGTTAATTACCGGTTAGTTAATTGGTTGATCGATACGCGAAATAAGACATGTATATATGTACATATACACATATATACGCGAAATAAAACAATAAGATGGTCGGATAAAAACCCGTCGCAAATAGTCTGGCACGCCCGGTGGGACCAGTGTCACCTTTCATCTCTTTGCCGAGATATTCGGTCTTCGAAGCCCTCTCAAAGGCTACTGATTATTTCCCTGTTTGTCTTTGCAGGCAGATCAATGACGATCAACGGGATAACTGGCGTCGACTTCGATCATTCGATCGTTGCTAAACACGCGCAAGGGTACCTGGCGGTACCCATGGAATTCGGCAGCTTCCCTGCCGCTGTGGGCTTCCCCAACTTTTTGGGGTTAGCCTTCGTCGATATCCTGGAGGTCGAAGCCCCAGAACCTGCCAAGAAAGTCGCAGAGAAAATGGAGCCTCTGAAGGTTCCCTGCTGCAAAGACTTGCCTGAAAGTCCGGCCCCGGCCGCTAGCTGTTTGGTGCACCACGTCATACGTGGGACCCACCCCAATGTCATCAACGAGCACCCTGGAGGACGCCAGCGTCGCCAGGCCCGCAAGAATGCTGCTGTAATCACCGGAACCCTATCTCAGTCTGGGAAATCTATGCTAGTTGGAGGCATGCGCATCTTCCTCGACGGACGCACGGCCCGGGTGACCCCAGACCGAGTCATCCCCAACATTCCTGTCCACAATACCTATCAAGCTCTCACTGGAAGGAGGGCAGAAAGAGAAGAAACCGGCCCCTATGGCCAAGGAAGCTCGGCACTCAGGCCGAAGAAGTTCAAACAGGTGTGGGTTCCCAAGCGGACCCGACCTGCCCACCATCTAACACCCATCCGCCGCCGTCCTATGAACGACGAGGCAGAGGTGAGAAGAGAAAGGGGCTTGCCCCCGAGGAAAGAAGAAGAGGTGGTTGCGGATCCTCCGTGCCGCAGAAGTTTCCGGGCTGTTGCCCGCCAAGCCAACGTCCTAGTCACGGGACGAAGATTCCAACATCCGGCCGACAGAGCTCGGCTGGCCTATATCCCTCCTGCTGGAGGACGACAACTATCCCCCGTACTCTATCAAGAGCGGGGTCAAGACGAGGTAACATGTCTGATCAGGAACTACTTTCGAGGGCTGGGCAACCCCTCGCTGGGTCAGCAGCGACTAATGCAAACAATCGCCACTGAGAAAGATTACTGCCCATCAGCGGCGTATGAAGAGGATATGGAAGATAGAATGATGGTGTCGTCAGTCGACGACAATGGATACAACGACGGTTTCGAGATCGAAGCCGATGAAGCCTTCCCCGAGCGGGAAGAAAAAAGAAGAGTTTCTGTGTTCGAGAGGCTGACCTTTTCGCAACAAGCCAGACGGAGGGTCCATCGACAGAGAAGAAGGATGCAGGTCTTTACTTGCAACATGGATGGTATATCCAGTCGATATGAGGAGCTTTCTGAAGACCCCTAAGAACTGGCTCAATTGGCCGTACGGCCCGGGCCAACTTCCCGCAGAACAGAAGCAGCAAGAGAGCTTCTGATGATCATGAGAGGGAAACAACCCCAGGTCTACCCCCGCTGGGATGATAAGGCCCCCGTCTTGACCGCTAATGTGGTGACAACGGAAGAAGAAGACGACGTCCTCCTCGACATCCTGCCTTAGGGTACGTCCGGGGAAACGACAGAGGGTATCCCCACCACTATAGATCCATCAGTTCTGATGCTGCTGCAAAAATATCAACGGGAGATAGACTCTCTGAAGAAACAGCTGATGGAAAAGACTGAGCATTCATCGGCTTCTAAACCACCCGAAGTCCAGGGTGAATCATCCCGGGGAGCGGTTCGTCGTGACGACCCTCCACCGCTCTATACACTGTCCCAACCGTCAGAGCAAAGCATGGCGACAGCACAATAGCGGCCGCCACAGCCTCAGCCGCTGCTACCTCCGGTGCTCCCCCAGGTGCATCCGACACCCCCGCTGCTGCGTCCTCCACAGGCGACCACCCTGGTCACCCCATACCTTCAGCCAGCGCACTTCTATCTGGAGCCAGTTGACCCCACGGTCGTGAACCGGATGATGGTGGAAAGGATGATCGAGCTGAAGCTCGCAGAAAAAAGTGAAGGCGACTACGTCGCATTCGATGTCTATCGGGTGCCCTACTCGTAACACCATGCGGCTAAACGACTTCCCCCAGGGGTCAACAAGCCGCCCAAATTTGACAAATTCAACGGGAAGGGGTCCCCTAAAGAGCATATTGCATATTATATGACCGTTATGGGTGATCTGGCCACCGATGAGTCATATCTGCTGAAGTTCTTCGGGTCCTCGCTGACGGGGCTCGCATTTGAATGGTACTCTAGCCTCTCGGCCGGGTCAATCAGTGATTGGTCGGATATGCAGAGAAAATTCAGAGAAAGATTCCATGTCACAGAGAGGGAGGTCACAGTGGCCGAACTCTACTCAACAAAACAAAGGGCAGATGAGACATCCCTTGATTACATCAAGAGGTGGAGGAACCTCGGAATGAGGTGCAAGCGGCCGCCGCATCAGGAGAACGCTGTGCAAATATGCAAACAAAATCTCAGGAGGGAGGTCCTGGAAAAGATGATTGGTATGGAAATACGATCGTTCGACCGGCTGAATAATGTGGTGGCTGAGGTGGAGGCTTTTCTAGCCAAGCCTGTCCCGGCGTCAGCTACCAGCACATCCCAGAAAGGCAAGGCTACGGAACAGTGCCCCACACCTAAAGAAGCGAACGCGCTTGATATCAAGGCGTTCGAACAGCAGAAGGAGAAAGGCAAGAAGGCGGCTCCCCCGCAACCTGCGAAAGCTCTAGATGATAAAGAAGGTCCTTCGCTGAGGGACAAAATAAAGAAAGCTTATTCCTTTCCAAAAGACAAGACCCGAGTCCTGTTCGACTGGGTAACAGAATACAGCATGGTCACTCTGCCCGAGCCAAGCAGGCCGGAGGACCTGAAAAGAAAAGACAGTCCAAGATTCTGCCCCTACCACCAGATGTTGGGACATCCAATCGAAGACTGTCATCAAAGGAATGGTAAAGAAGAATGAAATAGAGCTGGGAGAGTACAAAGTAGACCCCCCTCAGCCACATGAAGCCCCTCTCAGGAGAGCAGCGGTCAACATGATTTCCCTCTACCAGGCATTACCTGAGGAGATCTCTGAAGCAAGCACACGGAGCACCTACGAAATCCATTTCCTGGAGCCCGTGAAAGAACAACAGGGGTGGCAGCAGATCCCTGTGAAGCACAAGAAGAAGAGGGCACCCCGCCCAAAAGAGGGGGCACATATCCGTGGCATTACACCCCGGCCTGCTCCGCCAGTGGTAGCACCCATGTGGGTCACTCCACCTACGACTGTCAGAATACATACACCTAACATGAGGAGACAAACTCCGCTGCCAGTAATCAAGGAAACCAATCCTGGAGTCCTTCGACTGCAGCACCTGATTGAAGGGCTAGATGAATATGTGCAGCCCGAATTGAAACTTTTGCTAGTACGGGACCACGTCCCATGGCAAGAACTAGAACAACTTTCACTCAAACAGGTGGAGGAAGCCCAAGCAGCACCCCCTGAAGAGGGCAGCCTGTTCTGGGGCAGGCACCCGCAGAAACCAAAAAGAAGAAAAAGTAAAAGAAGAAGAAAAGAAAGGCCGCTGGGGTCAATAAAACACAGGTTGTCTCCTGCAATACCCTGTCAGCACTCTTCACCCTATCCGGAGGAGAGGAAGAAGAAGAAATTTGCTTCACACCCCATGCTGGGGGAGGCAAAGCCGAGGCCGCAACTGCTGCGCATGCCACTCGATCGGGCCGAAAATGGGGGCGCCAGCCACCACCCAATCACAACATCATGTTCAGAGGGGAGCAACCCTACAAGACACCTCCGCCGGAGGTTAAGGGAGTCCAAATCCCTCCTCCGTCGGGCCTGTACAACAAGAGTGGGGGCAAGGCGGTCCCTTCATTCCTTGAATTTATGAAGATGTCAAAGGGGAAGCAGCCCTGTCAAGAGGCTAACCCTACATCCGGGGCCATTCACCCGCAGCCAGTGCAATCTACTGAGGATGCGAATGCAGATGGAGCTTGCCCTACAGCAGCTAATAAAGAAGACCCGACAGCCGGTGCCAGCCAAGAGGGTGCCGAGTCCGAGGAAGATGAAGCAGGTCCGTCTGGACCCACAAATCAAAACCTCCCCAAGCCCAGATGGGCTGAAGAGATGAAGCTCTCCAATGTCCGGGCTGGGAGCCGAATAATGAAGTTGCTCAAGAAGCTCCCCGCTCGATTTACGATCTGGGAAATTCTCTCTTTAAGTGAAGAAACTTGACAGGCGATCATCACTGCTCTGCAGACGCCTGCTCATTTTGAAGCCTGCATAGCTGAGGCTATACCAGAAGCCAGTATGACCTTCTCTCCAGAAGACATGCTGCTACCTACTGCCAGCCACAACAGGCCGCTATATATGAAAGGGTGCCTGAATGGAAGAGAACTGAACCGGATCCTGGTCGATCCTGGTGCAGCAGTCAACATCCTGCCATACAGAATATACGAGAGGTACCACTTTAATGTGCATCTCGAGAAAGTCAGGGATATGCGTATCGCTGGCTTCAACCAAAAATGTGAAGTATCTATGGGAGTGGCAGAGTTCACACTGACCCTGGCAAATTTCACTACAACGGTGCAGTTTCATGTCATTGACTCTCGCACCTCCTACAAAGCACTGCTCGGCCGCCCATGGCTACATGAAAATATGGTGGTGCCCTCCACGCTCCACCAATGCATCAAATACAGCCTCCAGGGGAAGGATGAGAGGATATTTGCTGATATCCACCCATTCGAGGTGTTTGAATGTCACTTGGCAGACGCCAACCTATATACGGGGCCTCCCCGGAAGGTTTCTGAAGCTGAGGCCCCCGCAGGGGCGTCGAAGAATAGATCGGGTGACGGTTGGTATCCACCACCGCCGCGCGGATATGTCAAGCCGAAGGTGGTCTCCCACATCACAGCTTTTGGAAATGTCGGCAGGGTGACACCCCCAACATTATACCCCAAAGCTAAGGAAGTGCAGGTCGATCGACAGCACGACCGCATCGGAGTCCCGGCCGGCCTCACCAAGCCAGTCTCCGGCCTCAACGACCCCACTGTCGAACCTTTCAAAGCTTGGGAGGTGACACAGGAAGATGGGCCCAACAGCTTGTTCTATACAGCTGAGGAGCATCCCACTCAGGAAGATACAGACTGCAGTCTCCCCGAAGATCTAGCCAACCCGCGGGTTCCTGTTCAAGGCCTGGCATTTACAACTGATCGAACGGCCAGGATGTTTCAGAAGCAACACATCCCTCCTGATCAGTCTCAAAAGCGCAAAGAAGCTTTCCAGAAAATGTGGCATCCTGCAAATCTGGATAAGGAAATGAGACGTGTCTCTCAACATCCAGGGTTGGGCTTCACCCTGGAAGAATATTATTACAGTGGGCGGTACGAGGTGGATACTATCTCCGCCTTCTATCCTACTGAAGATAGCCCTATGGGAGCAACCTTTGATGAGTATCCGGTGGAAGCTGAATATCTCGAACTGGCTCGGTCCGGGAATCAAGAATCAGAAACCTCGGCCCCCTGCCGATGCTGGGAGCAGGTTCATCCTGAAGAAGCGGCCCTTCAAGCCGAATTCGATACGGCTAGCAGCAGCGAAGCCGAAGACATTCAAGAAGTAGGAGTCTCTCCCTCTACAGGGGTCCTACTAATGACAACTTCAACACCCTTTCTGCCAATCAGGGAGGCCTTTGTCAACTCCAATCAAGGGGAGCCAGCTACCAGGAAAGAAAAAGCCACTTCTGCGGAAGATACAACTGTCCCAGAAGGCGAAACATCCTCAACTTCTGCTGTAAAATCAGCATGCTGTCCGGGCCTGGCAGTGAACAGTTACCAGCCCGTCATGGCTGCAATCTCATCTACAAACACCAAGGTTGCTCTCTCATCCTTGGAAGCTGCGACGGCAATGGATCTGCTAATAGAACAATCCACTCAGCCGCTGGCACAAGAGATCAAGAAACCTCAGGAAGCTCTGGCGGTGTCTGACGAGGAAGTCGAAGTGCTCGACCCTCAAGATGGCATTCCAGACTTCGTTGACCTCCAACCGGCACCTCCGGAGATAGAAGACGGAGGCCAAGCCACAGTCGATGAACTGATAGAAGTCAACCTGGGAAATGAGAAGGACCCTAGGCCTACCTTCCTCAGTGCCCAACTATCCCCAGAAGAACGGGAGCTGTACATTCAACTACTGCTAGAATACCGGGATTGCTTCACCTGGACTTACAAAGAGATGCCAGGTCTAAGCCCCGCTGTCTCACAACATGAGCTGGCAATCAACCCTGAAGCCGAGCCGGTGAAGCAACCACCGCGGCGCATGAGGCCAGAGCTCATCACCCAAATTTGTGCTGAAGTCGACAAGCTCATTGACGTGGGATTTGTTGAAGAAAACCAGTACACCACATGGCTGGCAAATATCGTCCCCGTGAAAAAGAAGAATGGATAGATCCGGATATGTGTCGACTTCCGGGATCTAAATAAAGCCTGCCCCAAAGATGACTTCCCGGTGCCGATAACCGAGGTCATGATTGATGCTACAACCGGCCATGAGGCCCTATCATTCATGGACGGGTCTTCCGGCTACAATCAGATTTGGATTGCGGAGCATGACCGAGTCCATACTGCTTTCCGAACTCCTAAAGGCATTTATCATTACAAGAGAATGCCGTTTGGACTAAAGAATGCTGGCGCAACCTATCAGCGCGCAATGACCAAAATCTTTGATGAACTGCTCTACCACAAGGTCGAGTGCTACATAGATGACCTGGTGGTCAAAACCAGAAGAAAAGAAGATCATCTGCAAGACCTCCGGATTGTTTTTCAGAGGCTGAGGCAGCATGAGCTAAAAATGAACCCTATGAAATGTGCGTTCGGAGTGTCGAGCGGAAAATTCTTGGGCTTCATCGTCCGATATCGAGGAATCGAGATAGACCCCGCAAAGATCAAGGCGATTCAGGGGTTACCTCCACCAAGGAACATCTCCGAGCTGAGATCACTACAGGGCCGTTTGGCTTATATCCGGCGTTTCATTTCCAATTTGTCAGGGCGGTGCCAGCCTTTTCACAAGTTGATGATGAAAGATGTCCCCTTTTATTGGGATGAAGATTGCCAGGCAGCCTTCGACAAGCTAAAAGACTACTTGAAAACTCCTCCAATGTTGGGCGCACCGGTGAAAGGACGACCATTGATACTGTATATAGTAGCTACACATAATTCTCTGGGGGCAATGCTGGCCCAGAATAATGAAGAAGGGAAAGAACAAGCCCTCTATTACCTCAGTCGGAGACTGGTCAGAACTGAAGAGAAATATACTTATATTGAGAAGATCTGTCTGGCGCTGGTCTTCGCAGTTAAAAAGCTCCGACACTATATGTTGTCGCATGAAATCAGCTTGGTATCCAAAGAGGATCCCCTGAAGTACATTATGTCTCAACCGGCACTCAAAGGCCGCCTGGGCAAATGGGCGGTAATCCTTATGGAGTTTGATATCTATTACGTGCCGCGCAAGGCCGTCAAGGGCCAAGCTATTGTAGACTTCTTCGCTGAGCACCCAGTGCCCGGGGATTGCCCGTTGGAGCCGGAGCTTCCAGAAGATGAAACCCTAGAAGCCGTGCAAGTACAGCCCTCCTTATGGCAACTATACTTTGATGGCGCTTCCAGAATTGACACCTCTGCCACCGAGTCAACCATGGTCAGAGCAGGAGCAGGCATAGTCCTGAAATCTCCAGAAGGAGAAGTGGTGCATACATCCTGTTCCATAAACAAGTAATGCACAAACAATGAAGCGGAATATGAAGCCCTGATAATCGGGTTGCAAATTGCTCTGTCCATGGGAATTCAGATGCTGGAAGCATTCGGAGATTCCATGCTAGTTATAAAACAGCTAGAAGGAGAGTTCGATGTACGAAAGTAAGAGCTCCTCCACTATCACCAGTTGGCAACTCGCCTGATGTCAAAATTTTACTTCATCAGCATTAAGCACATCAATCGAGGCCGGAATGCTCAGGCAGACGCCCTCGCTAAGCTGGCCAGTTCATTGGCGGTCCCGCCAGACACAAGCCTGAATATAACAGTGATCAACCGCCGATAGGTCCCCAGCGTGACAGAGGTCTTGACCGACGAACAAGAGATGGAAGTAGCAGTCATCGAAGGGGTTCAGCAGCCCAATTGGCGAGAGCATCTCCTACGCTGGTTTCAACACCAACAACTTCCAAAAGAAAAGGAACAGAGAATGAAGCTCCTAAGGATCAAGGATTCTTACGTGATGAGAAGCGGGACCTTGTTCCGAATTATGGTAGATGCCCGAAGGAAAGTCCTACTCCGTTGCTTGTCTTCAGCAGAAGCAGGACAGGTGATGCAGGAGGTCCATGCAGGATCAGCTGGAGCACACCAGGCTGGCCCGAAGATGAAAATTGAGATAAAGAAACTGGGTTACTATTGGCCCACTATATTTGACGATTACTGCAGGTTTGCCAAGGCTTGTCAGAAGTGTCAAGAACATGCTAATGTGGCAAGGAGACCTCCAGTGCCATTGCATCCCACCCTACCAAGCTGGCCGTTTGCTCAGTGGGGCACGGACGTTGTAGGGCCGCTACCAGCATCTTCATCAGGGTGCCGATATATCTTAGCAGCTACATACTACTTCTCCAGATGGGCGGAAGCAGTAGCACTAAGAGATGTGACGGGAGAACTAGTTGCAAGATTCTTCCGACAAAATGTAATATTCCGGTTCGGGATCCCCAGCCGAATCATCTCTGATAATGGCAGCCATTTTAGAAATCAGAAGATTTATCGGCTGGCCGACAAATACAAAATCGACTGGAGGACATCCTCCCCCTACAACCCTCAAGCTAACGGACTTGCAGAAGCCTTTAACAAGACTCTATGCACATTGCTGGCAAAGACTGTTAAGTCTAATAAAAATAAATGGGAAGAAAGGATGTACGAAGCACTTTGGGCCTATCGTACTGTCTACAAGACCCCAACCGGCTGTTCACCTTTCTCCCTCGTCTACGGGTCAGAAGCTGTGGTGCCAATTGAACTTGAAGTTCCTTCATTGCGAGTTGCCATCCAGCACGGACTAGTCAGTGGTGAGCAGACCAATGCAGAAAGAAGATTGGAAGAGCTCACTGAGCTCGAAGGAAAACGCCTCCGGGCGCAATAGAACATCCAACTCTACCAAGCTCGCATGGCCCGTGCTTTTGACAAGCTGGTCAAGGGTCGAGAATTCAAGAAAGGAGACCTGGTAATGGTCAAAAGAAAAGAAGTAATGGCCTCTAACCCCAAAGGGAAGCTGGTCGAAAACTGGGTCGGGCCATATATCGTCCGCCGAGTATATGAAGGAGGCGCCTACGTCCTGGTAGACCACAAAGGGGTTATCCAGTTCTCTCCCCTCAACGGAAAGCATATTAAGCTGTATCATGCAGCGCAGCCAGCATTTCCCGAGTGATCGGTCGGAATGCATTTTCTTTGGTTTAGTGGCACTCCGCCCTAACCGAGCTACCTTTTCCTTGGTTTAGTGGCACTCTGCCCTAACCGAGCAACATTTTTCTT
Source organism: Amorphophallus konjac (assembly GCA_022559845.1). NCBI lineage: Eukaryota > Viridiplantae > Streptophyta > Magnoliopsida > Alismatales > Araceae > Amorphophallus > Amorphophallus konjac. The sequence continues at coordinate 116,266,962 of CM040126.1, forward strand.
GGTTTAGTGGCACTCCGCCCTAACTGAGCTACCTTTCCTTGGTTTAGTGGCACTCCGCCCTAACCGAGCTACATTTTCCTTGGTTTAGTGGCACTCCGCCCTAACCAAGCTATCTTTCCCTTGGTTTAGTGGCACTCCGCCCTAACCGAGCTACCTTTTTCTTGGTTTAGTGGCACTCCGCCCTAACCGAGCTACCTTTTCCTTGGTTTAGTGGCACTCCGCCCTAACCGAGCTACATTTTCCTTGGTTTAGTGGCACTCCGCCTTAACCGAGCTACATTTTCCTTATTTTAGTGGCACTCCGCCCTAACCAAGCTACCTTTCCCTTGGTTTAGTGGCACTCCGCCCTAACCGAGCTACCTTTCCTTGGTTTAGTGGCACTCCGCCCTAACCGAGCTACATTTTCCTTGGTTTAGTGGCACTCCGCCCTAACCGAGCTACCTTTCCCTTGGTTTAGTGGCACTCTGCCCTAACCGAGCTACCTTTTTCTTGGTTTAGTGGCACTCCGCCCTAACCGAGCTACCTTTTCCTTGGTTTAGTGGCACTCCGCCTTAACCGAGCTACATTTCCCTTGGTTTAGTGGCACTCTGCCCTAACCGAGCTACATTTTCCTTGGTTTAGTGGCACTCCGCCCTAACCGAGCTACATTTTCCTTGGTTTAGTGGCACTCCGCCCTAACCAAGCTACCTTTCCCTTGGTTTAGTGGCACTCCGCCCTAACCGAGCTACCTTCCCTTGGTTTAGTGGCACTCCGCCCTAACCGAGCTACCCTTCCCCTTGGTTTAGTGGCACTCCGCCCTAACCGAGCTACCTTTTTCTTGGTTTAGTGGCACTTCGCCCTAACCGAGCTACCTTTTCCTTGGTTTAGTGGCACTCCGCCCTAACCGAGCTACATTTCCCTTGGTTTAGTGGCACTCCGCCCTAACCGAGCTACCTTTTCCTTGGTTAATGGCATTCCGCCCTAACCAAGCTACCTTCCCTTGGTCCGGTGGCACTCCGCCCTAACCGAGCTACATTTTCCTTGGTTTAGTGGCACTCCGCCCTAACCGAGCTACATTTTCCTTGGTTTAGTGGCACTCCGCCCTAACCAAGCTACCTTTACCTTGGTTTAGTGGCACTCCGCCCTAACCGAGCTACATTTCCCTTGGTTTAGTGGCACTCCGCCCTAACCGAGCTACCTTTTTCTTGGTTTAGTGGCACTCCGCCCTAACCAAGCTACCTTTCCCTTGGTTTAGTGGCACTCCGCCCTAACCGAGCTACCTTCCCTTGGTTTAGTGGCACTCCGCCCTAACCGAGCTACCTTTTTCTTGGTTTAGTGGCACTCCGCCCGAACCGAGCTACCCTTCCCCTTTGTTTAGTGGCACTCCGCCCTAACCGAGCTACCTTTTTCTTGGTTTAGTGGCACTCCGCCCTAACCGAGCTACCTTTTCCTTGGTTTAGTGGCACTCCGCCCTAACCGAGCTACATTTCCCTTGGTTTAGTGGCACTCCGCCCTAACCAAGCTACCTTTTCCTTGGTTAATGGCATTCCGCCCTAACCAAGCTACCTTCCCTTGGTCCAGTGGCACTCCGCCCTAACCGAGCTACATTTTCCTTGGTTTAGTGGCACTCCGCCCTAACCGAGTTACATTTTCCTTGGTTTAGTGGCACTCCGCCCTAACCGAGCTACCTTTACCTTGGTTTAGTGGCACTCCGCCCTAACCGAGCTACATTTCCCTTGGTTTAGTGGCACTCCGCCCTAACCGAGCTACCTTTTTCTTGGTTTAGTGGCACTCCGCCCTAACCAAGCTACCTTTTCCTTGGTTTAGTGGCACTCCGTCCTAACCGAGCTACATTTCCCTTGGTTTAGTGGCACTCCGCCCTAACCGAGCTACATTTTCCTTGGTTTAGTGGCACTCCGCCCTAACCGAGCTACATTTTCCTTAGTTTAGTGGCACTCCGCCCTAACCAAGCTACCTTTCCCTTGGTTTAGTGGCACTCCTCCCTAACCGAGCTACCTTCCCTTGGTTTAGTGGCACTCCGCCCTAACCGAGCTACCTTTTTCTTGGTTTAGTGGCACTCCGCCCTAACCGAGCCACCCTTCCCCTTGGTTTAGTGGCACTCCGCCCTAACCGAGCTACCTTTTTCTTGGTTTAGTGGCACTCCGCCCTAACCGAGCTACCTTTTCCTTGGTTTAGTGGCACTCCGCCCTAACCGAGCTACATTTCCCTTGGTTTAGTGGCACTCCGCCCTAACCGAGCTACCTTTTCCTTGGTTAATGGCATTCCGCCCTAACCAAGCTACCTTCCCTTGGTCCGGTGGCACTCTGCCCTAACCGAGCTACATTTTCCTTGGTTTAGTGGCACTCCGCCCTAACCGAGCTACATTTTCCTTGGTTTAGCGGCACTCCGCCCTAACCGAGCTACCTTCTCCTTAGTTTAGTGGCACTCCGCCCTAACCGAGATACATTTCTCTTGGTTTAGTGGCACTCCGCCCTAACCGAGCTACCTTTTTCTTGGTTTAGTGGCACTCCGCCCTAACCGAGCTACCTTTTCCTTGGTTTAGTGGCACTCCGCCCTAACCGAGCTACATTTTCCTTGGTTTAGTGGCACTCCGCCCAAATCGAGCTACCTTTTTCTTGGTTAATGGCACCTTACCTTAGCCGAGCTACCCTTCCTCGGTTAGTAGCATTCTGCCTTGACCAAGCTCCCGAAAGAATACACCACGCTGTTGCCATTATCGGCTTTACGCCCGAATCGGCGAGAGATCACTCCTTTGCGTTAGCATTCAGCCCTTGCTAACGAGTGAACTGTTCTGCTCGGTGCAGGGTCTGATGCTCCGGCCGACAGCCATCTACTGTCAACCAAGGGTCGAACGTCACACTTCGACCTGCCACCCTACACAAATACAAAAAAAGAAGAAAGGAAAATGGGGTTGAAAATAGAGATACCCCGCCAGACTTGCTCCTATAATCAGGACGAGTGCAAAAATGGCTATAACCCAGCTGTGGCGAAAACCTGAAAGGGCATCGCAGGCAAAATCGGGTACCCCGCCATGTGAAAACCCGAAAGGGCACGTGGGCAAAAGCAAGAGGGGGCTGGCTTCGGCGAAAACCCGAAAGGGCGCTTGAGTCAGTAAAGTGGTAATTTCCAAATGCCTCTCCTATTCTCCACCCAATAAAACTCCGAAAGGGACAATCATCAAAGTCCCGCCGGAAATCCTTTAACACATCCTTTTCGACCCTCGTCATCATTGGCGAGATCGGTCGATCTCTACCCTCAACTTGGACCCTACGTCCCTGTTGACAACCCCATCCTTGTTTCGGCAGTAACATATGCCGACGAACAAACCCTTTTCGACCCTCGTCATCCTCGAAGAGATCGGTCGATCTCTACCCTCAACTTGGGCCTTACGTCCCTGTTGACAATCCCGTCCTTGCTAATAAACCCACTTTCGATCCTCGTCATCATCGGCGAGATCGGTCGATCTTTACCCTTGACACGGATCTTACATCCTCGTTAATAGACATGTCCTTTGCTTCGATGTCTAACCAGTGTCGACGAATCGAAATAGGATTCGATCCTTGTCATCATTGACAAGGCCAGTCAATATTTTTACGGTCCAGTTTTTTCGCATCCCGAATCAAAAAAAAGAGAGAAAAAATGGGGTTAAAAATAGAGATACCCCGCCAGACTTGCTCCTATGATCAGGACAAGTGCAAAAATGGCTATAACCCAGTTGTGGCAAAAACCCGAAAGGGCGTCGCAGGCAAAATCGTGTACCCCGCCGCGTGAAAACCCGAAAGGGCGCGCGGGCAAAAGCAAGAGGGGGCTGGCCTGGGTGAAAACCCGAAAGGGCGCTTAGGTCAGTAATGTGAATAAAAATGAATGATGAATAGTGATGAACCATCCTCCGTCCAGAAGGCCATTTACAAGGTCGAGGCGGAGTCTTCATCCGATATCCCACTTACATACATCTATCATTACCCGATTTTTGTCACCATCGGCAAGACCGTCTACCTTTTCGACCCTTGTCACCATCGGCAAGATCGGCCGTTACCCCTTTCGGTTTTTGTCACCATCGGCAAGACCGTCTACCCTTTTCGACCCTTGTCACCATCGGTAAGATCGGTCGCTACCCTATCCGATTTTTGTCACCATCAGCAAGACCGCCTACCCTCTTCGACCCTTGTCACCATCGGCAAGATCGATCGCTACCCTTACCCGATTTTTGTCATCATCGACAAGACCGTCTACCTTTTCGACCCTTGTCACCATCAGCAAGATCGGTCGCTACCCTTACCCGGTTTTTGTCACCATCGGCAAGACCGTCTACCTTTTCGACCCTTGTCACCATCGGCAAGATCGGTCGCTATCCTTACCCAGTTTTTGTCATCATCGGCAAGACCGTCTACCTTTTCGACCCTTGTCACCATCGGCAAGATCGGTCGCTATCTTACCCGGTTTTTGTCACCATCGGCAAGACCGTCTACCTTTTCGACCCTTGTCACCATCGGCAAGATCGGTCGCTACCTTATCCGGTTTTTGTCACCATCGGTAAGACCGTCTACCCTCTTCGACCCTTGTCACCATCGGCAAGATCGGTCGCTATCCTTTTCGGTTTTTGTCACCATCGGCAAGACCGTCTACTATTTCGACCATTGTCACCACCGGCAAGATTGGTCGCTACCCTTTTCAGTTCTTGTCATCATCGGTAGAACCGTCCATCCTTCTGACCCTCGCCACCATCGACGAGCCCGGTCGACTACCCTCTAACCTGGGCCTCCCGCCCTCATTGATCAACAAAGCATAATTGCGTCTACAGTTGGCCCACGTCGATGGTTACAACACGCCTCTCATCACCAGCGGCAAGGTTCGCTAGGTGCATATGTCTACGCTACCTATGTCCCACCTTGGCAAAGGCCCTGTTTCGAGAACGGCTGCGTCGCGGTGGAGCGAACACCTCACCCCTTCCCTGAAGGCGTGAGCGCTCTCCTACGCCATCGGCAAGTATCCCCAGGTTCGAGTGATCAGCCAGAAGAGATAAAAGAAGGGAAGAAAAGAAGTCGTGATCGAGACGACGAAAAGAGATATTTTCATTTAATAAGAATTGGCGGAACACATTTCTTTGGCCCGGGACATCCCCCAGGGGTACATAAGCTCCGAAGACAAAAAGGAGCAAGATTGGATGCAAAAAAAGAAGGAAGCAAGGTTACGACAAAGGACGTCGGAAGATATCTGCCAACTCCAAGAGGCCCAGTGAGGAGTGTCGGGTCAATTCTTGCAACCGTGCCTCAGTAGCTGTCAGCTGCGATAACCTCTCGTCCAATGAGGCAAGTTGTCCTTCGGCCAGATCAGCTTCCTCTCTTGACTGGGTTTCGAGGCGCTTGCCTTCCTGCAGTTTGGCTTCGACCTCGGCAAGCTCAGCACGCAACTCCGCCTCCCGTGCCCTGAGGAGCAGCTGGCGTTCTGAGATATTTCCAGCAGCGTTTCTCAGCTGTTCCACAGTCACCCTGATGGGGACATCAACGACAGCCCGCTCACATTGTGTTTGCATTTCCGTCCTTTTATATTTGTATGTATACCCTTGTGATATATGGGTACACAATAGTAGGTCTTAGTGGGTTTATTTGCAAAGGGCCATTGGGTTTCTTTGCAAAAGTGCATGTAGGCCCTGCAGGGGCCCCCTCCCTCCTCCTTATTGGTCCACTTGGACTCCCGGGCCCAAGGTGGCTGGTCCATGGTCCAACCTTGGACTTGGACCTAGATTTAAATAAAGAAGACAAATCCAAATAGCCTTCTTTAAGGGGGGGCGAACCATGTAGTTTATTGTATTTTATTGTGGTTGTTCAAACCACATCCCAGCCCTTCAATCATCAACCCTTGATCCAAGGGTCTAGAATTAGTTAGAGACCTAGCCTATATAATGTTGTATTTTTCATGAGAAATTGAATGGAAAAATCAGAATTTTATGTGTAAGCTTTGGAGCTTGGTGCGCCCCTTGCCTCTCCCCTGCTGTTCTTCCTTCCCCAACCCCAGATCTAGAGTGTATCCCTCTTCTATCATCCCCTCTCAACCTCCGGTGATCGTCTGTGCAGTCGCCGCCGCTGTTCGTGCCGCCTTCGATCCGCCGTGGAATCGTCATCAAGTTTCTGTCCTACTGGATAGAGGTGTAGTTCGAGAATTCCTGAAGCCATCCACGAGTTCTGATCGATTTGAAATTTTGAGGGTTGGTTCCTATCTTCTAGACCCTTCTCCAAAAAACAATTGAGGTTCAAAATCCACCGTTTCATATCCTTACCATTTCGTTCAACTCTCAATCTCAGATCTGTTTTGTCACTATCTACAGTGACTATAGCCCTGAGTTTCATGTCTTAGGTCCACTTTTTGATTTATTTTGGTTCGCCCAATTTTACTGGAGGTTACACCCATCCACCCCTTCATCCACCATTTTTCTCAAGTTTTGGTTCATCCATTTCATATTTTCTAAAAATCATTCTCAGTCCCAGCTACAGTTCTGTCCCCCTGATCCCAGATCCGACCTTTGTCCACTAAAAAAATCACAGAAAATCATAGATACATCCAAACGGGTCCAAACTAATTTTTCTGTCTTCCCAGCTCAAATTCCAACAACTTTGCTGAAGAACACAACCCCTGATTCGAACGTATCCCTCACGGTCAAAGGCAATCCACAGGGAAGTTCTCTGCTGACCTGTGATTTCAGGAACTGTACAATAGAAGATTGAAAATTCCATAAGTCAAGATCCGAGTAGATCCAGGCCAGATATTTGGGCCTAGGTTGAAGAACTTCAAGCTAGCTTTCTAACGGCGCCAGTCTCGTGTCGATCCGACATCGGGGCTGATCGCAGCGTCCATTCTCGCCGGAGCGCGCGCTGCAAAACAACAACCACCAGTCCGTGGACAGCAAACCCGACGAGTGCCGATCGGAGCCGCCCGACCTCCAGGCGACGTTCCAGTGTGCCTCCAGCCCAGGGAACACTTCCCTAAGTGTCCACACTACAGCGGTGCCACCGGGTCCCACACGGCCCCTCCAGACAGCACGTGGGCCCCACGGTCGTGATCACGCGTGTAGCCGAATCAACACACGAAGCTGCCCGTCACCCCGAATTCGGTCCTCCCGGGCCCATTATGTCACCCTTTACCTCCCTGCGTGGAGTGGGCATATTTCCATTGCTGTAATCGTTGTGTATTATTTACCCCGGGAGTACGAGTTTCGACCGGGTCCGTCGTCCCCACGCCGAGCGCGTGGAGGTATCGCCTTCGCTCCCTTACTTGGCATTTTGCTTAAGTTCATATATGCTTATTTATGCCGCTGCTAGAGAGCATGATAGGGTAATTAGCTCGCTTTCTATTTATATCACCGCTGCTGCGAGAGAGAGCGTTACCGTCCCGCGACCCGATCCGGGCACGAAAGAGAGAGCCGACCACCCTAGCTCTTGCCGGTTTCTCAACCGCGCACGTCCGACGCTTCCCTCGTTAAGGGACGATCGCGAGCTTGTCGTGTCCGTGTCTCGTCCCACATCAATTTGGTATCAGAGCCAAGTTTGGGTCTAGGGTGTCCAAGAAAAAAAAAGAGTGTCATGTACGTCTAGTCATTAGTCATTGTCTAAGTCGTGTTTAGGGTCATCATTGTTTTAAAACAAACAAAAAAAGTGTCTTTTTGCATCGCATCCCTTTACTCGGTATATCAAAAGGTGTTGTCCGAACGTTAGGCTACGCCTATCGGGAAGGCCTGCACACTTGCGCGAGTGATCTTCGGATCGCTTATCTCCGCCACGTACCGAGTCTTGGTTGTGTCTAGGTTGTCGTCGAGTCACATTCCAACTTTGCATTACTTAGGGTCGTGTCTAGTGTTTTGTCCAAATGGCCTTGCATCTCCATTCCTAGGGGACCCAACCCCATCTTGGCCACCATGGCCACATCCCGAGCCTATAGTCCAGATGAAGTGGGCGCAATGATCCAAGCCATGCTGGGAAAAGTGCAAAGGTTTAGTACAAGCCTAGATCGGTTTAGTACTAGCCTAGATCAGTATATCGGGGTAGATTGGTTGTTCTCGGAACCACCCCAAGGACCCCTTCACCATGAGAGGGACATTCCTTCCTCACCTATGAGAGCTCCAATGTCATCACTCTCTATGTCCGAACATGATTCAGAACTATCTCATTTGGAGCCACCAAGGCCTGAGCCACCCGTATTTCTAACGGGTACACTATACATCGCCGAGCCACTTTTTAGTTGGCTCAAGGATGGCTTGGTCCCACATCCCTTTCCATCCATGGACCCTACCCTACCTTTGGTGTCCGTCAACTCCTACCACACAACTTTTCGGTCTAGTCACCATGTCGATACTTTGGATGACCTTATTATGGGATTAGATTCACAATGGGAGTTGACGCATCTTTTGGCCCGAGGCTTTGACCAACCCGCTAGTCTTAGCTTCACCCATCCGGCCTTAGGATCCATTACCTCCGTGTGCACCGTGGGGTGTGTCACCACAGAGATTCTTCTACTCCTCCCGATGCCGGCCGAGTCCGACTTCATTCCTTTTTGCCCAAGGGAGGAAGTTTATTTTCTTCACATGACCATCGTCCCGTTCACTATGGCGGATGAAGGTGACCATTCACCTCTTCAAGAATTTCACGATTGGGACCATGTCATGTTGGAACCCACCACAAGGGGTCATACCTTCTTTGACCCTTTTGACCCCTTCACTATTAGGCTTCCCGAGTTACCACCCGTACTCCCCTTCTTCAAGGAAGCCCACTTTTACGCCCCTTCCCCTCGGGATGGGCCATCTACATCCACCAATCCCGACCCACCTACACCCGGCCCTTCTAAACCACCCGAGTCGCCCACATTCGAAAAGCCGTCCACGCATAACCACACCCGACGTATAGGTGTTCCCCATGCCATCCATTCCCAGTTGCACAACATGCATGCATGGCACATATTCGGGTGTCCTGGTCCGCCGTCACCCATGTACGGGTCAGACTAACATTAGGTGTGTCTAGGGTCATAGTTGAGTCAGTGTGTTTTCTTGTGTGGTTTGTTTGTGTGGTGTGTTTTGAGTCGATTGTTGTGTGGTTTGCATTCGTGTGTTAGTGCACGGTGAGTTTGCATGTGTCGTGTGTAAGCTCGTTGTCGTTCTCTTATGAGTAAGAGGTGATTGGACTCACCCGATGAGTATGGGACCGGTTCTACATCTATACCCGGATCAGTCACCTATAGGGACTCAGCGGTGATTCCTAGTGAGTCTTCGAGCTGTTTCCTTCCTTTTGAGAGTGCCCCTTCGGAGTGACCACCTTTAGCCATAGCAGTTCGCATATCGAGTATATATGGAATGAGCAGGTGCCGATCATTTGGAGTGGGGCGTACCCGCGTTACTTGGCACGGAGACAGATCCGCCAATGTACCTGAGCAGCAGCATCCCTTACTCGACGGGGTCGAGTTCCTCCCACCCGGGGAGAATTGATGGGGACATCAACGACAGCCCGCTCACATTGTGTTTGCATTTCCATCCTTTTATATTTGTATGTATACCCTTGTGATATATGGGTACACAATAGTAGGTCTTAGTGGGTTTATTTGCAAAGGGCCATTGGGTTTCTTTGCAAAAGTGCATGTAGGCCCTGCAGGGGCCCCCTCCCTCCTCCTTATTGGTCCACTTGGACTCCCGGGCCCAAGGTGGCTGGTCCATGGTCCAACCTTGGACTTGGACCTAGATTTAAATAAAAAAGACAAATCCAAATAGCCTTCTTTAAGGGAGGGGGGGGGGGGGGGGCGAACCATGTAGTTTATTGTATTTTATTGTGGTTGTTCAAACCACATCCCAGCCCTTCAATCATCAACCCTTGATCCAAGGGTCTAGAATTAGTTAGAGACCTAGCCTATATAATGTTGTATTTTTCATGAGAAATTGAATGGAAAAAATCAGAATTTTATGTGTAAGCTTTGGAGCTTGGTGCGCCCCTTGCCTCTCCCCTGCTGTTCTTCCTTCCCCAACCCCAGATCTAGAGTGTATCCCTCTTATATCATCCCCTCTCAACCTCCGGTGATCGTCTGTGCCGCCGCCGCCGCCGTTCGTGCCGCCTTCGAGCCGCCGTGGAATCGTCATCAAGTTTCTGTCCTGCTGGACAGAGGTGTAGTTCGAGAATTCTTGAAGCCAGCCACGAGTTATGATCGATTTGAAATTTTGAGGGTTGGTTCCTATCTTCTAGCCCCTTCTCCACAAAAACATTGAGGTTCAAAATCCATCGTTTCATATCCTTACCATTTCATTCAACTCTCAATCTCAGATCTGTTCTGTCACTATCTACAGTGATAGTAGCCCTGAGTTTCATGTCTGAGGTCCACTTTTTGATTTATTTTGGTTTGGCCAATTTTACGGGAGGTTACACCCATCCACCCCTTCATCCAAAATTTTTATCAATTTTTGGTTCGTCCATTTCATATTTTCTAAAAATCATTCTCAGTCCCAGCTACAGTTCTATCCCCCTTATCCCAGATCCGACCTTCGTCAACTAAACAAATCACAGAAAATCATAGATCCATCCAAACGGGTCCAAACTAGTTTTTCTGTCTTCCCCGCTCAAATTCCAACAACTTTGATGAAGAACACAACCCCTGATTCGAACGTCTCCCTCGCGGTCAAAGGCAATCCACAGGGAAGTTCTCTGCTGACCTGTGATTTCATTAACTGTACAAAAGAAGATTGAAAATTCCATAAGTCAAGATCCGAGCAGATACAGGCCAGGTCTTTGTGCCTAGGTTGAAGAACTTCAAGCTAGCTTTCCAACGGCGCCAATCGCGTGTCGATCCGACATCGGGGCTGATCGCAGCGTCCATTCTTGCCGGAGCGCGCGCTGCAAAACAGCAACCACCAGTCCGTGGACAGCAAACTCGACGGGTGCCGATCGGAGCCGCCCGACCTCCGGGCGACGTTCCGGTGTGCCGCCAGCCCAGGGAACACTTCCCTAAGTGTCCACACTACAGCGGTGCCATCGGGTCCCACACGGCCCCTCCAGACAGCACGTGGGCCCCACGGTCGTGATCATGCGTGTAGCCGAATCAACACACGAAGCTGCCCGTCACCCCGAATTCGGTCCTCCCGAGCCCATTGTGTCACCCTTTACCTCCCTGCGTGGAGTGGGCATATTTCCATTGCTGTAATCATTGTGTATTATTTATCCCGGGAGTACGAGTTTCGGCCGGGTCCGTCGTCCCCACGCCGAGCGCGTGGAGGTATCGCCTTCGCTCCCTTACTTGGCATTTTGCTTAAGTTCATATATGCTTGTTTATGCCGCTGCTAGAGAGCATGATAGGGTAATTAGCTCGCTTTCTATTTATATCACCGCTGCTGCGAGAGAGAGCGTTACCGTCCCGCGACCCGATCCGGGCACGAAAGAGAGAGCCGACCCTAGCTCTTGCCGGTTTCTCAACCGCGCACGTCCGACGCTTCCCTCGTTAAGGGACGATCGTGAGCTTGTCGTGTCCGTGTCTCGTCCCGCATCACACCCTCAAAGAAGAAGCAGCAGTGCGGCAATCTGCCCTCTCCAGCTTCACAGCTGCTAGCTGATCGGAAACCTCTCGGCTCAGGAACTCCCGCCTGTTGGCGTGTTTTAACAGCATTACAACTAGCAGGGTCCAATCATCCAACGGGCAGCCGAATGCTAAAAGCGATCGGGAGAGATGATCTATCAAGCTTCTCAGCTGCATATATGTCAAGCCCGGAGAGGCTAACATGGCCCGCTGGAGATTATCCAGAGACTGCCATACCATGTCACAGGAGAATTGTAGGCCCAATGGCGAAGTCTCGGGGAGTTGAAAGTCTACCCTGCTATCTACCGCTTCCCAATTGTCATCGGCCACCCCGAGGGACGTCGACGGCATAGTCTGCACGACGCCCACACCCGGCCCGACTATTGCAACTGCAGCAGCTAAAGGGGCCTCCATGGTGACAACTTCTTTGCCGCCCTTTGGGGTGAGGCTACAACAGCCGTATCGGCAATGAAAGGTGCTTGTTCCTCTTGAGCAGTCTCACTGGCCACTAAAAGAGGAGATCCCTCTATGACCGACAAAGCTTTATTGATATCGGCCTCGTCTGCAATAATTTCTCCTACTTCTATGTCCGAGGACCACTTGGCGACGGCAATAATTCTGCACCGGCCACCAAGGCTTGAGCTCTTGCAACCCCGGTCGGAGTGCCACCTTCGGCCGTCACGCCAGGCTCCCTTGAGGTCGCTGCAGCAGCATAGGTCCGTGGAAGCCGCAGGGCAATGGGCCGCACAACTGGTGGGACGCATCGGGGGTATGCGGATCATTATAGCTGGCGGTACCACCTCAGCCTGCATTCCATATATGTACATCAGCCAGCTGGCTTGAAAATTAAAAGAAGTGCTGCAAGCGGGAATCAGAATACTTTCTACCTCAACCGGCACTATATTTAGGACTCCAAAAGTGGCCTCTGAAGATTCTGGCCCTTCCCCTGTAGTCGGGTACGATGGCCCGTACTCGGCTCCCAATGGCCTCGGAGGGATAAACGTTGACAGATCACTCTCGTAAGCTGAAGAAGCCCCGGCATCCTCAGCCTCGGTGTCGACCATGGGGAATCCCTCGTCATCGCCGGAGCCGCCACCATAATCAACTTGTTCAGAGGAGGATGATTCTTCTGCTTGTTCTCGGACCTCCGGCACCTGAGCGGGAACCGCGCTAGGCCCTCTATCCAGAACCCCCTCAGCGGTCTCCGTCTCAGGAGCATCCATCGGCGCAATATCCAGGGTTCGGTCCCTTGGAAGCCCTTGCTCTCCGATGGCAACCCCTGCCGTAGCACTGACCTCAGGGAGCAGTGTGGGTCGAACACCGACTGGAATTGAAAGATAATAAACAGTCAAGACTCGACTGAAACCACAACATGCGGCTAAGCTCTATAGGCATGCTGCAAATTACCTTCCATGTCTCGATGGGGTGTCGGTGAAGGCAAGTCACCCTCAGCCGAGGCCGAGGGGGCTTCCTCCTCTCTCTCCCCAACAGCAGCTCCGGTTGCCGCCTCCAACCCAACAACGGCGGAGGTAGTGCCAGCAGCTACTAAAAGGAAGGATGATCAGCCGGGGCGGCGAAAATAAACAAACAAGTTAGGCAAGAATAAGAAGTCGCCTTCTCCCTCAGGCCCCTGCGTCCAGGCGACCTCAAATTCGGAGAATGACGGAACCCGAGGAAGGGGAACCGTGGACTCCTCTTCAACAGCCTTCCTCCGACGTGCCCGAGTAGCGCGGGACTCTGCCCTATTGGCTTTCTTGGCCCTACTGATGGCCTCCCTGACCTGGGACCTGGTTCGCTATCTCGAATCCCCAGGGGGTAATGGTGTCGTGGTCGGAGCTGGCTCTGGAATATTAAAATATGAAGGCTTCTGCGCCTTAGATATCAGCTCCCTACAGTGTCGGGTCGCCTCCATAGAAAGGTTAGCTGCAAAAGCACATAGGTGAGAAGATGCACACTGACTATAGAAGAAGCAGCTTCAGGGCTGAAGAAGAAAACAAGCATTACCTGGCAGCCCTGTATATCGGGAACTAAGCGGCCAGTAAAGCAATGCTGGCGCCTTGTCCCGGGAAGCCGCCTCGCGGATGAGCCAGCACACATCACCAATTGTTTCACTTTTCTCCGTCAGTTGAGCCAAGTCCTCATGGCCACGGGATGACAAGTGATGATATAAGCTCAAGTGGTCGAATCCCCAGCCGTCGACATACTTGAAAGATATGAGGAGCTGATGGTCCCGGATGGCTTCTAGTGGACCAGAAATTGAAAGCCCATGAGAATGAAGCAGGGCGAATATCCAGGGGGTGTTGGAATATAAGTCAGCCCGCCTGTCTTCCCTCCTGATGAAGGTCCGGTAGGGATGAAAACGGTCGATTTCTGGGCGCCAGCTCGCCACACTAGGAAGAGGTTCTTCCACCGGAAGGGGGATTGTCTGAAGAGCAATCCGGTCACTGCTAACCCGGCACAGCCCCCAGAGAGTCTTGATATAATCATCCCTCTGGATCTCTGGCATCTTCGGGTCGGCTCGGGATGACTTGCCCTTCGCAGCTTTCCTGGCTTCTACATATGCCATCACCTCGGTGTTGGACCAGGACTTCAGCTTCTTCAAATAGGATGGATCAACATCCAAAACAGGCTCCCGCTGCGAATCTAGGAAACGACGCTTGGCGCTATGCCAGCAGTCTTTCCGGAAGTTCCGATAGAAGCCCGTTCGCGCATTCCACCACTTGATGAAGTCTGGAGTCACTCGGGGCAGACGGGCCGGGGTTGGCACCCTGAATGACACGTCCTCCCGACGATGGAAGTAGTCCCACCATCCACGGGCTTCATCCGTAGTCGTCTGACCAGCCCGATGTCTATTCGGCAGATTGAATCGGGCTGAAGAAGAAGGAATTTGCTGGTCGTACCCAAAATTCTGGCCAAAACGAAAGGGATAATACGGCTCCAGCCACATTAAGCCGCTCTTCCTGAAGACAAGAACACTGGGACGAATAGACAACGCCCAATCAACCAGTTCCGACTCCAAGATGGGCCTTGTGCTCTTCGACCCAGTCAGCTGATGAATAAATTCCTCTGTCTCAAATAATCGGCATTGCCGCATCCTATTGACAAGAGGGCTAGAGCTGGCAGCCAAGCTCCAAAAGTGCAGAACGCCAGGGGAATCTGTTGGAACTGTAGTCAACTTCCCCCGAATGGCGAAAAGCTGATCCGCCAGTGAGGACGGTTCGGCACTGGCAAATTCGATCATCCGCGGAAAAGGACGATCTGACTGCATCGACCGGGGAGCTGCTTCAGGAAATAGGGTGCAGACCCAGGCATTAAAAAAGTGGATGGGACCAACTGTCGTGAATTTCTGGGGATGCACGACTTGTGCAAATCCCCCAACATTATATATATAAGGCACAGAGCCACAGGGCACAGGGACAGCTTCATCCCCCAGGCCATTAAGCAGGCAGGGTAAATAGCCTCCGGTCTGATTACTGTCTCGTCCCCTTGAGGGAGGGCAAACGAACAAAGCCAATAAGTCAGATACGCAGCACAATGTGTAACTGCGTCAACTCCTGTGGGATTCGGGCCGACCTGCCGCCCCCTCCCTGAGACAGCGGGATGTGTCGCTTGGCGTCGAGCCCTCTTCTTCCGTGCCACCGCCGTCGGAACCACCGTGGGGAAGTCCTTGTACTGCTGCTCCCCACCGAAGAAATACTGGAGCCACGTGCCCATCCGCACGCGTCTCTTTTTGCCAGGCTTCCGCGCCTCTCGCGAGTCAAGCGTCAGGCGCAGCAGGGTGCGATATGCCTTCATCAGATAACAGTAGGCGAAGCCCGTGAAATATCTACCTTCTCCATCCTTCTGGTCTTTCAGCCAGTCTGGAAAACAAACTTCTTCATACGGCTCCCCGTCTATGGGCAAGCCGCTCAGCTGGGAAAGACTCCAGAGGTCCAGTGAAGTCTCGCCCTCTGCAGTGTAAAAAGTGTTGTATTCTGGGCAGAAGACTTCGGTCATCCCGCAGCACAGACCTCGGGAGATCGGGTACCTGTACCGTGAAGCATATACACTCTGGTATACACCCTCATGCACCAGGATGGGGGCGTACTGCCGCAACACAAAGTCTGTGAATTCAACTGCCCCCTGTCTGAAGGCGTGAGCGTCGGTGGCTTTGAGCTCTCCAAACCACCCCACTGAAATATGATGTTTGAACCGGACCGCCAAGCAGTCTAAAAGAAAAGGCTCGTCTCGGTATCCCCAATGAAGCGGGGCGAGGAATAAACCGTATACGGGCTTCTCCCTATCAACACGTCCGGCAGTTTCATTCCAGCGAGCTGGGGTATACTACGGCGCTCTCGTCAGCATCCCAGCCTCGGGGGATAACTCCTGCACCCTGAGCACGGCTCCCCACTTTCTGGGCTCCCCCGGGATATATATAGGCATGCCCTAAGTGACTGACTCGGCCAAACTGTCTCTCTCCGCCAGTAGGGCTCCCTCGGCTCGACGGACGAGAATTAAATCGCGCTTCCCTCCAAGGTTGAAGCGCTCAAGGAACGCCATCA
The DNA here is from genome assembly GCA_022559845.1 of Amorphophallus konjac. NCBI lineage: Eukaryota > Viridiplantae > Streptophyta > Magnoliopsida > Alismatales > Araceae > Amorphophallus > Amorphophallus konjac. Next base: position 116,283,037 of record CM040126.1, read on the forward strand.
GATGCTTGTCCTTAGGATGGTCGAGTCTGACGCCATCCCTTCGATCATACTGGAAGTGGTTGCCGTCAAGAATCAATAAGCGACCGGTGTCGACGGTGTCGGTCTCTGAGTCCGAAGACTTAGCAACCACAGCTATCTGTCGAGGCCCCCGATCAAGGGAATGGACATTCCCCCATGTCACGGCGACCCGGGATGCAGAGGAAGAAGAGCCGGAGGCCATGTTATCTGCAAAACAACGCCCAGAAAAGAACAAACAAAAGTCAGAAATCAGTTGATCGAAGCAATATTTCTGACAAAATTTCGGCAGCATCTCCCCAGCTCGGGGGTTCGCCAAAAGAGAAGTTGAAGCCGTCCACAAAGGGAGCGGCCCCTAAAAGTAGCCATAGCCATTAGGCCAAGGCCAAATGGGACACCCGAGGGATCTAGCCCCGAGGACAAGTCCTACAAGGAGCCTCCCGGGGCCCGAAGAATGGGTTCGGAACCTGAACAGAATAAGACTCAACTCACCCGCTCACAGGGCGAAATCGCCCGAACCCTGAGCCACTCGGCGCCGCGGGAAGAGGAGAAAGGGAGGAGAGAGAAAGAAGATTTGCAAATGAAGAACTATGAAGAAAAAATGAAGAAGAAAACAATATATAGGGGGCTCCACCCCTGTTAAAACGGCGCGCCCCGGGGCGCGCCGTTTTAAGTAATTGGCGCGCCGTGGAGGCCGCGCAGTCTCAACCCCCAAAGCTCAGGGCACGCCGGTTACATCGGCGCCGTTTTAACCTCCGAAGCTCGAGGGCGCGCCGTTTTAAATGGTGCCGTTCAAGCTTCTTGCGGCGCCGAATTAACATCCGAAGCTGGAATTAAGTGCCATTTGAGCTTCTGTCAGCCAAACGAAGCTCATCCGTAGGCCTTGCCACATTCCTGCCTCACTTGCACCGCCTACGTCTGGGAGGCATTTGTTGGCACTCAAAATATAATCCTTTGGTGACCAAGCCGTAAAGACGAATGATACGGCCCGCTGAAGCACAGAAGCCGATGAAGATCACCTTATCAAAGACCCTTCAAGCTGACGGAGCCCCAAGTCACCTTGAAATGAGCACCGGGGACTTTACCTCAGGAGAGTCGAAGTGAACCCGCAACCAACCGGCGGAGCGATCAAGCCTGCCCAATGATCCGGCATCGACCTCGTCATGTCGCTACCCCATACCCGTCGCCCGACCAAGGACGATGTTCTACCCAATGGCTCTCCTAAGGAGGAAAAGCGTCCCCGGCCGTCCATAACAAGGGGCCGAGGGTTCTGTTAGCAGAGGGTCCCGATCACCCGACATGGGTTTGGCTCCTCGTCATAATGGGCCCATTAGTGGCTGATCGATAGCCATTCAAGGCAGAATCATCCGGGATGCAACACTATCCCGTAAAGAAGCCCCGAGCACGAGTCCGTCTCGACCAGAAGCACAAATCACAGTGTCGAAGGCCGTGTCAACAGGATGCCCGTATGATCGGGCCAGACACACGCGGAGGTCTGATCAAGGCCGTTCGTCATATCGAGAGCTTCCTCGACACCGCGTCAAGGTTTTTCAAAGGCTAGCGCGGAAGGAACAATCAACGGGAGCTTCCGGAATCATCCCCGGACCCACCGACCTAGCCGTGCCGAACAAGCAAATTAAAACGGTGCCCCCTAATACGGCGCCATCGAACCGGCGCGCAAAAGCCAATCGGGACCGCTTCTCGGTGCCACCAAATCCGGCGCGCCCCCTCCCCGGGGCGCCGGATTAACAAAATGCTCTATATATGTCCTGCCTTCGGCCAGAGAAGAAAAGGGGGATCCGAAGAGAAAAGGGGGATCCGAAGAGAGAGAGGAGAAGAAAGAGGCGGAATCAAAAGAAAAAAAAAGAGAATTAGAAAGAGAGAAGAGAGGTCCAGGGAGACGAGTCGAGGGTTTTCGATCTGAAGAAGCCCCAGTCTTGAGCTTCTCGGCGGCCGCCACCACGCTCCACTCGAGCTTCCCAGAATCGGAGAGGGAGACCATCCGTTTCTTATCGACTTAGGTGGGTCTCCGCGTTCCTCCCGGTGGATCCCTCTGCTCTTCTTTTGGTTTTCTTCTTCTGGCGCAATGTAAGTGAAGGAGGGGAGGGGCGATGATATGAGCCTGACCTCCCCTCCTCTCACCATTTTCCTTTACCCTTTTCACTCTGTCTATAATCCTTTCTTCATTGGTAAACGACGGCCGATCGACAACGATGGCGCCGGAATCTATATGCTCTGTATATATATACCTGTGCTGTTCACGGGATGAATGAAAAGCCTCTGTGGTTGTTGTTGTATCTCTTCCTCTCTCTCTCTCACCCTCCTTCGAGCGTGCATTTAATGGTTTCCCCAATATATATATACTCTCGTGTAGCCGGTTTCTCCGACATTGGGTATGCCTTCGAGCTATATGAATCACTCAGTCCCCCTCCCCGGGGTTTTCTCTTGCTTTCGAGTCTGATGCAACGGCCGGGCTTGGCACTGAATATTCCACGGGCTCTGCGAGCAGAGATGCACTTGTGTACATATCTTTGTCTGTCTCCGCCCAGGGATGAAGACCCTTCACCGTCCCCTGTGTGCCCTGCTTCATAGGCCAGAGGGGCGGGGAGGAGCTCTTAGATTGTCCCCAGTTGTTAAACGGCGAGCCTCATGTCTGCTTGCTTCCGAATATCATATATATATGCACACATATTCCGTACCCCGGGCTACGTGTTAATCACATATCGTGCTCATGTTAGCCTGCTTCGCCCGTGGGGCTTCATCGTTTTACCATGCTTATAAGCAACTCCTTTGCCCGTCTGCCGCCGTCAAGCGATGTCTCACACTGCTTCCTTTCGTATAGCTTACACCTTAACGGGAGTATGCTCTGTAGCATCACCCCGGCATCCGGGGAGGGGGATATTTCCCAAGTCTTCTGCATCAGTCACTTGGCCGACAGTGGGCTCGTTCATTGATGACGAATGTCCCTGCAGACCATCGGGTGCACAGCAACGGGGCTAAGCCCTGCAGTCAAAATCCACGGTCCTTAATGGACTTTGTGGTGGCCGTGGGTTGTGTTCCCCTCGTAGGCTAGCCCTCGGGGATTCCTTCCTTATATCGGTCATCCCGACTTGGAGTGTTGTGGTGACTCGGGTCGCGTGCCCCTCATAGGCTAGCCCTCAGGGTCTTCGCTCCCATGATGAGTTGCCTCATTCGCTCGCTGTTACCCACGGATTTGGTGCCCCTAGCAGGTTTGACCTCGGGGTTTTCCTCTCCGTTCGGGTTTTTGCCGGCCGCCGTTGCGCCACCCGGCCCTTAGGGGTTTGCTCCACTACGTGAGTGCTCCCCGCTTCTCCTCGACAAATCCTCCGGGATGGGGAGATGCTGTCGAAATTCCGGCTTGAACGAGTCCAAACTCGGAATGATCGCCGCGCTCGAGTATGAACCTCGCGTGAGCCCGTGACTTAACTTTTGGATGGCTTCGGACCGATCCACGAATAATCAACTCAATCAACTTTCAAAATCTCTCAAAACATTTTAATAAATTCATAAATAAACCAATAAAATCTGGGTTTCCGAGAGATTGGGCTAAATCGGCGCCGTTCATACATGGCACGCCTTAAATGGCGCGCCTTAAAACGACGCGCCCTTCCCGGCGCGCCCCAATCACGGCGCGCCCTTCCCGGGGCGCCCCAATCAGGCCGCGCCAGTTTAACCCCCTTCATTCACCTACGGTTTCTGGCACCGTTTTAAGCCATTTACCTACGTTTCAGGGCGTCGTTTCAAGCATTTTAACCTATTTCCTCGCAAACGCTGCACCGGTTTCATGTCGAATCATGTCGTTGTGTCAATGAACTAGATAAATTAGCTTGTTCATGCTTGAATTGATATGTCCAGAATTTTTGCCATCATGCCTCAGGCCAAGCATTCATGTCGCATTAAGGCATGCTCAAGCGGGTGCACCCTTGGTATATCAAATGACATTGCCAGGAGGTCAGGTTACGCCTGATTGGAGGCCTTGTTACGCGTGAAGGTGGCCTTCGAGCCTAAGTCCTCCGCCATGTACCAGGGTCCACCCTAATAAATCGTGTGTAGTTAATCATAGCATCTTGCATGATCACTCGCATGCTCTGTATCCTTTATTCCGGCCTCGACAGCCCTTCATCTCGGCAATTAATCAAAGGTGTTCCCTCCTCGTGGGGGATGTAATTAACGCCATAGCCTTTATGGTATGGCGGACTGCTGGTCCCGACCGAACCTCACATTCGCCCGACACGGGTCAGAATGAGCGCATCATAAAATTGTCACTCATGTGACTGGCACGCCCGCGTCGTCAATCAGTCAGTTAATTACCGGTTAGTTAATTGGTTGATCGATACGTGAAATAAGACATGTATATATGTACATATACACATATATACGTGAAATAAAACAATAAGATGGTCGGATAAAAACCCGTCGCAAACACCGTCCACCTTCGACCTAGAGCGAATCATCCTCTTTTGAAAAGAGGAACCTGCCCCCATTCCAGAGGTAGAAATTCGAAAGGGACCCGACATCTTCGATCCTTCGATATTGAAGAGATTCCAGCCAACCTCCCAGTCTCTGCACCTGCTCCGGCTTCTTCTGCAGAATAAGCAGGGCCGTTCGGCAAGGACGAGCCAGCCAGCCAGCCACTCCCAGAAGAGCCATCATTGGCACTCCTGTTCCAGGAGTCCACGGGTGATCAGAGTCAATCCGATCCCGGTGGTAAAGGCAAGGCAGTGCAACTCTCCGATAGGGAGCAGCGCAGCAGCTCGCAGAAACCTCAGCCTGACATACTACCCTCCTTGGAGGATGCTCGAGCCTGAGCCGACCGGAAGGTCCTTCACCAGATGAAGCGCTTCCTCGCTAGCATTACAATCTAGGAAGCCATCGCTTGGAGTAAAAAGCTAAAAGAAACTCTCATCAAGATACTCCAAGATTCAGAAGCTTATGAAGCACATGTCGTGGAAATGAAGACGGCTGCCTATGAAGCCTTCACAGCCACCGTCTCCTTTACGGTGAAGGACATGCTGCTATCCCCTCCGTGCCATAACCGTCCTCTCTACATGAAGGGGAAGGTCAATGGACATGATGTGAACCAGATCCTGGTTTACGCTAGTGCCGATGTTAACATCATGCTACTCAAAACATTCAAGACTTTATATCTAACTCCACACCTCCAGAAGGTTCAAGCGGTCAGATATCTGACTTCAACCAAGACACCGAGGATGTCCTCGACTGGGTGGATGTCGATCTGGTGCTCGATGATTTCACCTCCAAGGTGACATTCTACATCATCGATGCCAAGACATCATATAAGGTGCTACTGGGCAGACCTTGGCTCCACGAAAATTGGGTCATCCTTTCAACTCTCCACCAATGCATCAAGTATGCCAAGGGCGGGGAACAACACACGGCCTTCGCCAACGTGTCACCATTCACTCTAGTGGAATGCAATCTGACCGACGCTGCACTCTACTTCACGGACAGGGATTAATCCATACCCGTGATCAAGAGCAAAAGCAATGGCTGGCTCCCAGAGGAAGATGATCATGATCTCTTCTCCATTGACGAGGAGAAGGCCAAGCTTCATCGGCTATGCCTCAGCTCCAAGTCAACCCCAGATCACCCCGAGAGGTGCAAAATTGACTTCAAGGCTAACCTTATTAGCCGAGCTATCGGCAAGAGCATAAGCTTGCCACTAGACTGCATCCAGTTCCCATGTGCGTCCGAAGAGCACAGCGTTGAGTCGCTGATGACTTTTATCGTCACCTTCAAGTGACAACGCCGAAGCAAGAAGAAGGCTAACAGGGACAAACCCATTGTCTTCTATAAGGGAGACATGGCTCCTCAAGCCCCACCAGATGATGACTTTGGCTGGTCCAAACGAGTCGATGATAACCGTGAAGCAGTCCAGGTACTGGACGATCTGCCGCCGCGCATTTAGGAAATGTGTCTGAAGCTACACATTCCCGAATGGCAAGGTTCCGCACGACGTGAGTATTTTCACCAACTGTGGACCCCTTCCCAGGTCCGGGGGCAACCCCCGTCCTTTCACAAGGATACCAGGGGACTTGGCTACGACCAACACCCAGATTTTCGTGTTTACTACGCGGTCAACATCGTAGGCTTGACACAGCCGGTCGACGACCGAGCAAAATTCGAGGCCAAATTTGACAGCTCTGGGGATGAGGAAGAGGAGATTCTGATCCCGATCCTTGTCAAAGCCAGCACTCCAGTCCAAGCAATCGAGGAATCCTCCTCGCCATCCTGCGAAGATATCGGGGCCGAAGAAGCTCCTCCTGTCACCCAGTCTGTCGAAGGACTCAGTTCAACAAACTCCCCTGATGAGGGGGAGATCCATGACACTAGCTATGAAGGATTGTCAGCTTTAGCAGACAACTCCGGGGAAACCTCAGCAACCCCAGTTAACAACTACGGGCCAGAAGCTGGCGGCCCAAATCAATCCTTGATGGATTCCAGCAATAACAACTCTCCAGCCCCATCGGTGTCAACCAGTGGCTTCGAGGATCAAAAATGCATGAAGCCAACACTGACGATGAGGATTTCATCGACTTCCAACCCGCTCCTCTCGAGCTAGAGGACGGCGGCCAAGCGACCATTGATGAACTTGTTGAAATCAATTTGGGCGAAGATGAAGCCCCCCAGCCCACGTTCATCCGTGCTCTCCTCACCGAGGCAGAAAGGCAAGATTACAAGCAACTCCTGCTCGAATACAAAGACTGCTTTGCCTGGACATACAAGGAGATGCCAGGGCTAGACCCCTCCGTAGCGGAGCACGAGCTAGCCATTTCTCCCACAGTCACTCCAGTCAAACAGCCACAGCGGCACATGCGCCATGAGCTAGAGCTCCAAGTTTCGACCAAAGTCAATAAAATGGCGGAGGTCAACTTCATCGAGCCGTGTATCTATCCGATCTGGCTCGCCAACATAGTCCCAGTCAAGAGGAAAAGTGGTCAAGTCTGTATTTGCGTCGACTTCCGGGACCTCAACAAAGCATGTCCGAAGGACGACTTTCCAGCTCTGATCACAGAAATAATGGTCAACATGACCACCGAACATGAAGCCTTGTCTTTCATGGATGGGTCGTCCGGTTATAACCAGATCTGGATGTCCCTCAAAGACAAGAACTACACAGCTTTCAGATCCCCCAAAGGGATTTTCAACTATAAGCGCATGCCCTTCGGCTTGAAGAATGCCGGCGCCACTTACCAAAGGGCCATGACCAAAATATTCGATGAGATGCTACACAATATCATCGAATGTTATGTCGATGACCTCGTCATCAAGACTAAAAGGCACGAAGACCATTTGCGCGATCTACGCCAAGTCTTTGAGCGACTCCGGCAATACGGGCTCAAGATGAACCCCATGAAATGCACCTTTGGCGTATCTAGTGGCAAGTTTCTCGACTTCGTCGTCCGATACCGAGGAATCGAGGTGGATCCCAGCAAGATCAAAGCGATCCGGGAGCTTCCACCACCTAGCAACCTCACCGAACTTAGGTCCTTCCAAGGAAGACTGACCTACATTCAGATATTCATCTCCAATCTCTCCAGTCGATGTGCGCCTTTCAGCAAGCTGATGAAGAAAGACGCCCCATTCATATGGGACTTGGAATGCCACGTCGCTTTCGATAAAATCAAGGAGTACCTCCTCACTCCCCCAGTCCTGGGGGCACCTGTCAAGGGTAAACCCCTTATACTCTATATCGCCGCCATGGACGCTTCGTTAGGAGCTCTGTTGGCGCAAGTCAACAAAGAAGGTAAAGAGCAACCGCTCTACTACCTCAGCCAGAAACTGATCGGTGGTGAGTATCGCTACTCCTCCATGGAGAAAGTTTGCTTGGCATTGGTATTCACCATCAAGAAGCTACGGCATTACCTCCTGTCCCATCGAGTCCAGCTCATATCCAAGCACGACCCCTTAAAGTATCTCCTATGACAGCCCATCCTCTCAGGCCGACTGGGAAGGTGGGCTCTCCTCCTGATGGAGTACGATATTACTTATGTCCCCAGAAAAGCAATCAAGGGACAGGGCATGGCTGAAGTCTTGGCGGCCCATCCAGTACCAAATGACTCACCCTTCAACACGGAGCTCCCTGACGAGGAGTCCCTTGCTGTCCAATCACAACGACCGATTGAACAGAGCGGAGATGTCTTGTATTACTGGCATCAAAGTGCTCTCACAGCCAATGCACCCTACTGGGAGCTCTACTTCAATGGCGCTTCCCAGGGGATTACCCAGAATAACTGAGATCCAGCCATCATGGCAGGTGCTGGCATCGTTTTCCTGACTCCCCAGGGCGGAGTTTTGTACAACTCATGCGCCCTCATGAAGTCCCTAACCAACAATGAGGCTGAATACGAAGCTCTACTCATTGGGCTTCAGATGGCTCTCGACATGGGCATTAAATGCCTCAAAGCCTACGGGGACTCTCAGCTAATAGTCCAGCAAGTCCTCGGCATCTATGACATGCGGAAGCCAGAGTTGGTCCCGTACCACGCTGCCGTCACCAGACTTGCTCAGAAGTTCTATTTCTTTGAAATAGATCATATTCCCAGAAGCAACAACGCCCAGGCAGATGCCCTGGCAAAATTGGCTGTGGCTATCAAGCTCCTGCCTGAGGGCGAGGTCGACATCATCGTCAATCACAGAAGACTGATGCCGAGTTCACTCGAGGGCAACATTGGTCTTACCGTTTACGAGGTCCATGACCTTCACTAGAACACTCCTCCAGAAGGTGAAGATTGGCGGGAGCCCATTGTCAAGTTCAAGAAAGGGTGGCTTCCTTACGACCGAGCTCAAAGAGTCCAGCTACTCCGTCGAGCAACCTCTTATGAGTTGATTGGCAACTCCCTGTACCAACTAGTTCATGAGAAGGAGAAGTCGATTCTCCTGAGATGTGTCTCTCCAGCTGAAGCTCGAGCCATCATGCAGGAAGTCCACTCCGGAGTGTGCGGCACGCACCTGGTCGGAGATCGTATGAAGCACAACATTAAGCTCAAGGGCATCTATTGACCAACCATGTATGCATATTGTGTCCAGTACGCCCGTACATGCCATCAATTCCAAGCCTTTGGCACGGTACCCAGAAGACCTCCTAATCTGCTGCGTCCCACAACCCCCACTTGGTCATTCTCCGAGTGGGGCATTGACATCGCGGGGCCTTTCCCGCCATCTTCCAAGGTGATGCGGGACGGACAGAGGGACCGACTCTACGTCATGCGAACCTCAGACTCTAGATGGAGACGCGACCAGCGATACGCGAACACCAGAGACGCCTTGGCCCGACATTAAGAGTTCCTATGGGCTATACATCACTAATAGAAATGCAAGCTCACTCGTCGTCCCAAGCGAGGGGAAACGTGGATCCGCACGGTTGAGAAACTGGCACAGTCAAGGGTGGTCGACTCACTTCCGTGCTCAGATTGAGTCACGGGACGGGTCACTCTCTCGCTCACAACGGTGACATGAAGTCATGAGCTAGGTTCCTAACGCGCTCACAGCGGCATATGACCATATACTAAACTAGCAAATGAACGCCAAGAAGGAAGACCGTTACCTCCACGCTCCCGGCGTGGGGAAGACAACCCCGGCCAAATCCGTACTCCCGGTTAACAAAGTTTATTGCAGTACAAATGTTTCGACCCACTCCACGCAGGGAGGTAACAGGTCACATGTGAGGCCCGGGAGTAACGGGAATTGGGTTGATGGGCAGCACCTTTGTAGAGCCCCAAAATTTATAAAAGTAATTTCTAATTATTTAAGTAATATTCTAGCATTAATTGAGCTAAATAATCAATATAAGGCCAAATTTGTGTTAATCAATTAACCCAACCCACTTAATTGAAGTCCAAAGGGTTTAGGACCTAGACCATTAGGTTTAGCCCATATTCTAGAAGGTATTTAAGCCTATCCACGAATATTTAAGGATAAATACTAAAAATATAAGATAATGATTTGGATAATTAACAAAAGAGTTTTTATAAATTGAAACTCTAAGCTACGATGACTGTAACGGTCTATCGTAAGACCGCCACAGCCATGTAACGCATGGGCACTCGATCGTTACATCCTGTTAGTTCCGTAAGTAAAGGGACTCATGAAGAGATTGGAACTTGATGTTCCTATCCACTATGGATCGACTTGGGAAGGATTGTAAAATCTCTAAGGACTCTTAGAGATTAGGATTTGATGAAATAAGGACTCTAAACTCGATCTAATCCTCAAACCCTAGCCCAAACTCTATAAATAAGGCATAGTTCTGAACTGTGTGACCCTTACTTTTTGGACGTAAGGAAGCAAGGTAAGGAGTCATTATCTCAGGTAAGTTCTTTAGAATAATTTGTTTACAATACTTTAGACTAACTCCCCTCCGAATTTCACATCTTTAGGTCAAGAGGGCGTGGAGTTAGAGCCTAAAGAAGTTGCTGAAAAAGTCACAAGAGAAGGAAGGGATCTAGGGCAAGGTTCTCAACCAAATTCTGAAACTACAGTCTAAGTAAGAGGTAGGTTATCTCATGAACGGTAAAAATAGCATGATAGGACTAAAAGCCCTCTGGTTTGATTGAATTCCATGCATTATAGAGCATTGATTTCATGTTTTATTTGTTCTATGCACATCATGCACCTCTTAGCCAAATTAAGAAATTAAAACATGACTATTCATCTATTCATGATTACCTATGCATGTAGATGGCCTTACTTCGTTAACATGACTAGAAGCTCATCATGTTTTGATAAAAGACAAGATGTGAGTTGATCTCTTAGTTTTTATGATTGTTTTCTGTTAACAGATACTGTAACGCACTAGCATAGGACCGTCGCTTTCAAGTAACGGCCCTACGATAGACCGTTACACACTCTGTGATATTTGAATTGCACTGTTGTTTCTAACGCGCTTGGACAGACGCGTTACAATCATGTAACGGCTGGGTCCTGACTGTCACTTTCACTGTGACGCCCCATCTCCAGACCGTTATATCCTGTGTTCTGTCAACTCTATGAGTGAATACAACCTGCCAATCTTATTATGGTTAAAACCTAGTTACCTAAGTTTTAAACCTAATCATGTGATTTTAAGGATATTTGATTATTCATGATAGGTATTGCATGTTTTGTCATCACTTCTACTTAAGTTATGTTAAACCAAATTCTATAGTTTTGTACTATAAAGCATGACTTTTTAACATTGTATTGACGGAGTTTTTATCATAATTTTCACATTGATTATACATATCTCTCTCTGTCAATAGAGTCAATTCTATAAGTACATGGCACATATTCCGGTATGATTGTCATTAGTTTACACTTTGCACTATAGGAACACAATCTTGGACATGAGGACCTCTCTATTGGATAATCCTTCCAATGGACTAGGAAATCATTGTTTCAAGGCCTCCGTAATTCTCCGCGAGCCTGGGATTCCCACTAGGACGCCGAGTTGGTTGTACCAATGAAAGCCCATTAATTAGAACACTCTATCGTGGTTTTGATTCTTGAAATGTAACGGCCTTGAACTGGACCGTCAGGCTTACGTAACGGCCCAGGGCCAGACCGTCACATTCCTCTGAGTCTATTTTTATCTTTCTGGACTCGGATCACTTTAACGGCCCATTACTGGCGCGTTACATAATGTAACGGCCCAACATATGACCGTTACATAGCTTGTTTATGTTAACCCAAGGTTTGACCAAGGGTTGATATTCCTATGATTCTAGACAAACCTTGATGATCTAGAACTTGTCATATTGCTTAAATTGATCTAAAAGAAATGGAAGTTAAGGAAAATACCGTTATGCTGTCGATTTATTCTATAAGCATAACTTAGTTTAAATTAGAGCATTCATTCATTGATTATTGTTATCAGGGAATTATTGGAAGTGCTATATTCTTGGCCATACTTTACTGTTATACTGCGTGGAAGTAGCTTAATTTATAACTGAAGATGCGATCGAGCACTGATTGTGTTCAAGGGCTCTATGCTAGTCCCCTCGGCTGATTGCCGGAAACATACTATTCTATAAACCATGGGGTATGATGCTACTGGCGTCGCATTACGCTGGGAGTACTATTTCTATAAATAAGTGAAGATCCACGGCACGACATGACATTCTTGCTTGATATTCCACAGAAATTCATGAAGCACTTGCTCTTAAGCATAAGATGCTAAAGTGAGGAATAAGTGGCTTGCTAGTACAATCTCGTTACATTCTTGTTCATGGAAGGCCAATATCATGTTCTTGTTATATTCTTGCTAGCTTATTCTTGATCATTCGATCTTACATGGTTATCTTGTTTCTATTTGATTTGATCGCATGATTGATACGCATTCGCATGATTTTACCTTATTTCTTTAGAGCTAAAATGATAATTACTTAAATAGTGCCTTCATGTTGATGCGAAGATACCTACTGAGCAAGTGTGCTCATGACCTATTTTCCAATATTTTTCAGGAGACGGAAATAGTTCGGATTCGGATTCGGATTCGGGCTATACTAGTAGTGGATCCGGAAGCGAGTGAAAGTGTTATAAAGATGAGAGTGATGACTTAGGAAGTTAAAGTGTCTAGATTGAGTCAATGTAATTTTTCTATTTCTTGAGTCTAGTAAAATGGAAATCAAATTAGTGATTGTATCTTGAATATTGATCATTTATGAAATAAAGTTGGAGTTTGAATATTGTTGTGCAATTGCATTTATTTATGTGATTGTCTTGCGCTCTGATTGATTCTTGCTTACAAGAGGCTTACCATGCCGGCTGTTTACGCTCCCCGAGCGAGTCTTCCGCTGTAATTAAAGGCTCGGGGCATGACAGTTAAGTTGGTATCAGAGCCTAAGTCTCAGGACTTAAGGAAAAGAGACATGTCATAGGATAAGTCCAAGGTTAAGGACCCATACCTATGAACTAAGGAAAAATTCCACACCCATGTGAGGATTGGGTAGAACCCGGGATAAGATAGCTAATTAGTTTAAGAATTATTTTGCTTATTCCAATTTCATGAGAAATAAAAAGTTGTTATTTTCTCTCAGGTACCCTAATTTCCAAATGGCTCATTGTGTAGATTGGGACGGTATGCAACAAACTGTTGCCGGCCTCAGCCAGGCACTGCAAACTATAGCACAAGGTGGTGCAGGGGCAAGGGCAGGAGACCTTCATCGTAATTTCCGGAGTCTAAATCCTCCGCGTTTCTATGGATCTTCCAATCCAGACGAAGCAGAAAATTGGATCGACGAGATGAATAGGATATTTGATGTTATTCAATGCACTGATCAGGAGAAAGTCTGTCTAGCTACGTTCCAATTATACAAGGATGCTCGCACTTGGTGGAAATCGGTTCCGGCACCTCCAGCCGATGCGCCACATACATGGAATGTTTTTATCACTTTATTCCGTGCCAAATATTTCTCCGATCATGTAATGGAAAGGAAGGCTATGGAGTTTGCCTCCCTTCGTCAAGGGATGATGTCCGTGGCAGAATATGAGTTGCAGTTTTCAAGACTAGCACCGTATGCACCACATTTGATTAGTACAGACTTATTAAAAGCAAACCGATTTATGGACGGGTTACGGCCCGGTTTCATTAAACAACTGGGGACACAGAATATCCGCACTTATGCGGAGATGGTTCAAAGGGCATATTTATGCGAGAGGACCTTAGAGAAGGTCGAAAAGTTGAAAGGAAAGGGAGAAGAATCTAGCCGGCGCTCTGATCGGCATTATAAGAAGGAGAAGTTCAGCATCACAGAACCATAAAAAAGCCGTGATAATAAGAAAAGATCAAGGAATGGGAACGGTGGAAATTCTCAAAAGAATAGTAAAAAGGTGAAGGAAGAAAAGGAGCAAGTCGCCTCAGCGTGCACCTTTTGTGAGAAATTCGGCCACTCGGCTGAAGAATAGCTGGAAGCGCCTAGGTGCTTATTTGTGTTGTGGGAGTAGGGAGCATCGTGTGCCAGATTGCCCCCTTATGAAAGACCAACCAAATAATGGAGGACATAGGAGGCAGGCTCGCCTCAATGCAATTATAGATGAAGAAGAAGCGCCTAGGGATCAAAATGATGGGCTCATGGAAGATACTCTTCAAATCTGTTCTCATCCTGCATTCGTGCTATTTGATACTGGTGCTTCTCATTCTTTTATCTCCACCACTTTTGTAAAAACCTTACCAACTGCATCAGTTCCCCTACCTCAGATCTCGCTATTACTACACCTTTAGGATCTGGAACTAAGCTTACCAACTATTATCCTGATTGTGAGGTAGTGGTAGAAGGACACAATCTTCCCGCAAACTTAGTATGCCTTGACATGAAAGGATACGATGCCATTTTAGGGGTAGATTGGCTTGTAGACCATGATGCTTACATCAACTGCCGAAATAGGATTATATCTTTCCGAAAGCCCGGTCTTCCAAGATTTTCCTTTCTTGGCATTAAATACAAAAAGCATCCTACCATTATATCTTCTCTACACACTTGCAAACTTATCTCGCAAGGATGTAAAGCTTTTCTTGCTTCAGTCATTGTCACCGAATCTAAGGAAATTATCCTAGCAAACATTCCTATTGCAAATGAATTCCCGGACGTATTCCCATCTGAACTACCTAATTTACCGCCCGAGAGGGAAGTAAACTTTACCATTAAACTCATTCCAGGTGCGGCACCTGTTTCTATAGCCCCTTACAAGATGTCCCTCACAGAACTCAAGGAATTAAAGAAGCAATTACAGGAACTTCTAGACAAGGGTTTTATCAGACCTAGCACATCCCCTTGGGGTGCGCCGGTTCTATTTGTCAAGAAGAAGGATGGTTCTCTCAGGTTATGCATTGACTACCGGCGATTGAATCAACTTACAATCAAGAACAAATACCCATTGCCGCGTATTGATGAGCTCTTCGATCAGCTTTCGGGAGCAGAATATTTTTCTAAGATTGACCTAAGATCAGGTTATCATCAGCTTAGAATCAAAGAAGAGGACATTTACAAATCGGCTTTTCAAAGTCGTTATGGCCACTATGAATTCGTGGTAATGCCGTTTGGGTTAACTAATGCCCCAGCAGCATTCATGCAACTTATGAACAGTGTCTTCCAGCCATATTTAGATCAGTTCATCGTCGTCTTCATCGATGATATCCTGATATACTCCAAGACAAAAGAAGAACATGAAGAACATCTAAGGATAGCTTTGCAAACACTTAGAGAACATAAGCTATATGCCAAACTCAATAAGTGTGAATTCTGGCTCAAGGAAGTCTCATTCCTAGGCCACATTATTTCAAAAGAAGGTATTGTTGTGGACCCTTCTAAGGTAGAAGCTGTCAGAGATTGGAGCCGACCAACGACTATATCTGAAGTTAGAAGCTTTTTGGGTCTAGCAGGTTATTATAGAAGGTTCATAAAGGACTTTTCAAAGATCGCGGTTCCTTTAACTAGACTTACCAGAAAAGAAAATCCTTTTATCTGGTCAAAGGACTGTGAAAAGAGTTTTCAAAATCTTAAGAATCATCTTATAACAGCCCCTGTTTTGTCATTACCAATAGAGGGTGCTGGATTCGAAGTATATACGGATGCATCTGGGATTGGCTTAGGATGTGTCCTTATGCAAGATGGAAATGTGATTTGCTATTTTTCAAGACAATTGAAACGTCACGAAGAAAATTATCCTGTACATGATTTGGAATTAGCAGCAGTTATTTTCACCTTGAAAATTTGGCGTCATTATCTTTATGGAGAAAAGTTCACTGTCTATTCGGACCATAAGAGTTTGAAATATTTATTTTCTCAAAAAGAGCTTAACATGAGGCAGAGGAGATGGTTGGAATATCTTAAAGACTTCGATTTCGCTATTCAATATCACCCTGGCAAGGCAAATGCTGTAGCAGATGCACTCAGCAGGAAACCAATTGGTATGTTATCAAGTCTCATGATTAGTATGACTAACATTGTTCCTCAATTTGCTCAATTGAATCTAGATATTGACATTAAGGAAGATAATTGTTTCATGGCAAATATCCGAGCTCAACCAACATTGATTGAGGATTTGGCCAAGTTACAAGAGGATGACCCAATTTTACTGGAAATTAAGGCCAATATTGAACAAAGACCGGACTTTTCTATATCCGAAGATGGAAGAATGCTATTCAAGGGCCGAATGTGTATACCCGATCATGAAGATACAAAGAAATTGATCTTAGAAGAAGCACATAAATCAAAGTATACCATTCATCCAGGAGGTACAAAAATGTATCAGGATCTCAAAAGAAACTTTTGGTGGCCCAATATGAAGAAGGAAGTAGCGGACTTCGTATCTCGGTGTCTCACATGTCAACAAGTGAAGGCGGAACATTTCAGACCCACAGGTAAATTACATCCCTTAAGTATCCCGGAATGGAAATGGGAGAGCATAGGAATGGATTTCATTATGGGACTACCTAAGACAAGAGGTGGACACGATGGAATATGGGTAATTATAGACCGATTGACTAAATCTGCACATTTTATACCAATAAAAAGTCGATGGTCTGTAGATATTCTAGCAGCACTATACATAAAAGAAATTGTCAAGTTACATGGAGTCCCTGTCGCTATTGTATCAGATAGAGATCCCCGATTCACATCATAATTCTGGAAGAGCCTACAACATTCACTTGGGACTAGATTGAATTTTAGCACCGCTTTCCATCCACAAACTGATGGTCAAACAGAAAGGACAAATCAAGTGGTAGAAGATATGCTCAGGGCTTGTGTCATTGATTTTGGAGGAAGTTGGCATGATCACTTGCCTTTGGTAGAATTTGCATATAACAACAGCTATCAAGCAAGCATACAAATGGCACCTTTTGAAGCTCTATATGGGAAAAGTTGTCGATCACCAATATGTTGGAATGAAATAGGGGAAAGGCAATTTCTAGGCCCCGATGTAATCAAGGATTCTACAGAGAAAATCAAGCTCATTCAAGAAAGGATGAAAATGGCACAAGATAGGCAGAAATCTTATGCTGACAATCGAAGGCGCGACTTGGAATTTCAAGTAGGAGAACATGTATATCTAAAGGTTTCTCCGGGTCGTGGTATTCGAAGATTTGGCATTAAAGGAAAGCTAACTCCAAGATTTATCGGTCCATTTGAAATCCTCGAAAGGATCGGTGAAGTGGCTTATAAATTGGCTTTGCCACCACAGTTAGCAGGAGTTCAAGACGTATTTCACGTCTCGATGCTGAAGAAGTATGTGTATGATCCAGATCACATTATCACTTATGACAATCTAGAGATTCAGAAGGACTTGACATATGAACAAACGCCAATGAAGATTTTGGAACGAGAAGTACGTCAACTCAGATATAAGGTCATTCCTATGGTGAAGATTCAATGGAAGAAAGCATGGCCTTATGAATCAACATGGGAAATCAAATCAGCTATGAAGAAAAGATTCTCGGAATTATTTAATTGTAAGTACACTCTCCTCAATCCATGAATTGAATTTGGGGACCAAATTCTTCTAAGTGGGGGAGGGTGTAGAGCCCCAAAATTTATAGAAGTAATTTCTAGTTATTTAAGTAATATTCTGGCATTAATTGGGCTAAATAATCCATATAAGGCCAAAATTGTGTTAATCAATTAACCCAACCCACTTAATTGAAGTCCAAAAGGGTTTAGGACCTAGACCATTAGGTTTGGCCCATATTCTAGAAGGTATTTAAGCCTATCCACGAATATTTAAGGATAAATACTAATAATATAAGATAATGATTTGTATAATTAACAAAAGAGGTTTTATAAATTGAAACTCTAAGCTACGATGACTGTAACGGTCTATCGTAAGACCGCCACAGCCATGTAACGCATGGGCACTCGACCGTTACATCATGTTAGTTCCGTAAGTAAAGGGACTCATGAAGAGATTGGAACTTGATGTTCCTATCCACTATGGATCGACTTGGGAAGGATTGTAAAATCTCTAAGGACTCTTAGAGATTAGGATTTGATGAAATAAGGACTCTAAACTCGATCTAATCCTCAAACCCTAGCCCAAACTCTATAAATAAGGCACAGTTCTGAACTGTGCGACCCTTACTTTTTGGACGTAAGGAAGCAAGGTAAGGAGTCATTATCTCAGGTAAGTTCTTTAGAATAATTTGTTTACAATACTTTAGACTAACTCCCCTCTGAATTTCACTTCTTTAGGTCAAGAGGGCGTGGAGTTAGAGCCTAAAGAAGTTGCTGAAAAAGTCACAAGAGAAGGAAGGGATCTAGGGCAAGGTTCTCAACCAAATTCTGAAACTACAGTCTAAGTAAGAGGTAGGTTATCTCATGAACGGTAAAAATAGCATGATAGGACTAAAAGCCCTCTGGTTTGATTGAATTCCATGCATTATAGAGCATTGATTTCATGTTTTATTTGTTCTATGCACATCATGCACCTCTTAGCCAAATTAAGAAATTAAAACATGACTATTCATCTATTCATGATTACCTATGCATGTAGATGGCCTTACTTCGTTAACATGACTAGAAGCTCATCATATTTTGATAAAAGACATGATTCGAGTTGATCTCTTAGTTTTTATGATTGTTTTCTATTAACAGATACTGTAACGCACTAGCATAGGACCGTCGCTTTCAAGTAACGGCCCTACGACAGACCGTTACACACTCTGTGATATTTGAATTGCACTGTTGTTTCTAACGCGCTTGGACAGACGCGTTACAATCATGTAACGGCTGGGTCCTGACCGTCACTTTCACTGTGACGCCCCATCTCCAGACCGTTATATCCTGTGTTCTGTCAACTCTATGAGTGAATACAACCTGCCAATCTTATTATGGTTAAAACCTAGTTACCTAAGTTTTAAACCTAATCATGTGATTTTAAGGATATTTGATTATTCATGATAGGTATTGCGTGTTTTGTCATCACTTCTACTTAAGTTATGTTAAACCAAATTCTATAGTTTTGTACTATAAAGCATGACTTTTTAACATTGTATTGACGGAGTTTTTATCATGATTTTCACATTGATTATACATATCTCTCTCTGTCAATAGAGTCAATTCTATAAGTACATGGCACATATTCCGGTATGATTGTCATTAGTTTACACTTTGCACTATAGGAACACAATCTTGGACATGAGGACCTCTCTATTGGATAATCCTTCCAATGGACTAGGAAATCATTGTTTCAAGGCCTCCGTAATTCTCCGCGAGCCTGGGATTCCCACTAGGACGTCGAGTTGGTTGTACCAATGAAAGCCCATTAATTAGAACACTCTATCGTGGTTTTGATTCTTGAAATGTAACGGCCTTGAACTGGACCGTCAGGCTTACGTAACGGCCCAGGGCCAGACCGTCACATTCCTCTGAGTCTATTTTTATCTTTCTGGACTCGGATCACTTTAACGGCCCATTACTGGCGCGTTACATAATGTAACGGCCCAGCATATGACCGTTACATAGCTTGTTTATGTTAACCCAAGGTTTGACCAAGGGTTGATATTCCTATGATTCTAGACAAACCTTGATGATCTAGAACTTGTCATATTGCTTAAATTGATCTAAAAGAAATGGAAGTTAAGGAAAATACCGTTATGCTGTCGATTTATTCTATAAGCATAACTTAGTTTAAATTGGAGCATTCATTCATTGATTATTGTTATCAGGGAATTATTGGAAGTGCTATATTCTTGGCCATACTTTACTGTTATACTACGTGGAAGTAGCTTAATTTATAACTGAAGATGCGATCGAGCACTGATTGTGTTCAAGGGCTCTATGCTAGTCCCCTCGGCTGATTGCCGGAAACATACTATTTTATAAACCATGGGGTATGATGCTACTGGCGTCGCATTGCGCTGGGAGTACTATTTCTATAAATAAGTGAAGATCCACAGCACGACATGACATTCTTGCTTGATATTCCACAGAAATTCACGAAGCACTTGCTCTTAAGCATAAGATGCTAAAGTGAGGAATAAGTGGCTTGCTAGTACAATCTCGTTACATTCTTGTTCATGGAAGGCCAATATCATGTTCTTGTTATATTCTTGCTAGCTCATTCTTGATCATTCTATCTTACATGGTTATCTTGTTTCTATTTGATTTGATCGCATGATTGATACGCATTCGCATGATTTTACCTTATTTCTTTAGAGCTAAAATGATAATTACTTAAGTAGTTCCTTCATGTTGATGCGAAGATACCTACTGGGCAAGTGTGCTCATGACCTATTTTCCAATGTTTTTCAGGAGACGGAAATAGTTCGGATTCGGATTCGGGCTATACTAGTAGTGGATCCGGAAGCGAGTGAAAGTGTTATAAAGATGAGAGTGAAGACTTAGGAAGTTAAAGTGTCTAGATTGAGTCAATGTAATTTTCCTATTTCTTGAGTCTAGTAAAATGGAAATCAAATTAGTGATTGTATCTTGAATATTGATCATTTATGAAATAAAGTTGGAGTTTGAATATTGTTGTGCAATTGCATTTATTTATGTGATTGTCTTGCGCTCTGATTGATTCTTGCTTGCAAGAGGCTTACCATGCCGGCTGTTTACGCTCCCCGAGCGAGTCTTCCACTGTAATTAAAGGCTCGGGGCGTGACAACCTTGATGTCGCTCCGACGGTGCCGAAACCCGCGTTTTGGTGCTGTCCGGACGGCGCGATCTGCTGGTTCGTGGGGCCCACGTTCTGCGCAGTTCTCTGAACCTGGCGGGGTGGGTCCCGCTGTGATGGTGACACCTGGTGGCGCGCTCCCCTGGATGGCGACCGAGCTGGAACACCAGTCGGAGGCCGGGTGGCTCCGATCTTCACTTGTCGGAGTTACTGTCCACGGATCTGAAACTCAGTTTCAGACCTGCGCGCTCCAACGACAGAAGCTGCTGCGACCAGCACCGACGTCGGATCGATGCGAAACCGGCGCCGTTGGAAAGCTCTCTCGAAATCCTTTAACCCTCTGTGACTCCAGAAAATTTGTTGGGGCTGTACTTCTGATGGGGGATTTTAGAACCGAACTGATCTCTGTTTCAGATCTGGCCGGGCAGAAGTGAACTTTCCTGAGAGTTGGCATTGACCGTGATGTAGACCTCCGATCTAGATGTTCAGCTCTTCATGAAACTTGTAGAGGGGAGAGAGAGGAAAATGGGGATAGTTGTTTTGAAGGATTTGGTGGAGATTTGACTGGGGAACAGTATTTATTAGCACCGGGTGGTCGGATCTGGACAGCAGAGACAGATCTGAGTTTTGGATCTGACAGTGATTTTTAAAAATAGGTAGAAGACTCAAGAAATTCCACGAAAATTCATGGGTGATGGGGGTGGTGGACAGAACCTCCAATAAAAATATCAAGTCATTTAGATCAGGGGAAGGTGGGTTCATGAACGTTATATTTGGTTTTTGGAAAACTGGACAGGCTGCAGGCAGATCTGGAAGGAGTGGGAGAACGAAAATGGAAAACAAATGCTAGAAGCTCCAACAATTTTTCTGGGACGTGGGTTGAACGTATAAAACTCACCCTGAAAGTTTGGGCTCCAGAAGATCTCGAGGTTGGGAGCATAAATTCTGGGAAGAAGGGGCTGTCCTGGGTGGACAGAACTCCGGCGACGATGGCAGTGGTGCGATGGCGGCACGATGGCGGCGGCGACGACGATCTTCACACCTGATAGATGAGGCTTCACACCTCTGATTCACAGCATTCCCAGCTGCAGAAGGGGGAGAGAGGAGAGAGATAGGGGGCGGCCCTTGCTCCTTTGGAGGAAAATCTGATTTTTCTTCTCATTAATTGTCATCAAAATGAAAACACATGCTAATTGTCTGAAATACCAAACGACACTAATTAACCCTAGATCTAGAATTGGGAGGGGTAAAAGAGGGAGTTCAAATGTATTTTCTCCCATGTGGTTTGGAACAAATAAAATAAGACTACAAATCCTAATTTAATATGATAAATGGGTGGCGCCCCCTTGACCTTCTTGCCTCCTTCTTGGACTTTGAATACCCATTGTCCCCCCCTTGGTCCAACTCTTCTAGAAGCCCACATTGGAAGGTTGACTGACCCCACATGGGCCCTAGAGATGAGGTGGATCAATGGGAGAGGGGTTAGGGGGCCCGCTAGACCCAGGTGGTCCCAAATTACAAATAAACCCCTCTTACAATCCGAATTACAATCCGAATAAAACTAAATAAACACACATTACACACAAATAAAATCCCCATAAATATGATAAATACTAAGACTCAAGGGGGAGACTCCAAACTGTCTCCGAGCGAGATGGAAGCCGATGTAGCCCGAGTGGTGCTCCGCGTACGGTACCGTCGGCTCGCCGGTTCGTGCTTCTCGCTCGCTCTGGTGTCTGCACCAATTCTCCCCAGGTGGGAGAAACTCGACCATGTCGAGTAAGGGTCTGCATCGCGCTGGTAGTTGATGCCCGCTCGACAGTCGTTGTTAAAATTGCCGTGCCACACAAATTTCAAATATTTATAACCGCACTCACTCACTTATGGATTTGAAAGCATGAGTATAATGGTAAGTACGGGTCGATCCCACGGGGAAGGAATTTAGTTATTTTTCTTAGTTGGAAAATATTCTTGTGTTTTGAAAAACCAACTTTTGGGTTTTGAGTGCGATTACAACTAACGGAAATGAAATTACAACTTGAAATGACAAGGGATAAGTAAATAAAATTTAGCCAATTGAGTGAAGAACGTCGTCGTTTCCACGTCGAGCCTTTGATGATGATCGTTCCGCCTAGGAAGTCGACGCCATGAGAGGATTTGAAGAAGAATCACCGCTTCGGGTATGTTTGAAACACTTAAGAAGAACGGGTTTGCAGATAACAAGTTTGAAACTTTAAGGTGAAAACAAAACATAATTCAAGTGGAAATGGGGGTTGGAAGAAATGAAATAACTTGAAATCTGAATGGAATTAGAAAACGTTGAAAACATGAAAGTTGTAGAGAATTGAAAAAGGAAGAACTTTTATGAAGAACACAGAAACAGAAAATGAAAGGAAGATAAGGAAAAACTTGAAAAACTAGGACCTATTGGTTCGGATGAACAGTAATTGACAGAAAACCAGCACCTAGAAAACTTAATTCTAAAGCTCAAAAGAAGAGGAATCTGACAAAGTGCAAGAAGAATAAAACTTAGAGATACAAGAGAGGAACAACTCTTATGAAGAACTCAGAGTTATTTGAGGACTAGAAAGACTTCAAAATGAATGAATGGAAGAAGGTATCACCACGGATGAACAGTAAATGCACAGGACAGCACTTAAGAAAATGGGTATTAACTCTATGAATTTGGACGAATTTGAAGAAATGCTAAACATAGAAGTTGAAGAAAACGTAAAAAGGAACAACTTTTATGAAGACAAGAATTGGAAATGAGGATCACAATAATGAGAAATAAGGCTATGAAAAGACTGAATTCAAAATAAAACTTGTATTGCAATAAATTCAACTTACAAATTTGACTTCAAAAGCTTGGAAAAACACAACTTCAACAATCAAAAACTTCAGAAATGTAAAGAACTAACTTACATTACAAGTGCCCATAGCTAGCTCTCTCCCTAACTCCATCTAGTTCTAACTCTAACAACTAACTCACTTGCTAACTTCTCATTCAAGACCAATGCACCCTTTATATAGGGTTTACAAAAAAATACTCCAAACAAGTGTACCCAATTTTAGCCTAAAATGGTAGGCAGGTAGGTTCTGCCCACTTTGCCATTTTTTTCGGATTTTTCTGAATTTGTTTGGCATTTTTTTTTGCCTTTTTCTTCTCTCTTTCTCTCATTTTCTCTCTCTGCGGGCGCAACGCGCCGACTGGTTAGGCCGCCCACCTTAGGCGCCGCGTGGGCCCGCCGTGCGCCCGCTCCACCCGGCCGCCGCCGCGTGTCGCACTCTCGGCGCGTGCGCCGCGTGCCGCCTCTGCGCCCGAACCGCGTTGAGCGCGGTTCGCCCGCGCTTGCCACGCCGTCGCGCCACGACCCCCTTGCCGACCCGAGCCGCCTCCGCCAGCCGCGCGTGCCACGAGCCGACCGGCCCGCCTTCCTTCGTCCGCCACGCACCCCCCCCCTCGCTTCGCCCTCCGTCGCATCGTCGCCCGTGCCGGGCGGCGAAGGCGGGAAGGGGCGGGGCGGGGCGGGTTTGAACTTTTTATTTTTTTTATTTTTTTTGTTTTAATTTATATATATATATATATTATATATATATATCTATATATACTTAGAAATTTCCAAAAAAATAGCAAATAATTTTATTTTTTGTTCCAATTTTTTTTCTTTTCTTTTTGAACCAATCCTCGAGCTTTTGGCCCATTCAAAATATATGTTTTATTTTCTTTTGTTTTCTTTTTCTTGGAGCTTTCCTCGAACTGCGTGCCTGCATAAATACGTAAAAATTATCATAAAAATTTATTTAATTTTAAAAAATTAAACATTTGATACAAAATCAATAATAAGTGTGAGAAGTGTATATTGATCATAATTTAAGCTCATAAAAATGTGAATAATGATGAATTAACAAGGAAAAATACACACTTATCACACCCCCCAACTTACTCATTGCTAGTCCCTTAGCAATGTAATTAATGAAAAATTTAGGACCAACAAGAGTTAAAAGATATTCAGGCCTCATTTTCAGTTCATCTTTCATAGAGTTAACTAAAGATCAGGACTCTGGAGTAATTACCACAGACTAGCCTTATGTCGGAAATTCAGGTACATGATCAAGAATCTAATCAAAATTCAGTAGCACTTGTGCATGTGTAATGCTAAGTCCACAGTGAAGACAATTGCATCCTCCATTTGCTATTCTGAACAAATGCCTTTCAATTCTGCACTTCTTACTTAGAGCGTTCAATGCACACTAGCTTTTTGTCTGCCTTATTGATATGTCCCTTTTGGGATCACTATATATATATATTTTTTTTCTTTTCTCCTTTTCTTTTTCCTCTTTTTTTTTCTTACACACATGATGCTGCACTACCCTTCACTGTTTTACGCGAACCTCAACACGTCTTAGGTGAAGTAGGCCCGGTTCCACAGATCCAAGTTCCCTTTTCCTTTTGACGCGAACCTCAACACGTCTTAGGTGAAGTAGGCCCGGTTACTCAGAATCGGAGCATTTTTCATGGTGCTTTATTTTTTTCTCATACTTTTCTATGGCAGAAAGCTTCTAACATATTTCTTCTTCAGAAAATGCAGAATATCAGACAGTCTGTCTAAAATAACAGAAGGCTTGTCCTTCTTGTTTCATTAGCGTGCAACGTGATTTTATTTTTCTTTGAAAGTGCATCTAAACTTTAAAGAGATTCTTTAAATCAGTTTTCCATGGCTAGAGTAAATAAATTATCCATCATCCGATTCTCTAGTCATTTCCATTCTAGAATCACTTTTCATGCGACATGAATCAAGAAATTCA
This sequence comes from Amorphophallus konjac, assembly GCA_022559845.1. Classification (NCBI taxonomy): domain Eukaryota; kingdom Viridiplantae; phylum Streptophyta; class Magnoliopsida; order Alismatales; family Araceae; genus Amorphophallus; species Amorphophallus konjac. The sequence continues at coordinate 116,308,492 of CM040126.1, forward strand.
ACTTGGGAAAAACTGTTGTTTCACATGACAATTCAAGAAAGTAAAAAAAAAAATTGTTGAAAGTGTTATTTTTGAAATTTTTGAATATCTCCCCCCCCAACTTAAATGACATTGTCCTCAATGGCATAAGCAGTAGACCGATCAGAGGACATGAAAAAAATAATTTGGTTGGGAAGGAAGGATACAACCTGATGGGTCGGGCGAAGTGATGAGAGCTTCATTGTGTTGTGGCCTGAGAACTGTAAAAGAAACACACTAAAACAAAACATCAAATCACAAAAATTGTGGGTGGCCTCCCAAGAAGCCATTTATTTGCACACCAAACTGTGAAAACGTTGGGCTGCCTCCCAAAAAGTGCTAAATTTAACGTCTTCAGCCAGACGCACTGTAGCTCAACAACCAACAAGTTGATTTTAAAATGAGCCACCACGTGATCTTGTCTTCCTTCAAATTCCAGCCCTTAATCCATTGGAAGACAAGAGTAGACATGTATGGACCGGGGCTAGAAAGAGGCAGGACTCGCACATGATTGTTTGTAACATTAACCCTGTGTGCGATCCAGTTTTCTGCTTTAGATATCAAAAAATGATCTATGGCCAATAATTTGTCAAGATCAAGGTATAACCCTTTCATAATATCAATCCATCGGTCCCTTTTACCTGTATCGTCCCTCCTGATGACCTCTTTATTGACTACTGCCTCCTTGGGAACTTGGTCATCAAACGGTGGCTTAGGGATAAGAGTGTCATGATTAGCCACAGTCTTCCCAGTAACAGCCTCATGTGTTAGAAGGGTACTAATCAACTTGTCTTCCTGATGGGGAGTTAAATCAAAAGTGAATATTGTTGGTCCATCCCCCTCAGGTCCCAGAATGTCATATGGAAGAGGCTCATCTGGCAGGGGTAGCACGAGCCCAGAATCAAATTGATCCAATGATTCAAACATGAGGGGATCGGGCTCAATGGGTAGATCAAATTTGAAAGTTTCTAATAAAACCCCTTTATTACACTCATCATTTATTCGAAAATTGTGAATCAAATTTCCCAAAAATGAAGTGGGAAGATCAAATGTAAATTGTTCCAGCTCGGCCCCTTCATCAAAGGTAAGATCAAATGGGAATTTTTCAAAAACGGAGCTTTCATCATACTCATCACTCACCTGAAGATTCTTAATCAAATTTTCCAACAATGGGGTTGATAGAGGAAATATAAACTTTTCGAACAAGGCCCCATCATCAAGTTCTTCCAAGGGAGGAGAATTAAGTTCCACTAAATCAACATGATTATTAATCATAAAGCAATCCTCCTCGACATGTAGATCCTCAATTAAGTTGTTTGGGCCTCTAATGTTCTCAGTGATATTCTCAATCTCAAAACATTCATAGAATGGGGTGATGATATCAATAGGATCATTTGTATTCTTTAATTCATCCCCTAATTCCGTCCCTTCCTTCATCATGGTATGGCTTGCGCACTCCCCCTCACTCCCAATAATGATATCTTGAGCCAAAATGCCAGGCATCGGATCATCATCATCATCATCATTCACGTATCGAGGGGGTTGGTTGAATATTGACGAAGGGTCATGGTAAGTAGACTGAGAGTACACGCTTTGAGCTTCAAAGTAGTGGCCCGGTGAATCACCCTTAGTATTGACATTGAGTCCGAAATCGGGGTGAGATGAGTTGAGATGAAGTTGAGTATACATGGGCTGCTCGTGAATTGCTTGGGGTAGAGGTGTAGACAAATGGGTTTGGATTGTTGAATCCAGCCAAGGCAAATTTGTGTGATTACTCCAGCCAAGATTATCATCATCTGCAACATGCTTGAGCTGAGAGAATCCTAGGGAATTTTGGACCTGTGCTTGGATGACGGGAGAGAGTCGGGCTATAGTAGGGCATTCACTCACATGGTGAGTGAGACTGGCACAGAATTCACACACTTCCATGAAAGTGTGGATTGGGTTTTCCGCCTGTTTGACATGTCCTACAAGTTGTTGATGAGATGAGATAGAGGCACGATTTATTGAATTTTCACTCAAAATCTCAAATAGATCATATGCCTCATCTTCACTTTTGCTTAAAAATGCCCCTCCACAATATATATCCACCATCTGCCTATCAAAATTGGATAACCCCTCATAAAATGTAAAGATAATTTGCCATCTGGCCAACCCATGATGTGGACATTGACTTACTAACTCCTTTAATCTCACCCAAGATTCATGAAGTTGCTCTCCCGGACGTTGAGTAAATCCTGTAATCGCCCTTCTCATCATGTTGGTTTGGCCTATGGGGTAAAATTTTTTTAAAAATTCTGACTGCATATCTTCCCAAGTCCTGATAATCTTTCGAAAACTCCTTAACCAACATTTTGCTTTATCTTTTAACGAGAATGGAAATAAAATTAATTTAAGGGCATCATCATTAAAATTCTGAATTTTGATCAGTGAGCAAACTTCTAGAAAATCATCTAGATGCCTATAAGGATTTTCATTGAGATTCCCATAAAAAGATGGGAGCATCTGGATGAGACTAGGGCGAATCTCATATTGATCAACGTGAATATCGGGGAGTTGAATACAGGTGAAGGGCTTGTAAGAAGAAGGATAAAAATGCTCCTTCATAGGCGTGGGTTTCCCTCCAAGATGAATGGCCGTAAAATGAAAATTTTTTTTACATTTTTTTAAGTATTTCAAATTATATATATATTTTTTTCAATTTTTTAAAACTTTTTTTATGCAAACACAAACAAGTTAACACAAATTATCCTAATGACCTAGATGCGACTCAGACCTATAAATGTGGTTTCACAAAGTGATTAAAATGAACTTAAATTCACCCTCAGTATGTCCACCGGCCAGGTAAGGGGTGGGGAAGTGGGAGGTTCCCCCTACTTTCGTAGGGACCTTATTATACAAAACCACAATCCCGCTTAAGGCGTTTGCCATCCGACCGTCTTGCCTTAGACACCAGTTTCCATAAGAGGATAAACCTAAATATCATAGGAATCACAGTGTGATCCTAGGGCCAACGTCTACTGGCTTTTATTAAGGTCTAGGTAATGCAGAGATGCAAGGAAATTGTGGTTTTCGGGCTAAGGGAGGGTGATGAAATCCCCACCTTATCTTGTTAGGGGTGTTGCCCTTAAAGTATTTTGAAATGAAATGCACACCACAATTTCAAACAAGGGGTTCTTTATGCAAAAATGAATGCCAGACTGAGATCAGTAGAACGTATCTTGCCCCTTGCGATCTTCAAAATGCAATGCAGAAATTAAACAAAGACAAATTCTAAGCTAAATGATGCATGACCTAGAGCATGAAAGTGTAGTTTCTACTCTTGCAATGAGGTCTTTATTTGGTACAAATGAAAAAAAATTTGTTTTGTTTTTGTTTTTAGTTAATGAACCTAACTAACCAGCATGAAAATTTTTCTTTTGTTTTGATTGTTTTTTTTTTATTTTTATTGAGTTTTCAAGAAATTTCAGATTTTTTGTAAAAAAATTTTCAGAAAGTGGAAAGATAGAACCTGTTTCTTGATTTCAGCCCTTTAGCACTGCTGCCGGGCTTTCAACAACGTTTCTTATCCTTGGAATTTCAGATTTGATCTTCCTTTTTTCGTTTTCCTGCACAAGTAAAGAAAGCAAAAATCAATATACAAATATACAAAGTAAACACAAGAGTATCCAACTATGAAAAGTATCTCCATCCCCGGCAACGGCGCCAAAAATTTGATGCCCGCTCGACAGTCGTTGTTAAAATTGCCGTGCCACACAAATTTCAAATATTTATAACCGCACTCACTCACTTATGGATTTGAAAGCATGAGTATAATGGTAAGTACGGGTCGATCCCACGGGGAAGGAATTTAGTTATTTTTCTTAGTTGGAAAATATTCTTGTGTTTTGAAAAACCAATTTTTGGGTTTTGAGTGCGATTACAACTAACGGAAATGAAATTACAACTTGAAATGACAAGGGATAAGTAAAGAAAATTTAGCCAATTGAGTGAAGAACGTCGTCGTTTCCACGCCGAGCCTTTGATGATGATCGTTCCGCCTAGGAAGTCGACGCCGTGAGAGGATTTGAAGAAGAATCACCGCTTCGGGTATGTTTGAAACACTTAAGAAGAACGGGTTTGCAGATAACAAGTTTGAAACTTTAAGGTGAAAACAAAACAGAATTCAAGTGGAAATGGGGGTTGGAAGAAATGAAATAACTTGAAATCTGAATGGAATTAGAAAACGTTGAAAACATGAAAGTTGTAGAGAATTGAAAAAGGAAGAACTTTTATGAAGAACACAGAAACAGAAAATGAAAGGAAGATAAGGAAAAACTTGAAAAACTAGGACCTATTGGTTCGGATGAACAGTAATTGACAGAAAACCAGCACCTAGAAAACTTAATTCTAAAGCTCAAAAGAAGAGGAATCTGACAAAGTGCAAGAAGAATAAAACTTAGAGATACAAGAGAAGAACAACTCTTATGAAGAACTCAGAGTTATTTGAGGACTAGAAAGACTTCAAAATGAATGAATGGAAGAAGGTATCACCACGGATGAACAGTAAATGCACAGGACAGCACTTAAGAAAATGGGTATTAACTCTATGAATTTGGACGAATTTGAAGAAATGCTAAACATAGAAGTTGAAGAAAACGTAAAAAGGAACAACTTTTATGAAGACAAGAATTGGAAATGAGGATCACAATAATGAGAAATAAGGCTATGAAAAGACTGAATTCCAAAATAAAACTTGTATTGCAATAAATTCAACTTACAAATTTGACTTCAAAAGCTTGGAAAAACACAACTTCAACAATCAAAAACTTCAGAAATGTAAAGAACTAACTTACATTACAAGTGCCCATAGCTAGCTCTCTCCCTAACTCCATCTAGTTCTAACTCTAACAACTAACTCACTTGCTAACTTCTCATTCAAGACCGATGCACCCTTTATATAGGGTTTACAAAAAAATACTCCAAACAAGTGTACCCAATTTTAGCCTAAAATGGTAGGCAGGTAGGTTCTGTCCACTTTGCCATTTTTTTTGGATTTTTTTGAATTTGTTTGGCATTTTTTTTTGCCTTTTCTTCTCTCTTTCTCTCATTTTCTCTCTCTGCGGGCGCAACGCGCCGACTGGTTAGGCCGCCCACCTTAGGCGCCGCGTGGGCCCGCCGTGCGCCCGCTCCACCCGGCCGCCGCCGGTCGCCGCTCGCGCGTGCGCCGCGTGCCGCCTCCGCGCTCGAACCGCGTTGAGCGCGGTTCGCCCGCGCTTGCCACGCCGTCGCGCCACGACCCCCTTGCAGACCCGAGCCGCCTCCGCCGGCCGCGCGTGCCACGAGCCGACCGGCCCGCCTTCCTTCGTCCGCCACGCACCCCCCCCCCCCGCTTCGCCCTCCGCCGCATCGTCGCCCGTGCCGGGCGGAGAAGGCGGGAAGGGGCGGGGCGGGGCGGGTTTGAACTTTTTATTTTTTTTTATTTTTTTGCTTTAATTTATATATATATAACTTTTTATAATATATATATATATACTTAGAAAATTCCAAAAAAATAGCAAATAATTTTATTTTTTGTTCTAAATTTTGTTCTTTTCTTTTTGAACCAATCCTCGAGCTTTTGGCCCATTCAAAATATAATTTTTATTTTCTTTTTCTTGGAGCTTTCCTCGAACTGCGTGCCTGCATAAATACGTAAAAATTATCATAAAAATTTATTTAATTTTAGAAAATTAAACATTTGATACAAAATCAATAATAAGTGTGAGAAGTGTATATTGATCATAATTTAAGCTCATAAAAATGTGAATAATGATGAATTAACAAGGAAAAATACACACTTATCAGTAGTGCTCCAGTAGGTCCAGATCTATCCGCTGTAACTCTCCACGGGTGATCCAAGTAGCCTCGGTGGCAGGTCACCCTCTCCATCGCACTAGGTAGCGCGGGTAGGATCCACTCCTAGTAACTGTCACCTGCTCATCCAGTATATGATCTATATGCTCTCGCTGTTGTGGAAATGTGGCTGGTGGTGGACACTCAGGTGTGGGATCACTCTCAATGGGAGGAGATGACTCGAAAGGCTCACTAGGGATCACCACTGGGTCCCTATATGCAACTAGATCCGACACATTGAAAGTTGAGCTTATACCATATTCCTTGGGTAGGTCCACAACATACGCATTGGATCCAACGCATTTCAACACTCTAAATGGACCGGCTCCACGAGCTTACAATTTCTTTATGGTTCTAGAGGGAAATCGTTCAGGTCTTACCCTGATCATGACATATTCACCCTCTTGGAACTCACGGTGGTGTTGATGGGCATCGGCTAACTCCTTATACCGTGCATTGCTGGCCTCAATGTGACACCGGATGTCGTCATGCAAACTCCTAACATGCCTAGCAAAAGACTCGGCAGACTCAGACGCTCGTGCATGAATGGGCAAGGGAACAAGATCCACTAGCTGCCTAGGCCTACGACCTGTGATAATCTCGAATGGACTCATATCGGTAGACCTGTTAACCGAATCATTATATGCAAATTTTGCCAGTGGTAATATGATATCCCAATCCCCTACACGGTCCCTGATAAGACACCTCAAAAGGTCACCCAGACTCCTATTGACCACCTCAGTCTGACCATCTGTCTGGGGATGATATGCAGTGGAAAACTTGAGGTGAGTACCCAACATATGCCACAGTGTCTTCCAAAAATAACTGGTGAACCTAACATCACGGTCAGACACTATGGTATGAGGCAACCCGAACTTGCACACCACATGAGTAAGGAAAAGGTGGGCTACCCTCGAAGCATCCGAAGTCTTCGAGCAGGGAATGAAAAGGGCCATCTTCGAGAACCGGTCAACCACCACATAGACCGAGTCATGCTTCCTAGAGGTACGTGATAATCCCAAAACAAAATCCATGCTAACATCATGCCACGGAGCATCAGGCATGGGGAGAGGCGTATAAAGGCTCGAGCTTTGCTTCTTCATTTTGGCCGTAGCACATGTACGGCACTGGGCCACAATATGAGTAACATCTCTCTTCAAACTTGGCCAATAAAATCTGTGCTCAATAGCCTCGATAGTCCTGTTCCGACCAAAGTGGCCAGCTAGACCTCCCGCATGTAGTTCCCAGACTAAGAAGTCTCGAACTGAAGTTCGGGGAACACAAAGTCTACCTCCTCGAAAGAGGTAACCCTCCTGAAGCACATAATCATCAAGGTCTCTCGAGGGTCCGGCCTGGACAGTCAACATAGGCCTCTCTCATCTTCTCTAACCCTATGACCTCGGCACTCATGGTAGTCTGGAGACATGCACGCTGACTCAAGGCATCAGCCACCTTGTTCTCCACTCCAGCCTTATGTTTAAGCACAAATGTGTACTGCTGGAGATATTCAACCCATCTGCTGTGACGCGCATTAAGCTTCTTTTGGGAATGGAGGTACCTCAAAGCCTCATGATCGGAGTACAAGACAAACTCCTGATGTAAAAGATAGTGCCTCCAATGCCTAAGAGCCTGGACAACTGCGTAGAATTCTTTATCATAAGTGGAGTATCGCAGTTTCGCGTCATTCAGCTTCTCACTAAAGTATGCGACGGGTGGGCCTCCTGACTCAATACACCTCCAATCCCTACACCCGACGCATCACAAGAGACCTCAAACACCTTCGAGAAATCTGGCAATCAAAGGATCGGTGTGTGGGTCATGCGCTCCTTGATGTCCTTGAAGGCAGCAGCGGCGGCCTTCGTCCATACAAAGATGTCCTTTTGAATACAGTCTATGATCGGGGCAATGACGGAGCTAAATCCGCGGATGAAACGACAATAGAACGTCGCGAGGCCATGGAAGCTGCGGACATCATGGACCTTATGGGGTTCCGGCCACTCAACAATGGCCCGAACCTTCTCCGGATCAGTGGAGACCCCAGTACTAGACACAATAAAACCCAAGAAGGTAAGGTGAGGTGTCATGAAGGCACACTTCGGTGGGTTCGGAAACAACTGCATGTTGCATCCCAAGGGTTTTGATGATGTCTCACACTATAAATCAATCTATTTTTATCTCTAGATCAATTCATTCTTGATCATTTAGGACAGTGTTGTTCATGCATTTGTGCAAGTCTACACATTGCTTGTAGACTACACAAAGTATGCACATGGTTACTTTGATGCTGCATCAAGTCTATACGTTGTTGCATCATGTGCTTCATGCATTAGCCAAGTTTGTACATCCGACTGTCTCATTCAGCATCTCACGCATTGCAAGTCTATACACTGTCTGCATTGCATGAGCTAAAGTCTATACATTGCATGCTACAAAGTCTGCACATCCCGTTTGCACTAAGTCTGTACATTATCTATCCATTCACGCATGAGACACTAAGTCTGTACATGGTCCTGGCGCTGGCAAAGTCTGTACATCGGCCTGGCGCTCGCAGAGTCTGTACATCGACTTGGCGCTGGCAAAGTCTATACATTCATGAGCCATGGCTGTATATCGTCTGCTGCATGCCACTTTAAGTCTGTACATGGTCTTGGCATATGCATTTATAAAGTCTATACATCCACCAGTTGATAGTTGGCCAAGTCTATACATTGTAAGACCAAGTCTATACAACCTTGTGCATGCATCGTCTCATGCATCATCTCTCTCAAAGTCTGTACAACGTTAGCCTACAGTGCATCGTCTCTCAAAGTCTGTACAGCCAGCTCCGTCTCACGTAGCATCTCATGCATATGCTAAGTCTATACATTGCAGCATGCATTGTCTCCAAGTCTGTACAGCATCTAGCGTCTCATGCAAAGTCTGTACATTGTGAATCCTTTGATTTGAAGTCTGTACATCGTGCATCTATTGATTCGAAGTCTGTACAGCATATGTTCTTCATATATTGTCAAGTCTGAACATTGCACATCATCAGGGTTGCCTTGATGCCGTAGAAAGTCTATACATTCTATTATGCTTGAAATTTGATGCCCATCAATAGGGGCGTCCGTTCTGAATCTGACGCCTAGGAAAGAGTCATCTTTTTGTTGTGCATCAATTTAATAAAGTCTAGACATCGTCTGGTTGCATATCACATAGTCTGTACATGATGCACTGTGTTCCCATGCTTTAACACTAGGCATTGCAAAGTATGTACATTAGTTGCACATTGCACTCCATGTCTATACATTGTTCATGCATCGTTCTCATCAAGTCTGTACATTGCTTCACAGCACGCCTGAGCACTCATCGTCAATGTACACACACTCCTATATGCTTTGTGCATTGTTTAAAAACAAGTCTGTACATAGCTCTCGCTTGGATACTAAGTCCATACACTCAATGCTGCATCATGTCTATACACGCCTTGTTCAAAACCTGAACTAACTAGTTGCATCCCTTTCTTCTGTTCCTGCAGATGATTCAGGCTGATGATTGGGCACGTGATCCGAGATTTCTCTGGAAAAGGAGGGCACGAGCCCTACTCACGCCACACGAGTGAAGTCATGGAATTCAGGTCAGAAGCCATATAAAAGGATGACCTCTGCGACTGAAAGAACAGAACTGGAGGAAAAGCTGAGAGAAATTTGTGCCTGAGCAGAAGAAGAATAGAGAGAGCCTCACGTTCCAGAGAGAAGACAGAGAGAAGAATTTGAAAGAGTTGATCTGAGTGAAAAGTATTTGAGAGAGAGAGAAGAGTCTGTCACTGTGAAGATCTGCTTCTTCGGAAACTACATTATTTTTTTGTTTTCAGAAATGATTGTCTTCATCGATTGTCTTGTTTTTTCTATTTTTCATTTCATCTTTCTTATTCCATCTTGTTACCCTCCAGTGTTTGGAGGAAGGGAGAGATTCTCCGGTTTCCCTCTGGGCTTCAGAGGAAGAGAGATCTGTGATATCTGGTTTGCCAGTGACGGGCTGTCACTAGCAGGTTCCCTCCGGTTTGGAGGAAGGGAGATTCATCTCCGGTTCTGATCTTGTGGGTAGCAAGATCAGGTGTCAAGCTTCTGTGGGTTGCAGAGCTTGGGTTGAGGGATTGGTTTCCCTTGGTGGATGTAGATTGTGGACTACAATCGAACCACCTTAAAAACTCTCTGTCTCTTCTGTGGTTTGTTTGTTACTTTTGTGTTGCACTTCCTCTGCTCGTCATTTTGCTTCACTGTGAACAACCCTCTCGATATCACTTACTTATTCTGTCTTGGTTATTGTCTGCCTTAGCTATTGCTTTCGCTGTATCTGAAGGGTTGAGAAACGGAAGTTGTGATTTACCGCTGTGTTTTTAATTTCTGGAGTGATCTATTCATCCCCCCCTTTTATATCACTCTTCGCTACGCATATCAATTGGTATCAGAGCAGGTTTGCATCATGTGGACCAACGGGCAAGGTAATCCTAATGGTCCTCGAAGTTTCATGCCTGAGGGTCAATCCATTCGTCGCCCTCCATTCTTTGATGGTAATAACTATTTATTCTGGAAAAATAGGATGGAGGTGTTCATCAGGGCACAGAGCCACAAGCTGTGGAGGGTAATCACTATAGGGGCATATGATCTGCCACCGAACGAGGACGAGTGGACAGATGAACATGTCAAGTTATCTTCACTCAACTGGACGGCCCTGAACATCATCCAGTGTGCTGTTCACCCAGACGAATACGCCCGCATATCAGCCTATAGGACTGCCAAGCGAATGTGGGATGAGCTGGAACTAATCTACGAAGGTACAGCTCAAGTGAGAGCCTTGAAGGTAAATCTCTTCACCTCTAGTATGAATTGTTTAAGATGAATCCAGAGGAGAATATCACTGAAATGTATGCCAGGTTGTCCTTGATCACGAACACTCTTAAGGGGCTAGGGAAAGAGATAGCTAAGGCAGATGTAGTCAGGAAGATTCTTAGATCTCTAACCCCAGCATGGCACACTAAGGCCATCGTGATAGAAGAGTCAAAGGATCTGATGACTTTGACAGTGAATGGACTCATAGGATCCCTCATGACCTATGAGATGAACTTTAAAAGAGGTGGTAAAGGAAGTGACAGGAAGGGCAAGAATATTGCTCTCAAGGCATCCCGCAACAAGGGTAGCAGCAGCAGTAGCTCCGAGTCCGATGGTTTTTCCGATCTCGATCAGGAGGAGCAGGCAATGCTCACTCGACAGTTCAGAAAATTTTTAAAGACTAAGGGGAAGACCTTTAGGAGAAAGAAGCCATACTCCTTTAGTAAGAACGTTGAATCTAGCAATAATAAGGATAGAAATACTAAGAGAATGACTTGCTTTCATTGCAACAAACAGGGACACATGAAAGGGGAATGCCCAGATCTCCAGAAGAAGGGTCCCTACTTTCAGAAGAAGAGCTCAAAGGTGCAGAAAAAGAAGAAGGCACAGGCAATGGTCTGCATGTGGAGCGATGAGGAAGAAGATCCAGAAAGCACCTCCTCGGAAGAAGATGAAGAAGGAATTTGCCTAATGGCAAATAGCGAAGAGGAGGTAACAAATGTCTTTGAAAATTTTCTATTGATGACTGGGAAGATGCCTATGCTGAATTATTAGATAAGTTCAATTCACTTAGTAAAGAGCATAGGGTTCTGAAGAGAAAATTCAATACCAATGTTGAAGAACAAACCCAAGTCTATAAGGAAAATCAGAAACTAAAAGAAGAACTAGAAGAAATGACTTCCCTAAGAAAAGAAAATGAAAAGCTCAAGGGAGAAAACCAGGAGAGTCACACCCAGCTCAACGAACTCAAAATCAAAATTGAAGAAAGCTTGAATGAAAATAGAGTGATCTCAGAGAAATATGAAGCTGTTAAGATAGTGAACGATGAACTTCAAAAAATTCTGAGTCTCTTCAAAAAGAGCTGGAAGATAAACAGAAGGTTTTGGAAAAATTTGTCCAAGGAAAAACAAGTCTGGATGCTATACTAGGGACAAGGGTTAACTTCAACAGGGAGGGTCTAGGCTATGACCCAACTAACAAGAGACCCTTTCAATTTAAAACCACCACCTTCTGCCCAGAGAAGGGAAAAGAGAAGCTGGACACACCATCCAGCTCAAATAGCAGTCAAGGAGCTCAACGTCCGAAAGAAGATTTAACAAACAATGATGGTCGACCATTTAAAATGGGAATGAATTCTGTGAAGAACTTCACTAAGCCCACTCACCAGAACATAAATGGTAGATGGACCAAGCAAGTGGATCAGAATAAAAGCTAGAATTACCATAAACAGATGGGTCCAAACAGGACCTACTGGAGAAATAACTATCATCCTCAAAAATCTGTTAATCAACAAGCTCACAGGAGATATTCCAGGAATGGGAAGCCCAATGACTGGAATAGAGTTTACTTCTCCAGACCAGCTGGACATAACCCCAGTTATAATTTTAATAAACCCGAAGTAAAGGTGCCAGAGAAAACCATGTTGAAGCAGATCTGGATTCCTAAACATCTGCTTACAGATTTGAATAATGTCTTTGGACCCAACTCATCTTGGGTTCCAAATCATTTTGCTTGATTTTGATTGTGTAGATCTGCCTGGCAGTTGAGAACAACAAGTGGTACCTCGACAGTGGCTGCTCCAGGCACATGACAGGAGACCGATCCAAGTTCAGCAAGATAGAGATGAAGGTAGGGGGTCTGGTCAAGTTTGGAGGAAAGAACAGAGGTAAGATAATTGGAGTTGGCACAGTAGGTAAGTCTTCCACAAACTCCATTGAAAAAGTTCTACTTGTGGAAGGTCTTCAACACAACCTGATTAGCATTAGTCAATTATGTGACAAGGGTCACAGGGTTGTGTTTGATGATAACTCATGCAAAATTTTTAAAATAAATTCTGATGTGGTTAAATTTGTAACCAATAGGATTAATAATGTCTACATGATAGACTTGGATGCTGAATCTGAACCTAATCTTTGTTTATCTGCTAATTCTGAAAGTGATGCTTTTGAATGACATAGACGTCTAGGCCATGCTAGTTTCTCTACTTTAAATAAATTGGTCAAGCATGATTTAGTTAGAGGCATGCCTAGAATTAAGTTCAATTCTATTTCAAAATCATGTGATGCATGTGCTCTAGGCAAACAGACCAGGAATTCTTTCAAGCTAAGATCTGAGCCATTGTCCTCTAAACCAATGGAACTTCTCCATATGGACCTCTTTGGTCCTACTAGGACTTAGAGTCTTAATGGGAATAGGTTTGGCTATGTGATCATTGATGACCACTCTAGATTTTCATGGATCTTTTTCTTAGCCAATAAAAGTGATGCTTTTCAAAAGTTTAACCAGTTTTTCAATAAGGTCAAACAAGAAGGAAAATACAAGATTTGTACAATTCAATCTGACCATGGGGGTGAATTTTAAAATTCCATGTTTTCTGATCTTTGTGAAAAAGAGGGACTAACACACAGGTTTTCTTCTCCCAGGACACCTTAACAGAATGGAATTATGGAGAGAAGAAATAGAACTATTGTGGAGATGGCCCGAACCATGTTGATTGAGAGTCAATTACCAAAGAAGTTCTGGGCAGAGGCGGCCAATACAGTAACTTATATAATCAACAGTGCCATGGTAAGACCTATTCACAAGAAAACACCCTATGAGCTACTAAAAGGTAAGAAACCAAACTTGGTTCATTTCTGAATTTTTGGAGCTAAATGCTTTATTCATAATAATGACAAGAAAGATTTAGATAAGTTTGAAGCTAAAAGCTCCCATGGAATATTTTTAGGATACTCTGAAGTGTCAAGGGCATATAGGGTCTTTAACAAAACAGACTAGAAAGTTGAAGAGTCTCCACACATCCTTTTTAGTAATGAGAAAGGTGTTACTAACATTAACAATATTGACAGGGATTCCAATCACGATGGGGATTTCCTAGAAGACCAAGAAGAAGAGAAGACTCAGCAGAGTGGAACATCCAATCCTCCCAACCAGGAAGGGCCAGAAGAAACAGGTGAGTCTTCAATAAATGTTAGACTTCTTAAAGATCATCCGATAGATAATGTCATAGGCAACCCTGAAGATCCTCTTCGGACTAGGTCTCATTTTAGGAATGTTAATAATCAAGACCTAATTGCTTTGGTCTCACAAATTGAACCCAAATCAGTACAAGAGGCCTTGGCTGATCAATCTTGGATCAATGCTATGTGTGAGGAATTAGGTCAGTTCGAAAGAAATAATGTCTGGGAGCTTGTTCCAAGACCAGAAAGTGTTAATATCATAGGAACTAAGTGGGTGTTTAAAAATAAAATGAATGAAGATGGAATCATTTCCAGGAATAAGGCCAGACTAGTAGCCAAGGGCTACTATCAGGAATTTGGAGTTGACTTCGATGAATCCTATGCACCTGTTGCTAGGATGGAAGCAATAAGAATTTTGCTAGCTTTTGCATGTTCCAAGAATATAAAACTCCAACAAATGGATGTTAAAAGTGCCTTCTTAAATGGAGTCATTAAGGAAGAGGTTTTTTTTGAACAACCCCCTGGATTTCAATTCTCTCCTCAACCTAACCAAGTTTTCAGGTTAAACAAAGCCCTGTATGGTCTAAAGCAAGCTCCTCGAGCATGGTATGAAAGACTGACTGAATTTTTGATCAGCAAGGGCTACAACAGAGGTAAGGTTGATCAAACTTTATTTACCAAGGGTACAAATAAAGATCTCATCATAGTTCAGGTATATGTATATGACATTGTGTTTGGATCAACTAGCTATGAACTATGTGATGAATTCTCTAAAATGATGTCTGCTGAATTTGAGATGAGTTTGGTCGGTGAACTAAAGTACTTTCTTGGCTTGCAGGTACAACAGTTAGAGGATGGATGCTTCATCAACCAGACCAAATACACAAAGGAACTATTCAAGAGGTTTGGTATGAACAACCTGAAGCACATTACAACACCCATGGGTACCAATACGTCATTGGATGCAGATGAGACAGGTAAAGAAGTAAATGCTAAGCTCTATCGAGGTATGATTGGATTTCTACTTTACTTGATAGCCTCTAGACCTGATATACAGTTCAGTGTAGGTATGTGTGCAAGGTATCAGTCTAGACCCACTGAATTACATTTAGCTGTAGTGAAAAGAATTTTCAGATATTTGTCTGCTACACACTCTCTTGGTCTACGGTTTCCTGCTTCACACACACTTGATTTAGTTGCATACACAGATGCAGATTATGCAGGGTGTAAACTAGATAGGAAAAGTACTAGTGGTCACTGTGAATTTTTGGATGGGTGTTTAGTGTCTTGGGGTTCCAAGAAACAACATTCTGTGGCCCTCTCCACTGCATAGGCTGAATATGTGGCTGTAGGGGGTTATGGTACACAAGTCATTTGGATTAAACACCAGCTTCAGGACTATCAAGTAGACATGGGGTGCACACCTATCTTTTGTGATAATACCAGTGCCATCAATCTTGCCAAGAACCCTGTTTTGCATTCCCGCACCAAACACATAGAGATAAGGCATCATTTCATAAGAGATGAGGTTTCTAAGAACAACTTTGAACTGATTCATGTAGGCACTGCTAATCAGATTGATGACATCTTCACTAAACCTCTGGACAATGAAAAATTCACTACACTGAGAAGAGAATTAGGCTTATTCAAGTTGTCTTAATTGTTAAGTCTGTTCCTATTGTGAGGGGGAGTTCTGTGTGTCTGATGGTTAGCTTTCTGTAATGCTATGGTTAAGGGGGAGCTGGTTGAGCTGTGAGAAGGGGAGTTCTTTGACTGATTCAAAAAGACTGACCAGATGTGTGTCATTGCTGGTTCTCATGACTGAACTAGTGTGGTTCTCTCAGACAGTAGAATCTCACTCATCTCTTAAGTCTATAAGTCTGTGTTACTAAACTCCAGCTAGAATCTTTCCTCTAGTAGTCTATCAGAGATCCAGATTAATTGTATAAAGTATATCTTCCTACATTGTCAGTGATTCTGGTTCAGGCCAAAACCTGTATGTTTTGATATCTGACTAAAACAACTTGAAATCTAGACTTCAAGATTCACTTCAAGAAATAGTCCTTCTGGTATTGTTTTCAATCATTCCATCTCCTCAACACAAGGGATAAATTGAATGAACAAAGGTCCTGATTTGGTCACTAAGAAACTGGGAGCTTCATCAATGAAATGAAGTTTTTCTCCTATGTCATGAGGTGTCAAATGCTTAACGAAAAAAATAATGACATTAATATTCTGACCATCACAGAGCAATGGTGGCTAGCTGGTGAGTAACTGGGGACTCTGGCCTCTAATCAAGGTGTTTCCTCATGTCAAAAGCCCCAGTTACTAACTCTGTTCCTTTAAAAAAAAAAGAGGAGGTAATGAGGTACTCACACTGAGTAACTAGGGATTCAGGCCTCTAATCAAGGTGTCTCCCTAATGTCAAAAGTGTGAATTACCAACTTACTCATTGGTCTTCTTGAAAATCACCTCAAAATCCCTTGTCTTTACAAGTTAATGGATTGCTTGTCCTCAATACCTTGAGTACACCTTCTCTGATTTTGTCTCTTGTTGTCTTCTAGGATAGTTGCCTGTTTAGCTAAATCATGCCATACTTGTTAACTCCTGTTCTAAATCATATACTATGTCTGTAGCAACCCTGATAAAATATTAATAATAATAAAGATTTAAAAAAATAAATCAAATAAATAGATAAATAAAATAATATAAAATAACGCCTCGGATAAAGGCGCTATTTAAATTATAAACGCCTCTAGTTAAGGCGTGACTCAAGAAGTGACGCCCTCATCAAACGGCGTCAAATTCCAACGTCAAAAAGGGTAAGCCAAGAAACGCCCTTAGCTTGGGCGTGTTTTAAAACGTGAAACGCCCTTACTCAAGGCACTTCTTAAGAAACGACCTGAACCAGGTCGTCAATTCAAGAATCGACGCCCTGACCGAAGTCGTTAATTCCATTTGTGTCCCGTTCGAATCCAGATCTTATCCAGGGTAATTGATAAGCATTAGAAAGAGTTCAAATGTGGTAATGACTCTATCATGGAAGTATTACTTCCACACAATCACTAACCCTAATAGGATTTCCAAAATCCTATAAATAAACTGTTCGATCCAACCCTAAATCTATTTGGACGGACGACTGCTACAGAGGTATGTGAAGAACCAATAGTTCTTCTTATTCCTTGTTTGTTCTGTTCCCTTTTCTTATGTACGTAGCACATGAAGAATTAACGATTCTTCATCCCTTCTTACAGGTTAAGAAGCTCCTACGAAAGAACCAGGTAATGTTCTTTCTTCCTTATCCTCTCGTTAGGTAGTTGAAGAAACTAATATATGTTTCTTCTTTCCTGTAGGATCTACAGCAAAATTGACAAAACCAAGAACATGTGTTCTTCATCGAAAACGAACTCCTTCTTAAAAGGATTTTCTTCCTCCTGCTGCTACTGCGGTTGATTGGTTGCAGTGGAAGTTTCAGATCTTTCAAACCATTCGTCAGTTCAATCATATTAAGGTAGGTTTTCTCAAGTTACTGTAGCCCAAATGAAATTAATGGAAGATATATATATATATATAAGCATGTCATGCATACGGTTATTATAGTTTCCATGCGTTTTTTGAAATATTTTGAAAGAGACGCCCCTGTCAAGGGCGCTAATTTACAAGACACGACCCTGCCCAGGTCGTCAATTTAATATTTGACGCCCTGTACTCAGGCGTTAATTTCACTTAATCATGAATTAACCATGTTAAGAACTGATTATATATGAAATCCTGATTACATTAATACATGATCCTCTGTCCTCAACCCTACTGATTTTATTATCAAGATTATATGATTGTTATCCTTGATTATCGTGCAAATCGTGCTTTCTGATATTTATTGAATTCACGACCTGTACAAAGTCATTTTTCAACTGTTAACGCCCCATCATAGGGCGTGAATTGAAAGGAAACGCCTCCTCCTAGGGCGCGTATCTGTTAAATTCCTGAAAAATATATATTCTGCAAAATAGAATTTAATGATAACGCCCCTGCCCAGGGCGCGTTTTTGATAATTTCTGAAATTAATTATATCCTATCCAATATTGTGAATAAAAAGGACGCCTTCTGGTATAGTCGTCAAATCGTGAAGAAACGCCCTGCCCAGGGCGCGTTTTAGATAAATTATTGAAATATTGAAATTTTGCAAATATGGAAAATAGATAAACGCCCTTCTGTTAGGCGTTAATTACTTGATAAACGACTCTGCTTAAGTCGTTACTTTACTGTAAAACTGATTTTCCACTGTTTCTGTTAACCGATGGTTTCATATGTTATATAATATATATATCGGCACTATTCTCCATTCCGTGAGTATAGTCCCACGTTTCGCGATTGTTTTATCGATCACACTCAATTCTCGTTGACATACAAGCTCTCCATTGGACATTCCGTTCCTTTGGACTAGCGAGTTAGTCATAGAGACCTCCGTAAGACTCCTCGTAGCCTTGGATTCCCTCAAGGCCGACTGAGCTGGTTGTACCCTAAAAACCCATTACACCATTGATGCCATGTCACTCTAAAGAAACATGGTATACCGGCCCTTATGATTATACAAAGAGTATATCATAAGAAATTCTTAATGGGATGATGATATCATGCCATATCATGTCATTCTTGTAAACCTCAATTCTATGATAAGAATAAGGGTATCTTACCTTGATATAATGTTCATGTGGACTTCAATTCTATATATAGAATGTCCATATTGATTTGTCATGCTACCCAAGTCAAGGGAACCATATTCTACCTAGTTTTATCGAGATCGGGATTATACCGTTATTATCGCCATTCTATGTCCTTTGTCATATTTTTAGACTCCATTCTGTCAAAGTTGTCATACACGTCTACAAGCTTGATTATTGAAATTCTATATTGGCTATATAAACAAGAGTGGATGTCAAAATACATGATAAATGCCTGCGCATATAGGGCCCGATCTGGTCCTGGGAGGAGCACCCGAAAGTACTTGTGCCCATGGGAGTTAAAATGATAAGGTATCTGGCATTATACCGAGTACTTGACTTGCTTGATTGGACATTCCATACACATCTTGTACTTGAATCGTACTTGACATGAAATGAAATGCGTGGCCCGAAAAAGGGTAATTTACTTGCTTGCTACATGATAGCCAAAGTTCTTGACATGACTTGTTAAATGTACTTGCTTGAATATCTCAAATGTCTTGATTATCTTATTGAAAGTTCATGATTTGTTCATCTTATTTCCTTGATATTACATTCTCTCTATCTTGTCGTTTTATACGAGCATGCATAGCTTATTACATTCATGAAAGATGTAATTACTTAAACCCCTTGCTAGTACTTGAGATATAATTTCCTACTGAGCGTTCGCTCATTCCGTTTGTCCCTTTTACTTTTCAGGTAAGTCCGACGATGATGGAAGTCAATCGGATGGGAATGATCAAGAGTGAAAGTGATAGAGCTGCTCAAGTGTCAATTAGTCTTTTCTATAGTTTCTTGAGTCAACTATGTACTTTTCCTTTTTATTTAACAGAGTATTGGATTTGTAATAGCCTATTAATAATAAAGGTTTGGGTTATCTTGCTATTTTGCGCATCTCTGTCTTTGTGTCGAATACACGACCACTCTGATTGACATGATTGATATAAACTCGTCACGCGTCTCCGGGTATCTTCCGCGCTCGGGGCGTGACAGTTTTTGTGGTATCAGAGCCTAAGGTATTCAATTCCTAGGAAAAACCTAAGTCCAAGGATAAGTTGAACGTTTAACCAAGTGAGATTGGGTAGAACCAAGGGTTAAGAGTCAATAAGTCTTTTAATAAGATCACAGTGGTATAATACTAATATAGTTATGGTAATTGTAGGATAATGGCTGCCGAACGTGCTCAATGGTGCAACATGTAGCGTACCCTTCAAGGAATGACTCAAGTGCTACAACAGGTAGCACAGGGTGGTGCTCCACGAGCTGGAAACTTACACCAAGCCTTTAAGAGCATGAATCCCCCCGAAGTTTATGGGATCGACCGATCCGGACGATGCCGAGCATTGGGTTCGGGAGACTGAGCGTATATTCCGTGTTATGTAATGCACGGATCAGGACAAAGTTCTATTAGCTACATTCCAGTTAGAGAAAGATGCTAGATGCTGGTGGGAGTCTATTGAAGCAACCATCGACCCTACTCAAGTAACATGGGAAGAATTTGTGGAATACTTCAATGTTAAATATTTCTCGGACCGAGTCCAAGAAAAGAAGGCTGCAGAATTCGCTGCATTAAAGCAACGATCTTTATCATTAGCAGATTATGAAGCTCAGTTCTCCAGGTTGTCTAGATATGCTAAGCATCTTATTAGCACGGAGAAGATGAAAGCCCGTAGATTTCTTAATGGGCTTAGGCCCCACTATATTACTCAACTGGCGCCTATGGACATCCAAGTTTATTCTGAAATAGTGCGCCGAGCTCAATTACTTGAAGATGCCACGGAACTATCTGATAGGATCCGTGGAAAAGACAAGAAGGAGCAAGTTACAGGTTCGGGTTCTTTTAAACCCAACTTTAAGAAGAGGCCTAGTAATGGAGGTCCTTCCTCTCAAGATCAAAAATTCAAGAAGACCAAGCCCTTCTCTATCACCACTACACCTTCAAACGTAGTGTGCAAGCATTGTGACAAGGCTGGTCACAAGACCGAAGAATGCTAGAGGAAATTAGGAGCTTGTCTCCGTTGTGGGAGCCGCGAACATCGGATTCCCGATTGTCCATTAATGAATGACCAAGCCAGTGATGGTAAACGCCCGGTGACAAAGAACGCTCGACTTCATGCAATAAAGGAGACCGAACAAGAAGAAGGTGGACTGGTAGAAGGTACATTGAAAATTTGTTCCAAAAGTGCTTATGTCTTATTTGACACGGGTGCATCGCATTCCATTATTTCTAAGAAGTTTGCCGACCCGTTACCGTTAGAACCAGAATGGATAAAAATAGTTCTAACTACTCCTCTTGGAAGCGAAAATGATATTACTCATCACTACCAAAACTGTGAGATAATGGTTCAAGGTAGGAATTTACCTATAGATCTCATATGCCTCGATCTAAAGGAGTATGATGTTATACTAGGAGCGGACTGGTTATCCAAATACCAGGCAACGGTTGATTGCCGCAATAGCCAAATTGCTTTCAAAGATTTTCCAGAATTAGTCTTTACTCGCCCCAAGAGTCGGAGCAAATCCCCTCTTATTTCGGCTCTTCGAGCAAGTAAGCTCGTCAGGAAAGGATGTGTATCCTTCCTTGCTTTTGTCACTGTTAAAGAAGCTAAGGAAACCAAGATAGAAGACATTCAGGTAGTGCAAGAATTTCCAGACATATTTTCGGAAGATTTTCCGGGATTACCCCCTCAAAGAGAAGTGGCCTTCACCATCGACTTAGTCCCTGGTGCTGGTCTGGTTTCAAAGGCACCCTATAGAATGTCCCCTGCGGAACTCAAAGAGTTAAAAGAGTAATTAATGGAACTAATTCGAAAAGGGTTTATTAGACCAAGTACTTCCCCGTGGGGAGCACCAGTCTTATTTGTGAAGAAGAAGGACGGATCCATGAGATTGTGCATCGACTATCGACAGTTGAATCATCTCACTATCAAGAACAAGTATCCACTGCCGAGAATCGATGAGTTATTTGATCAGATTTCAGGATCCAAATATTTTTCCAAAATTGATCTCAGGTCGGGATATCATCAGTTAAGAATCAAGGATGATGACATTCACAAGACCGCATTCAGAAGCAGGTATGGCCATTACGAGTTTGTTGTTATGCCTTTTGGACTAACAAATGCCCCTGCTACCTTTATGCAGTTAATGAATAGCATATTCAGGCCCTATCTAGATCAATTCGTGGTAGTCTTCATTGATGATATATTGATATATTCCAAGACTAAGGAAGAACATGAAGAGCATTTGAGGATTGCATTGCAAGTCTTGAGGACAAATCAATTATATGCAAAACTCAGCAAGTGCGAGTTCTGGCTTGAAGAAGTAGCTTTTCTCGGACATGTCATATCCAAGGACGGTTTATCTGTAGATCCGTCAAAGGTTGAAGCTGTTAGAAATTGGGAAAAACCAACCAATGCTAGCGAGATCAGAAGTTTCTTAGGTCTTGCAGGATATTATCGGCGATTCATCAAAGACTTCTCCAAGATCGCCGTGCCCCTTACAAGATTAACTCGTAAGGAGATCCGATATGAATGGAGTGAGGAATGTGAAAGAAGTTTCCAAACTCTCAAAGATCATCTCACCTCAGCTCCGGTGTTAGCTCTACCGATAGAAGGAGAGAAATTCGAGGTCTACACAGATGCTTCTGGCATTGGCCTCGGATGTGTCCTAATGCAACAAGGAAAGGTCATAGCATACTCTTCACGTCAACTGAAGAAGCATGAGGAGAATTACCCCGTCCATGACTTAGAACTGGCCGCGGTGGTATTTGCCCTAAATATATGGAGACACTACTTATATGGAGTGCAGTTTACTGTATACTCCGATCACAAAAGTCTCAAATATCTATTTTTACAAAAGGAGCTAAACATGAGACAAAGACGCTGGCTAGAATACCTTAAGGACTTCGACTTCAATATACAATATCATCCTGGAAAGGGTAATTATGTTGCTGATGCCCTTAGTCGAAAGCCGAGAGCAATGATAGCCAATTATATGATACAAGAATGGAGGTTGCTAGAACAATTCTCCGAGCTCAATATAAGCTTGGACAAGGAAGCCAAATTTGTCACCTTATCTCATGTAAGCATACAGTCAGATTTATTATCTGAAATACAAGCACTTCAGGATGATGATCCTATATTAGTGGAAATCAAAGGCAGAGTAGAAGGACAATCTGATTTTTCAACTAACTTCTGATGGAAGATTACTATTCAAAGGTAGAACTTGTATACCCGACTGTCCGAAATTAAAGAAGAAGATCTTAGATGAAGCACACCGATCAAGGTACACTATTCATCCAGGATCAACCAAAATGTATCAAGATGTAAAGAGGAACTTTTGGTGGCCTAATATGAAAAGAGAAATAGCGGACTATGTATCACGCTGTCTCACATGCCAACAAGTCAAGGCAGAACACCAAAAGCCTGCTGGTAAACTTCATCCTCTAGATATTCCTAAGTGGAAGTGGGAGGATATTGGTATGGATTTCATCATGGGTCTATCTAAATCAAAAGGAGGACATGATGGAATCTGGGTTATCATTGACCGATTAACTAAATCGGCACATTTCTTGCCAATAAAAAGCCGATGGTCAATTGATGTGCTAGCTGCACTATATATCAAAGATATAGTCAGGTTACATGGAATTCCTGTCTCAATCGTGTCTGATAGAGATCCCCGTTTCACTTCTCATTTTTGGAAGGAATTACAACATTCGTTGGGAACAAGGCTCAACTTTAGTACTGCTTTTCACCCACAAACGGATGGTCAGACCGAGAGAGCTAATCAAGTTGTTGAGGATATGCTAAGAGCTTGCATCATTGACTTTGGTGGAAGCTGGCATGAACATTTGTCACTAGTGGAATTTGCATATAATAATAGCTACCAAGCTAGTATCCAAATGGCACCTTTCGAAGCTTTATATGGAAGGAGTTGCCGATCACCCTTATGCTGGAACGAAGTTGGAGAGAAACAACTGTTAGGTCCAGACATGGTAAGGGATACAACTGAGAAGATACAAGTAATCAGAGAAAGATTGCAAGTTGCTCAGACAAGACAAAAGGCTTATGCTGATACAAGAAGAAGAGATCTTGAATTCCAGGTTGGAGATCATGTATTTCTTAAAATATCGCCTGGACGTGGCATACGAAGATTTGGTGTTAAGGGCAAGCTTACGCCAAGATTCATCGGACCTTTTGAGATACTCGAAAGAGTTGGCGAGGTTGCTTATCGCATTGCATTGCCTCCTCAATTGTCCGAAGTACATAATGTATTTCACATATCTATGTTGAAGAAGTATGTACACGATCCATCTCATATTATTGAACATGGAGATCTGGTGATCCAGAAAGATCTCACATATGAACAGAAGCCTATGAAGATCTTAGATCGTGAAATACGAGCTCTAAGGAATAAGGTTATTCCCATGCTCAAGATGCAATGGAACAAGAATTCTGAACATGAAGCAACATGGGAGACCGAGGAATCTATGAAGAAACGATTTTCCGAGTTATTCTAAGAGGTATATGATCTACACTCTCCACGTATATACATATTATGCAATTGAATTTGGGGACCAAATTCTTTTAAGTGGGGGAGGGTGTAGCAACCCTGATAAAATATTAATAATAATAAAGATTTAAAAAAATAAATCAAATAAATAGATAAATAAAATAATATAAAATAACGCCTCGGATAAAGGCGCTATTTAAATTATAAACGCCTCTAGTTAAGGCGTGACTCAAGAAGTGACGCCCTCATCAAACGGCGTCAAATTCCAACGTCAAAAAGGGTAAGCCAAGAAACGCCCTTAGCTTGGGCATGTTTTAAAACGTGAAACGCCCTTACTCAAGGCGCTTCTTAAGAAACGACTTGAACCAGGTCGTCAATTCAAGAATCGACGCCCTGACCGAAGTCGTTAATTCCATTTGTGTCCCGTTCGAATCCAGATCTTATCCAAGGTAATTGATAAGCATTAGAAAGAGTTCAAACGTGGTAATGACTCTATCATGGAAGTATTACTTCCACACAATCACTAACCCTAATAGGATTTCCAAAATCCTATAAATAAACTGTTCGATCCAACCCTAAATCTATTTGGACGGACGACTGCTGCAGAGGTACGTGAAGAACCAATAGTTCTTCTTATTCCTTGTTTGTTCTGTTCCCTTTTCTTATGTACGTAGCACATGAAGAATTAACGATTCTTCATCCCTTCTTACAGGTTAAGAAGCTCCTACGAAAGAACCAGGTAATGTTCTTTCTTCCTTATCCTCTCGTTAGGTAGTTGAAGAAACTAATATATGTTTCTTCTTTCCTGTAGGATCTACAGCAAAATTGACAAAACCAAGAACAGGTGTTCTTCATCGAAAACGAACTTCTTCTTAAAAGGATTTTCTTCCTCCTGCTGCTACTGCGGTTGATTGGTTGCAGTGGAAGTTTCAGATCTTTCAAACCCTTCGTCAGTTCAATCATATTAAGGTAGGTTTTCTCAAGTTACTGTAGCCCAAATGAAATTAATGCAAGATATATATATATATAAGCATGTCATGCATACGGTTATTATAGTTTCCATGCGTTTTTTGAAATATTTTGAAAGAGACGCCCCTGTCAAAGGCGCTAATTTACAAGACACGACCCTGCCCAGGTCGTCAATTTAATATTTGACGCCCTGTACTCAGGCGTTAATTTCACTTAATCATGAATTAACCATGTTAAGAACTGATTATATATGAAATCCTAATTACATTAATGCATGATCCTCTGTCCTCAACCCTACTGATTTTATTATCAAGATTATATGATTGTTATCCTTGATTATCGTGCAAATCGTGCTTTCTGATATTTATTGAATTCACGACCTGTACAAAGTCATTTTTCAACTGTTAACGCCCCATCATAGGGCGTGAATTGAAAGGAAACGCCTCCTCCTAGGGCGCGTATCTGTTAAATTCCTGAAAAATATATATTCTGCAAAATAGAATTTAATGATAACACCCCTGCCCAGGGCGCGTTTTTGATAATTCCTGAAATTAATTATATCATGTCCAATATTGTGAATAAAAAGGACGCCTTCTGGTATAGTCGTCAAATCGTGAAGAAACGCCCCTGCCCAGGGCGCGTTTTAGATAAATTATTGAAATATTGAAATTTTGCAAATATAGAAAATAGATAAACGCCCTTCTGTTAGGCGTTAATTACTTGATAAACGACTCTGCTTAAGTCGTTACTTTACTGTAAAACTGATTTTCCACTGTTTCTGTTAACCGATGGTTTCATATGTTATATAATATATATATCGGCACTATTCTCCATTCCGTGAGTACAGTCCCACGTTTCGCGATTGTTTTATCGATCACACTTAATTCTCGTTGACATACAAGCTCTCCATTGGACATTCTGTTCCTTTGGACTAGCGAGTTAGTCATAGAGACCTCCGTAAGACTCCTCGTAGCCTTGGATTCCCTCAAGGCCGACTGAGCTGGTTGTACCCTAAAAACCCATTACACCATTGATGCCATGTCACTCTAAAGAAATATGGTATACCGGCCCTTATGATTATACAAAGAGTATATCATAAGAAATTCTTAATGGGATGATGATATCATGCCATATCATGTCATTCTTGTAAACCTCAATTCTATGATAAGAATGAGGGTATCTTACCCTGATATAATGTTCATGTGGACTTCAATTCTATATATAGAATGTCCATATTGATTTGTCATGGTACCCAAGTCAAGGGAACCATATTCTACCTAGTTTTATCGAGATCGGGATTATACCGTTATTATCGCCATTCTATGTCCTTTGTCATATTTTTGGACTCTATTCTGTCAAAGTTGTCATACACGTCTACAAGCTTGATTATTGAAATTCTATATTGGCTATATAAACAAGAGTGGATGTCAAAATACATGATAAATGCCTGCGCATATAGGGCCCGATCTGATCCTGGGAGGAGCACCCGAAAGTACTTGTGCCTATGGGAGTTAAAATGATAAGGTATCTGGCATTATACCGAGTACTTGACTTGCTTGATTGGACATTCCATACACATCTTGTACTTGAATCGTACTTGACATGAAATGAAATGTGTGGCCCGAAAAATGGTAATTTACTTGCTTGCTACATGATAGCCAAAGTTCTTGACATGACTTGTTAAATGTACTTGCTTGAATATCTCAAATGTCTTGATTATCTTATTGAAAGTTCATGATTTGTTCATCTTATTTCCTTGATATTACATTCTCTCTATCTTGTCGTTTTATGCGAGCATGCATAGCTTTATTGCATTCATGAAAGATGTAATTACTTAAACCCCTTGCTAGTACTTGAGATATAATTTCTTACTGAGCGTTCGCTCATTCCGTTTGTCCCTTTTTACTTTTCAGGTAAGTCCGACGACGATGGAAGTCAATCGGATGGGAATGGTCAAGAGTGAAAGTGATAGAGCTGCTCAAGTGTCAATTAGTCTTTTCTATAGTTTCTTGAGTCAACTATGTACTTTTCTTTTTTATTTAACAGAGTATTGGATTTGTAATAGCCTATTATGAAATAAAGGTTTGGGTTATCTTGCTATTTTGCGCATCTCTGTCTTTGTGTCGAATACATGACCACTCTGATTGACATGATTGATATAAACTCGTCACGCGTCTCCAGGTATCTTCCGCGCTCGGGACGTGACAATGTCTGTTGATAAACTTTTCTCTCATTCTAGCTCTCTATTGTTTACTGGAGTTCAAGAATCTTCACTTGAGTTTAGCACCTCACTTATTCTCCTAAGACTTGCTCGTGTCTTTCTACACTAAAATGTTACTGTACTTCTTCCTCATGTCTCCAGCACTTTCATATATTCTTCATTTCCTTTTGATGATGTCAAAGGGGGAGAGAGGTTTTGCTATATCAGTAGGTCATGAGTTGTCATGAGTTTTGGGGGAGAATTGTTCATGAGCTGTGGGGGAGAATAGTTTGTCATGTCAATATCTGAGAGTGAGTTGTGGGGGAGCTGAGAGTAAGTTGTGGGGGAGTGGTTTTGCAGAAAGAAGAGCTTCAGGAGCAGTATTTAATTTGTCTGCATGCACTTGCTTTGAATTTGCTTTGACTGTTAAAGCTACTGTTATTTCTTTTAAGCCTTGATATTGCTTGCTTCATAGTGTTGCCATCATCAAAAGGGGGGAGATTGTTGCATCCCTACGGTTTTGATGATGTCTCACACTATAAATCAATCTGTTTTTATCTCTAGATCAATTCATGCTTGATCATTTGGGACAGTGTTGTTCATGCATTTGTGCAAGTCTACACATTGCTTGTAGACTACACAAAGTCTGCACATGGTTACTTTGATGCTGCGTCAAGTCTATACGTTGTTGCATCATGTGCTCATGCATTAGCCAAGTCTGTACATCTGACTGTCTCATTTAGCGTCTCACGCATTGCAAGTCTATACACTGTCTGCATTGCACGAGCTGAAGTCTATACATTGCATGCTACAAAGTCTGCACATCCCATTTGCACTAAGTCTGTACATTGTCTGTGCATTCACTTGTCCGGTTGCATGACACACTAAGTCTGTACATGGTCCTGGCGCTGGCAAAGTCTGTACATCGGCCTGGCGCTCGCAGAGTCTGTACATCGACTTGGCGCTGGCAAAGTCTATACATTCATGAGCCATGGCTGTACATCGTCTGCTGCATGCCACTTCAAGTCTATACATGGTCTTGGCATATGCATTTATAAAGTCTATACATCCATCAGTTGATAGTTGGCCAAGTCTATACATTGTAAGACCAAGTCTATACAACCTTGTGCATGCATCGTCTCATGCATCATCTCTCTCAAAGTATGTACAACGTTAGCCTACAGTGCATCGTCTCTCAAAGTTTGTACATCCAGCTCCATCTCACGTAGCGTCTCATGCATATGCTAAGTCTATACATTACAGCATGCATTGTCTCCAAGTCTGTACAACATCTAGCGTCTCATGCAAAGTCTGTACATTGTGCATCCTTTGATTTGAAGTCTGTACATCGTGCATCTATTGATTCGAAGTCTGTACAGCATATGTTCTTCATATATTGTCAACTCTGAACATTGCACATCATCATGGTTGCCTTGATGCCGTAGAAAGTCTATACATTCTATCATGCTTGAAATTTGACGCCCATCAATAGGGGCGTCCGTTCTGAATCTGACGCCTAGGAAAGAGTCGTCTTTTTGTTGTGCATCAATTTAACAAAGTCTAGACATCGTCTGGTTGCATATCGCATAGTCTGTACATGATGCACTGTGTTCCCATGCTTTAACACTAGGCATTGCAAAGTATGTACATTAGTTGCACATTGCACTCCATGTCTATACATTGTTCATGCATCGTTCTCATCAAGTCTGTACATTGCTTCACAGCACGCCTGAGCACTCATCGTCAATGTACACACACTCCTATATGCTTTGTGCATTGTTCAAAACAAGTCTGTACATAGCTCTCGCTTGGATACTAAGTCCATACACTCAATGCTGCACCATGTCTATACACGCCTTGTTCAAAACCTGAACTAACTGGTTACATCCCTTTCTTCTGTTCTTGCAGATGATTCAGGCTAATGATTGGGCACGTGATCCAAGGTTGATGCCTGGCACGTGATCCAAGATTTCTCTGGAAAAGGAGGGCATGAGCCCTACTCACGCCACACGAGTGAAGTCATGGAATTTAGGTCGGAAGCCATATAAAAGGATGACCTCTGCGACTGAAAGAACAGAACTGGAGGAAAAGCTGAGAGAAATTAGTGCCTGAGCAGAAGAAGAATAGAGAGAGCCTCCACGTTCCAGAGAGAAGACAGAGAGAAGAATTTGAGAGAGTTGATCAGATTGAAAAGTATTTGAGAGAGAGAGAAGAGTATGTCACTGTGAAGATCTGCTTCTTCGGAAGCTACATTGTTTTTTGGTTTTCAGAAACGATTGTCTTCATCGATTGTCTTATTTTTTCTGTTTTTCATTTCATCTTTCTTATTCCATCTTGTTACCCTCCAGTGTTCGGAGGAAGGGAGAGATTCTCTGATTTCCCTCTGGGCTTCAGAGGAAGAGAGATCTGTGATCTCTGGTTTGCCAGTGTGGGCTGTCACTAGCAGGTTCCCTCCGGTTTGGAGGAACGGAGATTCGTCTCCGATTCTTATCTTGTGGGTAGCAAGATCAGGTGTCAAGCTTCTGTGGGTTGCAGAGCTTGGGTTGAGGGATTGGTTTCCCATGGTTTGTCAAGCTGTTAGGCAGCACTTGTTGCAGACTGAGTCTGCGTTCTAGCCTTTGCTAGTGGAAGCCTCACTCTGGTTTGGAGTGAGGGGTGGATGTAGATTGTGGACTACAATTGAACCACCTTAAAAACTCTCTGTCTCTTCTGTGGTTTGTTTGTTACTTTTGTGTTGCACTTCCTCTGCTCGTCATTTTGCTTCACTGTGAACAGCCCTCTCATTATCACTTACTTATTCTGTCTTGGTTATTGTCTGCCTTAGCTATTGCTTTCGTTGTATCTGAAGGGTTGAGAAACGGAAGTTGTGATTTACCAATGTGTTTTTAATTTCGGGAGTGATCCATTCATCCCCCCTTCTATATCACTCTTCGTTGCGCATATCACTGCACTCTCTTCAACAGCAGACAGACCTGCCGTAGATGGTCCAAGTGGTCCCCTTTAGTGCGACTATATATAAGGATATCATCAAAATACACAACCACAAAGACTCCAATGAAAGGTCAAAGGACCTAAGTCATGAGTCGCATGAAGGTGCTAGGGGCATTGGTCAACCCAAAGGGCATAACCAACCACTCATATAGACCATCTTTGGTCTTAAATGCAGTCTTCCACTCATCACTTGGCCTAATCCTCACCTGGTGGTAGCCACTCTTAAGATCGATCCTCGAGAAGATAGTGGCACCGGCCATCATGTCTAGCATATCATCTAGGCGGGGAATAGGGAACCTGTACTTCACGGTGATTTTGTTGATGGCACGACTATCAATGCACATTCTCCACGTGCCATCCTTCTTTGGGGTGAGTAATGCGGGAACAGCACACGGACTCATGCTGTCCCGAATAGACCCTCTCTGCATCAGCTCATCGACCTGCCGTTTTAGCTCAGCATGTTCCGTAGGACTCATGCGATAATGAGGAAGATTGGGCAAAGAGGAGCCCGGAATCAGATCGATAGCATGCTGAATATCCCGCATAGGTGGGAGTCCCTCGGGGAGCTCCTCGGGAAAAATATCAGCGAACTCCTACAGAATAGGAATGACATCGTGTGAGAGTTCACCCTCGGACTTTGGCTCTACCTCTCGGACCGTGATAGCAAACACAGGGCTTCCCCTACTAGCCTCTCGCTCCATTTCCCGGGAGCTAATCATCATCAACCTCCTAGAAGACGTGTCGCCTGTGCTCGATGTAATGGTCATGGCCCTAGCTGGGGATGGTGTCACGCCCCCACGTGGAATATCGGGACTGGTAGTAGAAACAAGTAATAATGATATGTTGATTTACAGACATGATATGCTAAAGCTAAAAGATCACACATCACTATAAACAAAAAACCACTCCATTCACTAAATAATATTTACATAATCTAGATTCCAATCACATAACTCCTTAAACACCATTTTGACAACATCCTCTTAACACTATTACATTTGCTGACTGGAATTACAATTCTTTCAAACACACACTCTAAAATATAAATAGACACAAAAATACGACTAGATCCACAGGCTTCAAACTGGTTCGCCCCATTGCCGTCACTCTTGCCCGTCCCCATCAGTCTGTGAATCCTCACCTGAGCTACCTGAAAAAGGGGGAACAATAGGGTGAGCGAACGCTCAGTAGGTAATAACAGGCAAGTTTAAGTAATTAACCAATTAAATTACATTTTTAAGCGCAAAAATAAAGAACGAAATAAAATGACAATATGACGAAACAATATAGTAAGAAGAAAAGCAAGAACACGATATAACTGGACATTGGCCAACAAGTAAGAACTAACCAAGTCAAAAGAAGATTCAAGTAATAGATTATTCTCGTAGACATCACGTTAGTCATGCACTCGGTGCAATACCTCACCATGTCATTCAAACTCCCCGGGGCACAAGTACTTTTCGAGCGCTCCTCCCAGGACCAGACCGGGCCCTTATGATGCGTTGGTATTGATTTGTTGGATCCAAGATCCCAAGTTATGTCTAGACATTAATCAAGTTAAATGGCCAATAATGTCAAGTTATAACTTACCTCGGAGGATCCCAAGGATAAGTTGAAGAGATATTTTGACCAAAAATTCAAGTTATCAAGAACCAATCAGGTCCTTGGGTTCAAACACGAATAATCATGGAAAATCACATCTAGATGATAAGCGGTCTAAACTGGGCCGCTCAACAAATATACAGTCGATACTGGACCATTCAGGACAGAAATGGGCTAAGGATCAACCTCACCGAAGTCAAGGATAAACGGTCCATCTGGGGCCGCTCTGGATAGAACGGTCAAGAATGGGCCGCACGTAGCTAGAAGGACTGGAAGCCCAAGAACACGGTAAACGGGCCGTATAGGGCCGCTCAATGGATGGATGGTCCAATAAGATCTGCTCTAAAAAGGGACGGTTCCTATCAGTCCGTTCAACAGAACTTAGCACAAGGAAATAGAAATCTACCCAAATGGGCTCCGGGCTATCATAAGTGGGGCAGAACTGAACCAGGTCCAGCCCACTATCCACTGGTCAGCCTAAGGCTTATCAGGTCGATCAAAACATGATTTGGTCGAAGATAGAACAAGGTTAATCGACCAAGGTAAGTGGCACTTGGCCAGAATTGCACGGTTCTTAATGGGCCGCCCAGTGAGCCAGACGGTCCCTTTCGGGCCGCGCAAACCTCAGGGGTTCCAAGTTGAGCCGTGACTCATAACACGATAATCCAAGCGATTTGATCACGTACACAGGTTCAGGCTTTGGTGATACAACCTGCTCGACGTCCTAGTGGGAATCCCAGGCTCGCGGGGGCTTACAGAGGTCCCGTAATGAAGGTCCTTGATGTGGCACAGCCCAAAGACCCCTAAATATGATAAGGTGACCCTAGGACTTAGACCCGCAAGCATACAAGCGCTCAATGATTCTCACAACGACGATTTCTGCTCACTCGGTTCACACGTTCACCCGGTGGGTCCGGGAGATGATGGTGAGGGTCCGAGGCGGGACCCAATTTTCCTAATGGACTTACAATGCTAAGGCTGACCTCCAATGGGCCTGGGAGTCCCAACTTTGTGGGTGGCCGGCCCGCAAGGCGGGGTGTGGGGTGGCACTCACTCACGAGCCGCGGTGGGCACGATATTGCTTAAAATGAATTCCGAGCACTCTCTTACCGTCCGACAGGCATTCAAGGCAATACTACATTTGCAGAAATGAAGCTACAAGGGTGTGATCAGAAGCTCACCTGATCGGTGTGAAGACACCGATCCCATTCGGAGACGAGGGCGCGCCGGGAGGCGAGGGTATACACCCGATCGCCGCGGCGATGGAGCTTGACCTGAAAATGTGAAGAGGTACAGCACTACGCCCCTTGCAAGGGGGGGATCTTGGGGTGGGGGTTAATGTATTACAATCAAAAATTACCTCCACGCAGGGAGGGGCCTTCAGCCGGCCAAGCAGGGAGGGGAACGAGCGAGATAGAGTCGACTTTCTGAGCTTTGCCGATTCTGCCTAGCTTCTGTAATTCTGGACAGAGGGCCGATGTCGATGCTGCCAATAATTCCACCGAGCTTGGAATCTGATGAAACTTGCTCCAAAAGCTCGCTAACCGGAGAGGGGTGTGGCTTGAATTTTTGGATGACGTTCTGATCTGGGGGCTGACTGCTCCAGCGACTGGAAGATGGATGCAGCTCTGGTCTCTGGCCGAGCTTAGTCTGAAACAGCAGGTTGCAGAAGCTGCCACGATCGCTCCTGAGCTCCAAATTTGGCACCGCTAGACTCGTTGGAATCGTGGACGAGTACACTTTGCAGCAAAACAAACAGGGAAGTCTTCTGATGTTGGATATGAGCTGGGTGTCCAGAGAAGTGGACGGTGGTTGGTGCAGACTGTGAGGAGGCAGACCGGCGTGGGTGTGGTAGAAAATTGGTATCTCTGGTTGTCGGATGCCAAACGGGGTTCTGCCTTATGTTCCTGGACGCTTACAGGGAGAGGAAGAACTTTGTAGAAGACCTCGAAGACTGGTTCCTTCAAGGTTCATCGTGGGAGAGTCTTCTCTGCCGCTCTGGCTCCTGGTCTGAGAGATTCTGCGCAGTCGGGGAAGAACAGCCTTCACGGACGGCCACGAACTCGGAATGGAGTCATTCCACCTCGCCTGCGAAGAGCACAGGGAGGCCTTTCCAGAAAGTTAGGCCACGCCACCAGCAGAACCAGGAGGCAGTCGTGGACGTCGTTGCAACAGAGTGCTAATCTGCAGGTCGGCCTGCACACAAAGCTGGAGTGGAGAAGAGAGGAGGGGGCGAACTTGGCTTGAGGGGAGAGGAGGGGTGCGACCTAGGGAGCAAGGAGGGAAGGGGAGATTCGAATTTGGGCTTTGGAATGAGTTAATTCAGCCTTGGGAAGGTGGAGATATGCTTAGGGAAGTGAAAGGGGTAGGTGGTGGTTGGAGGGTGGGGTTTTGAGTGGTGGAACTTCCTTGGGACTAGGTGAGGATTAAAGAGGGGTTGTGGGAAGTTGTGGGGAGTTAATGGAGGTAGGTGGGGGTTGGAAGTGATTGAGAGGGGGAGGAGAGAGAGTGAATTTCGAAATTTAGATAGAGGAGGAGAGAGAATGGAGAGATAATGAGAGAGAGAGAGATATTGAGAGAGTTTGAAAGGGTTTTCTTCAATATTCATCAAAAGTTGAATACAAGAGGAGAGATGGGGCCTATATATAGGCAACCATTCTTTACATGACCAAAATACCCTTGACAATAAGATAAAAGACCGAGCATATCCTAGACTCAATCCTATGGGCCCATAACTAAAGTAATAAGGCCCAATTAAACATAACAAGGGAAATGGACTAAAACCATATGACTCAATAAAGGTAAATACATAAGATAGGACTCAATAAAAAGAAAATACATAAAATGAAACTTGGGAAATGAAGATAACAAGTGTAGACCGTGATCAATCCATATCAAGAGTGTGTAGGCGATCAAAGCTAGAGGGGTGTCGGGAGATGCCCTCATCAAATCCCCCGGGGTGGGGAGAGCTCGACCCTGTCGAGTATGGGTCTGCCTGGCTGTCGTACTGCTCCATCATGTCGGGATCCAAGCATATCAAATCCTCCCTGACTCACCCATGTATCCTCGATCGGGGGACGGCTCTTCCACCTAACCAGATAGCGCTGATACACCCTGTGCCTCGTAATGATACTCTGCTCATCCAGTATTGCCTCTACCTGCTCTCGTCGGTCTCTCAAGCTAGAAAGTGGAGTCCCTCCGGGAGTGTCTCTCATAAGGGGGGGTAAAGGCTCAAGCTCCTCACTGGGTTCCACCGCGGGGCCTTTGTGGGGTACCAGGTCCACCACACTGAAGGTAGGGTGCACCCCATAGCTTTCTGGTAGGTCAAGCTCATAAGCATTGCTGCCAAGTCGTCGTAGAACTCGAAAGGGTCCCGAACCCCGTGCCCTCAACTTGGAGGCAGGTCCCGGAAGGAGCTGCTCCGTCCTCACCATCACCGAGTCTCCCACTTGGAACTCGTAGTGGAGCCGATGAGCATCTACCCGCCTTTTGTAAGTCTCATTGATCCTTCCTATATGCTTGCGAGAATGCGTATGCCAAGGTGGACCTGGGCAGCCAAATGTAGACCGATCACACTTTGATGCTATGAAGACTGTGGTAGTCTTAGGAGGGCCGGGACATCCATAGATGAACCTTTTATGCATGGGTGTGATAAATGTCGGGGGACCCGGACATCCATGTATGCTCCTATCATGCTTAAGACTCATGATGAATGAAGGTGGGCCAATACATCTGAATATGGTCCACTTATGCTGCCTACTTGACATGTGGGTGATGTGGATGAATGTACCCGACTTATAAATCATGTCAAATGGTGTGGTAGGCCTGGACACATGCATGTTTATCCCAAAGGTGACTTCCATGTGCATAGATGTGGGATGACTTTTGAACGTCCACGTGAATGGGTCGAAGGGATCTACGAACGTGGTTATGGGGTGGGGCACTTCATCAATCCCAAGGTGTTTGTTGCCTAAGGTCAAGGCTCTCATGTTGTAACCCGATTCTAGGAAGGGAGGAGTTTGGGTCGACATGGGCGATGTGGGTAAGGTGAGGTGGGTGGTGAGTAGGGAAAGTGGGTCACATGGAGATTTAGGCTCCCATAGAAAAGGGTCAAAGGGATTATGGTAAGGGTCACCTAGGTAGGGGTACTCCATGTTCTCAAGGTCCTCAAATGGCGAATCATCTCTCTCTAAGATAATTGGGCCAAGGTTGCTAATGGGTTGGCTAATCAAAGTACTTGGGATCTCAATGGTTGGGGAGTAGACTAGGATGGGTTCCTCCTCCATGGGAAGAAGGAGTATGATCTCACTTGTAAATTGGCCATTGGTGTAGATGGAAGTGATGGAGCCAATGGTGGGGTAAGCTAAGCTAATGGTGCTAGACTCTGATGGCCTCATGGCTAGCATATCGGTCAAGTGGACTTGCCAATGTAGGTAGGCCACTAAGTCTCCCAAATCTTCTACACAATAGGAGGTTTGATAAGTGACATGAGGCTGAGTGGGAATGAGTTGGGATTGATGTCCCATGAGTAGGTGGCTTGGTTGTAAACTAGGAATGGTGAGGCCTCGCTTGAGCCATAGGAATATGGACTTATCTATGGTGATGGTGTCATGGGGAAGGGTGTATAGCTCTTGATGAACTTGGTTAGGAGGGGTGGGTGAGTTGTATGGCCCTTGGATTTCCTTGATTTTGGGAGGTGGATCCGAATTGGTATCCCTCTCCACTTGGGTAGGTGTGTGGGTTGCAACTCCTAAGGACAATGGGGTAGGAAGGTCTATGGTGGGTGGGTTGGTGTTAGTCGAGGCATGGCGCACTCGAGGAGGTGAGCAAGGTCGGACATGGGTTGGACTTGGGAGTGGAAGTAGTGGAGGCCTAATTTGGGGTAAGATTGGTGTAGGAAGCGGGAGGTGGATTGGGTGAGGGGTTTTGGGTTTTGGGGTGGTGGCCATTATGGGCCTTGGTGGAGGGGTGGACATGGTGTCCACATGGTTTTTAATGGTGAGGGTTGGAGGAGTGGTGGTCACCATGGAGGGAATTGGGTTGGTTAGGGGTCTCTTGCCCTTGGGATCACTTGGGATGGAAGTGGGGGCTAAAGGGGCTTGACTAGTGTAGGTTAGGGAAGGGGGTTTTGGTTGGGATGTGGGGGACCTCATGGGGTTAGGTGGGGAGGTGGAGGTCTTAGGTACTTGGGTTTTAGTGATAAGGGTTTGGACGGGTGGGGTGGGAGGAGTGGGAGTGCTCCTTGGGTTTTGGTGATCCGAGTGGGATGGGGACACATACCTAGCCCTTAGTTGATCCTTCATGTCCTCCCATGTGGTGAGGGGAGCTTCCCGTCTAATTATCCTTAAGCCCTCAATTTTACACCAATGAGTTTGAGCCCTTTTGGTTAGTTGTATTTTGGCAACCCATGCCTTTTCATCCTCGGAAATATGATACCAATTGAAGTATTGGTCCATTGTAGCTTCCCAATCTAAATATTTGCTAGGAGAGGTCCCATCAAAGGTGGGAAGTGGGAAAGGGGCCATCCTATCGTCCGTCCTTAGGGCGGGCCTATTTTTTCCAAGTTGGTTGAGTCGGCCCGATATGTTATCAAGTCGCTCATTGGCATAGGTCAAGGCTTTCATGAAGTAGTTGAAGTCATGAGTGTTAGTGGTAGGCATCCCTTGGTGATGTGAAACGGTCTACCTAGGATGATAATGACCCTTAGACCTATGCATCCACAAGCATACAAGCTCTCAATTCGGCTCACCGTGCGACCTATCTCACGCGACGCACATGCGCTCCCAGTGGGTCCGAGTGATGCCGGCGAGGATCCGGGGTGGGACCCTAAGGTTTCCACCGGTTGGTGGGCTTATGGCTGACCCCTAATGGGCCTGGGATACCCAATTTATGGGCGGGCTAGCACGCTGGGGCGTGGGCTTGGGTGGCGCTCTCTCACTTGCCACGGTGGTGCGCTCGTGGTTTCACAAACAATCAAGTCCGGGCACTCAATTACCGCCAACGAGCTAAGGAAACGATACTAGCTAAGCAAAGTAAATGAGGACCAGGAGAGGGACCAGAAGCTCACCTGATCGGTGTGAAGACACCGATCCCGGCCGGAGACGATGGGCGCGCCGGGAGGCGTGGGTATGCACCCGAACGCCGCGGCGGGGTAGCTTGACCTGCTGGTTAGTTAATTACAAAACTACGCCTCTCGCAGGAGGGGGGATCTCGGGGTGGGGGTTATGGAGTTTACACCAAACACTACCACCACGCAGGGTGGGGCCTTCAGCCGGCCAAGCGGGGTGGGGAAAATTGGTTAATTATCACACCGGCGGTCGATACCGAAACCTGTCCGGTTCTGGGATTCTGGACCAGCAGTCACTGATGTAGCCGTAGAACACTTTCTGGAATTTTGCCGGAGGCGCGGTCGGTGTCGTTGGCTTCGTAACAGAATAGGGGTGCGCCTCAAATTTTATGGATTTTCGTTCTGCACGAGCCGGGCTGCCACGATCGACCGAACGGGGTCCCTGTTCAGGACCTGCACAGGTTCAGCTTCTGAACAGCAGATTGCCGAGGACGCCACGAACGCTCCCGGGCTCTGTTTTGCAAACGGCCGGTGTCGATGGAAGCGTGGGGAAGTCTACTTTCCAACGGAGCCGGCCTCGCCACTGTCTGAAGTCCGTGTGGACAGGATGGTCCCGTTGAAGGGGGACAGGTCGGGGAAGACAGACAGGAGGCAGAACGAACGCCCGGCGGTATAAAAATGGTAACTTCCACTTACGGCGTTCAAACGATGCTCCGTCTTCGGCTTCTGAAAGCTGACAGGGGGAGGAAGAATTTTGATGAAGAGTTTGATGACCGATTCCTCCAGTCTTGGCCGCTGCACGAGGGTCGAACAGAGATGGCCTTCTGGTTGAGCCCCCAGTGCGCAGTCGCGGTAGAACGGAGCTAGCGGCCGGCCACGATCTTGGAACGGAGCGATTCCAACTCGCCTGCGGAGAAGACTCGTGGATGCACAAGTTTGCTGAAGCGCTTGGATGCCGAATCCTCCTGGAACGGGTTGGAAAATGCTCTGCAAGTTGGGGCCAGAAACTGCCTGCGGGCTGGAATGGATTTGTGGAGGGGAGGCTAAGGTGGTGGTGGTGTATGTGGGTGGAGATGGAGGGGGGTGCGACCCTAGGAGGGAGGGGAAGGGGATGGACGACCTAGGGAGGTGAAGGGGTCCCTTGGAGAGGGGAAAGGGGTCTTGGGTGGAGGAATATGGCTTGGGAAGGGTGGGGAGTGGCCTTGGGAAGGTGAAAGGGTGCCTGGGAAGATGAAAGGGTGCCTAGGAGAAGGGGTTTCCACCTAGGGGTTGGAGGGGGAAGTGAATGAGTGTATAGGGAAGGGGGAGGGGTCTTAAAGAAGGGTGATTAGGGAGGAGAGAGAGGGGATTTCGAAATTTAGAGAGAGAGAGGGAGAAGTAGTGAGAGAGAGAGAGAGAACTATAGAGAGAGGGAGAGAGAATACTTGAGGGTTTAATT
The DNA here is from genome assembly GCA_022559845.1 of Amorphophallus konjac. Lineage (NCBI taxonomy): Eukaryota > Viridiplantae > Streptophyta > Magnoliopsida > Alismatales > Araceae > Amorphophallus > Amorphophallus konjac. Next base: position 116,347,936 of record CM040126.1, read on the forward strand.
TTTCAATTCATCAAAAGTTCTTACAAATGGGAGAGGGGGGGGTCCTTATATAGAGTTGGACCATTTGCACAAAACCCCCTAACAAAGTGCATAAATGCAAAAGACCAAGAGACAGGGGGGGGGCGCCCATGGGCCAAGCCCACTAACTGGGCCCAATGTCCTCAACTAAGGGTCCAAATGACTCAAGACTTGGATAATTAACTCTAAGACCTAGATAATGGACTCAAATAAAGGAAAATTACACATGATATGACTCAAATAAAGAAACTACATAAGCAACAAATAAAGATAGCCATGAGGACCACATCTCCAAGGGGTCACGAAGTCGGAGTCGCCTCGTGCCATAGGGAATGCCGGGAGATGTCCTCATCAAATCCCCCGGGGTGGGGAGAACTCGACCCCGTCGAGTAGGGGTCCAATCGGCTCTCGTACTGCACCAGCAGGTCCGGGTCTAGGCGCATCAAGTCCTCTCGGCTTACCCAAGCATCCTCGGTCGGGGAACGGCCTTTCCACCTCACGAGGTAGCGCTGGTAGACCCTGTTCCTGGTAAGTGTGCTCTGCTCATCCAGTATTGCCTCCACTTGCTCAAGTCGGCCTCTCAATCGGGGTGGTAGTTTCGCTCCGGGAGGGTCACTCACAAGGGGGGGTAAAGGCTCGAGATCCTGACTGGGTTCCACCGTGGGGCCCTTATAGCGAACCAGATCCGCCACATTGAAAGTGGGGTGAACCCCAAAGCCCTTAGGTAAGTCGAGCTCATAAGCATTGGTACCAACCCGTCTTAGAACCCGAAAGGGTCCCAAACCCCGTGTCCTCAATTTGGAGGCGGGCCCTGGGAGGAGCCGCTCCGTTCTCACCATCACATGGTCTCCCACTTGGTATTCATAGTGACGACGATGAGCATCGGCCTGCCTTTTGTAAGCCTCGTTGCTTTTGCCTATATGCTTGCGGATGTTTTCATGTATCTTTGTGGATGTTGACTCACTAGGAGATAATGGGGGTCCTGGACAATCAAAAGTGGACCTATCATGCAGTGGTGCTACACAGACTTTGGTAGACCTAGGAGGCTTATGCGTCTTGTCAAAGGGGGTGGGGATGGAAGACCCGGAAAACCCATAAAGGGACCTATCATGCCATGCCATGTAGGCCCTAATAGACCTAGGTGGGCCAGGACAACCATAGATGGATCTATCATGCATGGTGGTGATAATTACCGGGGAACCCGAACTTCCTTGAATATTTCTCTCATGCCTAAGACTTGCGACGAACGAGGGTGGGCCATTACATCCGTACATAGACCACTCATACTTCTTACATGTCATGTGGGTGATTTGAATGAATGGACCCGACTCATGAATCATGTCAAGCGGTGTGGTGTGTCTAGACACATGCATTCCTTCCCAAATGGCATCCCTAATGTGTATGGCTTGGTGTGGGAGTTTCCTCTCATAGGGGTCAAATGGGTCTGGGAAAATAGAGTGGGCCTGGTCTATTAAGGTGGGTGAGGGTAGGAAAGGGTGGGTGGTGGGTAAGGGGGGTGGGTTGCATGGGGGTCTAGACTCCCATAGGAAGGGGTCAAAGGGGTCATGGTAAGGGTCCCCTAGGGAGAGGAACTCCAGGTCCTCATGTAGCGGTGAGTCATCCTTCTCTAAAGAAATAATTGGGCCGAAGTCTTTGGTGGGTGGATCAGCCAGGAAGGGATGGTTTGACACTCTACCCGAGATAAGCAATTCTAATTCATGGAGAGCAGCAGGCTCATCCGGTGTAGGGAGGATTAGAAGGAGGTCGCTAGTGTAGCAACCTACAGTGTAAGCTGTGGTGATGGATCCGACACATAGATGTAGGAGGTCAACGCTCCTAGGTTGGTCAGCCATTGTGGCCAACATGTCGGTCAACTCTATTTGCCATGCTAGGCCCTTAAGAAGGTCATCCCAACTCTCAACCTCATAGGAGGATTGGATAGTGGTGTGATAAGAGGAGAGAGGGACTATGGGGAGGTGTTGTTCCATGGGAGGGTAGGCATGGGCCATTATCTCTCTAATTGGGCTACCCATCAACCAGCTAACAAGGGTCTCTCCTAAAATAAGCTCGGTCCCATCTAGAGAGGGTGGTGTAGGGTGAAGGTTACCATGTGAGTTTTTTTCTTCAATTTGGACATGTGTGGTCTCCATGTTGGGAATTGGGTCCGGGGTGTTCACCACTTTGGGGTCGGGTATGGGTTCCTCCTCCAAAGAGGTGAGAGAGTATGTTCGGGGTGGGGTGGTGATGGTAGGTGCATGGCGCCCCCAAGGTGATGAGCAAGGTCGGAATTGGGTTGGGGTTGGAAGTGGAGGTAGTGGGAGTCTAGGTTGGGGTAGGTTTGTAGTTGGAAGTGGAAGGTGGGTTGGGTGAAGACAGTTGGATTGGTCGATCTTGGGTGGGGCATCCCTTATAGGGGATAATGGAGGGGTAGTAGTAGGGGCTACGGGGGTTTGGGGAGTATGGGTCTCATGGGGAATAGTGAGTTGCGGGGTGGTGACCGGTGCGGGCCTAGGTGGAGGGGTGGGCACGGGATCCACTTGGGTTTGAACGGTGAGGGTTATGGAAGTGAGTTTTAGTTGGGGAAGGTTGGTGGGGATTGGGTTTTCCTGACTTGACTCTTGGCATTGTGCCTCAAATTCTTCCTCCCATTCAAGGGGAGCTTCATGAACTTCAATCACTTTCTCAACTCTTTGGGGTGGAGGGGTTTGGTAGGGATTTGTGGGTTGGAGGGTGGTGGTCTTTGGGGGCCTAGGTGGAGGGGTGGGTAGTTGGGACAGTTGGGTTCTAAGGGAGAGGAGTTGGTGGCGAAATGTGGAGAGGGAATCGGTTAGGGGTGGTGGGGGCGGAGTCCTATGGATGGTCTTAAGTTGGCCGGGTTGGGATTGAGTAGTGGTGGTGGTCCTCGGGCTAGGGGTGTGTGAGTAGGAAGAGTAGGAAGGTTTTGGAATGTAGACTTTCCTAAGTTCTCTCGTCATCTCTTCCCACGAGTGAATGGGCTCTTGCCTTTCAATCCTTCTTATGGCCTCTATGTGTTCCAATTCTATCTTGGCTTGACCCCGAATTTGTCCCTTGGCCCTACAAACTCTTGTGTGTCCGTATACCCGATTCCTCTCAAAGTTCCTTTCCATTGCAGCCTCCCACTTGAGGTAATCACTAGCATGCGACCCATCAAAGGTAACACCCTCATCTCGAATAATGTCCCAAAGTATTGGGTTGATCGGATCCCGGTAGTGGGCCGAGTGGGATGGGTATGTGGTAGCCATGATTCATGAACTAGATGACAATGCGCCCTAGGACTAGACTTAGTAGAGACAAGTCTAAAACTTGCTCTGATACCACTTGATGTGAAACGGTCTACCTAGGATGATAATGACCCTTAGACCTATGCATCCACAAGCATACAAGCTCTCAATTCGGCTCACCGTGCGACCTATCTCACGCGACGCACATGCGCTCCCAGTGGGTCCGAGTGATGCCGGCGAGGATCCGGGGTGGGACCCTAAGGTTTCCACCGGTTGGTGGGCTTATGGCTGACCCCTAATGGGCCTGGGATACCCAATTTATGGGCGGGCTAGCACGCTGGGGCGTGGGCTTGGGTGGCGCTCTCTCACTTGCCACGGTGGTGCGCTCGTGGTTTCACAAACAATCAAGTCCGGGCACTCAATTACCGCCAACGAGCTAAGGAAACGATACTAGCTAAGCAAAGTAAATGAGGACCAGGAGAGGGACCAGAAGCTCACCTGATCGGTGTGAAGACACCGATCCCGGCCGGAGACGATGGGCGCGCCGGGAGGCGTGGGTATGCACCCGAACGCCGCGGCGGGGTAGCTTGACCTGCTGGTTAGTTAATTACAAAACTACGCCTCTCGCAGGAGGGGGGATCTCGGGGTGGGGGTTATGGAGTTTACACCAAACACTACCACCACGCAGGGTGGGGCCTTCAGCCGGCCAAGCGGGGTGGGGAAAATTGGTTAATTATCACACCGGCGGTCGATACCGAAACCTGTCCGGTTCTGGGATTCTGGACCAGCAGTCACTGATGTAGCCGTAGAACACTTTCTGGAATTTTGCCGGAGGCGCGGTCGGTGTCGTTGGCTTCGTAACAGAATAGGGGTGCGCCTCAAATTTTATGGATTTTCGTTCTGCACGAGCCGGGCTGCCACGATCGACCGAACGGGGTCCCTGTTCAGGACCTGCACAGGTTCAGCTTCTGAACAGCAGATTGCCGAGGACGCCACGAACGCTCCCGGGCTCTGTTTTGCAAACGGCCGGTGTCGATGGAAGCGTGGGGAAGTCTACTTTCCAACGGAGCCGGCCTCGCCACTGTCTGAAGTCCGTGTGGACAGGATGGTCCCGTTGAAGGGGGACAGGTCGGGGAAGACAGACAGGAGGCAGAACGAACGCCCGGCGGTATAAAAATGGTAACTTCCACTTACGGCGTTCAAACGATGCTCCGTCTTCGGCTTCTGAAAGCTGACAGGGGGAGGAAGAATTTTGATGAAGAGTTTGATGACCGATTCCTCCAGTCTTGGCCGCTGCACGAGGGTCGAACAGAGATGGCCTTCTGGTTGAGCCCCCAGTGCGCAGTCGCGGTAGAACGGAGCTAGCGGCCGGCCACGATCTTGGAACGGAGCGATTCCAACTCGTCTGCGGAGAAGACTCGTGGATGCACAAGTTTGCTGAAGCGCTTGGATGCCGAATCCTCCTGGAACGGGTTGGAAAATGCTCTGCAAGTTGGGGCCAGAAACTGCCTGCGGGCTGGAATGGATTTGTGGAGGGGAGGCTAAGGTGGTGGTGGTGTATGTGGGTGGAGATGGAGGGGGGTGCGACCCTAGGAGGGAGGGGAAGGGGATGGACGACCTAGGGAGGTGAAGGGGTCCCTTGGAGAGGGGAAAGGGGTCTTGGGTGGAGGAATATGGCTTGGGAAGGGTGGGGAGTGGCCTTGGGAAGGTGAAAGGGTGCCTGGGAAGATGAAAGGGTGCCTAGGAGAAGGGGTTTCCACCTAGGGGTTGGAGGGGGAAGTGAATGAGTGTATAGGGAAGGGGGAGGGGTCTTAAAGAAGGGTGATTAGGGAGGAGAGAGAGGGGATTTCGAAATTTAGAGAGAGAGATGGAGAAGTAGTGAGAGAGAGAGAGAGAACTATAGAGAGAGGGAGAGAGAATACTTGAGGGTTTAATTTTTCAATTCATCAAAAGTTCTTACAAATGGGAGAGGGGGGGGTCCTTATATAGAGTTGGACCATTTGCACAAAACCCCCTAACAAAGTGCATAAATGCAAAAGACCAAGAGACAGGGGGGGGGCGCCCATGGGCCAAGCCCACTAACTGGGCCCAATGTCCTCAACTAAGGGTCCAAATGACTCAAGACTTGGATAATTAACTCTAAGACCTAGATAATGGACTCAAATAAAGGAAAATTACACATGATATGACTCAAATAAAGAAACTACATAAGCAACAAATAAAGATAGCCATGAGGACCACATCTCCAAGGGGTCACGAAGTCGGAGTCGCCTCGTGCCATAGGGAATGCCGGGAGATGTCCTCATCACTTGGGGTTTTGGATTCATTGTGGGATTGGAAGATGTAGTATTGGGTTGAAAGCGAGTACCACTATGAGTGGTCATGCAAGGTTGGGTGGGCTATGCAAGGGTGTGCGGATGCACCTATGAAAGACTTAGTGTGACCCAAGACTAGACTTGTAAGGACAAGCCTATGACTGCTCTGATACCACTTGATGTGGCACAGCCCAAAGACCCCTAAATATGATAAGGTGACCCTAGGACTTAGACCCGCAAGCATACAAGCGCTCAATGATTCTCACAACGACGATTTCTGCTCACTCGGTTCACACGTTCACCCGGTGGGTCCGGGAGATGATGGTGAGGGTCCGAGGCGGGACCCAATTTTCCTAATGGACTTACAATGCTAAGGCTGACCTCCAATGGGCCTGGGAGTCCCAACTTTGTGGGTGGCCGGCCCGCAAGGCGGGGTGTGGGGTGGCACTCACTCACGGGCCGCGGTGGGCACGATATTGCTTAAAATGAATTCCGAGCACTCTCTTACCGTCCGACAGGCATTCAAGGCAATACTACATTTGCAGAAATGAAGCTACAAGGGTGTGATCAGAAGCTCACCTGATCGGTGTGAAGACACCGATCCCATTCGGAGACGAGGGCGCGCCGGGAGGCGAGGGTATACACCCGATCGCCGCGGCGATGGAGCTTGACCTGAAAATGTGAAGAGGTACAGCACTACGCCCCTTGCAAGGGGGGGATCTTGGGGTGGGGGTTAATGTATTACAATCAAAAATTACCTCCACGCAGGGAGGGGCCTTCAGCCGGCCAAGCAGGGAGGGGAACGAGCGAGATAGAGTCGACTTTCCGAGCTTTGCCGATTCTGCCTAGCTTCTGTAATTCTGGACAGAGGGCCGATGTCGATGCTGCCAATAATTCCACCAAGATTGGAATCTGATGAAACTTGCGCAAAAAGCTCGCTAACCGGAGAGGGGTGTGGCTTGAATTTTTGGATGACGTTCTGATCTGGGGGCTGACTGCTCCAGCGACTGGAAGATGGATGCAGCTCTGGTCTCTGGCCGAGCTTAGTCTGAAACAGCAGGTTGCAGAAGCTGCCACGATCGCTCCTGAGCTCCAAATTTGGCACCGCTAGACTCGTTGGAATCGTGGACGAGTACACTTTGCAGCAAAACAAACAGGGAAGTCTTCTGATGTTGGATATGAGCTGGGTGTCCAGAGAAGTGGACGGTGGTTGGTGCAGACTGTGAGGAGGCAGACCGGCGTGGGTGTGGTAGAAAATTGGTATCTCTGGTTGTCGGATGCCGAACGGGGTTTTGCCTTCTGTTCCTGGACGCTTACAGGGAGAGGAAGAACTTTGTAGAAGACCTCGAAGACTGGTTCCTTCAAGGTTCATCGTGGGAGAGTCTTCTCTGCCGCTCTGGCTCCTGGTCTGAGAGATTCTGCGCAGTCGGGGAAGAACAGCCTTCACGGACGGCCACGAACTCGGAATGGAGTGATTCCACCTCGCCTGCGAAGAGAACAGGGAGGCCTTTCCAGAAAGTTAGGCCACGCCACCAGCAGAACCAGGAGGCAGTCGTGGACGTCATTGCAACAGAGTGCTAATCTGCAGGTCGGCCTGCACACAAAGCTGGAGTGGAGAAGAGAGGAGGGGGCGAACTTGGCTTGAGGGGAGAGGAGGGGTGCGACCTAGGGAGCAAGGAGGGAAGGGGAGATTCGAATTTGGGCTTTGGAATGAGTTAATTCAGCCTTGGGAAGGTGGAGATATGCTTAGGGAAGTGAAAGGGGTAGGTGGTGGTTGGAGGGTGGGGTTTTGAGTGGTGGAACTTCCTTGGGACTAGGTGAGGATTAAAGAGGGGTTGTGGGAAGTTGTGGGGAGTTAATGGAGGTAGGTGGGGGTTGGAAGTGGTTGAGAGGGGGAGGAGAGAGAGTGAATTTCGAAATTTAGAGAGAGGAGGAGAGAGAATGGAGAGATAATGAGAGAGAGAGAGATATTGAGAGAGTTTGAAAGGGTTTTCTTCAATATTCATCAAAAGTTGAATACAAGAGGAGAGATGGGGCCTATATATAGGCAACCATTCTTTACATGACCAAAATACCCTTGACAATAAGATAAAAGACCGAGCATATCCTAGACTCAATCCTATGGGCCCATAACTAAAGTAATAAGGCCCAATTAAACATAACAAGGGAAATGGACTAAAACCATATGACTCAATAAAGGTAAATACATAAGATAGGACTCAATAAAAAGAAAATACATAAAATGAAACTTGGGAAATGAAGATAACAAGTGTAGACCATGATCAATCCATATCAAGAGTGTGTAGGCGATCAAAGCTAGAGGGGTGTCGGGAGATGCCCTCATCAGTCCTAGTCCGACAGAAGGAATATCCAGCGGAGAGTCCCAATCATTACAAGGAAATGCGGCTATCAAATCATTGGAAATCAGTATGGCGGTCAGTCAATTCTACCGGAGTAGAACGACTGTCAAACAATACTAATAGCATGAAATCATGGTTGAATTAGCATATTGAAATAAATTAAGGCTATGATGAAAGAATAATCAAACATTATGAAATTTTTTCTCACATATGTTCCTTTTTCTTATGGGTTATTAACCTATCATTAGCCATAATTCTACTAAGTTAAATCATGCTAAAAAGAAAAACAAGCCGTTCTGTACAATTGGGCGGTTCTATCTGAGCCGCTCACTATCCTCAGCGGTCGTACGATAGGCCGTTCAGCCCTTTCAGGTTTGAAGGCCAGCTAGGGTTGAGCAGTCTGTAATGTGCCTCTGGGGAGCAGTGCACGGTCTGGGACTAGCCGCTTAAAGAGAAGGGTGGTTAGGGTTCGGCCGCGTATTCCATAAAACCGATCAAATTAAAACACATGGACGGTCAGGAACTAGCTGCCTTCCCTAGTTGGGCGGTCTATCGTGAGGCCGCGCAAACCAACTCAATCCGCCACCCCTTTGCCTTGCCCGTCACCGGCGGGGTTGGCTAGGGTTAGCAATAGGAACTAAATACGCATGATACAAGGCATAAAAATTAGGGCTTTTATTGTCAAAAAAACAAGCATGAAAAGTTTTGCAAGATAGCATGACCAAATGCATGTTTAGTGCCTGAAATTCCTACGTAAATCAAGATGGAACAATGTTAACCCTAGTTCTAGCATGCTTCCACTAAACCTCGAAATACTAACAGGATATTGGATTAAAATTGGGGCTTTCTAGACCAATCGAAAGAGGATAGAACAACGCTTCTATTTATGTATCACACTTAGGGTTTGGCTTGCTATCACCTACCCTATTTGAAGGATGAAGGAAGAAGAGGGATGTCGACGCGCTAGGTACACACCGCCAAAAATCACCGGAATTCTCCCTCGATCGAGCTCCTCTTCGGCCGCCACAGCAACTAAACGATTCTAGGGTTTCTAAGGGTCATTTTTATAGGTTCAATTGAGTCTAGGGAGTCCTAATCGCGAAGATAGAGTCCTATCATCGTGGACGTGTGAGATTCGTGCGAGACCGAGTCTATCCACTACTCCGCCGCCAAATACTCCTCCTAGGGTTAGGGTTTCGAAGATTAATTAGAGGGGAAATAAAGAGTTAATCTTAGCCTTTCATTTGCATCCAGTTTTAGCTTAAATGGTCGGGTATTGGGCTCGAATTTCGCGTTTTAAGGTCCGATTAGGTTAAGTGTGGTTTTGGGCCTTAATCTGTTAATTCGACTTGGTTAAAAAAATTATTTGGGCTGGTCATATAAGACAACTTTACTAAGAATTTTATCCACTGCGAGATTCTAATTTTTTCAGATTTTTATAAAATGGTCAAAGTTTGACTTATCTTATTTCTTAAGGAATCTCTTATTAATTTTCTCGAAATTTTTATTCTTTAATAAATCGGGGTGCTACAGATGGGGTATTGGGTCCCGGGATGGAAGGCTCCGGAGTACTAGGACCAGTAGGACCCCTAACTGAAGGCTTCTTGGGCTGAGAGGGGTTGAGGATAATCCGTTGGCCACCATGGTCGAAGGTACAGGTGTTCGACCGGCCATGGAGTGTGACATCCCGATCAAATAACCACGGCCTACCAAGAATAATACTGCCCACCTCCATGGGGAGGACATCACACCAGATCTCGTCATGGTAGGCATGGAACTGCAGTGGGACCAAACACCACATCCTGATCAGAATGGAGGTGGAATCCACCCATGATACTCGATAGGGTCAAGGATGGTCCACGGGAGTAAGACCAAGACGAGAGACAGCGCCCGTGGAGATTGCATTGATACAACTCCCACTATCGATAATCACCTTACACACTTGCCCGCCCAGCCGACAGTATGTATGAAAGATGGTGGTCCGACGCCAGTCATCACTGGCCTGTAGCTGGGTGAAAATACATCTGACGACCCCTAAGTGGGTATCGTCCGAATGCTGGGCATCCTGTCCCTCACCTTCAATATCATAGAACTCTTCAGCTAACTCCGGATCTGCTTCATGGCTGACTAACATAAGATCTGAGGAGGTGGTGTCCCCAATGACAAGAGACTGACGAGTGGGACACTGGTTGGCGAAATGGCCAAACCCATTGCAGCGATAACACTGCTGCCGTGATCCACTAGGCTCCCCGATCAAAGGTCCTCTCCCCTTATCCTCCCGATGGATAGGAGGTGTAGGCAACAAAGGACGAGCGACGGGTGCGGGTGCCGGTGGACGTGCCGTGGGTGCCGTGGGTTGGGGATGAGGAGGGATATCCCTCGGAGGTGGATGGAGAGGCCTAGGAGCGAATGGCTCGGGACGAGTGGGCTCCTGAGGTCGAGCCATGAGGGCCCTCAGATACGTGCCTAAAGAGCCACGGGGCTCGACACTACGAGGGGGAAAGGGGCCCAACTGATGGGTAGGCTCAAACTTGGCCTCGAATTGCTCCAATTCGAGAGCAACCTAATATGCCTGTTCCAAAGTGGTCACATTGCGGCGGAAAAGTTCATATTGGTAGTTCAGCCACAGACCTCTTCGAAAGCGCGAGATGGTCATGGTGCTCTCTTCCATAACTCCACACCGCAAATAATACTCATCAAACTCAGTGGTGTACTCAGTCACAGATCGGTTCCCTTGGGAGAGACTTTGCCATTTGTCTATGAGACGCTGGCGGTATATGGCAGGAAGGTATTTCTGCCTCAACTTGATTTTCATGTCATCCCAAGTACTGATCGGGGGTTGATGTCGCTGCATTAACAGGCTCTCCACATTTATCCAATAAGTTTGGGCTTTCCCGTGCAACTTCATCTTCGCGTACTGAACTCTTCGGTGGTCCGTCATCTCAAACCACTCGAAGTACCGGTCCATGCCGGTCTCCCAATATAAATAGACGTTCGGGTCCAGAGACCCATCAAATAGGGGAGGGTCCGCACGCACGCTCCTAAGAACGCGGTCGTCGTCATCATCACTATTCCGTCGTTGGTTTTGACGACCATAACCCCCTTGTTCATTATCAGATGCATAGTCATCCACCTCGTGCACCTACTGCCTCCCAACATCTACCCCCTGAGCCCTTGGCGCAGCAAGTTGCTGAGCCGGCTCTTGTTGGCCATTCATCGGCACGGGTTGCGCCGCCACTGGGGCCCTCTCAAGGACAACAACCCTCCATACAAGACCCTGAATGGACTGGTCCGATGCTTCAACCCGATCCTCTAGGGCTTTCATCCTCCCTTCTAGATGCGTTCCTACTCTATCTAGACGCATACTACGGCCATCCATACGCGTGTCGAGACGATCCATGAGGGCTCGGAACATCTCGACCGTTGAGGGCTCATCGGAACTACGGGCTCGGGAATGCGCCAAAGGTGGTGGTGGCGAGTATTGGGTGCCTCGACGGGTGGGCATGCAAAAACACACAGGCTAGTAGACACAGACTAATGCACCTAGACTTAGCCAATAGCCGGTACGTGGCGGAGGGGGGACCCGAAGATCTCCTCACGTAAGTGTGCGGCCTTCCCGATAGGCGTAGCCTAATGTTCGAACAACACCTTTTAATATACCGGATTAACGGGATGAAATGCAATTTTAAAACACTTTTTTTTGTTTTGAAAATAATGATGATCCTAGACTCGACTTAGACTGTGCAAGACTTATGCAACGACTACCCTAGACTCAACTCGCTCTGATACCAAACTGATGCGGGACGGATAGAGGGACCGACTCTACGTGATGCGAATCTCGGACTCTAGATGGAGACGCGACCAACAATACGCGAACACTAGAGACGCCTTGGCCTGACACTAAGAGTTCCTATGGGCTATACGTCGCTAACAGAAACGTAAGCTCACTCGTCGTCCCAAGCGATGGGAAAAGTGGATCCGCACGGTTGAGAAACCGGCAGAGTCAAGGGTGGTCAACTCACTTTTGTGCTCGGATCGAGTCACGGGATGGGTCACTCTCTCGCTCACAGCAGTGACATGAACTCACGAGCTAGGTTCCTAACGTGCTCACAGCGGCATATGACCATATACTAAACTAGCAAATGAACGCCAAGAAGTAAGACCGTTACCTCCATGCTCCCGGCGTGGGTAAGACAACCCCAGCCAAATCCGTACTCCCGATTAACAAAGTTTACTGCAGTACAAATGTTTCAACCCACTCCACGCAGGGAGGTAACAGGTCACATGTGGGGCCCGGGAGTAATGAGAATTGGGTTGACGGGCAGCATCTTGATGTCGCTCCGACGGTGCCAAAACCCGCATTTTGGTGCTGTCCAGACGGCGTGATCTGTGGGTTCGTGGGGCCCACGTGCTACGCAGTCCTCCGGACCTGGAGGAGTGGGTCCCGCTATGATGGTGACACCTGGTGGCGCGCTCCCCTGGACGGCGGCCGGGCTGGAACACCGGTCGGAGGCCGGGTGGCTCCGATCTTCATTTGTCGGAGTTGCTGTCCACGAATCTGAAACTCAGTTTCAGACCTACGCGCTCCGGCGATAGAAGCTGCTGCGACCAGCACCGATGTCGGATCGGTGCGAAATGGGTGCCGTTGGAAAGCTCTCTTGAAATCCTTCGACCCTCTATGACTCCAGAAAATTCGTTGGGGCTTTACTTCTGATGGGGGATTTGAGAACCGGACTGATCTCTGTTTCAAATCTGGCCGGGCAGAAGTGAACTTTCCTGAGAGTTGCCATTGACTGCGATGTAGACCTCCGATCTAGATGTTGAGATCTTCATGAAACTTGTAGAGGGGAGAGAGAGGAAAATGAGGATAATTATTTTGAAGGATTTGGTGGAGATTTGAATGGGGAACAGTATTTATTAGCACCGGGTGGTCGGATCTGGACAGTAGAGACAGATCTGAGTTTTGGATCTAACAGTGATTTTTAAAAATAGGTAGAAGACTCCATAAATTCCACGAAAATTCATGGGTGATGGGGGTGGTGGACAAAACCTCCAATAAAAATATCAAGTCATTTAGATCAGGGGAAGGTGGGTTCATGAACGTTATATTTGGTTTCTGGAAAACTGGACAGGCTGTAGGCAGATCTGGAAGGAGGGGGAGAACGAAAATGGAAAAAATGGAAAAAAAATGCTAGAAGCTCCACCAATTTTTCTGGGACGTGGGTTGAACCTATAAAACTCACCCTGAAAGTTTGGGCTCCAGAAGATCTCGAGGCTGGGAGCAAAAATTCTGGGAAGAAGGGGCTATCCTGGGTGGACAGAACTCTGGCGACGATGGCGGTGGTGCGATGGCGGCACGATGGCGGCGGCGGCGACGACGACAATCTTCACACCTGATAGATGAGGCTTCACACCTCTGATTCACAGCCTTCCCAACTATAGAAGGGGGAGAGAGAGAGAGATAGGGGGCGGCCCTTACTCCTTCGGAGGAAAATCTGATTTTTCTTCTCATTAATTGTCATCAAAATGAAAATACATGCTACTTGTATGAAATACCAAAAGACACTAATTAACCCTAGATCTAGAATTGGGAGGCGTAAAAGAGAGAGTTCAAATTTATTTTCTCCCATGTGGTTGGAACAAATAAAATAAGACTACAAATCCTAATTTAATATGATAAATGGGGGGCGCCCCCTTGACCTTCTTGCCTCCTTCTTGGACTTTGAATACCCATTGTCCCCCCCTTGGTCCAACTCTTCTAGAAGCCCACATTGGAAGGTTGGCTGACCCCACATGGGCCCTAGAGATGAGGTCGATCAATGGGAGAGGGGTTAGGGGGCCCGCGGGACCCAGGTGGTCCCAAATTACAAATAAACCCCTCTTACAATCCGAATTACAATCCGAATAAAACTAAATAAACACACATTACACACAAATAAAATCCCCATAAATATGATAAATACTAAGACTCAATGGGGAGTCTCCAGACTGTCTCCGAGCTATATGGAAGCCGATGTAGCCCGAGTGGTGGTCCGCGTCTGGTACCGTCGGCTCGCCGGTTCGTGCTTCTCGCTCGCTCTAGTGTTCGCACAACAAGGGCCACAAATACATCTTGACCACCACCGACTACTTCTCTCGCTGGGCAGAAGCCCTTCCCTTGTAGAAGGTCACCGGCGAAGAGGTCGCCAGATTTGTCCGACATAACATCATCTACCGATTCGGTACTCCCAGCCGCATAGTGTCAGACAATGGCACACCATTCAAGAATAGGGCCGTATATCAACTAGCGGCCAAGTTTCACATCGACTGGAGAACCTCTTCGGTCTACAACCCCCAGGCCAACGGCTTGGTGGAAGCCTTCAACAATACCCTCTGCAAGCTCCTGGCTAAAATGGTTAGCCACCAGAAACGTGATTGTGGTGAGAAGGTCTTCAAGGCACTGTGGGCCTACCGAACGATCTCTAAAACCCCTACGAGGTGTTCGCCGTTCTCCCTCGCCTATGGGGCAGAAGCCGTTATCCCCATCGAAGTACAGTTGGCTTCTTACCGCGTGACGATCCACACCGACCTTGCCGGCCCCTGACGAAAATGAATACCAGAGAAGGCTAGAGGAGCTGGCCGATCTAGAAGGCAAGCGGCTCGAAGCCTACAAACACCTACAAGTATACCAGGCCCGTATGGTGCGAGCCTATGATAAGCTCGTTAGGCAGCGAGCCTTCAAGCAAGGCGACCTCGTCGTGATCAAGGAAAAGGAAGTCATGGTAGGGCACTCCAGTGGAAAACTACAGTCAAATTGGCGAGGTCCATACATCATTCACAACGTCTACGAGGGTGGGGCTTACACGATCGTTGACTACAAGGGTCACAAACCCTTCCCAACTCTCAATAGCAGGCATATGAAGCTATACTATCCATCTGAACACGAGTTCGTGCGCCAGCTAGACTATGGAGCACGTCCCAGCTACTACTAGTAAAGCCGGCCTTCCCTTGCGGAGGGTTTAACCGGTCATTCCTCCCAGTCTCCGATGCCCAGCCAAGCAACAGGGCCAGCCGAGCGCTCCCAGAACCACCACCATGCATTCTTGGGGGTCAACCCCCCCCCCCCCGCCTTTGTCCTTTCCACGACAAGAGCAACAACACCTCTACACCAGCAACAATCCAGCCGTCAGGCTCCCAGGTAAGCAAACGAAAAAATAACATAAAAAAATAACATAAAATTGGGGCTAAAAATAGAGATGCCCCGGTAGACCCAGTCATCCTCACCGCAAGGGGGCGACTGGGGGCAAAAGGCCAATAACCCGGCTGAGGCGGAAACCTGAAAAGGCAACTTAGGCAAAATTAGGAAACCCTCGATGTGAAAACCTGTAAGGGTGCGCCGAAAAAGCTAAAGGGGGTTGGCTCTAGCAAAAACCCGAAAGGGCGGTAGAGCCGATAATGAGATAATCCCACTCTCCCCACCGGTCAGGGTGGCCTTCCGCCAATTCCTTAATAGGTCGTAGGCCTCCCCAGATACCGGCCTTCGGTTAACCCACAGTGCCAGACCATTAACCCTGCAATCCCCAGTCAGCCTTATATCACCCTACTTAGCCCACTCTAGTTTCGGCCCTCACTCTATCGCAGCGGACCGATAAGTTCCAGTGTCTACGCAACATCCTAGTCGCCATTCCGGTCAACTCCAGTCTCAGCCTATTCCCAGACTCTTATCATTCCACACTACTACATCCTACGTCTCCTGCGAATCCAGAACTCCCGAGTCTCAATGTGAGCCCAATTCCCCCTGTAATCCCTGACCCACCAACTATAATCCCAATCACATCCAGCCACGACAAAGTGGCCCCCAGCACCATAACTTGATGATTTGTGAAAGCCCTTACTAAGGGTGGAATAATACCCAATCATTCACATTCTCTAGCCCCAGGCTACGTCCCCTGACAGCAGCATGCTATGAATGGTAATTCCTTAAAAAAAATAAACAATGGAGTTAAAAATAGAGATACCCCGGCGGACCCGACCGTCCTCATCACAAGGAGGCGACTAGGGACAAAAATTGCCACCAACCCAGCTGAGGTGAAAACCCAAAAGGGCACCTCAGGTAAAATCGGGTAACCCCTTGGTGTGAAAACCCATAAGGGCACGTCGAAAAAAGCAAAAGGGGGCCAGCTCTGGCGAAAACCCGAAAGGGCGGTAGAGCTGGTAAAGAGAAAAAAAACTCTCTCTCCCTCTTTACTCCTCACTGATGAAAGTCGTCAACCACAATACTGTGCCAACACCTACCTCAATATCACCTTACAATGACGGTGGCAAACATACCCCCGAGGGTAGGCCAGCCGCCCAGTTTCCAGTCCCAGTTTTCAGCTACAACGCCTTTACAGGCTAGCCTCCCAGTTTCCAGTCTCAATTTTCGGCTACAACGCCTTCACAGGCCAGCCGCCCAGTTTCTAGTCCCCATTTTCGGCTACCACGCCTTCATAGTCCAGCCGCCCAGTTTCTAGTCCCAATTTTTGGCTACGACGCCTTCACAGGCCAGTCGCCCAGTTTCCAATCCCATTTTTCGGCTACGACGCCTTCACAGGCTAACCGCCCAGTTTCCAATCCCAGTTTTCGGCTACAATGCCTTCACAGGCCAGCCACCCAGTTTCCTGTCCCCGTTTTTGGTTACGACGCCTTCACAGGCAGCCGCCTAGTTTCCAGTCCCAGTTTTCGGCTATGACGCCTTCACAGGCCAGTCGCCCAATTTTCAGTCCCAGTTTTTGGCTACAACGCCTTCACAGACCAACCGCTCAGTTTCCAGTCCTAGTTTTCGGCTACGACGCCTTCACAGGCTAGCCGTCCAGTTTCCAGTTCCATTTTTTGGCTACAACACCTTCACAGGCCAGCCGCCCAACCACCAGCCCCATCTGCAGGCTACAACGCCTTTGTAGGCAAGCCCGTCGGCTCCAGCTACAATCCCCAGCTCCAGTCACAACCCCAGTTTAGGCCTTCAGCCCCAGTCCCAGTTCTTGGCCGAAACGCCTTCCCCGGGCCACTCGGCCAACTTGGCTCCGGTCCCCCAGGCTAATGGGAACTACATTTTCGGCTAACAACATGCTAATAGCCGATACTCTATCACGTGGTTTGTGATTGATACACCCCAGAATTACCCCAGTAGCCCTAGACCGCGTGGACCGCCATATCCCCATAGGTCTATGTCGACTTCATGTCACAAAGGCCTTTATCCTTCAAGAGGATTAGCCCCAACACCCAGTCACTTTTCCCTACGACCTAGTACCCTGCATCCAGTTACACTATTCTCCATACTCAACCCCTTTTACTCCTATGCCTGAAAGCGGGTACACCTAGTCCCCTGTCACTTATGCCAGTACATGGCAAAACAAAACAAGCACGACTAATAGTAAGTGGTCACTAGTCCATACATACAACACTGTCCCACCCAAAAGGGGGGGAGGACAACCCAGTAAACAACCAAAAATCTGGCAAGTTGTCATTTACACTCCATATAAGGGGCCCAAGACATGCCCTTGGGATGACAAAACCCGTACAATCCGGATGACACAAACAAAAAGGGGAAAAGAGATACGATCAGACCCAAGGCTCGCTCCCCTTCAGTGCCGCAAGGTGAGAGTCAGCAGCCGCAAGCTCCGCCTCTAGGGTCGACAAAAGGTGAGCGCTAGCCTCGGCCGTCGTCTCGACCGTCTGCCACTCAGCTCGAGCACGCTCGACTACCGACCGCTGCTCCTCCAAGGCCTTCCTCAAGGCCTCAACCCGGCTCTCCGCCTCTCCCAGCTACGTGGCGCGGTCCTGAGACACCAACACGGTTACCTCGACATGGCCCCTCTGCTCCGCTACGGCCGACACAAGCCGGATCCCCTACTCCTGCGCCTCTCGGATGGCTGCCAGCCTCCGAGTCCTCTGCTCCTGAGCCTCGCGGAGTCGCAAGTACTCGGCCCAGATCCCAGCTAACTCAGACATCCAGAGCTCGCATGGAAAGCCGAGCGCGTGGTAGCCCTGGGTGCACTCTCTCAACCGCTGTCTTAGACCCTCCGGAGAAGGAAGAGGGTCGCCTTGCAGGTAGCCCCAGGCTCGTTGGAGCAAGGAGGCACCCACGCTGACGTCCAACAACAGCTCTGGCGGTGAGGCAGACGTGAGCCACTCGACCCCCAAGCTCAGGGAAGGGTCGCCCCTCTCAGCCAGCATGTCACCAAAGCCTGCACAATCCCAGCAAAAAACAAAGGGAAATGAGCAATACGTCCAAAATTTCTCATAATAAACAAGGTGGAAAACCTGAGAAAAAGATAAGTTTTCATTCCTTACCCAGTCTGACGCCCGCCGCACCAGTGGCGTGTTCTGTCGGGGTCGAGGAAGGCAACCTCTCCTCCATCTCGGTGGCATCACCCGCCGGGGTCGGAGAGGGCAGTGACTCCTCCACTACCCCGTCGTCTCTAGCAACCACGGGTGAGATAGGAGGCTCCTCCTGGCTGCTCTCATCAGGAGCCGACACGTGCTTCACTCCTGACTCCGACGCTGCATACAACCCAAAAGTGATGACACCCTGCCATAAAGCATAAACAAATGTCAAATGGGAAGGGGGAGAACCACCACATACCTCTGGAAGTAGCCCCCATCTCAGCCTCCTCACTAGAAGGGGTCCCAGAAGAGGAAGAGCTCAAGCTCAAACTCTCCTCTGTCTCCATGGCCAAGCTGTCGTTGCCTGGAGAGCCTGACAAAGCCTCCGACGAACTCCCGGAGGTGGCCGAACCCGAGGCCCCTGCAAGTCAACAATGAAGTCCACGATCAATGACAACCAAGAGGGGGGTAAATTGGGTGTTTACAAATTTTAAGGAAACTTTTAGCCTTTTATAAAATATGTGATAGAATGCTAGTTAAGAGATTCAAAACTATTTGTACACAAATTGGATTTATCAAACTTAATTGATGATAATATAGATTATACAAGATATACGAAGATAAATCCAGAACAACAATAAATACTAACACTCATGTAGAATGGAGGTAGATGAAATGGATCAAACCACACAAATCATACCATAGTGCACAACGGATTTTCAGGTGGTTCGGATGCAACGACGACAATCCTACGTCCACCCCTCACCAAACCCGGTGAGGCTTCACTCGGGGATAAATCCCCAAACAGAGACGAAGCTCCATCCACACACGCAGGACGACGCCTGCACACACACACTGGGACACGCCCCAACACACACACACACACACACGGAGATGAGGTCTCCAACACGATCCAATAAGCGGATCAACAAAACACACGCACGCTGCGACAAGTGCAGCACTCCACACACACAAACACTAAGATCTAGATAAAACCACTCACACACGCATATCTAAGAAGACCTACGCATACACGAATCAAATACGACACACACACACAGAACCACGGATCCAACAACGATCCACACACACACGAGTTTGCAGTTTATAAGAACACAAATCTCAAACTTTAAAGCACAAGACACCAATATGAATAAACCACAATTTAGAAAGTGGTGGGGACACCGGGTCCACTACCGGGCCCACTAATCGGAGCCGACGTCGCACCGCCACACCGCCACACCGCCACTGCACCGAGCTTATGGCTCGGCGACTCGTTCGAAGACTCAGCGTCCTGAGCATAATATTTATTTGTGTGTATTTGTATCGTACGTGTGTGTATTTGTATCGTACGTATTTGTGTAACATACATGTATTAGTACATGTATTTTTCTTTCGTCTTATTAGGCTAGTCTAAGTCAAATAAACATGTATGTAATTTTTATATTTTAATTGGTTAAACCCACAAGTCAAATATTGGTTGGTGGGTTTGTCTTGTTAGGCTAGAGTATAAACATAATTAGTGAAAGTTAGATGGTATTATTGCTATGGCCTTTTCTCCTATATAAGGAGGCCATTGTGTGTTACGTATGTTATGAATGAATGAATGAGAAAAGATTGAGCCTAAGGTGTTTTGCCTTATTCTTTCCTTCTCTCTTTTCTCTTTTGTGAGGATTGAGCGTCGCCCGGTGTGAGACCGTCCGGCGTGAGGCCGAGCTGTGTGAGATAGCAGTTATCCGTCCCCGTCCTGTTCACGTCCCGGAGTGCCGTCGATCCATTCTCACGTCGCCGCCGCGTCAAATTGGAATCAGAGCCTAACACGGCGTCTCCGACGATCGCGACGTCTCTCCCTCTATCTCTCTGTTGCTAGAGTGAAAAAAAAGATCAAAAAAAAGGAGAGAAGCATACAGATTTAGATTGAAGAAATTGAAGAAAAAAAGAGAGAGAGAAAAAAATTAGCAAAGAACTCCCTGCGTTCTCTCTCCGTTTCCCTCTTTCTCTCTGTCAATCTCCCCCCTTTCTGTTTCTCTCTCTCTCGCTAATCTCTCTCTCTCCCCATTAATCTCTATTTCTCTCTCTAATCACGCTCCTTCTCTCTCTGACTCTCTCTCTCCCTCGCGATACTCTCTCTCTCTCTCCCTGACTCTCTCTCTCCCCCGCGATACCCTCTCTCTCTGTTTCCCTCTCACATTAATCTCTCTGTCTCTCTCTCTTTCTCTCTTGGTTCTCTCTCTCCCTCCCTGTTTCTATTTCTCTCTTTCTATTAATCACACTCTCTCTGTTACTCCATCTCTCTCTCTCCTTCTGTTACGGGTGAGACAACAGAAATTGAAAAAAAAAAGAGAAGTTGTGTTCGCGGCACGGGCCTCGTCGCCCGTGCCCGTTTCAAATGGAAGGAAGGCCGCAACGGCCTCCCTCCCCCGACGCGCTCGGTCGCCGCCTTCAGCGACCGCCACCGCCGCGACCCCCACCGCCTGCCACCGCACCTCCCGGCGCCCCCCGCCGGCAGGGCCTTCACGCCCCGGTGCCCCGCGGCCGCACCCGCCCACCGCAACCGTCGCGCCCTTGCTCGCGCCAACAGGCGCCCAGCGCCCGCGCCCACGCCCCTGCCGCCGTGGCCTCCCACGGCCCTGCTCGCGCCCACGGCCATCACCGGCGCCCGACCCTGCGCGCCCCTGTGCCTCCGACGCCGCAGCCCGACGCCAGCCCACAGACGCGCCCGGCCCGCGAGCTGCCGCCCGCGCCTGAGGCCGCTGCCGCCCCGCCCGCCAGTCGACCGGCTCCGCTCCGGCCCCACCGCCCTGCTGTCCGCCTGCATTTTGCTCTTCTCGGCGCCAACGCCCGGCCGCCCACCTCGGTGACCGTGCTCGCCTGCGAACATTCACCCACCAGTGCGCCCGTGCCCTTCGGTGTTCGCACGCCTGTGCTCGCGCCAACTTGGCAGACCGAACGCGTGAATCACGCGTGGACTTGCCCGCCCTCATAAAAGCAGCTTGGCTGCGTTGAACGGATGCATGCAGGGTTGGCTGTCACTTTGAATAATTGGTTTTGTGATTTGGCAACAAGAGTCAGCAGAAGATCGAGAAGGGTTTGAAAAGGATCGATTGAAGTGTATTATATATATAGGGATATATATATATAATATTTTATGTGTATCTATATATAGAGTTGGCAGAAGAACAAAAAAAGGGTTTTAAAGGGTTGAAAGTCAAAAAAAGGAGGTTGAAATTTGAAAAAAAAAGTGTTAAAAAATAAAGGGGTTTGAAAAGTCATAAAGAGAGGGTTGGAAAAAAAGTGTGATAAAAAAAAGAAAAGTAAAAAAAAAGAGGTTGAAAATTTGAAAAAAAGAGTGAGAGAAAATAGTTTGAAAAAAAGAGTTAAATATATATAATATATATATTTGAGATATATATAATCTTATATATATATATATATATATATCTTTTAACTTATTGAGTGTGGCATCTGCATCCACCACGACGGCTCGAGTAGCGCCCGGATGCCGACAGAAGATCGTAGATTACGGAACGTGCATACCCGAGAGTCTCCCAGCGCGGAGAAAATGTCAGATTAATTTGTTCCCCTACGCGGGAATTTTAAGCGATCTTGTAATAATTCAATCCTCCCTGCGTGGAGTGAATTCGTTGTAATCGGTCAAGCTTCATTGATGTCGTGCGGGCACGCACGTCCCCACTCGCCTTCGTCTCCGGTCGGAGTTAGACTTTTCAGTCTAGCTAGGTACGTGCTCCGAATCACTTGCTTATTTAGTATCCTTATCATTTGCCGCGCGACGAAGTGAGCGAGAGCCCGATCCATACAGCCGGTCTCCTGAGTGCATCACTGTGGACGGCAAGAGAGAGCTTGTATGCGCCTATCCTTAGGCCCTAGAACTGCCACATTAGGGCCCCTAATTGTCAGGAGATAGTTTCACAACTACTCTACCTACGGGTAAACAACTCTCCCTAACTGGTCCCTTCAAATTGACCCTTTGCATATCAGCTCGGTCCACAACTTGCTAATTTTCGGTCTCAGGATTGCATCATCTAGGTCTAAGCTCGTGCATGCCACGTTTGTCTAGGAATTCATCAGGCCGTCTAGAACGCATGGAACAGGAAAGATATATGGCCGATCCTGACCTCATTGCCCAATTTGAGGGAATGGATGCAATATTTGATGGCACACATGTCGAGTACATGCAGGTAGGAGACATTTTTGAGAGTTCTAATCAGAAAAGATTGGGTGTAGTTCGATGTATCTCAACATCCCAGGAGGACGATTGGCGTCGAACCTCTATTTTCCAAACCTACATCATGGTGAACTCTCATCCCTGCAAGGTAATCCTTGACAACGGGACCTGTATCAACGCAGTCTCCTCAGACTTTGTCTCCCGTTTAGGTCTACCTACGCACCCTCATCCAAAGCCATACAACTCGTGGCTTGGGTCGATGACACTTCTATCCCAGTCACCACCACATGTGTCATCCCCATCCAATTCCAATCCTACCAAGGATAAATATTATGTGACGTAATGCCTATGAAGGTCGGGAGCGTCATCTTAGGACGACCATGGATCTATGATGTAGACCTCGCTACCTTTGGTCGGTCCAATCAGTGCTCCTTCTCCCACAACGGAAAGAAGATTTTGTTGTACCAGACACCCCCAAAGGTGACCCCGAGAAAGAGTTTCACCTCCACCCCCACCGGAACTCCCAAAATTCAGGAGAATCCCCAAACTCCCACTGAAGGGAAACCTCCCCTTCCCTCTTCTCCTGCGTCCATCACACCCGTTTCTGAGGCCCCTAAGGTTAGTCATGACCTAGTTAGGTGCATTGACTCCATGAATGTCGGTGAGCTAGACAAAGAGGTTGCTGAGGGTGCCTCTATTTTGGATGTTGACGTCACCATCACACCCGAGGAGTCTCGAGTCTCAGTCCCAACTGAAGACCCGGCCATACTGCAAGACTTTCAAGGCATCGTCTCCGAGGACTTGCCTTCTCGACTCCCTCCCATGCGTGATGTACAACACGCTATTGAGCTTGCCCCTGGGTCCACCCTACCCGACCTTCCCCTCGAGTCTAGACTGTCCAAGTCAGCCGAAGAGTTTGCACAGCACGTCATTAGTCTGCATGAGTCAGCTGATTCGCATAGGCGTCACCATGAATCTCAAGAAGGTGACTTGGTTATGGTACGGGCCCGGCCCGAACGACTCCCCTCGGGAGCCATTGAAAAGTTACAAGCCTGTAGTGCTGGTCCCTTCCCAATCATGCGGAAGATTGGCGCCAATGCCCATGTTGTGGACTTACCTCCCGAAGAGGGGATTAGCTCGACCTTTAATGTGGCAAACCTAGTGGCCTACAAGGAACCCACAGCGATTCCTAGTGACCCTTTCGAGCCTTCTCCTCCCCTTGAGAGTGAGCCCACCCCTGTGCGTCCCACATCCTTGACAGCACCGCGCGAGCATATTGAGAGGATACTGGATGAGCAGGTGACCACTACACGGAGCAGGGTGTACCAGCGCTACCTTATCCGCTGGCGCGACCGTCCACCATCAGATGATTCCTGGATCAGCCGGGAAGATCTCCAGCGCCTCGATCCAGATCTGCTGGAGCACTACCACAGCCGTGTCCCCCCTTACTCGACGGAGTCGAGTTCCAGCCGCCCCGGGAGGGTTGGTGGGGACACCGGGTCCACTACCGGGCCCACTAATCGGAGCCGACGCCGCACCGCCGCACCACCACACCGCCACTGCACCGAGCTTATGGCTCGGTGACTCGTTCGAAGACTCAGCGTCCTGAGCATAATATTTATTTGTGTGTATTTATATCGTACGTGTGTGTATTTGTATCGTACGTATTTGTGTAACATACATGTATTAGTACATGTATTTTTCTTTCGTCTTATTAGGCTAGTCTAAGTCAAATAAACATGTGTGTAATTTTTATATTTTAATTGGTTAAACCCACAAGTCAAATATTGGTTGGTGGGTTTGTCTTGTTAGGCTAGAGTATAAACATAATTAGTGAAAGTTAGATGGTATTATTGCTATGGCCTTTTCTCCTATGTAAGGAGGCCATTGTGTGTTACGTATGTTATGAATGAATGAATGAGAAAAGATTGAGCCTAAGGTGTTTTGCCTTATTCTTTCCTTCTCTCTTTTCTCTTTTGTGAGGATTGAGCGTCGCCCGGTGTGAGACCGTCCGGCGTGAGGCTGAGCTGTGTGAGATAGCAGTTATCCGTCCCCGTTCTGTTCGCGTCCCGGAGTGCCGTCGATCCATTCTCACGTCGCCGCCGCGTCAGAAAGCTCCTGATATGACTCCCCTGAAGATATGTTACAGATCTTTACGTTGATTCATTTTTCACTTGAATTGCTTCAGATTAAGCTTGAATGGCCTTGGAGTTGATGTAGAATTTGCTGCACAGAGTACTGTTCACGACTACAGTACTCTTCCTTCTTCACTTGGATAACCTTCCTTTGATCTCTTCTTGAAACCCTTGCTTGTTTCTTGATAGCCTCACCCTTGATCTCTCTTTGTTGGTTGCTTGATTCTTCACTTCATGGATGCTTGTTGGCTTGAGAAGTACCTTGAATGGGTTGGAGATAGATGAAGAACTTGCTGCACGAAGTATTGTTCACGGAGCTACAGTACTCTCTTCTTCCTCTTGGACAGCACCCTCTTGATCTCCCTTGAAGCCCTCTTAGAGGGTTAGGGTTTATGGCTCCAAATGATATGTTTTATAGCCCTTGAATGGTTCATAGACAAGCCCCAAACCAGATCCACAAATCATGGTGTAATTGGGGTCATTGGGATTAAACAAATGGGTGGAAAGACCTCTCCTCGATCTTGAAACAAAAGTCAACAAAAGGGGGCCTCGGGGCTGGTGGTCGACTGGAAGGCATGGGGCGGTCGATCGAATTTTACAGTCGTTGATTTTTCATCTCTGGAAAAATCGATCGACCGAACGCCTAGGGGCGGTCGACCGAAACCTGTAAAAATGCCATCTTTTCGGTTTTGGCAATTCTGGTCGACCGGTCCTATGGTCTTGGTCGACCGGAATGATCCATACCTGCAAAAATGAAGTGTTAGGCCACAGAAACATATCCATTAGTCAAGATATTCATGTCCTCATCTATTCCATGCATTTTGGGTTTGGATTCAACTTGGTTTATACATTAGACCATTTGAGCAATTCTCATTTCTTGAATTCAAAATTCTCTTCCGGGGGCTCGCCCCCAGAAACCCCCGCAAGGGGCGCTGCCCCCTTGACCCCCGCAACCTGACCGGGCAAGTCGATCCCCGTGACCTGACCGCGCAGGTCGATCCGTGTGCGAGGACGCACGATGGCGAGTTATGCAAGGGCTTGAAACCTCATGAACTAGGTGCATATGAACACTTTGAAACACACATGTTCTGAGGTAAGGGTCAAGTTCTGGGCTAAGAATCAAGAGATAAAACTCAATCATTCCAAGTAAATTATTCATGAAATAACCTCATGGAACACTCAATAACAGGAAGTGTAAAACAGGGTAAGAGCCTTACCAATGGTTCTTGACAGTACATGACATATACCACCTGTTTTGGATTGTAGAGGAGCAAGGTACTTGTCCACATGTTTGGTTTATCAGGTGACTGTCATGGAATTATAAGGTTGATCCTGCAAACAAGATAGTTAAGGTTAAAACCATAGTTATTAAAGAGATTATGAAACCTCTTGCCTCTTGTAAACCAACATATGCAAACCAAGGATCAAGACCATGTAACTATTGTCATTTGCCATCTCAACTATACATAGATAACAAGAGCATGAGTAATCAACCACAAGTTTAGTTATCATCGCTTAATCACACATTAAGTTTAGTTATCATCAAAACCATCACTTAACAATCACAACAATCATCAAAACCATAACTCAACAAACAAAGCAAACGAGGTCACTACACAACCCAGCCTCATACAAAGACAACTCTCTAGTTAAGGGTTTCAAATAAGAAACTCACCAGCTGGGGCACTCCTGTGGACGCACTAAAATTCGGAAAGAATCGGTTCGTTTGTTGATCGGGTTAATTCGTCTATTTAGTGTGAGGGCGTGCCAGTCACAAAGTGATGATTTATTCGGGCTTCACGGAAGCCCATGGTGCGCTCGATCTAACTAGTCATACGATTGTGTGGTTCGGGTCGGGACCAAAACCCGTCATGCCATAAAGGCCACGTCGTTATTTACATCCCCCATACGGGGGAACACCCTTGATTGATTGCCGGAATAAGGGCCCTACGGCCTGAGATTCATGGTAACAAAGCGAGAACAACGATCTCGGATCACGTTTAAACAAACCCACGTTGGGACGTAAAATGTTCATATATACGTATATGTTGGTCACTCACGGATCATTTCGTGTTCGGACGAAAGTCCACGTTTGTAGCGTCGAAGATGACGATAAAACCGTACGGATGTTTGCCGTAGGTACAGCAAGTTTAATGCGGATGCGGGATCGGATCTCGGAAGGAGTGGGTCAAGCTGATGGACTATCGGCCCAAGAGGTGCACGGATCATGACCATGTCAGGGATTCCGAGGTCCACGTCCGATACCAAGGGGCATCATTACTTTTCTCTTCACGCATAGTCCGGGGGAGAGGGTTGTTAAGTGTGAAACCCGAACTCGCCAACGTGCGCCCTCGCACGTGGATCGACCTGCGTGGTCAGGTCGCGAGGTTCGACATAGCAGGGGTAATCTTTCATTATTGGCTTCATATTCCTTTCATTTGTTTTATCCATTAGCTTAAAGTCTTTTCTCTTGTTGGTTAAACAATCTTTCTCTTTTAGGTACGCCGGTTTAAGGAGACACCAAGAGAAGATAGGGCGCGCCGGTTAAATGGAAAGTGGGATGCGCACCGGTTTAAGGAAGCCAAGGGGCGTGCCAGATAAGGGGATGCCAAGGGGCGCGCCGGTTAATGGCCAATGAACAGTATGGCGCACCGGAATAAGCACAATGGGGGGGCGCGCCGGTTAAGGCAAAGAAGGGGAGGCGCGCCGGTTTTGGGCTCCAAATAGGAATGGGGGTGCACTATTTATTCCAATATTTCGAGAGTGGTTTTGAGTGTGGCGTTAAACCGGCGCAGGGGGTGAGCGCGCCGGATTAGCCCGCGCCGGATTAGAGGTGCGCCGGGTTAAGCTCTGTGGGTTTTATTTCATTCTGTTTGATTCTTTTTGCTTCTGTTCTTTTTTCTTCCACTTGCAGATCGATCAAATAGATAGATTGTTTGTTCAATTGATGCTTTAAATCAATAGAGTGCTTCTTATCATTTGTTGAGGTGAATGAGTACGTGTATTTGGATGTCTTACTTGAAGGGTTTATTATGCAGGAACTCAGAGATTTAGCTTGATTCAGGGGCTTAGTTTGTTCATCTGTTCTTACGTGTTCTTCGTCTGGCAAAATTTGGGTAGCATCTCCCCCGGACTGAAGCTTGCCAGAGAAAAATGGGGAACACCAAACGGATTGCTCCGGGGTGAACCTCAAAACTCGGAGTGAGGCCTCCGTTAACCCATAAGTGCTTGTGGAGGCTCGAGGACTAGCCTTCAAGAGCTCCAGCAGCTCACGGGTGGTGATTTTGTGGAAGTCCCACAGGGACGGATGTTCACCATGAATAGCTATGAGTGTTCACCCTTCGAACGGGTTCCCTCAAAGTTCATGCCACAAAAGGGGCAAGCTCTCGAGGACCGCCAGGGTGATGCAGAAAACTGAGAGAAAGAAAAAAAAACTGAAGGAAAGGGGAAGCCAGATCAGAGCAATAAAACATTGCGCATGTTTACAAAGCCACTCTTTTATTCATCCTCAGGGGAAAGGAGGGAAGACAAGTACAAAAGGAGATCTACCCCCAAAGCACATGGAAGAATACAACGGAGAAGATAAAAAAAACTAGACATTGAGGTGGGGGGGAGAAGAAGATACACCGGTGGGGGAGAAGGAGGAACAGAGCACAATCTCCCCCCCTTCTCTCCCTTCTCTCTTTCTCACCCTCTCTCTCCTTTTTCTTCACCTTGCAGATATGAATGGATGGAGCTTCTTCTTCACTTCAGACGCCGGAGACCTTAGCCGAAACAACCAGCCCCCCCCCTTTCAATCTCTCCTCCAGCCTCTCCTGGCCTCTCTCTTTTTTTTCTCCTCACAATGCTGCCCCTTTTATAGAATGGCCAGCCTGGGAGCGTTCCTGCCACTTCCACCTCATCCGTAACAAAGTTGGGAGTTGACTCGATGCGCTGGACGATGCTGGTTCACGCCGTACGCTGCCGTTCATCCGAGGACGGGATGTTCGCAGGTCTGCCGGGGGTTGCTTAGTCGTTGCCACTTCTGTGCTGTCGAACGGAGGTAGAAGCAGAGCCATGGGCATTGAATGTTCTCTGTGCGTCGCATTTATGCTGAACAGAGCATCGGTTGGCAGACGAGACAGGATGAGGTTAAACTCATTTGCATTTGGCGCGCCATATTAACAAGAGGATATTGTGATGGGTTCTCCAAAAGTAGCGCGCCGTATTAAGTTTTTGGCCTTCAAATGGCCACGCCGCTTTAGCATTTGAAGGAGAAGCTTTTAAAAATGGGTAAATGGGTACTTCGGTTAAAACGGCGCGACCGGGGGCGCGCCGGATTAAACATTTGCAAAGGGGCACCGTATTAGAGCATAAAGGAGGTGCACCGTATTAACAAAGCAAGGGGCGCGCCGGATTGATGCTCTACGGTGCCATTTTAAGCCTCAAAGTTATTCTTCTCAGAAGCGCGGCCATTTATATGAACGTTGGCATTCCCGAATGTTTTAGTTGAGATGCATGGCCTCCACAATGTTCCGTTCGTAGCTTTTGGGGCTCGATCCAGACTTTGCATGACTTTCGGTGCATGCCGGGTTGTGCCTGAGTTCCCGCCTTTTCTTTGATTCAACTCTCGGCATGGCCGGTCGT
Organism: Amorphophallus konjac; assembly: GCA_022559845.1. Taxonomy (NCBI): domain Eukaryota; kingdom Viridiplantae; phylum Streptophyta; class Magnoliopsida; order Alismatales; family Araceae; genus Amorphophallus; species Amorphophallus konjac. The sequence continues at coordinate 116,377,162 of CM040126.1, forward strand.
AGAGTTGTGGCCGTATCTTCTGCCCGGGGGCTTCCTTAACGGATGGCGGACCACCAAGTGAGTTCTCGTCCTGGTTGGGCGAGGTATGGGTTTGTTCGGCCCTCTTGTCTTCGACTTGCGCTTGAACGCGTAGACGCGAGTGTCGTATGATCATCATCGTCATTTTTTGACGTCCACAACTCCCCTCCGAGACCCTCTCAATGTCGACGATCTCCTCGTCGCCCCCAGTTGAAGCCGATGTAGCGGGCTCTTCTTCCACTGCCTCAGTCATGTCACGGGGAAGCTCACCCTCCTCCAAAGGTGAAGAAGTACCTGTGACCAGCGCCAAAAGAAGCCTAGAGTCAATAGACGACATAAAAAGAAGCTTACCGCAAATGGCTAAGTCCCCAGTCACATACCTAAGGGTCCCATGCTAGAAGACCCAACCAGCCCTACGGTGCAGGCAGACACCACGGCTAGTAAGGGAGCGAGAGGCATCTCTGCCAATAGGTACGGTAGCAAGCCAGGCGCACCCCTGGTAATAGACGGGATCGAGGCGCCCACCGCTCCTGGCTCTCCCTCGAAAGAGGGGAGGGCTACTGACAGGCCGGTTCTAACCAACTCTTGAATCATCTCTAGAGTAGCATCCGAATCCTCACCTGGCAAATGACGATGCAAACACAGTCAATAACACCGGTCCAATAACTGCGAGACAATGAGAGGGCAATCCCCTCCGCAGTAGTTCAACAATTACCCGGGCCATCCCGGGTAACTGCGGGCTCCTGCCCTTCAACTGGCAGGGGCACCTCACCCTGTGCCTCAGAAGGAGCCGCGGCCCCTGACATCCCAGCCACTTTTGCATAATACTGGTAACTATGTTAGTGATGCGGGATGCACTGAGGAGACGACGCTATATGAGATGGACACGACTCGACCAGCAAAGACACGACTACTAGAGCAACCTCGGCTCGACATTAAGAGCTCCTACGGGCTACACGTCGCTAACAGAAGTGTAAACTCACTCGTCGTCCCAGGCGAGGGAAAGCGTGGATCGTGCGCGGTTAAGGAACCGGTAGAGTTCAAGGTAGTCTGACTCAACTTCCGGACTGGGATCGAGTCGCGGGGCGGGTCACTCTCACACTCCCAGTGGCGACATGAACACACGGGCTAGGAACCTACACTCTCGCAGCGGCATAAGACCGTATACTAGCTAAGCAAAGTAACGCCGAGAAGTTTAGACCGTTACCTCCACGCACCCGACGTGGCGAAGACAACCCCGGCCGATTGACGGACTCCCGATTAAACAATTTTACAGCGGTACAAATATTTGACCCACTCCACGCAGGGAGGTAATAGGTCACATGTGGGGCCCGGGAATCACGCGAATCGGGTTGACGGGCAGCATCTTGATGTCGCCCGGCGGTGCCGAACTCCGCGTTTTCGTGCTATCCGGACGGCACGATCTACGGGTCCGTGGGGTCCACGGACCGCTCTGTCCTCCGGGTCTGCTGGGGTGGGGCCCGCTGTGATGAGGACCCCTGGTGGCGCGCCTCCTTGGACGGCGGTCGGCCAGAAACACCGATCGATGGCCGATCGGCTCCAATATCCAACTCTTGAAGTTGTTGTCCACGGATTTCCGGTTCTGTTTTTCGGCGCGCGCTCGGCGAGATCGGCCGCTGTGACCAATCCCGATATTGGATCAAGGCACAGGAGCTATCGTTGGAAAGCGCTCTTGAATTCCTTTAATCTAGGGCCAGAGGGATCTACTGGATCTACTCGGATCTGGATTTTGTTGAATTTTGAAGTTTCTGTTGTACAATACCCGAACTCTCAGATTAGCAGGTGAGTTGTCTGAGAACTACCGTTGACCGCGAGGAAGACGTCCGATTCAGCTCCTGAGCTCTTCCCCAAAGTTGTAGAGATTTGAACCAGAAAATGGAAATAATTTTTGTGGAAGGATTGGAGGATGCTACGAATTGTTATGAATTTTATACTGACAGGTGGTCGGATCTGGAAACTGGCTAACAGCACTGTAGATGGATCTGAGAATGAATTTTATAAAATATGAGATGATCTCTAGAAATTCTAAGAGAAATTGGGGATGGAGAGGAAGGTGGACAAAACTCCCAGTAAATTTGGGAGCTCCAGAAAAAATCAAAAGGTGGGTGGGAGATAGGAAACTCAGAGAAGAAGTGGATCTGGACAGAAGGCAGCCAGATCTGAAATGAAATGGGAAACAAAAATGGAAAATTGGATTTTGGGATCTGGAGACGAAACCAATATTTGTGAGAGCTGGAGGGGACATCTGGAACACGCCCTCAAAATCCTAGCTCAAAAGGATGTCGTGGCTGACAGCAGTAATTCGTGGAAGTGGCTATGGTCGGCTCGTGGCGGCGATCACCGGAACTGATATGGGAGGAGTCACACCTCCAGAATGCAACCTTCACAGCTGCAAGGGGGAGAGGGAGGAGAGAGGAAGGGGGCGGCCAAGTCCTTGCTCTAAGAATTCACCAATTTTCTTATGCATTAATTCTTCCAAATGGGAAAATACAAGATTTTATAGGTTACATATCAAATCCAATCTCCACCATTGGATCTAGGGATGGGGAATGGATGGCTTGGATTAGATGTGACCAACACAAAAAAATTAAATAAAATATTCAAGGGGGGGCGCCCTATTGACCAAGGGGACATGGTAGAATTGGTAGGTAGCCTACCTTGGACTTTGAAGTCCAATTGTCTCCCATGTGTCTTTTACCATTCAACCTTCTAGATGCCTCCATTTGAAATGTTGAATGACCCCACATGGGGCCCTAGGGCTGAGGTGGATCAATGGGAGGGGGTCTGGGGGGCCCGTGGGACCCGGGGTACCATTTTGCAAATAAACCCCTCTTACAATCAAAATTACAAACCGAATAAAATGAAACAAACACACATTGCACACAAATAAAGTCTAAACAAATATGATAAATGTCGGGACTCAAGGGGGAGTCTCCATGCTGTCTCCGAGCCAGATGGACACTGAAGTGGCTCGAGTCGTGCTCCGCGTGCGGTACCGGTGGCTCGGCGTATCGCGCCTCTCAACTGCTCGAGTGTCGCACCAATTCTCCCCGGGTGGGAGAAACTCGACCCTGTCGAGTAAGGGTCTGCATCGCTCCGGTATCGCTCCAGAAGGTCCGGATCAATCCGCTGCAACTCTCCATGCGTGATCCATGTGTCCTCAGTAGTGGGCCATCCTCTCCATCGCACTAGGTAGCGCGGGTAGGATCCACTCCTGGTAACTGTCACCTGCTCATCCAGTATATGATCTATATGCTCACGCTGCCGTGACAAAGGGGCTGGAGGTGGGCACTCAGGTGTGGGATCACTCTCAATGGGAGGTGATGGCTCGAAAGGCTCACTAGGGATCACCGCTGGGTCTCTATATGTAACTAGATCTGATACATTGAAAGTAGAGCTTATACCATATTCCTCGGGCAAGTCCACAACATACGCATTGGACCCAACGCGTTTCAACACTCTAAATGGACCGGCTTCGCGAGCTTGCAGCTTCTTGACGGTTCCAGAGGGAAACCGTTCAGGTCTTACCCTGATCATGACATATTCGCCCTCTCGGAACTCTCGATGGTGTCGGTGGGCATCTGTTAACTCCTTGTACCGTGCATTGCTGACCTCAATGTGACGACAAACGTCGTCATGCAGACTCCTAACATGCCTAACAAAAAGAAAAACACACAGATGCACACACGAGCCTAAACAAACCTAACGTTAGTCTGACCTACGCATAGGCGATGGTGGACCAGGACACCCGAATGTGTGCCATGCATGCATCGGATGTAACCGGAGGTTGACGTCATAGGGAATTTCTAGACCTCCTAAAGTGGACCATGCATGCATATTGGACTTAGATGTGGGAGGGCCAGGGGTACCAAATGCATCTTCTTCCTTTCTCCTAGATGAGGGTGTATCTCACAAGTGAACGGGCTTGGTGGGTGTAGACGAACCGGCCCGTGGGGAAGGGGTGTGGTGGTGGACTCCCTCGAAGAAGTGAAGTATATATGGTTGGTCAAGGGGCCCACTAGGGAATGGGTCAAAGGGATCAAAGAAGGTATGACCCCTTATGGTGGGTTCCCACAAGTCACAGTCCCATGTGTAGAAGTCTTGAAGGTGTGCATTGTCACCTTCATGCATTGTGACGGGTGGGACGGTGATCGTAGGTAAGAAGTATGATTCCTCTCTTGGACAAAAGGGTATGAATTCAGGCTCGGTCGGTAATAGGAGGAGTAGAAGAATCTCCGTGGTAACATGACCCACGGTGTACACGAAGGTGATAGACCCTAAGGATGGATGTGTGAAGCTACGACCTATAGGTTGGTCAAAGCCTGGGGCCAACAAGTGCGTACATGTCAATTGTCGGTCTAATCCGTTAAGAAGGTCATCCAATGTATCCACATGGTGACTAGACCGGAAAGTGGTATGGAATGAGTTGATTGGCACCAGAGGTAGGATAGGGTCCATAGATTGGAAGGGAAGTGGGACCAAGCTATCCTTGAGCCAACTAAGTAGTGGCTCGGCTATGTAAAGTGTACCCGTAAGAAATACGGGTGGCTCGGGCTTGGGTGGCTCCAAATGAGATGGTTCCGAATAGAGTTCGAAAGTAGAGGGTGGTAGCATGGGAGCTCTCGTGGGTGGGGAATACCATGGGGTAGGCTATCCGACCGGCTCGGGGAATCGACTGAGAGGTAGAGGCTTGTCGAAGGGCGGCATCTGCTCGCTGAAGGGCGGCATCTGCTCGCCGAATGGCGGCATCAAACTGGGCCTCGAAAGGCTCGACCTCGAGAGCGACCTGATAACACTGCGCTAGAGAGAACGCATCACGGATAAGACATTCATACCAGAAATGAAGCCGCAAACCTCTCCGGAACTGGGAGGCAGTCGTGGTGCTTTCGTTTCCAAACCGGTACACTTCGAAGACCCTAATGTACTCGGACACGAACTTGTCGCCTTGGACGGGTTGGCATGGGTTGGCCATAGTTGCCAAAGGATGGGAACGGATCCCTAGGAATGGACATGCAAGGCCATTTGAACATGACACAAGACCGACTATGCAAGGTTGGGATGCATGCACACTAAGGATAAGACACCAAGACTCGGTACGGGGCGGAGTTAATCGATCCGAAGATCACTCGCGCAAGTGTGCGGCCTTCCCGATAGGCGTAGCCTAACGTTCGGACAACACCTTTTTATATACCGGGTTATTGGGATGAAATGCAAATTTGAAGCACTTTTTTTTTATTTTGAAAGTAATGATGGTCCTAGACTCGACTTAGACCATGATGCATGCAAGACTTATGCAATGACTACCCTAGACTCGACTCTCTCTGATACCAAACTGATGCGAGACGGACTGAGGAGACGACGCTATATGAGACGGACACGACTCGACCAGCAAAGACACGACTACTAGAGCAACCTAGGCTCGACACTAAGAGCTCATACGGGCTACACATCGCTAACAGAAGTGCAAACTCACTCGTCGTCCCAGGCGAGGGAAAGCGTGGATCGTGCGCGGTTAAGGAACCGGCAGAGTTCAAGGTAGTCTGACTCAACTTCCGGACTCGGATTGAGTCACGGGATGGGTCACTCTCACACTCACAGCGGTGACATGAACACATGGGTTAGGAACCTACACTCTCGCAGCGGCATAAGACCGTATACTAGCTAAGCAAAGTAACGCCGAGAAGTTTAGACCGTTACCTCCACGCACCCGGCGTGGCGAAGACAACCCCGGCCGATTGATGGACTCCCGGTTAAACAATTTTACAGCGGTACAAATATTTGACCCACTCCACGCAGGGAGGTAATAGGTCACATGTGGGGCCCGGAAATCACGTGAATCGGGTTGACGGGCAGCATCTTGATGTCGCCCGGTGGTGCCGAACTCCGTGTTTTCGTGCTATCCGGACGGCACGATCTACGGGTCCGTGGGGCCCACAGACCGCTCTGTCCTCCGGGTCTACTAGGGTGGGGCCCGCTGTGATGGGGACCCTTGGTGGCGCTCCTCCTTGGACGGCGGTCGTCCGGAAACACCGATCGGTGGCCGATCGGCTCCGATATCCAACTCTTGAAGTTGCTGTCCACGGATTTCCGGTTCTATTTTCCGGCGCGTGCTCCGGCGAGATCGGCCGCTGCGACCAATCCTGATATCGGATCAAGGCACAGAGCTATCGTTGGAAAGCTCTCTTGAAGTCCTTTAATATAGGGCCAGAGGGATCTGCTGGATCTGCTCGGATCTAGACTTTGTTGAATTTTGAAGTTTCTGTTGTACAGTACCCGAACTCTCAGATCAGCAGGTGAGTTGTCTGAGAACTGCCATTGACCGCAAGAAAAACGTCCGATTCAGCTCCTGATCTCTTCACCAAAGTTGTAGAGATTTGAACCAGAAAATGGAAATAATTTTTGTGGAAGGATTGGTGGAGGCTACGATTTGTTATGAATTTTACACTAACAAGTGGTCGGATCTGGAAACTGGCTGACAGCACTATAGATAGATATGAGGATGAATTTTATAAAATATGAGATGATCTCCAGAAATTCTAAGAACAATTGGGGATGGAGAGGAAGGTGGAAAGAACTCCCAGTAAACTTGGGAGCTCCAGAAAAAATCAAAAGGTGGGTGGGAGCTAGGAAACTTAGAGAAGAAGTGGATCTGGACAGATGGCAGCCAGATCTGAAATGAAATGGGAAACGAAAATGGAAAATTGGATTTCGGGATCTAGAGACCAAACCAATTTTTGTGAGAGCTGGAGGGGACCTCCGGAACACGCCCTCAAAATCCCAGCTCAAAAGGATGTCTTGGTTGATACCAGTAATTCGTGGAAGTGGCTGTGGTCGGCTGAAGGCAGAACTCTGACGAATGCGATGGCGGTGCGAAGGCAGCTCGTGGCGGCGGCGGCGATCACCGGAACTGATATGGGAGGAGTCACACCTTAGAAGGCAACCGTCACAGCTGCAAGGGGGAGAGGGAGGAGAGAGGAAGGGGGTGGACAAGGCCTTGCTCCAAGAATTCACCAATTTTCTTATGCATTAATTCTTCCAAATGGGAAAATGCAAGGTTTTATAGGTTACATATCAAATCCACTCTCCACCATTGGATCTAGGGATGGAGAATGGATGGCTTGGATTAGATGTGACCAACACAAAAAGATTAAATGAAATATTCAAGGGGGGGCGCCCGATTGACCAAGGGGACATGGTAGAATTGGTAGGTAGCCTACCTTGGACTTTGAAGTCCAATTGTCTCCCATGTGTCTTTTACCATTCAACCTTCTAGATGCCTCCATTTGAAATGTTGACTAACCCCACATGGGGCCCTAGGGCTGAGGTGGATCAATGGGAGGGGGTCTGGGGGGCCCGTGGGATCCAGGGGTCCCATTTTGCAAATAAACCCCTCTTACAATCAAAATTACAAACCGAATAAAATGAAACAAACACACATTGCACACAAATAAAGTATAAACAAATATGATAAATGTCGGGACTCAAGGGGGAGTCTCCAGGCTGTCTCCGAGCCAGATGGATGCTGAAGTGGCTCGAGTCGTGCTCCGCGTGTGGTACCGGTGGCTCGGCGTATCGCGCCTCTCAACTGCTCGGGTGTCCGCACCAGTTAGTCTCCAGAACCAAGTATAGCCATAACAAGAGTATGCCCAGTCCCAGAAGCCCCTACCTGACCGGGCGTCCTCCGAGACCTTCCACGACTCAAAGTCAGGGAAAGTCCTGATGTTGGGGGCAGCCTCGTCCATCATACGAAGGAAACCCTCCACATCTATCTCGCACTCGACCCCATCATCAGGCAGTGGGTCGACCTCCTGGGCGGCGAGAAAGCCATTTCCTCCCTGGTCTCCAGCGGAGCTACAAGACACAAACCCAGCGATATAGGGTTAGTCAATCATTATGGATAAACCAACAAGAAATCAAAAGGAAAGTGCGGTACTTACTCAGAGTCGGCTTTTCCTCAATATATCCGCCAGCCCCAGGTCATGAGAGGACTCGCCAGCTCCCACTACTCCGACATCAACTCGGGGGTGCTTCCGCCTAGGCTGAAGACCCACATCCCTGCTCCTAGACGATGTCTCCGTGGATGGGTGATCTCCCTCTACCGCAGAGCCTGTCAATAAACACAACCACGTATAACGTCTCAGTCACATATCCCATAAAATAATAAGACAAAGACAACATACTAGAGAAAAAGCCTTACCCGAGGCCGCAAAGGGGGTCAACGGTAGGGGAACCAGCTGCTCCGGCTTCAACCCCACCACATGGGTAGCCTTCGCAATGGCTTCCCGGATATCCCTCAGAGTGTAAGCACACTCAATATGCAAAACAAACTCCATGGGTCTAGCCGACCTTATCGCCTGGCCGATGTGGCGCCTCCAGTCGTCGGCCGTCGTGTCAGCAAAGCTCTCTTCGGGGAGCACCCGATCCAGTGAACCTTTCTTCCCGAAGCCACAGTCGACCAGGAATTGGGCCCACCAAGTCCTTGGCGCCCTCGATCGAGACGCCTCAGCTCCAGTATCTGCAGGCGCCAGCCGCACCTGCCTAAGGGGCTTCAACGCCCCGCTGCTGCCTCATCCCACGGACAACGAGCCCCTGCTGCCCCGGGGCTCCTACTGTGCTAGCCGCTCCACCTCCCGACGAATCCGGGAGAAGTGAGTCCTCAGATGCTCGTCATCCAGCGGAACAAGAGGCAGATCCTCCCTCAGAAGATAATCCTCCTCGGCCTTCCTGATCATCTAGGCCTTCTGTCGATACAAGTGGCTATGCTCAAACCACCACTTGGCATAATGGACGTCGAACCGCCCTCTGCGTCCCAGCTCGGGTGTCGACAGTCGCTCCGGCTCCCGACAACAGTAGAAGTCCTACCATACTGTAGCCAGCAAGTGGGTGTCCCGACCTCTATAATACCGGCCCACTAAGGGGAACTCTTGGTTCGACGGAATCCCCTGGTCGTACCTGAACTTCCGGGCGAACCTGTGCGGATAGTATGGCTCCATAAAGCTCATCACATACTGGTGCAGCACCAATACTACCGGTCCGGTGCTCATCACCCTCTCTGTATACAAAGTCACGTCCAGCTCCTACTGATAAGGGAGGGCGTAGGCCGCCCCGCCGTTCTAAGGCACCAAGATCAGATGGGAGTCCCTCACAGCACTGTCAAAAGGTAGCCCCTCCTCACCCCTGTCGGGCAGGTAAGATAGGGCTCTCCTAGCCCCGTCTAGCTGTGTAACCGCATCTCCGTCTGGCTGGCCGGTGAAGCTAAACAGTAGGGGCGCTGCCTGGTTCACCACGGCCCCTCGAGTCACCAACCCAGGAAACAGCAGACCAGCCCACACACTGAGGTAGTGGGTCAACAAAAGCAGACTCCTCTCACGTGGCCCCGGATGCGCCGCCAGCACCCCCAGCCTCTGATACATGTTGGCTAAGGCTGTAGGAGCTAAAGCCAGCCTCCATCCCTCCGCCAGCAGGCACGCAGGCCACAACGACTCGACCCTTAGCAGACTGTCCTCTCCATGCGGGACTACGAAGGTCGCCAGCCAGTACACCAAGTAGGTTGCTAGGTGCATCACGTCCGGCAGCCCGTGGGTGTTCCACCCCTCTCACGGTGCATAGATATACCTCGTGTACGTCCGGAACCGCAGATCCACCTTTGCATACTCCTCCCACGGAGTCTGGTCCCTCGTAAACTCCTGGTAAAAGTAGAAGGGCCCATTGTAGAAGTGGTGAACCCACACATTCAGCGGCACCCTGGGAGTCTGTGCAGCTCTCCCTCTCCCAGCTAGGGCTAAATCCCTCCAAATCTTCAGTATATATCGATAGCTATAAGGGACTCGGTAGCGGCCTAGCCCATCAGTATGGCTGCAGTGGAGGTCATCCAGCACGACCTCCTCGTATCCCTCGTCGCTGATCGGTAGCCCAGAGATTCTGAACAAAGACCACAAGTCGAATGACGTCTCCCCCTCAGCCATCGCCACTGTGTTCCACCAACGGTTGAAGCGCTCTACCAATGCATGTAGCTACCCGGTGTAGCAGGGGTACCCGTACAACGCTACAGTCATGGCATATCTGATGTCGGCCCGGTCCAGCAGCACCTGGTAGTGATGAACGATCCCCATCAGCCACTCAATAGCTCCCTAGCGATACCTGTGCGAAGGGATCATCACCCAGCGGCCGTACCAACTGACAACAGTCTGCCTCAGAATCCCAGCCAGAAGGCTGTGGTCGTCATAGCCTTCCCCAGCATACTATAGCCCTGATGGCTCCAACAACAACCATGTGGTACCCTCTGTCTCTGTCCTGTGGTGGTCGTGCACGTCCCAAGAGGCGGGACCTATCGCTCCAATGCGGACCCCAAACTAGCCCGCCCTCCTGAAGAAGCCCAGACACTCAGCACTGGGAAACTGACACTGCCTCCAGTAGTCTCCAGAAAAACTCGGGAAGCCACAAAGGATGATCCCGTGCAGACTGTCCCTGCCCACTAAAATCGCCCACTCCAGTCGGTGGCGTGCTCCAGTAACTCGCGAGTCCCCCTCCTCCATGCCGGATGGGACGTAGCTCCTGATGAACTCAAATAGGTGGCAGTCAAGTGGGAACCCCGCCGAATAGCCTCCTCTACGATCATAGGTGTACAGTCCACCTGCCTATGAGATCCGGGCCAACTCCACGGCCCCAACTCCGCTCGCTTGTTCACCAATGGGGCCCTCAACTATCGTCGTGTGCCCCGAGTCAAGCTGATCCACTCCAGCTGCAGTGAAGACTGGCGGTCCCAAGGGAGGCATGGGCCGCTCAATCCTCCTCACCCAGTGATCCTCCTCCCGGGCCACACGCCTCGGGACCCGTTCATCTCTGCCAAATTGTGCCATAACTGCAAGATAAAGCACATAAAAATGGTCAGCACACCAGAAAGTCAATATACATAATGCAACAAAACAAAGGCATATGAAGTGTCAAAATACAACTAAAACAACCCAGAATGAGTAGCTCATAGGCCGTACGCCCTCGTCTCCGCCTCTGACGCACGCCCCGTGGGGGGCATTTGTTGTACCCAGACAATTTCCCAGCGAAATATTAAAGAAAAGGGTTCGGGAATTTCTCCGAACACCTTTAACGCATGGGCTACCCGGCCTCTCCTACAACTTGCTCAGCTCGACCAAGGGTTCCAACCAGCTAGCCGTGACATATGGCGACATCAATAATCGATTGGGGTACTCCTGATCACTCGGTAGCAGGTTTCTCCCGCATTCTACACTGCCACCCGGGCCAACCCAGGGGCACCCTGACTACAAGTTGTGTCACGTGGCACCCAGCAACAAGGCCGGGGCCTACCCCCAAGACGTCTTCTTCCAACTCTCTAAGGTCAAAGGGAGACTTAACTAAGTCAACCACATGCTTTGGAGGCCCACAGCGCATATATATGACTCACACGCATGTGTCGGGCATATCCCCGAACACCTTATGGGCGCGTATGTCCCAGCCCTTCTACAACAAACCATGGGTCAACCCATGGCTCCAACACACCAGTCGGGTTCTCCAATAACCCTCCAGCAAGTCGGGCCACCCCCGGCCCTCAGACATGTGGCGATGAGCCGCTTACCCTTAGCTCCCGGGCCAACCCGGGGCTACTCTGTCAGCCCGCCATGCAACATGGCACGCACCATGAGGTCAGACCCACGTACCCAAGATGCCTTTTCCTAGCTCCCACGAGCTTATACCCTCAGCCCCGGCCCAAATCTTAGGCCTGCCAGTCATTCACCTAAGCCGATCGACAACTCGAGGTGTGTTGGGAATTTACCCAAACACCTTGCGAGCAACAGCTACGACTCGACAACAACATCCCCCATGGGCTAATCCCAGCATCCCAGAGTCCTTTGTCCTTCAAAGGACATCCCCAAACAACAAAAGAATTCCCCCGAGGGCCAACCCTCCGGGCCACGGCTCACTCCGGGAGAGTTCACCCCGGGCGGTGCCGCACCTTGGGAGAACGAACCCCTCTCGGGAGCGCCCCCTCCTCCCAGCCCGATGGCCCCACGGCCATCCCCCAGTCCTAGTTACTCCCAGTTCACATTCCCAGTTCGTGAGATTCGTGCAACGTTCGTCAGCGTACCAGTGCATGAAAGCAGGCGCGAAGGACAAAGCCCGAGGTCACGCAGAAGCACGCGAGTCAACCTTCTCAGTCTACGTGCACAAGCGTCCAGCCAGCCAATTCAAGAAACGTATCCTTTTGTCCTCTTCTTTTTGGTCAAGCGTAGGGCAAAAATAGGGAAAAAATCCATAGTTTATAGAGGTGGAGACTACCACCTCTCTCCCTCTCACCTTGATCTCACCCCCAAGGCTGGTCCGCCTAAACCCCAACTAAAATAAAAAAAAAAACTTTTTTATGCCATAAAAAAACCCAACCCAGCGCCCAGTCCACCTAAACCCATCCAGAAACCAAAAAAAAGTTTTTTTTATGAAAAAAACCCCTCCGTGAGGGGTTTAGGCGGACCAGACCAGCCCCTTGGGCTGGTCCGCCTAAACCCACCCTCCCCCACTCCGTAAACAAAAAAAATAGTTTTTCAAGGGTTTACCCACACCAAGTTTGGTCCCCAAACAGGTCTGCCTAAACCCTTCCCTACCCCTTCAACTTTCCTATAAATTCCACCCCTTGGAAGCGCATGGGGATGGCATGCAAAAGAAGAACCTATGCCCTCACTGCTGCACCCTCGGACTTCCGCAGGCATCCAGCAAGGGTCGAGGACACGAGGAGCTAAGTGCACGCTTGGTTGGCTTGTTTGATCGGCTTGTACACGCCAAGGGTATGTCACACGTACTCCCCTCACGCGGCGTCTAGCCATCGCACGCTGATCCACTCCCGTTGCACGTAAGGCATTATAACAAGGGCTAACACACCTGCATCACGGGTCCGCCCGTGTGTGACAACCCACAGTGGCTATGCATACGCCATTATGTTGTACCTACTTTGACACAGAATCGCGTGCCTACCGCTCGCTCCAAGCTGGCCGCCGATCACTTTGACTGATGACTCGAGTTAGCTAGATCCTGGCCGGGAGTAATATTCCTGGGGCCGGCCTCAACTCCTCAGTATGATGACTTTCACATTCCGAGGCCCAGACCCGACCGCTCACCTTGAGCCACGTCCAACCTCCATCAGGCGCCAGCCCACGACCGCCCCTGCCACCTAGGCAGTCGGGCTTGCCTCAATCTCCTCATGGAGAGCCTCTATAAAACACATGGATATCTGCCTTATTACGCATGGCCCGAGGACTGACCCACGCGTCGGAATTGCCCCACGACTTGCGCCCATTATACTTCGACCCCCTCGGCACATTTGTAAAGCCCGTGTGGCCCTCACACAGCATCAAACCAGTTGAATACAAGCGCCCGTACGCGGGCCCCAGCTTTCTACCTGCACTACTAAGCACGTGTGTAAAATATCCCTAACCCCTACAAACACCTCCCAGTCGAAAGCACACCCACAGCTGCGGAATGCTCCCGGCCCTCTACCCATGGCTTCAGACCCATACAGACTTCTCTTCAGCACATAATGAAGGTGTTCGGATTCAATCCGATGTAAATAAACACCGATTGCTTGTAGTAGGTGGAGAAAGAGGTCTAGTACACGATTCCACAATCGACTACGCACTCGCACCCGTGGAACCCCTTCTATCCACGTGTCGCCCGATCTCTCGAGCCTACGTGCCGTGTCCTGACGATGCTTCCCCGGTCAACCCTTGGTTCCGTAGGTGATTGTCGAGAAATCGACTGACACGTCCGCACCCTATCCAGCTAACCTACACCCCAATATTTCCATGTCGTTCGACCCTTTTCAACTTTCCGTAAAAGGAGAGTGCCCTGCACCGCCATGAGGGTCATACAACCGTAAAGAAGATACCTGAGATACATCAAACTCCCGTATTTTTCTTCCCCACTGTATTCCTTCCTTCACCCCGGTCATCAGCATAAAAACCTCCACAACAGTAGGTTATCTCATGTATGCTTAAACAACTTGTTAGGAGTAAAATCCCTCTAACCTTGCTCAATTCCATGCATTGTACACGGAGAATTTTATGTTTTCCCATGACTGCGTTGTTATGTCTTTATGGCATGTCATCTCTGCACCCATAACTAAAAAGATAAGAACTTTGGTTTAATTCATGTCTTTTCTATGCACTTACTTCATTCTAAACATACTATCATGTTTTATCTTTTTGTATGCAATTAATGCCCTAGAATAGGCTCTGCACGCTGGACTTAGCCTCTGCCTGTTGTAGATAGAAGGCGGTCTTGCAGAGACCGCTACCTTCAAGTAGTAGTCTTTGATCAACCGCGTTCTGCTTTTTGTTAACTCTAAACAGAAACCAGATCAACCTTTATGATTCCCTATTAAAGATAAGTAGCTATGCCATGTTTCATGTTATTTCATGATATCCATGATTTCGGTCATACCATGTTTCAATCATGTTAGGTTTATTTCCTTATTGCTACAAGGAACTTATTTTCATGTATGTTAAGTTCATGCCAAAACTTTATAGTTTGTACTTAAAGGAAATTTTCATTACTTAAGTTCACGTTGATTTATATTTTGACGCGTTCCTTTCTCGTCTCTTTTCTATTTTATTATGTCACATATAGCCCGTACTCCGGTACGATGCTATTAGATCACTTGCACTTGATAGGAACACCTCTTGAACTTGAGAACCTCTCTGTCGGATATTCCTTATGCTGGATTAGGTTATCTTGTTTCAAGGCCTCCGTAAGTCTCCGCGAGCCTGGGATTCCATTAGGACGTCGAGCTGGTTGTACCCTAAAAATCCAAAAGTCTAGAAAGTACTTCATGAATTTCGCATTTTCTGTGGACTGGATTGAACGCGGCCATCAGGTGACCGCTACTTCCAGATAGTGGTCCTGGCTCGATCGCATTTTGCCAGCTTATTTGTTGCATCGACCCAGCTTCCTCCTGAGTCGACTCATCTTCAGTGCTCCGTCAGATAGCAGTCTTGACTTAACCACTAACTCATGATAGCGGTCCTGGATCGACCGCATTCTGTCTAAATATTGTCCAACCCATGGTTACACCCAAGGGTTGATTATGCTCTATTCTCAGATGATCTTCTGATTATCTGGAACCCAATACCTTATTCAATAAGTCATTAATGAACTATGAAACTATGGAAATGTACCGTTATGCTGTCAGAATCTCTCTATAGCGTAATGTTCAAGTTAATTCATCCTTAAATTCTCACGTTCATTTTGGTACGTTCTTACCTTGGTTTTGTTACCATGAAACTATTGTTTGAACTTGATGTTACTGGCCTACTTTATTATTTCTCGTGGAAGTAGCTTGATTTATAACTTGAAGATGCAAGAGCGGGCACGGACGGTGTCCAAGGGCTCCATGCTAGCCCCCTCGACAGATGGTCGGAAATATACTATAAACCATCGGGTATGATGAACACTGGCATCGCATTGTGCTGGGAGTACTTTTTTTATAAATAGGTGAAATTCACGAGGCAATCTTTTTGAAATTACATGCTTGCTTGATACATGACTTTCTTGTGCATGGCATTTTCAAGGTTATGAAAAGTACATTCTCGATACATGCTAGTACATTCTCGATATTGAAAGGTCACATTATAATCTTGCTTGATCATGCTCTCATATTGTCTCATATCCCTACACTTATCTTGACACATGTTGTTACTTTGGTTTATTTTGCATGTTTTACGCATCTTATTTCATTATCTTACCCTCTAGAGCTAAAATGTTAATTACTTTAATATTGCCGTCATGTTGATACGAAGATACCTACTGGACGAGTGCGCTCATTCCCTATTTTCTCAATCTTTTTCAGGAAACTCTAGTGACTCGGAGTCGGAGTACTTAAGTGACGGGTCTGAGAGCGAATAAAGGATGAGCGAAGCCTAGAGTATCATGAGTCCACTTGTGATAGATAGAAGTCGTGTCTATGTAATTTTTCCTTTTTATTGAGTCTAGTGAGTTGCTATGTTGAAAAGAATCAAGGGCTCAAATTGTAAACTTTTGATCGTTATTATTCAATAAGGTTAAAATCTTTGAGTTATATGATTGTGTTCACTCTTTAATGTGTGAATGTTATGCTCTGATTGTCTTGCTAGCGTGAGGCTTTATTTGCCGGCTGTTCATGTTCTCGACTTAATTCCACTGCATATCTCGGGGCGTGACAATCTGTAAGGCAGTCCTCAAATGTGCTTTATGTTCTTCCTTGGTTTTGGAGTATATCAATATATCATCAATAAATACCACCATAAATTGATCTAAATAGGGTCGAAACACCCTCTTCATAAGTTGCATAAAGGCTGCATGTGCATTTGTCAGCCCAAAAGGCATGACAACAAATTCATAGTGCCCATATCTACTCCTGAATGCTGTCTTATAAAGATCTTCTTCCTTGATTCTCAGTTGATGATAACCCAACCTGAGGTCAATCTTGGAGAAATAAAGAGCTCCATAGATTTGATCAAATAGTTTATCAATTCTTGGCAGAGGGTACTTATTCTTGATAGTCAATTGGTTTAACTGCGTATAATCAATGCATACCCTCATAGATCCATCTTTCTTCTTCACAAAGAGAACATGTGCTCCCCAAGGTGATGTACTAGGTCTGATGAATCCCTTCTCTAGTAATTCCATCAATTGCTCTTTTAGTTCCTTCAACCCAGCAGGTGACATTCTATAAGGAGTTTTGGATATAGGGGCTGCTCCTGATATCAAATCGATTGATAATGAAACTTCTCTCTCAGGTGGTATGCCAGGTAACTCCTCGAGAAATACATCAGGATATTCCCTAACAATTGAGATTTCTTCCAGAATGGGTTTCTTGGGTTCGGTTATAAGGACAGAAGCTAAGAATGCAACACATCCTTTCTTCATCATTTTTTGAGCTTGAAGGGCAAAGATGAGAAGAGGGTGTCTATGATGGTTATTTCCAGAGAAAGACAGTTCAGGATATCCTGGTTCACCAAAGGTTAAACTTTCTTACCTATAATCCACCTTAGCATTATACTTAGCCAACCAGTCAGCACCTAAGATTACATCATAACCCTGCATGTTCATGCATAACAAATCAGCGGCTAAGTTACGGCCACTAATCAATACTTCACTAGAGGGAAAATAATGTTTAAGATTAGTGCTTGCTCCTAAAGGTGTGGAAATGACAAGTTTAGTTTTTAAAGGAATAGGTTTTTCATGTAAGGTGACAGCAAAATTCGGGATATGAATGAATGGGTAGCTCCAGTGTCAAATAGAACAAAAGCAGTTCTAGAATTGATGGTGAGAGTACCTTCCACCACTCCTCTTCTTTAGTAGGTGCAGGTTCTATCAGAGTTTGGAGTCTTCCTTGACGCCTTGGTCCTTCTTGACTTTTCTTCTCCGGTGGAGATTTCTTCATAAGGGGACAATCGGAAATCTGATGATCCCTACTTCTAAAACGCAAGCATGCCCCCTTCTTTCTACAACACTCTTTAGTTTTGTGCCCAGCCTTGTCACAATACTTGCAGATATCTTTTGATGATGAAGAAGGTGCAGTAGGAATGACTTGCCTATTTTCATATCGAGACCTTTTGTCTTGTTGATGAGTTCTTCCTTCGTTTGGCCTCTTCTTTCAAATGTTGGTTTAAAGTTTCCGGTGCCAACGACTTACTCTTTCACGACACTTCCTTTAATTCTATCCGCCATCTCCATGGCATCTTCTAATAGTTGGGCCTTCCGGATCATCTCGGCATATGTTTTGATGTCCATGGGTGCCAATTGGGGAATATATTGGGGCCTTAGTCCATTCATGAATCGCTTGGCCTTCATCCTCTCTGTATTAATAAGATGTGGAGCATAACGGGCTAGCTGGGAAAACTGGGCCTCGTACTCGGCTACAGAGAGGCTCCTTTTCTTAAGAGGGGCAAATTCCGCTGCCTTCCTTTCTTGGACTCTATCTGAAAAATACTTGCAATTGAAATATTCCAAAAATTCCTCCCAAGTGATTTGGGGATCGGGCAAGGTCGCCTCCACTGATTCCCACCAAGCAGTTACGTCCCTTTCTAGTTGGAAAGTCGCAAGCAAAACTCTATCTTGGTTTGAGCATTGCATGACTCGAAATATTCTTTCTATCTCCTTGACCCAATGTTCGGCTTCATCTGGGTCAGTGAAACCATTGAATCTCGGGGGATTCATGTTCCTAAAGTTACGGTGTAGGTCTCCCGCACCATGGTGATTAGCTCCTCCTTGAGCCACTTGTTGTAGGGCTTGAGTTAGCCATTGGATGGTCCTTTACATTTCTATAAGACCCATGAGTTTTGGATCCTTATTCAGGTTCGAAATTGATTTTCTCATATATTTGATTTTGATTTCATAGAAAATTACATATGAAATAGTGCTTATTGAGTTAAATGTGTTAATTATGAGGGCATAATTCCAATTTTAGTTTGTTTAAGGGTTTCTTGCATTAGGGAAAAGATAAACAAAAAAAAGGAAAATGGCGTCAAAAACCTATTTGATGGGGACATCAGAGCAAGATCACTAACTTTTTATTTTACATTTGAGTCCTTTTATTTACATTTATATCCTTGGGAAAACATGTATGAAATTGTAAGGCTTTATAAGCCAATGTGTTATTCCCTAAGGATCTTTGGGTTTTTGTGCAAAAGTCTAGTAGGACCAGCAAGGGGCCCCCATCTCCTTTCCTATTGGTCCACCTAAGCCTTAGGGCCCATGTGGGGGCAGTCAAAGGTACAAGGTGGGCTTCTAGATGGCTTGACCATTCAAGGGGACAATTGGATTAAAAAGTCCTATATTCTAACCCTTAAAGTCCAAGATGCTTCCCCCTTATAATATAGTTTATCCCATGTTATATTTTTTATTTAATTTGGTCATTTGACCACATGGGGAAGAAAATCCCCTCTCTCCCAGGAAATTCTCAGCCCCCCACCTCTTGCCATTCTCTATATAAGCCTATGTATAGTGTCATTAGAGATTTTAATGAAGAATTAAGCATTTTTACCAAGGGCAAGCCCTAGGGCACCCCTTGTGTCTCTCCTCCCCTCTTGTAGATGGATTTCTGCTATTCTAGGGTGTGAAGCCCTCCTCTTGGTGTGACTCCAAGATCTCCACCTCCGCTGGATGCGACTTTCGGCCACCGCCTTCCGTTCGTGCCGCCACCGCGCCGCTATGTCGGAGTTCTGTCTAAATCAGGACAAAACCTCATATCCAAAATTTTATCTTTTTTTCTTATTATCTGTTCGAGCCCTTATTTAGAGGGTTTGTTCCCCCTATCTCCCCTAATCTCCAGTTCAAATTTTGTGCCATTTGGCTTTAGTTTGATATTTTTCCCATATTTTTGTTTATCCTCTCAATAATCTGCCCTTTTACAGATCTGCGGGACAGTGTCACCTATTCGTATTTTTCCCACCCCCCTAGCAATTTCCAAACAATCCACAAAAATTACTCAATGTTCCTCACGTTTCCTCCTATTTCCCATAATTTTTTTAGCCCCTGAAAAAATCATTTACACCTCGGTCAAAGGTCAGTTCAGGCAGATCCCCTTCCGTCCTGAGTGTCTGCAAACAGATCCATAGGAAAACCCGTAGCTTGCAGAGCATCCCATTTCTCATCCCTTCATTGGATCAACCTACAAAAATTATATGTGGTAGATCTAGGAGTTATATTTCCAACCCTACCAGTTTCACCTCGATCCGATTTTAGATCTGTGAGAATTAATTCTTGCCGCCGAGGCGCGTAATTCTATTCCCTGTCCAGATCAAAAAAATCAGTCCATGGATAATTCGTGCAAAAATACTAAAAGTCAACTTCTGGAACTGCCACTTCAGGGAGTCGATCAGGGACGTCCCGCCATCATCCCAGCCAAGCGGCGCCTTCAGAAGACCTCAGGAGGGCGACGTTCCTTTAGAATCTGCGCCTTACTGTCCAGCGAGTCAGAACCGAGTCGACGTAGTACTGAGTCGGCGCAGGACCGAGTCGGACCAGCATGCCGAGTTCGCTCCGAACGCACCTCCGGATTGCTGCCCGTCAACCCAGGGTCGGTCCTCCTAGGTCCCATTTGTAGCCCATTACCTCCCTGCGTGGAGTGGGCAGTAGAAATCATTTCTGTAATTATTGTGATAATTGTTTAACCGGGAGTTACTGTCTTGGCCGGGATCGTCTTCCCCACGCCCGGAGCGTGGAGGTAAACTCGCTCCCACTCTTTATCGCATTTAGCTTATCTCGTATATTTTTGAATGCCGCTATATGTGATAGGTTATTAGCCTGCTATATCATTTTTATCACCGCTGCGAGAGTGAGTGAGTGACCGTCCCGTGATTCAATCCGAGTTAACACGGAAAAGCCGATACCCGAGACCGCGCCCGGTCCCACGTCTTCCCTCACTTAGGGACGATCGCGAGCTAGAGTCCCAGGCCGCGTGTCCGTCCCGCATCAATTTGGTATCAGAGCGCCAGTTGAGTCTAGGGTAGTCATTTGTAAAACTCCAAACAAAAAAAGAGTCGTTTAAGTCTAGTCATTGTTTAAGTCGAGTCTAAGTTTAAGTCGGTCCGAGGTTGCATCGCATACCATTAATCGGTATATCAAAAGGTGTTGTCCGAACGTTAGGCTACGCCTATCGGGAAGGCCGCACACTTGCGCGAGTGATCTTCGGATCGATTATCTCCGCCACGTACCGAGTCTTGGTTTAAGTCTAGGGTCCTTAGTGTACAAGCATTGCAACCTTGCATAGTCGGTCTAGTGTCTTGTCCAAGTGTCGGCATGTCTAGCATGTAGTTCCCCCAAATTCCCAAGGATTCCCCATCACCCGGGCAATATGGCCGTTGGTCCACCCATAAGC
The DNA here is from genome assembly GCA_022559845.1 of Amorphophallus konjac. Lineage (NCBI taxonomy): Eukaryota > Viridiplantae > Streptophyta > Magnoliopsida > Alismatales > Araceae > Amorphophallus > Amorphophallus konjac. The sequence continues at coordinate 116,398,061 of CM040126.1, forward strand.
TTGGCAACCACCCTCTCCACTTCCGTAGGCCCGAAGCCTCAGATTTTTATGTCTCCAATGACCCGGGCAACTATCTCAAGTGGGAGGCCGCCATGGACAAATATTTTGAAAGTTACACCATGTCCGATGCCATGCAAGTCAGTTTTGCCCAAGAGAGGCTTGTCCACAAAGTCGCCTGAAAATGGGAGAGCATTGAGCTCATGAGAGAGGTTAGGAGGTAAAGGCCCATCGAGTCGTGGCATGAGATGAAGGGCAAACTTAGGAAGGTCTACCTATCCGGCCCAGTCACCTCCAACCAACCCCACCCAACCACCTCCACCCAAGTGGGACATAATCGGAGGCAAAGCGCCGCGCATGTAGAAGGGCCTAGGTCCACGACTAAGCCGAGTTCATATGGGAGAGTCCCTCACATCGCTCCTACTCCAAACCCCACCATTACCGAACTCTTCCAAATCATTTCGGGTAGAGTGGATAGGAGGTGTGCTTATATCGAGTCCCTGGTTTCCCCTTGCCTACCTCCTAAACAGAATGGAACCAAGCACGAGCCTAAGGAGGTAGCAACCGGTAGCCCCAACCCGATGTCATCTAAGGTGCCACCCCAAGGCCCTCTCCCCATCATGAAGGCCCCTCATTCACCACCCACGAGAGCTCCAATGCCACCACCCTCTACTTCCGAACTTTATTCAGAATCATCTTATTTGGAGCCACCAAAGCCCGAGCCACCCATATTTCTAATGGGCATGCTTTTCATCACCGAGCCAGTACTTAGCTGGCTCAAGAATGGCTTGGCCCCACCTCCCTTCCCATCCATGGACCCTATCCTACCTCTAGTGCCAATCAATTCATTTCACACCACTTTTCGGTCTAGCCACTATGTGGATACATTGGATGACCTTCTTAAAGGGTTAGACTGGCAATTGACTTTTACGCACTTGTTGGCTCCAGGCTTCGACCGACCCACAGGTCGTGGCTTCACTCATCCCGCTTTAGGGTCCATCACCTCCGTGTACACCGTGGGTCATGTTACCATGGAGGTTCTCCTACTCCTCCCGTTACCGGCCGAGCCTAACTTCATACCATTTACCCCGAGGGAGGAACCCTACCTCCTATATGAGATCACCATCCCCTATACCCCCATACATGAAGGTGACCACCTACACCTTCTAGATTTTCAAATGTGGGACCGTGATTTGTGGGAGCCCAGTTCGAGGGGTCATACTTTCTTTGATTCCTTCGATCCATTATCTTGTGCACCCCTTGACCCACCACCTTTACTCCACCTTCTCGAGAGAGTCCACTATCACACCCTTTCCCCAAGGGCCGGTCCATCTGCACCCACCAAGCCCCTTCACGATACACCTACATATCGGGATGATGTAGAAGATGGCCCACCCAAACCTCCCAAATCTAACAGGCCGTCCGTCATGAATGGATCACTATAGGATGCCTTCCACATTCCATCAACCTCCGGTTGCATCTAGTGTATGCATGGCACACATTCGGGTGTCCTGGTCCACCCTTGCATGTGTCTGGGTCGGACTAACATTAGGTTTGTTTAGGGTCTTTTTGAGTCTTTGTTTCGTCTGTCTGCCGTGTGTCTATGCATACATCGAGTCGAGTCGATTTGTACGCTCGCGTTGGCAGTCCCTTTCGAGTGCAAGACTTGTCGGACTTGGCGTTCGGTTCTACTTCACATATCGGATCTAGTCACATAAGGGACCTAGCGGTGATTCCTAGTGAGTTTTCGAGCCGCCTTCCCTCCTTTGCGAGTGACCCCACCCCGGAGTGTCCACCTTTAGCCTCAGTCCCACAGCAGCGTGAGCATATCGAATCTATACGGGATGAGCAGGTGTCGATTACTTGGAGTGGAGCGTACTCGTGCTTCTAGGTTCGGTGACGCATCCGCCGGAGCTACTCGAGCAACCGCACCCCTTACTCGACGGGGTTGAGTTCTTCCCACCCGGAGAGAATTGATGGGGACATCAGAGCAAGACCACTAACTTTTTATTTTGTATTTAAGTCCTTTTATTTGCATTTATATCCTTGGGAAAATATGTATGCAATTGTAAGGCTTTATAGCCAATGTATCATTCCCTAAGGATCTTTGGGTTTTTGTGCAAAAGTCCAGTAGGACCAGCAAGGGGCCCCCATCTCCTTTCCTATTGGTCCACCTAAGCCTTAGGGCCCATGTGGGGCCAGTCAAAGGTCCAAGGTGGGCTTCTAGATGGCTTGACCATTCAAGAGGATAATTGGATTAAAAATTCCAATATTCCAACCCTTAAAGTCCAAGATGCTTCCCCCTTATAATATAGTTTATCCCATGTTGTATTTTTTATTTAATTTGGCCATTTGACCACATGGGGAAGAAAATCCCCTCTCTCCCAGGAAATTCTCAGCCCCCCACCCCTTGTCATTCTCTATATAAGCCTATGTATAGTGTCATTAGAGATTTTAATGAAGAATTAAGCATTTTTGCCAAGAGCAAGCCCAAGGGCACCCCTTGTGTCTCTCCTCCCCTCTTGCAGATGGATTTTTGCCATTCTAGGGTGTGAAGCCCTCCTCTTGGTGTGACTCCAAGATCTCCACCTCCGCTGGATGTGACTTCCGGCCACCGCCTTCCGTTCGTGCCGCCACCCTGCCGCCACCGCCTTCCGTTCGTGCCGCCACCGTGCCGCCACCGCCGCTACGTCAAAGTTCTGTCTAAATTAGGACAGATCCTCATCTCTAAAATTTTATCTTTTTTTATTATTGTCTATTCGAGCCCTAATTTGGAGGGTTTGTCCCCTATCTCCTCTAATCTCCTGTTCAAATTTTGTGTCATTTGGCCTTAGTTTGATATTTTTCCCATATTTTTGTTTGTCCTCTCAGTAATCTGCCCTTTTACAGATCTGCGGGACAATGTCACCTATTCGTATTTTTCCCATCCCCTTAAAAAAAATTTAAAAAATCCACAAAAATTACTCAATGTTCCTCACGTTTCCCCCTACCTCCCATAATTTTGTTAGCCCCTGGAAAAATCATTTACACCTCGGTCAAAGGTCAGTTCAGGCAGATCTCTTTTTGTCCTGAGTGTCTGCAAACAGATCCATAGGAAAAGCCGTAGCTTGCAGAGCCTCTCATGTCTCATCCCTTCATTGGATCAACCTACAAAAATTATATGTGGTAGATCTAGGAGTTATCTTTCCAACCCCACCAATTTCACCTCGATCTGATTTCGGATCTGTGAGAATTAATTCTTGCCGCTGAGGCACGCAATTCTATTCCCTGTGCAGATCAGAAAAATCAGTCCGTAGATAATTCGTGCAAAAATACTAAAAGTCAACTTCTGGAACTGCCACTTCAGGGAGTCGATCAGGGACGTCCCACCATCATCCCAGCCAAGCGGCGCCTTCAGAAGACCTCAGGAGGGCGATGTTCCTTTGGAATCTGTGCCTTACTGTCCAGCGAGTCAGAACCGAGTCGGCGCAGTACCGAGTCGGCGCAGGACCGAGTCGGACCAAGAGGCCGAGTTCGCTCCGAACGCACCTCCGGATTGCTGCCCGTCAACCCAGGGTCGGTCCTCCCGGGCCCCATTTGTATCCCGTTACCTCCCTGCATGGAGTGGACAGTAGAAATCATTTCTGTAATTATTGTGATAATTCTTTAACCGGGAGTTACTGTCTTGGCCGGGATCATCTTCCCCACGCCCGGAGCGTAGAGGTAAACTCGCTCTCACTCTTTACCGTATTTTGCTTATCTCGTATATTTTTGAAAGGCGCTGCATGTGATAGGTTATTAGCCCGTTATATCATTTGTATCACCGCTGCGAGAGTGACTGAGTGACCGTCCCGTGATTCAATCCGAGTTAACACGGAAAAGCTGATACCCGAGACTCACGGCCGGTTTCTCAACCGCGCCCGATCCCACGTCTTCCCTCGCTTAGGGACGATCGCGAGCTAGAGTCCCAGGCCGCGTGTCCGTCCCGCATCACTATTTCCCCATGATGGAGGCGCCCCCTTCCTTTCACCCTCTCACTCTCGACACACTCTCTCTCTCATTCTCCATTGCTCTCTCTCTTCCTCGGCTGCAGACAGCGTGTTGAGGAGGTGTTGTCGAGCTACGGAGTGGTAAAGAAGTGATCGTGAGGCCGAGATGGAAGTGGTCTTGTTGGAAGGGTTGTTTCTCGCGAGTGGGATAGAGTTTGGCACGAAGAAACGATGTTAAATGATGAGGTTTTCATGTTTTAGGTAGGGGTATGGAAATCTATCTCTTCCTACCCTGATTTCCCTTAATTTCATGTTGTTAATCGCATGATAGATCAGTTGAGTCGCCAGAAAAATAAACGTGGCATGAGTTCTTTACAAGTTCTTGATGTTAATCCTTTAGATTCATGTGTTCCATGTGTTTTTGGGGTTTAAATGCATGTATTTCGATGTATGAGACCATGAAACATGTTGTGTGAATGTATTTCCCCTCATTTGAGCCGAGTGGGATGGGTTTTAGTGCATTTCGTACATATCCAGAATGGAAGCATGATCGCGGTCTTTCTCCCGAGTGCGATCAGCCTCTGGATGGAGGTCGCGTCAGACCCTGTTGGGTCCGGGTGCAACGGTAATCAAGAGGGGGGGAATTGATTGGCCCACTAAAAATTAATTTTCAAATAATTAAGACCAATTTTGAAGATTGAAAGATAGATGAGCAGTTAATTCCAATAAGTCTAGACGAACAATGAACGAGATATAGCGAGTTAAGACACGCACTCAAATCACTCAAGTGTGATTAGTAATGATGTGAATATGTGAGTGTATGCAACGCAGTGTCGAGACCTTGAATAGCGAATAACTAAAATAGAGGAAGTGCAAACCATAAGCAAACCATAATCAAACCACAAGGCACAAAAATTTTAAGGTGGTTCAGGACCACACCGGACTCCCTACATTCACCCCTCACTCAACTGAGTAAGGCTTCACTACTATTTAAAACAACACAATGATAAATCCCCCCACACACAAAGACACGCTACACAACACACGCAGGACGACGCCTGCACACACACGGGGAACAACCCCAAACCACTCGCGGAGATCCTCCGCACAAAATGACGCACAAGCGTCAACATAGACACGCGGAGAATAAATCTCCGAACTCCCACACAGAATATACGTTCAGAAATTAATAAAGTGTGCATAAAAAGATACAATGAGCCGAAGACAAATTCTAAAGACTGAGTCAAAGAAGATCTATCAAGTGTAAAGCTCCCCCTTCTTGGAATGATCTGGTTCTTCTTCGCTCGTAGTCGGATGGTCACAATTTTAGCATCCTCTCGTTCCTCTCTTCAATCCGCTCCTCTTTCTCTTCTACCACGAGCTCCAAAAATCCCTTGTAGTAGATGAAATCCTCTCCTCTTGAGCTCTTTTTTTCCTTCTTCCCTTTCTTCTCCTACAAGATAGAAAACATAAGCACATTAGAGTTATCTTTTCAAAATTCGGAGTAAACATATATATACAACAAAGAGTGGCCAAAAGACCCATCTACCCCTTCTAAAATGTGTTAAAAACACCCTCATATGTCTAGGTACTATTAGGGGGCAAAATGGTAAAGTTTTCAAGTCAAAACAATGGGTTAATCACTTTCACAACTCCCATCCGGAAAGGGTCAATCCCTGAGATTTCTACAGCTCAGGACTGCCAAACAGAGTCTGGGACCTTGGGGGTCGACCCTATGGGTTGACCCATGCAATGGGTCAACCCATAGGGTCGACCCCTGCAGACTCTTGCCCCTAGCTGCCCCTGGATAGCATCAGACCCATTGAGGGTCGACCCTATGGGTCGACCCCTACCAATTTAGATCAAAAACCAACCTAAAAGCTCCATTTTCACAATGGTAAAAGAATGGTTAGATATTACCATTTTCAAAGAACTTACCAAGTATTGTCCTTATTTTTGAGGGGGGTTTTACTTGATGGCTGCACACATGCAAAATATTAAACTCGTCATTCAATATAGCATGAGGAAGACTGAACATCATTTCACAATTAAACTCATATCAAATGAAGCTCAACAAGGTTTAATGATCTCATGATGAAAAGACTCCTTGTATTTATACTTGATTATTCCACATAAATATCCACAACTTCACAACCATCAAAATGCACATCGCACCAGGAAATGTTTCGATAAGGACTTAAGTCACAAGCTTTTGCTTTTGATGAACTTTGAATCTTCCAAGTGATGAAAGCATATGTAATGGCAGGGGAAATCAATCATTCAATCAACATGAGCAAGTCATTCATGTTGATTTATCTAGCACATCTCTAACTCTCATATGTAAGCATATTTTCTCATGAAAAGTCATATGCATCACATGTATCACACAAAGTCATATGCATCACATGCATCACACACGAATGTAAAAATGCATTCATGTAAACAAGTTTCCACAATTTCATTCTCATTCAATACATGGCTTTCTCAAACATTAAGGTTTGTTGTTCACATTTACATTTAGACTTTTTTCAACATACTTTCTCAAACATACATAAAGTTTTGTTGTCATCAAAATCACAAGCATAGCACAACAGACCCAGAGACCATGACCAAAGCTTGTAGTGGTAGAAAGTCGGTTTGAGATTGCGGATTTCGGGGAGACCGCATTCAAGCAGATGCGGCCTGACCACTGACCGCGACCCTTGAAGATCGCGGTATACCTCCAACCGCTACCATGACCATCGCGGTGCTACGCGTAATCACAACTTGGATTATGGCGGTTTCGAACCCAACCGCGTTTACCTTTGGATTCCCTATGTGTTTCTTTTGATTTCATGAGATTCTGTAAGTCGTGACGTGTGTTTATGGCTATAGTGAGTGAGCCTTTTCTCTTTCCTTAGTGACCATCCGCTAGTCGTAGCCTTATGTACGACACACGGTGTCGACCCACCTAGGAGTGCTGGCGAGGCAGCCCCGGAGTGATGATTTTTAGATTGGTTTTCGTAGGGCCCTTTGCCTTTGCAGTCTCAGTCCGACTAGGGGAAAATCAGCTAGAGGACCTGACTTAGAGTAGTGAGTCTGTGTGTGCACACGTGGTCGGGGGCAGTGGACTTGCGTTGACAAGCGTGACCCTGACTAGTCCTTGTTCCTTGGTTCTTGTTAGGGTGTCTCAGTTATCACGTTCGACGCGAGTGGGAGACACCCGAGGTGTAGTATAACACGTCAGTGGACGCGTCTGGCCTTGCTTCTAATGGGCTCTTTCTCCTGTCACTGGAAAGGTAGAGCTTCCTCTCTATTAGTCTATATGATTATTCGGTGGTTGTTTGTGTGATTTGGCATAAAAATAGGTTATGTGATAATCGTGGTTAGTTGTGTTATTTAGTTGTTTACGTAGGTGATACGGTTGCATAGCTCATGTTCTTACAGCTTTTACTTTATGCCATTGTGGATATTATTTGAGATTATTTCTTGTTGTTATCGTTTTTGCTCATTGCGAGGTAGGGTTCCGCGGGACCCCTACTGAGCCGATGACATGAGGCTCACCCCTTGTTTTTCAGGTGAGGCACGACAGACTTCTAAGGTACCGTGTGGTTTTGGTGAGTAGCCGTAGCGGCCAGTGTCGTCAGAGCCGGGGTATGCCCCGTGACTATGTACTTTTAGTGCTTATGTCATTATGTAGACTTGGACTTGTAAACTTCTGGACTAATGTATTAATGTAATATTGTAGCAATGTAATATATATATACTCTAATAGTGTGGCATCTCTAGCATAGTTCTCTAATTAAATTAAATTGCATTGTAATTTTAGATTCTTGTACAAACCCACACCAATCCATCAACCCTTCGGAGCTTATACCTCTTGGGTGGTGTCTCAGGGTCCAAGTGGTATCAGGTCCTCCCGATATCAGGGTTCTGGGTCATTACAATTTCTCTCCATTGAGCACGCTCAGCAGCCATTTTTAACAGCTAAGAATTTCTGTAAATCAAGCTATGGGAATTAAATGTCTTACCTACACATATCTTATTCTCTAGCCCAAGTCTCTACCCAATCTCACGGATCAAGTATAGATAACTTTTATCCTATAGTGTGAAGAACCTAGGGTTTTTAATAACTATGTCTTGATACCCTAGACTCTTTTTAATCATAGTCTCTGATACGAACTAAACTGTCATGCCCCGAACAAGGCAGAAATATCAAGGTGTGAATAGTTATACAAGTGGGTCGATCAAGAGACTCAGATGGTGAGTATGAACAACAAATGGATAAAATCATGTCTTTATTTCATAATCTGACATTTCCAACAAATATCCTTCCAAGACTTTCGATACTATTCAAATCTAGTACATTTATTTCTAAGTAGACAGACTGGAAAAAAATCTACTAAAGACTATCAGCACTCTCGTCACTCCAGCCCATTCCTGTCATCTTTGAGATTTCCTAAAAATTGACAACAATACACAGAGTGAGTTAGAAAGCTCAATAGGACTTATATCTCTTTACCAGGTCACTTTAAGTAATTAGCATTTTGGATCATCTATATGCTCTCGAAATAAAATAGGTAATAAAACAAGTGACAAGTGTAGTAGAGAACAAGATCAGGAAGTCAAGCATTCAAGAATAGATATCATAAAACTCAAGTGTAAGCATGAAGATCAATAACAAGTATAGAATTATAAATTTGGCCATGTAACAAGAATATTAACACATTCGGTCAAAAATGTCATGTACAGAAAGTCAAGTGTGTAATGAGTCAAGCATGTAATAAGTGAATTGCCAAGTTCAATCTTCAATGTCAGTTGGTGCAATGTCACACCTGATCATTCAACTCCCTCAGGCACAAGTACTTTCAGGCTTTGCTCATCAAGGACCAGATTTGGGCCTTCAAGTTTGCCAGACATTGAGTGTTCAGGTGGACCAAGAGTCCCATGTAATTTTTAGAATAATTCATTTAAAATATGGCCAATCCGAATTTCAAGAAAAACTTATGAAACGTAGTATAGCACACAACTAGGCATTTAGCTGTGGAGGACTCTAGAGGTGGCCCCTACAGGGTCAAGAGGTGGCTCCCGCCATGTAGCACTTTGCCACATTCCGGCTTCAAGAGGTGGCTCCCATAAAGCACTTTGCCCTGCATGGCACTTAACTCCTACACTACCAAATCGTAATTTATGGCTAAAGTACAGATCTAGTAAAATTTTCATTTCCAAGGACTTGCAGTATGAAGAACAAATGAAGTTTATAAGAGAAGTTCAAGGATGATTTAAGACATCATATTCAATGACATTAAGACAATAAAGAGAATGAATTGTCAGTCAAGGCACGATCAACTCTCGCGAAAAATCCTGTAAAATAAGTTTAGATCATATTTTTCACAGTCGGGTCCTTAGCTAGAAAACCAAAGATATCATGGCTAGGTAAGAGGTGGGACAGTGGGAGGTTCTCCTCACGTTCACAAGGTCCTAATTAAATAACCACTTATCCACTTAAAGCGTTTGTCCATGGACCTCTAGCCTTAGACACCGATCTTTCTTGGTAAACTTGCTAGCTACATGATTTGTTGGAAACACGCAAACACGTAAATCAAACAAAAATCATTCTTGCATATTCTAACATGTTCATTTGTGAAAGAATTTCAATGAAGAAAAAGACATTGAAAAAAGATATCAGGCTATCACATAGAGCTTAAATCAAATAGACATTGTTAATCATGTATAGGAATTTTACGAAAATTAAAGCATATTTGTTTGAACAATTAACAATAGCTTTACGAGTTCATTCACATAGTCATTTCTTTCTTGATAGTATTTTTAAGGCAAGAACATGATTTTAAAATTTAAAATTAAACTTTTAAAATAACACACATAAATGAGATAAATCGGACACATTGGTCTTAACATAGTTACTGTATTCAAATCATGGTCCATGTGTAATCCGTGTTCTTAGATAGAACATTGAAACACGTTATTACGGTAAAAACTCTATTTTTTGACTTTAGATCTCAAAATAAGGCACAAATACATGATCATGAAAATTTGCATAGAATCGAAATACTCATGCAAAGAAACATATATGAAGATCTAATTAAATTTTGCCTGAGAGAAAACCTACCTAGTTGAAGATCAAAGAGGAAGAAGAACAAGAACGAAGAACACTTCAAACACTCCTCCAAACTTCAAGCTTTCCTCCTCTCTACGACTAGCAATTCCCCAATAGATTTTTGCTTTGAGTAAGGAAGATCTCAACCATATTTATAGGCCAAATCTCGTAATTATTCTATTACCCATTTAATTCTAAGTCAATTTCCACATAATTTTCCTATTTCACCAACCCATGTTACTATTACACCAACCTATGTTGAAAATAAATTCAACATGTGAATGTTGAAATAAATCTCCCTCCATGACATAATCAATGACCTCATCTGTTCAATGATATAAGCAATGACCTCATCCACTAATTAGGATTGGATTAGAACTAATGATTCTCTCTTAAATCGGATGCTACAGTACCGACGACTTCCCCATCTCTGAATCGAGCCGCGAATCTCATCGTTCACGTTATCACGTGGAATTAGTGTTTGTGTTAATGTATTCTATACTTGATAGGCTTAAAGAAAATATTTATATTTTATTTTATTTTCATCTTTCATTATTTCTTTTCATATATATATATGTGTGTGTGTATATGAACTTTTGAGTTGCCACAACAAAAATCTAAAATAAATGCAGAAATTAAAGTGTTGAAATTAAAATTTACATTTATAAACAAGTTTACACAATTTTACACAGTTTCTAGTCTAGATATACAAGTCCCAAAGGTACAGCTCAACGATAGAAAAGTACAAAGTCTTGGGGCATACTCCGGTTGGCAGAAGCTGGCGACACTAAGACCTCGGGCGCTACTCAAGGCCTCCGGACGACGAGGAGGCACACCAGGCCTAAAAGGAAAAGGGGTGAGCCCCATCTCATTGGCTCAGTAGGGATCCAGCAGAATCCCACCACAACAAAACGTGACGAACAACGTAGTAAATAATAAGACATAAAGAATAGTAAAGCAGGAAGAAAAGTATGGCAGAAGGAACAACACTATAGACATAAATAACCATACTAAACCACTAACTGTCGAAAGCCTGCACAATGTTGGGGTACCTCGAGTATCGAACATAAACTACGCCGAACCAAATTCTCGTAACCTGGGCTACAAAAGGCTGGATCACGATAACCTATCTCGGAGAATCTCTCCTGGAGGATGAACAATAGAATCTAGGTTACCACGGTAGACCCTCAATCGGCCAACGAAGGAACACGGCTACACTGCCAGAACAGGGCTCTTGAAGATAGTAAGGAACCACGTCTCGATCACGTGTAACAAGGACATCAAGTTGCCAAAACACTGAACATTGTCAGAAAGAAACTTGAGTCGCTACCTCTCAGGTGATAGGAACACTACCCACTAGAAGCAAGGCCAGATGCATCCACTGACATCTTAGTCCACACCCCAGGTATCTCCCTACTTGCCCTAGGTAGAAACTGAGACACACTAACCATGTAACCACAGAACAAGGACTAGTTGGGGTCGCACTCGTCAGTGCGCAATCACGTGTGCACATACAGACTATCTGCTCTAAGTCGGGTCCTCTAGCTGGTTTTCCCCCAGTCCAGATTCAGGCTACAAAGATGAGGGGCCCTGTGGTAACCAGTTTAAAAATCGTTACATCGGGAAAGCTCTCCATCACTCCCAAGTGGGTCCATACACGCATGCGCAGGAAAGCTACGACTAGTGGAGAAAGTCACTAAAGGTGAGAGCTCGCTGAAGAAGCGAAAACCACCGGAGTACCACCAGTTCGTACTAATCTAATAGTACACATGTAATGCATCATGAGATGACTATACATCAAAAAAACCCTAGAACCTCTGATTTGATGGTTGATCTATTGGCTACGGGGTAAACATAACATGTCGGGACCACAAATCACGTGAAACGATGAAGGACGCTTGTCGGGTGAACTGGGACCTGGGTGGCCAACTCCCAATTGTTGGCCCAGACTAGATGGCAGACAAGAAGGGGGGTTGAATTGTCCCCTTGACCTAGATGGCGGATTTTAAAAAACACTCTAAACTGATCATGATGGAATTAAATAAACTGTGTTGATTAACTAAACAAACATGAGATTTAAAAGATTCTCTCGATCTTTCCGATCTCACTCATAATAACTATGCAACCCTTAGATAAAAATATGCCAAACATGGATAACAGAAGTAGCAGTGTGCTGTGGTGTAGTGAATTAAAATCTATAAATCTACCTGTGAATGGAGATAGGAGAAATGGACAATCGCACAGGCATTCACAAAGGACACGGAGATTTTTAGGTGGTTCGGGACCACGACGGGCTCCCTACGTCCACCCCTCACCCAATCGGGTGAGGCTTCACTACACGCTACTTTCGTAGCAACACGGGGACGAACCCCAACCACACGCACACACGCTGCTTCCGCAGCAATGACCACACACGGGGAAAATCCCCAACACGCTGCTACCGCAGCATACAACCCACACACAGAATCGGGGAACACACCTCGGACACTCAAATCACACGGAGTCACAGCTCCGTCAACACACAACAACACACAGGGAGCATTTCCCCACAATAAACCCACACATGCGGAGATACAACTCCGCCAACACACAAGTGTTCTTAGTTTAATGAAGAGAAAAGATATAGAATACACCCTCAAATAGCTATCTATGTTGAAATGAACAAGTAGAGATGAGAGAAGAAGAGTCCCCCTCAAATCTTCAGTGAAATCATGTCCAAGGAACAAAGGGATGCGCCGAACGATCTATCCGGGGAGTGGAAGCTTCTACGTTCACAGGAGACGCCGAAGGAGAATCTATCTTCGACAGCCTTGGTCGAAGGTGCATCAAATAGGCAGATAAGGCTTGGTCTTGGCGTCCTCCACTTCTTCTTCTTCCTCCTCCAGGTGGGGCGGCGCCCCTCTCTTCCAAGTTCTTCTTTTCCTGCAACCAAATGGAAAGATTAGCCCAAGGTGCTCTTGGTCGATGGATTTTCGCAACATACATATACCAGCAAGTTAGGTTGATCAAAAGACCATATTGCCCTTGCAAAACCTTAGCAAAACCACCCTAACATGTTCATTACTAAGCCAAGGGCATGTGGGTAAATTTTCAGCCCAATCAGAGTCCATTTGATAGGGTTACGGTGCCCCAGGAAAATCTCGCATGGAGCTGCGAAACAAGGGGGGTCAACCCACTTAGGAGGGGGGTCGACCCACCTGCCAGACAGAATGTTGTCTGGCAGGTTCATGTCACAGGGGTCGACCCATTTGTGCAGGGGGTCGACCCATCTGTTCACAAAATGCAAAAAGCACCCTGTTTAGCCCAGGGGACGACCCATTGAGCATGGGGGGTCGACCCATTGACCTTGTGACATAAACAAAAGGTTTCCTAAAGGTTTTCTAATGATCTAACATGCACCCCAATGTAATCAAACATGAATTACATTAAAAGGTAAATTTTTACCATGTCTCCATAGATTTCTGGACATAAATAAACCTGCATCTTTAGAAAATAAAATTCATGTTATGCTTTGATCCATGCAAATGAAGAATCGAACTTGAATGCATTATCCACACAATACCACCTCTTAAATGCATTTCAACAATTGTGATTTTTCTATCAACCTTGTCTTTCATCACTGGACATGTTCTTATAGCCATGGCTTCCAAGACTTTGAAACATTAATGAACGTGCATCAACATGAATCATTTGATTGAGAGCCAATTGCATATGGAGCCTTCACTTACAACTAAAATTCATTTATTCCATTAAAAACTCAGTCAGATGAAATGCATACTCACTATACCAAAGTTCCTTGAACCTGGATCTTTGTAAAATAAAGTTGCAACCATATACAAAAGTGATTCAGCACTTTCAAGCATTTAACCTCAAGCTCTCTTTTCAAAAATAGATCCATCCATGGAAAGGACATTTCCAATGCAATCCATAAATTGTGGGCACTTGTATAATTAGTCAATCACGTCAATCTTCAAGCAATACAAGTGAGATGCACAATAGCAAGTTCATGGTCAACAAATACCAAGAGTTATACAAATCAAATTAAGCTCATTGAGAAGCATCTATCCTTCTATGAAGAAACTGGAAACCTCATTCATGTTCTTAAGCTCTTCAACCTCTCACAAACTTATTGAGTGGTGCACATTATCATTCATTTAAAACCAACATGAAAACCATTTCCAATGCTCAAAAACATAGCACACATGAGTTCCATATTTAGTCCAGGAATGTTAAGATCAGTCCAAGATATTAAGAGCAAACCAGAACCTTACAAGTTCAGTCCAATAAAATCAAGTTCAGTCAAAAGCAATTTGAACTTTATTCATTCACAAGTAGCATGAGTAAATCGGATATCCAAATATCCCCAGATCAACCATTAAATCAGCCTCATTAAATCCTTGCACATAACATGCTTAAAATGTCATCAACAAGAGCTGCAGCAGTAGAAGTGTCAACACTTATGAATGGGTGTCGACAAACATGAGATGCAAGGATGCAATTGACAACCCATGAACCACATACATTCCAGCAATATATGAGCATCATATAAACAAGCATTGCACATGTATCTCATTCAACTAAACTAGGTCAATGCTCATGTAAAGCAAGTTAAGACCTAGAACACCTCAAACGTCCCATGATAAATATGCAAGATCTACATCCACGATATGCAAGAGCTAAGGGACATTTTCATAAAACTAACACACAATATTTCGTTATCATCAAAACCATCACAAAAGATAATGAGAGAGCGCGGGCGAACCCAACAAACTCATTGGCTGCCCAACCACTTGGGCGGCCACCCCAGTGGCCGCCACCCCTTGGCCTGGGCGGCCACCCTCCTGGCGGCCCAGAAGACCTGGGCGGCTAGGGATTTGGCCGCCTAGAGGAGAAGAGGTAGGGAATTGGCTGGCCAGCCCATGTGCTGCCCAGACAGGGGACAGGGCGGCCAGGGCTTTGGCCACCTAGACAAAGGGCCCCCTGGGTGGCCACAACAGTGGCCACTCAGCCCTCCAGGTGTCCAACCCTTTGGCCGCCCATAGTGGGCATGGAGGCAGGCCATTTGGCCGCCTCCTGAGTAGAAAACCCCTTCCAAAACTGCGTTCGAAAGGTTGATCCGAAGCCTGACTCACCCCCAATGGAGCAAGAACCCTCGAGAAACATGGGGAAAATATCCCCAAGCACAATGCCACCCATGAAACGTGATTTAAGCTACAAAAATTGGTCGAATCGCACTCTCGACCCTAAACATGCATTTTTTCCCAAAAATGTGATAAACCTCTCTCTCTCTCTCTCTTGCCCAAAACGCTTCTGAATCAAGGGAAAATGTGGGAGAAGTAGTTAGGATCCATCCCCCTACCTCTCACGAAGAAACCGCACGCTTTGAATGCCAAACCACCGAGAATCTTTAGTGACTTTCAAATCTTGTTGAGATATTATTGAGATTTCTAACATTAAATATGTTTCTATGTTATCAGTCAAGTCAGTTGGATGATGATTAAGAAATCAGGGTTGATGAGTCAATGTAGTGGAAGTTTTGAGTCGACGTTGTAGAAGGAAAATCGTCTAAATTTCAAGATGGAGTCTACACTATATTCTAATGCATTGATGCAACAGATGAAGTCTGACAGAATTAAGAGAAAAATCCAACACACTAAGTCGACGCAACAACGAAGCAGAGTCGACGCGGCAACTACACTTCAGCAGAATCTCGCTCAAGTTCAACAAAGGGTCGACACTTAGAGTCGACTCCTATTTTTAGGAGTTCTGTCTGACCTCAGGAGTGGTCATGGTGTCGACACATCAAATGGATTGAGTCGACGCCGAAACACGAATCCTTTAGCTAAAGTCTCAAGCGCTTAGATGACGGAGTCGACGCAAATGCCTTATGGAGTCTGTTGGCCCGGTTAAGAAAACAATCGAGAGGGGGGTGAATTGATTGCGCCCCCTTTTTTAAAACTAAACGCAGAGATGACAGAAGATATCTAGATAGCTGAACAAAAGGATTTAATTATGATGAAGAGCAAGCAAGCTCTCACAACTCTCTAGCACAGTTTGATGAATCACTCGGATAAAACGTAACGTGCAGACAGATTGTATAAACTCTCATCTCACCGCATCACACTCATAAAATAGAATGGATAGAATAGAACAACAATCTTACAAACAACAAACCACAGTACAAGGAATTTTTAGGTGGTTCGGACGCACCCGAGTGTCATCCTACGTCCACCCCTCTCAACCCGAGAGGATTTCACTAAAACCCGCTGCACGATGGTAGCAAAACAAACACACACGGGGTCAACGACCCCACACACTTGCATTCTCGCACAACGACGAGAAGCCACGCACATGGAGACGACGTTTTGAAATCGTCTACGAAGAAAAATATATGAAATACAAGCCCAGTTCAGATTTCTTAAACTATGCTCAAATAAAAGTGTAGAAGAGATAGAACAAGAGATCCCCCTTTAAATCTTCAATGAAAACTGTAGATAGAAGTGGTAGATGCGCTGTAGCTTGATCTGCAGAGTGGAAGACTGTCGAACTCGCAAGGAATGCTCAGGGTAGCAGGATATGGCGATGCCCAGCTCAAACGAGATCAGATCAGCAAGGATGTCTCGTTGTTGGCGTCCCCCAGCTCTTCTCCTTCGTCCTCCTTCAAGATGCGACCACCTCTTCTCCTCTTTCTGCAAGGATAAAAACTGTTAGCTCAAAAGATTAGATTTCATCAATCGAGTTCATAGCATATATATACTCAAGGAAAAGAGATGCCACATGACAATAAAACCCATGAGAAAACCTTTCTAAACCACACCCAATCAAGTATAGAAACCCTAAGGGTAATGGGGTAAAAAAACCATGGCAAACGGATCAAGTAATGGGGGATTCGAAACCAAAACCGGCAGACCCGTTCTGGACGCCCGGGACAAGGACTCAGAGTCAACTCTTGTTTGCTGGTGTTCTGCCAGAAGAAGAAAAATAGAACATAGGGTGAAAGTGTCGACTCTCAGAGTCGACACTTTTCATCAGGAGTTCTGTTTCTTTCAAAAGAACAAAACACAAGTCGAAAGTGTCGACTCTCAGAGTCGACACTTTTTGGCAAATGTTCTGTCTGCAACAAATAGCACACGCTGGCCTGTAAGTGTCAACTCTCAGAATCGACACTTTTTGCTAGACTTTCTAAATGCGATGAACAACATGCATATATCTGTAAGTGTCGACTCTGAGAGTCGACACTTTCAGAGCAAAATAAGAAATTAGCCTAATGAGCCAATAAAACTCTAAAAAATGCATCAAGACCAATCAAGGCATATTGAAATAGATTTGAGCATGAATTCTTACCATGACTTCAAGGTTTTGTGGGCTTGATTGAACCTGTATTTTATAGAAAGTCAAATTCAAATCAATCTTAAATCAATGCTCATAATGGAGCCACTTTCTTGTATCCAACCTGCATGTTGATAAGTAGGTATTGCAGACACATCAAGAGATGATTCAAATACCTCTAGCTATTCAAAATACATGCTCTCATTTCAAACATTGATTCATGCCAAGATAGGCCACTTTCAATTTAACTCATTCATATCTCTCTTTAATTACAATTTCAGTCCAAGGCAGACTGAACATTCACAAACCTCACAAATCAAATAGACTCAAACAGTCCATTTCTGAATTAAGTAAAACCGAGCCAGTCATGAATTCCAAAACAACCCAAGGCAAGCTGAATTCCAGATTTGAAGGCTAATTTAATGATAGTTCAATAAATGTAGCTATTATGCTAGGCTCAATAAAAACCATTCAAGAAACCTATCAAATTGATTAACACTGAACAAAGGATTTGCAATGCAAATAACATAACATACGATAAATTGTCTTCATCAAAATACGATAGGGCACAACAATCTCCCCCTTTTTGATGAAGATAAAACTCCTTGAATTACTATAAAGATTTGCATGAGTGAGACAAGATGACCATCACCCATTGAAACAACCAATGGAATATAGATGAGCAAACTGAGCAAAGCATCTACATATATTTCTCCCCCTTTTTCAACAAAGCATTTCCACAAGGCATGTTTTTGTGTATCAACAACCAAAAACCATTTTCAACAACCCATTCACAATATCATGCAAGACATGCAAGGACCATTTATTTCTCCCCCTTTTTGTCAGAGTCAAACAGGGGATCAGTAAAGATTGAAATTAGAGAGAATGCCTCATATTTACAGTTAACTCAATGTAATGCATGTGAAGTGGAATAGATGATCACTCAAGCACACATGCATCCATAGTAAGATATAGAATCAATCAAGTCCATTATGGACGGGTTAAAAAACATGCAATCGATTTTGAGCATGATGTGCATGAATAATATTAAGAAGGATGTGCTTACAAAGAGATGGTACTACATTAACCATGAACGATGATTGATTCACAAGTTACATTCACACAATCAAACTTGAAGTGAGAAATGAGCAATGAAATCCATATGAATATGGATTAACAGATTTTCGAAAGAACATTAGAAAGAACCTTTCCTCCCCACACTTTCATACACAGTGCTCGACTTTTGGTTGCTTTGCACAGCCCCATTTTTTTTGATACGAACAAGATGATAACTTTTTGACACGAGTCACGCCCTTTGTTTCAGGGGCATTTCTCGGTTACTCAGTTTCGTCACTTATTTGAATTATGGACATTTGAGACTTTTCGATCCGAGTTTCCTCCTTTGTTTCAGGGGGGATTCCCGGCTACTCGATTCCAAATCCACTTATTGAATTTACGGTGGGGCTGACAGTTTTTTCCTCACGAGACACGCGACTTTGATGTTGGGATTCAATAGCCCTCAAAAGTGTTGAGTGGAATAACTGAAATCCTTATTAAACAGAGTCATTTATCTCAAAAGAGCACATTGTAGAGAGATTGTACTGAATGTAAGAGATGAATTAGTCTAATCATTGTTATGTCCCCCCCTAAGTGTATGCACAGTTATAAAAAGAACCTCCCCCTTAATGTGTGCCATGTAACAAACATGTCTGAATCAATGCATTTTTATTTATCAAGGGAATAAGGTCATAGGAGGAATCAAAAACAAGGGTGATATATTATATACACTCAAGCATGCACTGAGATGAATTTTTCACATAGGTTGATTACCGATACGTGGCGGAGAATGTAGGTCCAAAGACCACCCTCACGCATGGGGAAAGCTTCCAGTTGGATATAATCCAACCTTCCGCAATCGGCATTTGATATACCGGATAATCATGGCATTCATGCACGCATTTGTATAAAGTATAAGGAATTATATACATGCGGATGCAACTGAATGATAACATGAGTGAAAATCAAATGTTATTCAATGTGGTATGCACCAAGAAGAATGATTGAAATGTACATGCAGTGGAAAATATCCTTATGTGCAAGAGAGTAAACCAGTATGCACTATTGCTTTATTAGAAATTTTGAGAGAGTATGTACAAAGAAAATCAAAATGACTTTAACTATCTAATCTACATACACCTAATTCTCTCCTGAGAAAGCAAAATTGATCAGAATTCAAAGGTTTTGTAAAGATATCAGCAAGTTGATGTTTTGTATCTACAAAAGTCAATTCAAAATCACCTTTATTAATATGATCTCTAATGAAGTGGTGTCTAACTTCTATGTGCTTCGTGCGAGAGTGATGGACAGGAATTTTGGACAGATTTATTGCAGAAGTGTTATCACATATGATGGGAGTCTTTTCCAAAGAAATACCAAAATCTAACAATTGGTGTTGGATCCAGAGTACTTGGGCCGCACAACTGTCTGTAGCCACATATTCGGCTTCAGCAGTTGATAAGGCCACACAATGTTGTTTCTTTGAGGCCCATGAAACCATGCAGCCCCCTAGAAACTGGTAGTGATCGCTTGTGCTCTTACGATCCATTTTACACCCAGCATAATCAGAATCATTGTATGCAATTAAACCAATGAATTATTTCTAGGAAACCACAAACCAAGATCAATAGAACCTTTCAAATACCTGAAAATCCTTTTCACGGTTGACAAATGAGATTCCCTGGGACAAGATTGATATCTTGCACAGAGACACATGCTGAAATGTATGTCAGACCTACTAGCAGTAAGATATAACAATGAGCCTATCATACACCTAAAAAGTTTCTGATCAACGATATTACCTTTCTCATCTTCTAACTTAAGTGAGGTGGACATTGGTGTAGCAAACGGCTTGGCATTTTCTAGTTGGAACTTTTTCAGAATTTCTTGTGTGTACTTCTTCTGGTTAATGAATATTCCATCGTCCAGTTGCTTTATTTGAAGCCCCAAGAAGAAGTTTAACTCGCCCATCAAGCTCATGTCAAATTCTCCCTGCATAAGTTGAGCAAAATCATCATTCATTTTGAGGTTCGTGGCTCCAAAAATTATATCATCCACATAAACTTGCACAAGTAAAGCATGTTCATCACAAGTCTTAGTAAACAACGTTTGGTCTATATTACCTCGTTTGAAGCCATTATCAATCAAAAATGAACTTAATCGATCATAGCATGCACGGGGAGCTTGTTTTAACACATACAGTGCCTTGTCCAATTTGTAGACGTGGTTCGTAAATTTTTCATCCTTGAAGCCCGGTGGTTGTTCCACGTATACTTCTTCCTTGATGACTCCATTGAGGAAGGCACTCTTCACATCCATTTGGGAAAGCTTGATGTTTCTTTGACATGCATAAGCAAGAAGAATTCTTACAGCCTCTAATCTAGCCACAGGAGCGAATGATTCATTAAAATCAATGCCAAATTCTTGAGAGTAGCCCTTAGCTACTAATCTTGCCTTATTCCTCACAACCACCCCGTCTTCAATAAGTTTGTTTCGAAAAACCCACTTAGTTCTGATTATTGGATGATCATCAGACCGGGACATGAGGAACCACACCCGATTCCTTTGGAATTGGTGTAGTTCTTCTTGCATGGCGAGAACCCAAGAATTATCATTAAGTGCATCATCTAAAGATTTAGGCTCAATATTGGAAAGTAAAGCTAAATTATCATGTGGTGCGGACACACGTCGTAATACGCATTGGTGGCCGAGGATACGTCGGGGCCCGCTTAGCTCATGGAGGACAGGGATGCCAAGTCAAGCAACTTATCTTCATTTTATGCCTCTAAGCCTTGTTGGGCCCTATTTAGAACATATGGACACTTATTGGGTTGTACTATTATAATAAGGCTAATGGGCCTATGGTCTTGTAATGGGCTAGAATAGTGGTCTAGAGTTATTGGGCTTTTAAATGGGCCATGGGCTAGTGTGAAAGGGGATTGGTGGCTTGTAGGCTTCTAGAAGGGGGAGCCCCCTTTCTTGGTCCAAGGTAGGCAACCTACCAAACTTGGACTTCCTTCCTTTGAAAATTCAAAGGAAGGAAGCTTCCTTGCCCCCCCCTTGGTCCCCCTCCCTCTCCCACTTGGCAAGTTCGCCCCCCCGCCCTCATCCCTTCCCTCTCTCTCACGAGATTCCCAGCCCCTCCCCTTGCCATTCTCTATTTAAGGGTGTGTATAGTGTCATTTGTAGAATTAATGAATAAATTTTGTGAAAAATAGCCAAGAAGGCCAAGTGCACCCTCTTCCTCTCTCCTCTCTCCCCTTGCAGCTGTGAGAGCTCCAATTCCTAAGGTGTGATTCCTCCCTACCAGTCCCCCTTTGAGTGTGAAGCTCATCGCCGCCGCCGTCGCCGCCACCGCAACTTCTTCGGTGTTCTGCCCACTCTGGACAGAAGCCTACTCCGTGAATTTTAGCTCTCAATCAAAAACTCAGATCGTGATGAAATTTGGAGGGTGAGTTCCCCACATCCACCCCAACCTCCACAAAAAATTCAGGTTATTTACCATTCATTTACCATTTTTCCCAACCTATTCTTTCCACCCTTAGTAATCTATCCCTGTTCAGATCCACCAACCAGCAAGTCACCTCTACGTCCTTTTCACCCACTTTTCCTTTCTTGAATGAGTTGAAATTTTAACTGGGTGTTCTGTCCACCGAAACCCCCATTCACAAGATTTCTTAGGATTTTTGGAGTTCGTTTATTATTTTTAAAAATCACTATCTTTTTCCAAATCTGTTATGTCCTGTGCAATCCAGATCTGACCACCTTCACCACAAAAATCATTTCGCCACCCAAATCACCTCCAAATTTTACAAAAAAATTATCCATGTGTTCCTCACATCCCCACCCACCTGTCATAAAAATTTCAGATCCAAAGTCTACCATTTGATATTCGGTCAATCCATGTTCTCAGGCATATCTAATTATGTCCTGACTGTTCTGGATCTGTAAACCAGCATGTTGTAAATTCAGCCACAAAAATTCCAGAGACAGCAAAATTATTATAACAATAGGTGTTCGAAGATCTCTGAGTCAGCTTCGCAGCGGCGTTAGTTTCGCGTCGATCTGACGTCCGTGCAGATCGCAGCAATTTTTCTCGTTGAGTCGCACAGTGCTGACAACAGCAGAACCAGTTCGGGACAGCAAGCTACCGCCCGAGTAGTCGTGTACCGGAACCGACCGAGCAGTCCAACACGCTGCCCGTCAACCCAAGATCGGTCCTCCCAAGCCCACTTGTAGCCCTTTACCTCCCTGCGTGGAGTGGGCATAGAAATTCACTTCTGTAATTATTGACTTGTTTGTACCGGGAGTTACTGTCTTGGCCGGGATTATCTTCCCCACGCCCGGTAGTGTGGAGGTAAACTCGCCACTCTCTCTTATCGCATTTGCTGATTTCGTATTTATTTGTATATGTCGCTGCGAGTGATAGGTTACTAGTTCGTTCAAATTTAAATCACCACTGCGAGAGAGAGCAAAACCCATCCCGTGACCCGATTCGAGCACGAAAAAGAGCCGACTACCTGACTCATTGTCGGTTCCTCAACCGCGCAAGATCCCATGTTTCCCTCGATAGGGGCGTCCGCGAGCTAGAGTCCCAGGTCGCGTGTCCGTCCCTCATCATCATGAAGTTCAACTTTCCTGATTGAAGCCCGGGTTCTTATCCCTTCATCCACTCCACCAATCACATTCTGCAAGGGATGATCTTGAAGAGTGGTCCATTGGTGTGGAAAGGTCGGTTGTACTTGCTCCTCTTCTTGTTCTTTCTCCTCTTCCTTTTCTTCACCTTTTGCCTCACCTTGTTTGCTAGATTCTCCTTTCTCAATCTCACCTTCACCTGAACCAAGAAAATGTTGATCATCATTAGATTTTCTCAGAGTAAATTCATCAATCACAACATGAGGACTCTCTTCGACTACAAGAGTTCTAGAGCTAAACACTCGGTAGGCTCTAGATGTCAAGGAATACCCGAGGAAAATCCCTTTATCACTTTTAGCATCAAATTTTTTAAGATTATTCTTACCATTATTCAAGATGTAACAAATGGATCCAAATGGCTTAAAGTGAGATATGTTGGGTTTCTTACCTTTATACAACTCGTAGGGAATTTTCTTAAGGATAGGTCATACCATAGCTCGATTGGTGATATAGCAAGCAGTGTTTACTGCTTCTGCCCATAAGTACCGTGGAAGACCATTTTTCGCCAACATGGTACGCGCCATCTCCACGAGTGTTATATTCTTCCTTTCGACCACTCCATTTTGTTACGGGGTCCTAGGTGCTAAAAACTGGTGCTCATACCCCTGCTTCCTATAAATTTCATCAAAATCAGAATTTTCAAACTCCTTTCCATGGTCACTCTGAATCTTTTGAATAGCATATCCTTTTGCATTCTGAACTCTCACACAGAAATCAACAAATTCTTTGAAAGCATCACTTTTGTTAGCTAAGAACAATACCCATGCATATCTAGAGAAAGCGTCAACAATCACAAAGTCATATAGTTTCCCTCCAAGACTGTGAGTCCTGGTGGGACCAAACAAATCCAAGTGTAGCAATTGTAGGGGTTTTTCAGTTGAAACGATGTTTTTGCATTTGAATGAAACAATGGTTTATTTTCATGTATTGCATGCTTCACAAATTTTTGAAGTTTCAAAATTCAAGCATGGAAGACCTCTAACTAAGTTATTTCTTGTCAATTTCCTAAGGACATTAAAACTGACATGCCCAAGATGGCGATGCCACAACCGAACATCATCATTTTTGTTAGCAAACAAACACAAATTTTCAGAAGCAATTTCATTGAAATCAACATAATAGGTGTTGTTACTTCTCACTCCTATGAACTTAATTTCTTAAGTGTTTGCATCAATTATAGAACAGTGAGAAGATTCAAAAACAACCTTGTGACCTTTGTCACAAAGTTGACTACTGCTAAGTAAATTGTGATTCAAACCTTTGACTAGCAAAACATCCTTAATACAATGTTTGAGATCCTTACCAATTCTCCCAGTGCCAATTATCTTACCTCTGTCATGTCCACCAAAAATTATCGTTCCTCTATTTTTCTCTGCTAGGTCTACAAAAAGTTGTTTATTTCCAGGCATGTGCCTGGAGCATCCGTTGTCTAGGTACCATTTATTTTCTATTGCTTTCATGAAGACCTGCAAGAACAAACATCAAATCTCATTTTGATTTAGGTACCCAAGCAAGCTTGGGTCCCTTGGTGTTAGCATTCATCACAGTGTGACTGTACTTTTTCAAAAACAAATCATCATCATACTTCATCAACTAGCATGGTGCGGACACCAGAGCACACGAGCGGCACGAGTCGGCGAGCCACCGATACCGTACGCGGAGCACCACCCGAGCTACAGCGGCTTCCATCTGGCTCGGAGATAGGTTGGAGACTCCCCCTTGAGTCTCGATATTTATAGTTTATGGGGACTTTATTTTTGTGTATTGTGTGTTTTATTCAGAATGTAATTTGGATTGTAACAAGGATTTATGTGTAATTTGGGACCACCCGGGTCCTGCGGGCCCCCCTACCTCTTCCTCATTGATCCACCTCATCTCTATGGCCTATGTGGGGTCAGTCAACCTTCCAATAGTGGGCTTCTAGAAGAGTGGACCAAGGGGGGGACAAGGAATAAAAAAAGTCCAAGAAGGAGGCCATGTAGTCAAGGGGGCGCCCCCCTCTTTAATATAGTTTAATATAATTTGATTTTTATTTTATTTGATTCCAAATCACATGGGAGAAATAAAATTGAACTTCCTCTTTTACCCCTCCCCAACCCTAGATCTAGGGTTAGTTGAAGTCTTTTTGTATTTCATATATATTCCTTGTATTTTCATTTGATTAGAATTAATGCCATAAAAATTCAGAAATTTGTTGGAGCTCCATAGCTTGGTGCGCCCTCCTCCTCTCTCCTCCCCCTTCTTACAGCTGTGAAGGTTGCTTCCAGAGGTGTGAAGCCTCTCCTTCAAGTCCCTTCTGAGTGGAAAGCTCATATCTATCGCCGCCGCCGCCATCGAGCCGCCGTCGCACCGCCACCGCCACCTTATCGAAGTTCTATCTTCATCCAATAGCAGCCCCTTCCATGAGTTTTAACTCTCGGATCTGAGATCTTCTTGAGCTAAAACTTTCAGGGTAAGTTCCAGCGGTTCCCCCCACATTCCAGAAATTTTGGTTTGGCCTTTAGATTCCAATTTCCATTTTCACATTTTCGTCCAACTTTTCCTTCCAGATCTGCCAGGTTTCTGTCTACTATGACAGCAGCCCTGATCTTCCCAACTCCGACCCACTTTTTGATTTTTCCAGGAGCCCCCAATTTTACTAGAGGTTCTGTCCACCATCCCCTCGACCCACGAATTTTCTTGGAATTTCAAAAGTCCTACACCTATTTTCTAAAAATCACTTTCAGATCCATTTCAATTCTGTCTGCCCCTGCCCAGATCCGACCATCTTTCAGTATAAAATACTTTTCCCTACCCAAACCACTACCAAATCAGTCATAAGAATTATTTCCGTTTTCCTCTCCCTCCCCTCTAAAACTTTCATGAAGGGCTCGAGATCTGAATCGGAAGGCTACCCTACAGTCAATGCCAACTCTCAGGAAATTCAATTTCTGCCCAGTCAAATCTGAAACTGAGAGCATGCCGGCTCTAAAATCGCCCAACAGAAGCATAGCACCGGTGAATTTTTCTGAGTCCCACAGGGTCGAAGGACTTCAAGAGAGCTTTCCAACGATACCTCTTGTACGTCGATCCGACGTCGGGAGTGATCGCAGCAACAGATCTCGCCGGATCGCGCGCCTGAAAACAGAAGCAACCAGTCCGTGGGCAGCAACTCCAAATCTTGGAGATCGGAGCCGATCGGCCTCCGACCGGCGTTCCCGCCCGACCGCCTTCCAGGGAGGCACGCCACCAGGGGTCTCCATCACAGAGGGACCCACCCCATCAGACTAGGAGGACAGAGCGATCCGTGGGCCCCACGAGCCCGTAGATCGCGCCTTCCGGACAGCACTAAACGCGGGTTTCGGCACCGACGGAGCGACATCAAGATGCTGCCCGTCAACCCAATTCGTGTGACTCCCGGGCCCCACTTGTGACCTATTACCTCCCTGCGTGGAGTGGGTCAATTTTTTTTACCACGGTAAAACTTTGTTAACTGGGAGTCCAGTTTTGGCCGGGGTTGTCTTCCCCACGCCGGGTGCGTGGACGTACAATCGTAACTTCTTGGCATTACTTTGCTTAGCTAGTATATGGTCATATGCCGCTGTGAGAGCGTAGGATTCTAGCCCGTGAGTCCATGTCACCGCTGTGAGTAAGAGAGTGACCTGTCCCGTGGCTCGATCCGAGCACGGAAGTGAGTCGGACTACCCTTAACTCTGCCAGTTCCTCAACCATGCACGATCCGCGTTTCCCTCGCTTGGGACGATGAGTGAGCTTGCGTTTCTATTAGTGACGTATAGCCCATAGGAGCTCTTAGTGTCAGGCCTAATGTCTCTCCCATCGTATGTTGCTGGTCGTGTGTGCATTTAGAGTCCAAGGTCCATATCACTTAGAGTCGGTCCCCGTGTCCGTCCCGCATCAGTTTGGTATCAGAGCCAGGTTGAGTCTAGGGTAGTCGTTGCATAAGTCTTGCATGGCCTAAGTCGAGTCTAGGATCATCATTATTTTCAAAACAAAAAAAAAGTGTTTTAAAATTGCATTTCATCCCGATAATTCGGTATTTTAAAAGGTGTTGTCCGAACGTTAGGCTACGCCTATCGGGAAGGCCGCACACTTGCGCGAGTGATATTTGGATCGATTAACTCCGCCACGTACCGGATATTGGTTTAGGTCTAGGTGCATTCGTCGGTGTTTGCATCAGTTTGTGTCTCCTAGTTCGTGTGTCATTGCATGCCCACCCATCGAGGTACCCAATACTCGCCACCACCACCTATGGCGGATTCCCGAGCCCGTAGCTCCGATGAGTCCTCGACGGCCGAGATGTTCCGAGCCATTATGGATCGTCTTGACACGCGTATGGATGGCCTTAGTACGCGTCTAGATGGTGTAGCGACGCGTCTAGAAGGGAGGATGAAAGCCCTCGAGGATCGGGCCAAATCTTCGGACCAGTCCATCCAAGGTCTTGTAGGGAGGATTGCCATCCTCGAGAGGGCCCCAGCGGCTGCGCAACCCGCGCCGACCAATGGTCAACAAGAGCCGGCTCAGCAACCTGCTGCGCCAAGAGCTCGGGCGGTAGATGTTGGGAGGCAACAGGTGCATGAGGTGGCTGACTATGCATCTGATAATGAGCAAGGGGGAAATGGTCGTCGTAATAAACGACGGAATCGTGATGACGATGATGACGACCGCATTCTTAGGGGCGTGCGTGCGGACCCTCCCACTTTTAGCGGGCTCTTGGACCAGAAGGT
Organism: Amorphophallus konjac; assembly: GCA_022559845.1. Classification (NCBI taxonomy): domain Eukaryota; kingdom Viridiplantae; phylum Streptophyta; class Magnoliopsida; order Alismatales; family Araceae; genus Amorphophallus; species Amorphophallus konjac. Next base: position 116,425,927 of record CM040126.1, read on the forward strand.
ATTTTTAGATTGGGAGGCTGACATGGACCGGTACTTCGAGTGGTTTGAGATGACGGACCACCGGAGAGTTTGATACGAGAAGATGAAGTTGCATGGGCAGGCCCAAACTTATTGGACCAATGTGGAGAGCCTGCTAAATCAGCGACGTCAACCCCCGATCGGCACTTGGGATGACATGAAAATGAAATTGAGGGAGAAGTACCTTCCTGCCTCATACCACCAACGTCTCATAGACAAATGGCAAAGTCTCTCCCAAGGGAACCGATCCGTGACCGAGTATACCGCCGAGTTTGGAGTATTATTTGCGGTGTGGAGTTATGGAAGAGAGCACCATGACCATATCACGCTTTCGGAGAGGTCTGCAGCCAAACTATCAATACGAACTTTTTCACCGCAATAAGACCACTTTGGAACAAGCATATCAGGTTGCTCTCGAATTGGAGCAATTCGAGGCCGAGTTTGAGTCTCCCCATCGGTTGGGCTCCTTTCCCCTTCGTAGTGTCGAGCCCCGTGGCACTTCTGGCACGTATCCGAGGGCCCCCATGGCCCGACCTCAAGAGCCCACTCATCCTGAGCCTTTCGCTCCTAGGCCTCGCCCTCCACCCCCGAGGGACCTTCCTCATCCCCAACATCTTACGGCACCCACAGCCCGTCCACCGGCACCCGCACCTCCTGCCCGTCCTTTGTTGCCTTCACCTCCTATCCGTCAGGAGGATAAGGGGAAAGGACCCATGATTGGGGAGCCTAGTGGATCACGGTAGCAGTGTTATCGCTGCAATGAGTTTGGCCATTTTGCCAACCAGTGTCCCACCCGCCAGTCACTTGTCATTGGGGACACATAGGTCGAGGATACCACCCCTACGGACCTCGAGTTAGTCAGCTATGAAGCAGATCCGAAGCTAGCTGACGAGTACTATGAGGCCGAAGGTAATGGCCAGGATGCCCAGCATTCAGACGATACCCACTTGGGGGTCGTCAGGTGTATTCTCACCCAGCCACAGGCCAGTGATGACTGGCGACGGACCACTATCTTTCATACATTCTGTCGGCTGGGTAAGCAAGTTTGTAAGGTGATTATCGATAGTGGGAGTTGCATCAATGCAATCTCCACGGGCACTGTCTCCAGTCTTGGTCTTACGCCCGTGGATTATCCTTGCCCCTATCGAGTATCATGGGTGGATTCCACCTCCATTCCGATCAAGCTGCGGTGTCTGGTCCCACTGTAGTTCCGTGCCTACCGTGACGATATCTGGTGTGATGTCCTTCCCATGGAGGTGGGTAGCATTATTCTTGGTAGGTCGTGGTTATTTGATCGGGATGCCACACTCCATGGCCGGTCGAACACCTATACCTTCGACCATGCTGGCCAACGGATTACTCTCCACCCCCATCAGCCCAAGAGCCCATCAGTTAGGGGTCCTACTGTCTCTAGTACTCCGGAACCTTCCATCCCCGGGCCCGGTACCCCATCCCCAGCTCGGGCTATGACCGTTACATCTGGCCCAGGCGAGCCCTCGACTAGAAGGTTGATGATGATTAGCTCCCGGGAAATGGAGCGGGAGGCTAGTTGGGGCTGCCCTGCATTTGCTATTACAGTTCGAGAGGTGGAGCCGAACTCCTAGGGTGAACTCCCACCCGATGTCATTCCTATTCTGCAGGAGTTCGCTGATATTTTCCCCGAGGAGCTTCCCGAGGGACTCCCACCCATGCGGGATATTCAGCATGCTATCGACCTGATTCCGGGCTCTTCATTCCCCAATCTTCCTCATTATCGCATGAGTCCCACGGAACATGCCGAGCTAAAACGGCAAGTCGATGAGTTGATGCAGAGAGGGTCTGTTCGGGACAGCATGACTCTGTGTGCTGTTCCCGCATTACTCGCCCTGAAGAAGGATGGCACGTGGAGAATGTGCATTGATAGTCGTGCCATCAACAAAATCACCGTGAAGTACAGGTTCCCTATTCCCCGCCTGGATGACATGCTAGACATGATGGCCGGTGCCACTATCTTCTCGAAGATAGATCCTAAGAGTGGCTACCATTAGGTGAGGATTAGGCCATGTGATGAGTGGAAGACCGCATTCAAGACCAAGGATGGTCTCTATGAGTGGTTGGTTATGCCCTTTGGGCTGACCAATGCCCCTAGCACTTTCATGCGGCTCATGACTCAGGTCCTTCGACCTTTCATTGGAGTCTTTGTGATCGTGTACTTTGATGATATTCTTATCTATAGTCGCACCACGGGGGACCACTTAGACCACCTTCGGCAGGTCTATCTACTTCTTAGGCGAGAATAGCTATATGCGAACCCACAGAAGTGTGCCTTCATGACACCTCAGCTTACCTTCTTAGGTTTTATTGTGTCTAGTACTGGGGTCTCCGTCGATCCGGAGAAGGTTCGGGCCATTGTAGAGTGGCCGGAACCCCGTACGGTCCATGATGTCCGCAGCTTCCATGGCCTTGCGACGTTCTATCGTCGCTTCATCCGTGGATTTAGCTCTGTCACTGCCCCGATCACGGATTGTATCCGGAAGGGCACATTCGTGTGGACGAAGGCCGTAGCTACTGCCTTCAAGGACATCAAGGAGCACATGACCCAGACACCTATCCTTCGATTGCCAGATTTCTCGAAGGTGTTTGAGGTCTCTTGTGATGCATCGGGTGTTTGGATAGGAGGAGTGTTGAGTCAAGAGACCCACCCGATCGCATATTTCAGTGAGAAGCTGAATGACGCGAAACTGCGATACTCCACTTATGATAAGGAGTTCTACGCAGTTGTTCAGGCTCTTAGGCATTGGAAGCACTATCTATTACATCAGGAGTTTGTCTTATACTCCGATCATGAGGCTTTGAGGTACCACCATTCCCAAAAGAAGCTTAATGCGCGTCACAGCTGTTGGGTTGAGTATCTCCAGCAGTTCATATTTGTGCTAAAACATAAGGCGGGAGTGGAGAACAAGGTGGCCGATGCCTTGAGTCGGTGAGCGTGTTTGCTTACCACCATGAGTGCCGAGGTCATAGGGTTAGAGAAGATGGGAGAGGCCTATGTTGACTATCCTGACTTCTGTCAGATTTATATCACTCTCCAGGCCGGACCCTCGAGAGACCTTGATAATTAAGTGCTTCAGGAGGGTTACCTCTTTCGAGGAGGCAGGCTTTGTGTTCCCTGAACTTTAGTTCGAGACTTCTTAGCCTGGGAGCTACATGCGGGAGGTCTATCCGGCCACTTTGGTCGGAACAAGACTATCGAGGCTGTTGAGCATAGATTTTACTGGCTGAGCTTGAAGCGTGATGTTGCTCATATTGTGGCTCAGTGCCGTACATGTGCTACGGCCAAGATGAAGAAGCAAAGCTCGGGCCTTTATACACCTCTTCCCGTGCCTGATGCTCCGTCGCATGATGTTAGCATGGACTTTGTTTTGGGAATGCCACGTACCTCCAGGAAGCATGATTCGGTCTATGTGGTTGTTGACCGATTCTCGAAGATGGCCCTTTTTATTCCCTGCTCGAAGACTTCGGATGCTTCGAGGGTAGCCCGCCTATTCCTTGTTGTGTAGTGGACAGCGGATCTAGAGGGGAGGGGTGAATAGATCAGCCCCACTTTTCGTAATGTGGCCCTCTATATAGCTAGTTAAAATGAATTGCAGCGGAATAGAAACTAGCTTCCAAGTGCGTTATGATTTGCTTAGCAAGATAAGCAAGATATATAACAATTCGATCCTAAGCATGCACCTAGAACGAATCAATCACACAAGTAAATCACACTAGACAGGATTTTAAGGTGGTTCGGACTGAATCCTCAGCCCTACGTCCACCCCTCACCAAAACCCGGTGAGGCTTCACTTGTGCAGTGCACAGAACCGCAAATCGGAAACCACCGATTGCCTTCCTACTCACCACCTGGTAGGGATGTCAACCGCAAATTGGAACAACCTCCAATTACCTTCCTACTAACCACCGGTAGGGATGAATCACACTTTCAATGTTTAAACAATAATGAAAATGAAACAAATGTGAATGAACTAAAACAAGAGATTGAGTTATGAGTGAAAATGAATTGGCCCTTGTATGGAATGTTGATCAGCAACAAGGCTCCTCTTGGCTTCAACTCAATCTTCTTGATTCACCCTTGATTGGATGAATGTTCTTCACGGAGTACTGTTCACGTGAACAGTACCTCTTCCTTCAATTCTTCTCTCTTGATCTTCTCTTTGAACTTCTTTGAATGAATGAAGGAGATGATGAAGCTACCTTGAATCTTGATTGCTTCTTTAGCTTCTAGGAGTTTGAATGCTTGAAATATCACCTTGAATGAGGTGGAAAGAGCTTGAATGGATGAAGATGATTTCCTTTGAAGAACTTGAATCAAACCAGCTTCCTTGGATCACTTTGATAGCCTTGCTTTGATGTAATCTTCCTTGAGGTTTGCTGGCTTTGATTTGAGCTTGATTCCCCTTTGATTGGATGAAGAACAACTTCACGAACTACTGTTCATGTGAACAGTAGCTCGTCTCCAAGCTCTCTTGCAACCTCCCTTGCAGCCACCCTAGATCTCACAAGAAGCCCCTTGAAGCATTAGGGTTTCTAACCCTCTTACAAGAGTTTTATAGACCTTGAATGGTCTATGGACACCCCCTAGACCAGATCCACAATTTGTAGGCGATTAGGTGTCTTTAGGATTAAACAAATCAATGTTGAATGGCCCTTTTCGAAGTTGGAAACAAAGTCAACAATTGATGGCTCGGGGCTGGCGGTCGACCTAAGGTTCCTGGCGGTCGACCGCCACTGAAACACCTGTAAACGGGTGATCCCTGGGAAATCCGGTCGACCGTCACCGGCTGGTGGTCGATCGCCACTGAAAGACGTGCAGACTTGGGAGTCCCTGGCTGGGGCGGTCGACCGCCCCTGTGCTGGCGGTCGACCGCCAGCTGGGCAGGGCCCGGGTCAGCCCGGTTCGGTCCGTTGGCCGCACCAACTCCGTCGCTTGAGTCTGTTAGCCGCCCGTTCATGTCTGTGGCATCAACCTTGATTGTCTTGAAGTTTTATTACTGAGTCTTCAATCCAAATTTTGTTCCGGGGTTCCGCCCCCGGAAACCCCCGCAAGGGACGCTGCCCCCTTGACCCCCGCGACCTTACCGGGCAGGTCGATCCCCGCGACCTGACCGCGCAGGTCGATCCGCGTGCGAGGGCACAACATTCAGCGTTCACGTTCACCATTTTCACTTGATTCCTTGTCCATTCATTGGCGCACCTGTCATGAACAAAAACATCACTTATGTCAATCACATGAAGGTGAAAAATATCAATGACTGATAGTGTTTAGCCATTATCAAAACCAAGAATACATTAGAACTCATATGACCATAGAATGATGTCGAATGACCCAAGTGACCATATGAACTCAAGTGACCATAGGGGCACAACATTCCTTACTCATGTGGTGTGCAAGTTTGGGTTGCCTCGTACCATAGTGTCTGACTGCAATGTTAGATTCACCAGTTATTTTTGGAAGACATTGTGGCATATGTTGGGTACTCACCTCAAGTTTTCCACTGCATATCACCCCCAGATAGATGGTCAGACCGAGGTGGTCAATAGAGTCTGGGTGACCTTTTGAGGTGTTTTGTCAAGGATCGTCTAGGGGATTGGGATCTCATATTACCATTGGCAGAATTTGCATATAATGATTCGGTTAACAGGTCTACCGGTATGAGTCCATTCGAGATTGTCACAGGTCGTAGGCCTAGGAAGCCAGTGGATCTTGTTCCCATGCCCATCCATGCACGAGTGTCGGAGTCTGTCAAGTCGTTTGCTAGGCATGTTAGGAGTTTGCATGACGACATCCATCCTCACATTGAGGCCAGCAATGCACGGTATAAGGAGTTAGCTGATGCCCATCGACACCACCGTGAGTTCCAAGAGGGTGAATATGTCATGATCAGGGTAAGACCTGAACGGTTTCCCTCTGGAACCGTAAAGAAATTACAAGCTCGCGGAGCCGGTCCATTTAGAGTGTTGAAACGTGTTGGATCCAATGCGTATGTTGTGGACCTGCCCGAGGAATATGGTATAAGCTCAACTTTAATGTGTCGGATCTAGTTGCATATAGGGACCCCGCGGTGATCCCTAGTGAGCCTTTCGAGCCATCTCCTCCCATTGAGAGTGATCCCACACCTGAGTGTCCACCTTCAGCCCCCTTTCCACGGCAATAAGAGCATATCGATCATATACTCGATGAGCAGGTGATAGTTACCAGGAGTGGATCTTACCCGCGATACCTAGTGCGATGGAGAGGGTGACCCGCCACCGAGGATACTTGGATCACCCATGGAGAGTTGCAGCGGATCGATCTGGACCTACTGGAGCAGTACCAGAGTGATGCAGACCCTTACTCGATAGGGTCGAGTTTCTCCCACCTGGGGAGAATTGGTGCGGACACCAAAGCACACGAGCGGCATGAGTCTGCGAGCCACCGGTACCGTACGCGGAGCACCACCCGAGCTACATCGGCTTCCATCTGGCTCGGAGACAGCTTGGAGACTCCCCCTTGAGTCTCGATATTTATAGTTTATTGGGACTTTGTTTTTGTATATTGTGTGTTTTATTCAGATTGTAATTTGGATTGTAACAGGGGTTTATGTGTAATTTGGGACCACCCGGGTCCTACGGGCCCCCCTACCTCTTCCTCATTGATCCACCTCATCTCTAGGGCCCATGTGGGGTCAGTCAACCTTCCAATAGTGGGCTTCTAGAAGAGTGGACCAAGGGGGGGACAAGGAATAAAAAAAGTCCAAGAAGGAGGCCATGAAGTCAAGGGGGCGCCTGCCTCTTTAATATAGTTTAATAGGATTTGATTTTTATTTTATTTGATTCCAAATCACATGGGAGAAATAAAATTGAACTCCCTCTTTTACCCCTCCTCAACCCTAGATCTAGGGTTAGTTGAAGTCTTTTTGTATTTCATATATATTCCTTGTATTTTCATTTGATTGGAATTAATGCCATAAAAATTCAAAAATTTGTTGGAGCTCCATAGCTTGGTGCACCCTCCTCCTCTCTCCTCCCCCTTCTTGCAGCTGTGAAGGTTGCTTCCAGAGGTGTGAAGCCTCTCCTTCAAGTCCCTTCTGAGTGGGAAGCTCAGATCTATCACCGCCGCCGCCATCGAGCCGCCGTCGCACCGCCACCGCCACCTTATCGAAGGTCTATCTTCATCCAACAGCAGCCCCTTCCATGAATTTTAACTCTCGGATCTGAGATCTTCTTGAGCTCAAACATTCAGGGTGAGTTCCAGAGGTTCCCCCCACGTTCCAGAAAATTTGGTTTGGCCTTTAGAGTCCGATTTCCATTTTTCCATTTTCGTCCAACCTTTCCTTCCAGATCTGCCAGGTTTCTGTCTACTGTGACAGCAGCCCTGATCTTCCCAACTTCGACCCACTTTTTGATTTTTCCCGGAGCCCCCAATTTTACGGGAGGTTCTGTCAACCATCCCCTCTACCCAGGAAGTTTTGTGGAATTTAAAAAGGCCTACACCTATTTTCTAAAAATCACTTTCAGATCCATTTCAGTTCTGTCTGTGCCTGCCCAGATCCGACCACCTTCCAGTATAAAATATTTTTCCCTACCCAAACCTCCACCAAATCAGCCATACAAATTATTGCCGTTTTCCTCTCCCTCCCCTCTAAAACTTTCTTGAAGGGCTAGAGATCTGAATCAGAAGGCTAGCCCACAGTCAACGCCAACTCTCAGGAAATTCAGTTTCTGCCCAGTCAGATCTGAAACTGAGAGCAGGTCGGCTCTAAAATCTCCCAACAGAAGCAAAGCGCCGGTGAATTTTTCTGAGTCCCACAGGGTCAAAGGACTTCAAGAGAGCTTTCAACGATACCTCTTGTGCATCGATCCGACGTCGGGAGTGATCGCAGCAACCGATCTCGCCGGATCGCGTGCCTGAAAACAGAAGCAACCAGTCCGTGGGCAGCAACTCCAAATCTTGGAGATCAGAGCCGATTGGCCTCCGACCGACGTTCCCACCCGACCGCCTTCCAGGGAGGCGCGCCACCAGGGGTCTCCATCACAGCGGGACCCACCCCTTCAGACTCGGAGGACAGAGCAGTCCGTGGGCCCCACGAACCTGTAGATCACGCCGTCTGGACAGCACTAAACGCTGGTTTCAGCACCGACGGAGCGACATCAAGATGCTGCCCGTCTACCCAATACGCGTGACTCCCGGGCCCGACTTGTGACCTATTACCTCCCTGCGTGGAGTGCGTCAAATTTTTGTACCACGGTAAAACTTTATTAACCGGGAGTCCAGTTTTGGCCGGGGTTGTCTTCCCCACGCCGGGTGCGTGGAGGTACGATCGTAACTTCTTGGCATTACTTTGCTTAGCTAGTATATCATCATATGCCGCTGTGAGAGCGTAGGATTCTATCCCGTGAGTCCATGTCACCGCTGTGAGTAAGAGAGTGACCCGTCCTGTGGCTCGATCCGAGCACGGAAGTGAGTCGGACTACCATTAACTCTGCCGGTTCCTCAACCATGCACGATCTGCGTTTCCCTCGCTTGGGACGACAAGTGAGCTTACGTTTCTGTTAGCGACGTATAGCCCATAGGAGCTCTTAGTGTCGGGCCTATTGTCTCTCCCATCGTATGTTACTGGTCGTGTGTGCATTTAGAGTCTGAGGTCCATATCACTTAGAGTCGGTCCCCGTGTCCGTCCCGCATCATGGCATATATACATGTCATGACCTAATCTCCCACAATAAAAACAGGTGGGTTTTTTCCTACCAAAATTATTTCTTTTATTTACACTCCTAAAAGTAGAGGGGAAATTAAAATGAGCATTTTTGTGTTTTTGTGTGTGTATGAGCACTCTCCATGATTTTGCGTACTTTTGATTGTGTATTGAAAAGCATTCTTGTTGCCATGCATGAAACTTGAACTTTTCTCACCATGATTTTCTTTTGCCTTTACAAGATTTTCATGAGCTATTTTTATCTCATTCAATTAAGTGGTGAGGGATTTAACTTTATCTTCTACCTCGTCCTTGGCTTTCTCACACTCACTCATTTTCACATTAGCCTCATCTAGCTCCTTTTTAAACATTTCATTCTTCTCTTGAAATTCTTCTTTGAGTTTGTATGCATTTTGTTTTTCTACCTCTAAGCAAGAAATTTCATCTTCAAACAAGGTCAATTTTGATTCAAGTGAATCATTAGCATTTTTGAATTTCTGAACTTGAATTTTAAACAAACTGCATTTTTCACAAGAGTTAGGTGAATGAGCAATTTCATGAATCTTCTTCCTCAAGATTTTATTTTCATTTCTGATCTTTTTGTATTTTTCATACAATTCCTCATAGGCTAACTCCCATTGATCATTCATAATAAATTCGGAGTCAGATATTACCTGTTCTTGATCACTTCGTGCCATAAGACACAAGTTCTTGACTATCTCCTCGATATCTTCTTCTTCCTAAGATGTAGGCTCATCCTCATCTTCGTCACTCCAAGTGGCCTTCATGGCCCTTGGCTTCTTGCCCTTGTCTTTCTTAGCCATTTTCTACAATTCGGGGTATTCACCTCTCATATGTCCCATCTTCTTACATTCATAGCACATGATCTCATTTGGCTTGGATGGCTCACCTTTCTGCTTGAATTGCTTCTTCCTTTTTCTGAATTTCCCAGAAAATCTTCGTCTTTGCTGCAAAAACTGTCTAACCTTCCTTGTGATCATGGCAACCTCTTCATCATCTGTATTGTCCAGGGAATCCTCCTGGCTTGAGATAGACTCTAGGTTTGCTTTCAATGCGATCGACTTCTTCTTCCTGGTATCCTCTTCCGTCCTCTTGACGTTTATCTCATAGGCCATTAAAGACCCTATGAGAGCATCCAAAGTTAGCGTAGAAAGATCCTTTGAATCTTCTATCACGGTAGCCTTTGTGTGCCAACTAGGTGACAACGACCTCAGCACCTTCCTGACCAAAGCAGTGTCCTTGAATTCTTTCCCGAGTGACTTCAACCCATTTGTTATCTCCATGAGACATGCAAACATCTTGGAGATTGTCTCCTCATCTTTCATGTGGAACAACTCTTAGTCCCGGATAAGCATGTTAGCCTTCGTCTCTTTGACCTCCAAAGTGCCTTCATAAATTAACCTTAGCTTATCCCACATTTCTTTTACACTTCTACACATAGACACACGACCATATTCAGTCAGGTGAATGGCACATTGAATAATATTTAAAGCATTGAAATTCATAGTGGACTTCTTAATGTGTTCTTCATTCCACATCTCCTCATCTTCCGGCAAGGTATGTGGACCCTTGTTAACAATGGTCCATATTTCATGGCTTTGAGCACAGAGGAAAACCATCATCCTATTTTTCCAATAACTGTAGTTATTTCCATCAAAGTAAGGAGGCCTATGTATCGAATGCCCTTCGGGCATCAACCCCTTGTTAGCCATTCCTAACAGATCACTCTAAACCACAAGGTTTCTATATAAAAATAGAGCCGAGGCTCTGATACCAATTGTTGGCCCGGTTAGGAAAGCAATCGAGAGGGGGGTGAATTGATTGTGCCCCCTTTTTTAAAACTAAACGTAGAGATGACAGAAGATATCTAGATAGCTGAACAAAAGGATTTAATTATGATGAAGAGCAAGCAAGCTCTCACAACTCTCCAGTGCAGTTTGATGAATCACTCGGATAAAACGTAACATGCGGACCGATTGTATAAACTCTCAGCTCACCGCATCACACTCGTAAAATAGAACTGATAGAATAGAACAACAATCTCACAAACAGCAAACCACAGCACAAGGAATTTTTAAGTGGTTCGGACGCACCCGAGTGCCGTCCTACGTCCACCCCTCTCAACCCGAGAGGATTTCACTAAAACCCACTGCACGACGGCAACAAAATAACCACACATGGGGTCAACGACCCCACGCACGTGCGTTCGCGCACAATGACGAGAAGCCACGCACACGGAGACGACGCTCCGAAATCATCTATGAAGAAAAATATATGAAATACAAGCCCAGTTCAGATTTCTTAAACTATGCTCAAATAAAAGTGTAGAAGAGATAAAACAAGAGATCCCCCTTTAAATCTTCAATGAAAATCGTAGATAGAAGTGGTAGATGCGTTGTAGCTTGATCTGTAGAGTGGAAGACTATCGAACTCGCAGGGAATGCTCAGGGTAGCAGGATATGGCGATGCCCAGCTCGAACGAGATCAGATCAGCAAGGATGTCTCGTTGTTGGCATCCCCCAACTCTTCTCCTTCCTCCTCCTTCAAGATGCGACCACCTCTTCTCCTCTTTCTGCAAGGATAAAAACTGTTAGGTCAAAAGATTAGATTTCATCAATCAAGTTCACAGCATATATATACGCAAGGAAAAGAGATGCCACATGACAATAAAACCCATGAGAAAACCTCTCTAAACCACACCCAATCAAGTATAGAAACCCTAAAAGTAATGGGGTAAAAAAACCATGGCAAACGGATCAAGTAATGGGGGATTCGAAACCAAAACCAACAGACCCATTCTGGACGCCCGGGACAAGTGTCGACTCTCAGAGTCTACTCTTGTTCGCGATTGTTCTGCCAGAACAAGAAAAATAGAACACATGGTGAAAGTGTCGACTCTCAGAGTCGACACTTTTCATCAGGAGTTATGTTTCGTTCAAAAGAACCAAACCCAAGCCGAAAGTGTCGACTCTCAGAGTCGACATTTTTTGGCAAATGTTCTATCTACAACAAAAGCACACGCTGGCCTGTAAGTGTCAACTCTCAGAGTCGACACTTTTTGCCAGACTTTCTGAATGCGATGAACATCATGCATATACCTATAAGTGTCAATTCTGAGAGTCGACACTTTCAGAGCAAAATAAGAAATTAGCCTCATGAGCCAATAAAACTCTAAAAATGCATCAAGACCAATCAAGGCATATTGAAATAGATTTAAGCATGAACTCTTACCATGACTTCAAGGTTTTGTGGGCTTGATTGAACTTGTATTTTATAGAAAATCAAATTCAAATCAATCTTAAATCAATGCTCATAATGGAGCCACTTTCTTGTATCCTATCTGCATGTTGATAAGTAGGTATTGCAGACACATCAAGAGATGATTCAAATACCTCTAGCTATTCAAAATACATGCTCTCATTTCAAACATTGATTCATGCCAGGATATGCCATTTTCAATTTAACACATTCATATCTCTCTTTAATTACAATTTCAGTCGAAGGCAGACTGAACATTCACAAACCTCACAAATCAAATAGACTCAAACATTCCATTTCTGAATTGAGTAAAACCGAGCCACTCATGAATTCCAAAACAACCCAAGGCAAGTTGAATTCCAGATTTGAAGGCTAATTGAATGATAGTTCAACAAATGTAGCTATTATGCTAGGTTCAATAAAAACCATTCAAGAAACCTATCAAGTTGATTAACAATGAACAAAGGATTTGCAATGCAAATAACACAACATAGGACAAATTGTCTTCATCAAAATACGCCAAGGCACAACAATGTCGACTCAATCAAGCTGCTTTAGTCTGAATTCAAGCCAAGTACAACACTTCGCCGACGCTACACCAGTATGGGGTCGACGCAATCATGAGGACCAGATCAAGCATCTTGGTCTATAAGGGATGATGAGTCGACGCCAACTTACCATGGAGTCGACGCATCTATTGAAGAATTTCTGCAACGAAAAAGTAGAAATTAAATCTCACAATGAAAAAGTGGTCACGTGATCAATCTAATCATTGGCATTGGATCCAATACATGAACCGCGAACTCTGGAAGATTCCTAGGAGGGAATATTCTCATCTAACACGTGGACCAATAGGATTCAAGCAATTTCCTCAATTAATTTTTGAATTTCATCCAGAAGCTCTGCTATGAAAGCTCGCCCAATTCTCTGGCGAATAGAGAGAGCAGAAGCCTTCGAAGAAGTGAGAGTTTACTTGTGAAGAAAGAAAAGCCACTTCGAAGAGAAAGAAAAAGAAAAAAAAATCTGAATACAGCCTAGTTCAGAAGATGCAGATCGTTGTATGGTTTCTTGTAAAAGCTCTTGAATCTCATTCAGAGCTACATTCTGCATTTCTACTTTTTTTTAATTTTCTATGATTGCTCCTGTGTTTTTAGTTGATATCATCTTTTGATCCTAACAATTGGTATCAGACTTAACTTTGTATGTCTGATGATGTTTTTTTTACTCCAATTCGTCTATTTTGTCAAATGGGGAAGATTGACTCATCAGCATCTTTCTGGTATTAAGGGGAGATTAATCTGACTTCTCCATGCTCATATTGATATTCCTTCTTGGCTGTCCCTGTGGTTTTTTGATGATCATTATCTTGTCTGCCTTTTGTCATACTCCTATCCTCACTTCCATACATCTCACATCTTTAGGGGGAGTAGGGTTACATGATTTGCCCAGAGTGTCAATTTTAGATCATTTGGAAAGGGAGAGTATAATTCGTGGCTCAACCATATCATGCCTGCTTTGTGTTTCTCTCTACTAATTTTCTCATACTATTATTTCCTTTTTGATGGAGTCAAAGGGGAGAGTAGTGTTCTTCAGTTATCTCCACTGCATTTTTTCTTTCTTTTTGATGATGTCAAAGGGGGAGAATAGTTATGAGTCAGTCACATCACATGCATGGTCTGAGTTTGAGTCAGTCACATCACATGACATCACATGCATGGTTTGAGTTTGAGTCAGTCATATGTGTTCATCATAGTGTTGCCATCATTCTCATTGTGTAATTGATGACTCATAGTGTTGCCATCATCAAAAAGGGGGAGATTGTTATGTCCCTTAAGTTTTGATGATAGCAAACACTATACGTCATCATGTGTTTGCATAAAAATTGAATGATGATGATGCATTTGGTTATTGCACTATGCATAACTATGCTTTGAATATTGTGCATTTGGCTACTGTGCATTGGGTTTGATGATGTCATTTGTGTTGATTTGATGAATTACTGTTGCGGTTGCATTTGGCTGTGATATAGTCTGTATACATGCAATCAGTTCATAAGGTCGATGCACATGACTCAAATATGCTCACTAAGGTCGGTGCTAGTGTGTACGAGTACTCACTAAGGTCGGTGCTAGTGTGTACGAGTACTCACTAAGGTCGGTGCTAGTGTGCACATGTTTCTCACCAAGGTCGGTGCATGTTTTGTGCATGTGTGAAAGGCCGGTGCATGCTCGGTTCCAAGGTTCGTGCATGTGTGAATTCAAGTCAGTGCACATACAGCTAAGGTCAATGTTAGTTGCCTGAGCATGAAGCATAAAGTCTGTGCACATCATGCTAAAGTCGGTGCACATGTCACTAAGGTCGACGCTCATACAGACCTGTTGTCTGTCAAGTCTAAGCATATGTCATCAAGGTCGGTGCACATCTTGCCAACGTAGAACAAAGGTCGGTGTACATGAATAATGAAGGTCAGTGCACATCAGGCAAGGTCGGTGCATGTTTTGCTACAAGGTCTGTGCATATGTGAAAGGTCGGTGCATGTTGTGCTACAAGGTCTGTGCACATTTTCACCCAGTGTTAACTAAGGTCGGTGCATGTTTTGCTACAAGGTCTGTGCACATGCAATTTTAGGTCTGAGCAAATATGTTACATACATATGGGCCTGTGCACAGGAAATTTAAAGTCTGTGCACATGCATTGTCTAGTGTTTCAAAGTTTGTGCATACACATAGTAAGGTCTGAGCATATGTGCATGAGCGCACATTAAGGTCTGAGCATCTTCGATTCATGTCAGAGCATATGCATGAACAAGGTCCGAGCATATTCTCACTAGTCAGAGCACATGCATATATCTTGCATATAAAGGTCGGTGCAAATGCAGAATTCCTTGATACAAAGGTCAAAGCACATGAAGAACTCAAGTCTGTGCACATGAAGAACTAAAGTCTGTGCACATGAAGAACCAAGGTCTAAGCATACTTTGAGGAAAGGCATAAGGTGTTTGATGAAATGCCTGAGTGAACATTGGTTGGCAGTAGCGACACTTAAGTGAAACTGTGCGAACTCAAGGTAGGGACATGATCCCAAGATTGGCAGAAAGCTGGCACGTGGACCTAGGGAGCATTTGATGCGCACGTGATCCAAGATGAAGTAGCACGCTCTTTCAGAGGTTTCCATAGGAATATTCTACTGCCACGTGGACCAAGGGGATTTCATTAGGTCTTTTCTGCCTCATCCTTACGGAGGCTCTGTTCTATTTAAAGACCGCCTCATCCTTTGATGAGGGAAGCTGAGACTGCCAGAAAGCTACGAGAGCCCCTACTGTGAAGATCCCATCTGAGAAAAGAGCAACGTCAAGAAGAAGAAAAAGAAGTGAGTCAGTAGAAGGCAAAGAAAGAGAGAGAGCCAGTGTGTGAGCAGAAGAGAAGAAAAGAGAGGAGGATCGAGATTGAAGCAACCGAGCCTATATTTGAAGATCTGTTTGAAGATTGGTCTCGTGGATCAAATCCAGAGCCATCCTGCTCCTTGGAACTACATTCTATTATTTTTCTTTTTGCCTTTGTGTTTGTTATCTTTCCATTACTTTAGTGTTCTTCCGATACCCTGTTGGGAATCGAGTACCTCCTGTGTGTTCAGGAGAAGGGAGAGCTATCTCCGGTTGTGAGTGACTGGGTGTCACTCATGGGTTCCCTCTGCGAGTCAGAGGAAGAGGGGAGGTGTCCTCTGGTTGTGGGCAATTGGGTGTTGCTCACGATTCCTCCTGAGGATTCAGGAGAAGGGAGATTTATCTCTGGTTTCCCTCTGGGTGTCAGAGGAAGGGAAACTGTGTCTTCAGTCGCGAGTGGTGGTGTACTGCTCGTGGTTTCCCCTCCGATTTAGAGGAAGGGAGGATTGGTCCTCCGATTCTGATCTTATTGGTGGCAAGGTCAGATTTCAGATCCTATGGGTTGCAGGATCGGTGTTAAGAGATTTGTTTCCCTCAGTCTCAAGCTGTTTGGCAGTCGTTGTTTTGCTGACTGAGTCTGCATCTTGCGTTAGCAAGGGAAGCCTCACTCTAGTTGGAGTGAGGGGTGGACGTAGGCAGACTATTGTCTGGCCGAACCACCTTAAAATCTTTCTGCCATGGGTTTGCTTATGGTGTGTATTTCCATATCTTCAATCCCCCTTCGTAGGATGTTTGAGTCTTTCTATTTATAGCTCTGCTACGTGTTATCTATTTGTATCCAACCCAGCTGCTTAGTGCATTTGCGTGCTTTGTAGAGTCTTAGACTGCGTGTGCTGGCTAAGTGTTCGAGTGTGAACCTCAATAGAATATCTGCTTAGCTGAGTCTCCTAGTGTTATTTCCGTACAAATCTTTAGAGATTGTTTTAATCGAAGTAAGTCTCACAAGAACCTTCATGGTGTATTTGAGCTCAAATTAAGATCTGCACAGGTATTTGTGTCTTCTATCATCTTCATAGATCGGCTGAGTGCTAAGTGTTTTGAGAGCTATTTTGGTTGAGCAATATTCACTTCTACTTTGTCGTATTCTGGTTTAGACCTCGTTGGACCAGAGTTCTTAATTGAGCCATCCTTATGGTTCTAGCTTTCATATTTTAGTACCGGCTAAAATTTTGTGGAGGTATCCATTCACCCCCCTCTGGATCCCTCCGTGCACCCATCTATTTTCTTAATAAGTTGTATCAGAGCGGGTTACTACTTCATCGGATCCAACGATCTGTAATAGATCCTGCAGTTTCTTTGGTGCATTTTTAAGCGTGTTCAGTTTGTTGCATTAAATTATTTGTTGATTTGCTTCTATGGCCTATCCACCAATTTTTGATGGTACTAATTTTAATCTGTGGTTTAATAACTTGCTTCTGTTTGTCAAGTCTGTTGATCCTGATCTGTGGAAGCACATTTCACACGGTTCATACAGATTACCAAAGAATAAGTCCAAATGGACTGACATTCATAGATCTATGTGTGGTAAAAATTAAAGAGCTCTGGAATTGATGAAAGCATCTACTAACAAGGCTTTTCACTCTTGTTTCCATGATTGCAGGTCAGCTAAGGATATTATGGACAAGCTGAAGCTAGGCCACATGAGAAGCGAGGGCAGCTGCATGATGGCTGTGGGAAGTGATGAAGGCAAGGATACAGAAGAGGTAAGTACCCCCTTCGAGAACTTTTCTATTGAAGACTGGGAAGATGCATATGTTGATTTAGTTGAGTCCTATGAAAAATTGAAAAAATAGAATAAATCTCTGAAAAAGAGTTAAACAAACTTGAGAATGCTGACTCTGTAGGTGAGGATATTGAAGTTCTAAAGATAGAAAATGACATATTCAGAAAACAAATGAAAAATCTTGATGCCATTAGTTCAGAACTTGATTACGTGAAATCCAAACTTCCTTTGTCTCCAGCTCTACTCCTCACAACCGTCCGAACCCACCAATTTTTCAGTTTACTGCTCAAAAATCCTTGAAAACAACTGAAAAACATAAAGAAAAGAACAAAAATGTTTTTGCTACCTCTTTGAATGTTGCCCATAAATCATCCACACACACACAAGCACACAAAAAGGGAATGACATGCCATTGTTGTCACAAGATTGGTCATTTAATGCATGAGTGTAGATTAAAGGAACAAGATGATCTGAATGCTCATAAAATGCATACTAAGAAATCTCATTTCCGAAATCATGTATTTCAGAATAAGAAAACTCATTGTTTTCATTGCGGTAAGATTGGTCACACTATGCTCAATGTTGGCATGCTCAGGGAGAAAATTTTCATTCAAAATTTGTTAACATCCCTGCCAAGAAAAATATTTTTGATAGAAGTAATTTTGGTTCTAGAGGCAAGCACATTGTGTGCTTCGAATGTGGAAAGAATGGCCATACAGTCAAAGACTGTTGGCATGCTCAGAGAAAGAAAGTTAATTCTAAAC
The DNA here is from genome assembly GCA_022559845.1 of Amorphophallus konjac. Classification (NCBI taxonomy): domain Eukaryota; kingdom Viridiplantae; phylum Streptophyta; class Magnoliopsida; order Alismatales; family Araceae; genus Amorphophallus; species Amorphophallus konjac. The sequence continues at coordinate 116,443,867 of CM040126.1, forward strand.
CTGTTAATTTTCCTAAAAATCAAAGTGTGTTTGGTAGGAACAAATTTATTTTCAAAGGAAAATTCATTACATGTTTTGAGTGTGGAAAGCCAGGGCACAAAGCTACTAATTGCTGGCTGACTGGTAATAAGAGACAAAATTATCATCTTAAAAATAGAGACATTCATGCTCATGTACATCAGTTTCATGCTAATGCTAACATGCACAGAAAGAACCCAAAGTCTGTTATATCATGTCATTATTGTGGTCATTATGGATATTTCATGTTTGATTATGAATTGCTAAAACTTGATGACATGAATGTTCTGAACTCTTGGAGAACACCTAGGAGAGGTGTTACTAACCATGTAGGACCCAAGAATTCTTGGGTACCTAAATTTGTAAAATAAGAATCTATTTTTGTAGGTGTGCCTTGGGGCTAAGGAATAAAGAGGGGTTTAATAAGCCAAGGCACATGAGTATGGTAAAACCCCATTTCTGCACTTGACAGGTTTGGTCATTTGAGTATTAAATAATCTTCTTCAAATAGCTGCAAATCATACTTTATCCTTTAGTTAAAATTTCATGCATACATGTCCTCATTTGCATTTATCATTGGCAATCATGTCTCTTAATGCATATGTTGAGTTGTCTGTGTAAATAATGGACTGAAAATGAATTGCACATCATAATCTAAAAATCCGAATTGCCTGAATTTGATGCTTGCATATTGTCTCATGCATAAAGTGTTCATCTGCACACATGACATGCACATATACTCACATTTGCATGTGAGTAGCATATTGTCAGCTTAAGATGCACATTGGACTGCATTACTGTGTCATGCAAGATCCTTTGGTATATAAAATGATAAGTTGGGAGAAGGGCAGATATCTTCTGTCTGAAAACTCACATCATGCGTGACGTAGTCGTAGGACCTCAGTACTCCGCCTGGTACCATGGATCAAACTCTCATATAGAACAGTCTAAATGTCCATGAGAATAACTCATCAAACTCCATGCATGGTCTTCATGTCATATATGATAGTTCAATGCAGTTAGTTAGGGGGAGTTCATGCATTTTGTAGGTTACATAAGTGCATGAAGTTGTTCATATGCATGCATTCATTATAAGTGCATGAAGTTGTTCATATGCATACATTCATTTCAAAGCAGATTGCATGATATTCCTGTTGAAAAGTCAGAACTGATTGCATGACATGCATGCATATACATAGGACAAGTTCATGCTTTCTATAGGTTATTTATATGCACTAGGCTTTTCACATACATCATAATGCCTGACCATTATCTGCATTCATGTATGTCATTTCTTGACGTTGATATGTCAAGTTGGTTGGCTCATGCATACACTCAGGGGGAGCATTTATAGGATTCTAACAATGGGTGTTTAAATATCTGTTTCATCACTCACTCATTGTCTATTTCGGTCGACCAAACTGTTCACTTCGGTCAATCGATGCTCCTTGATTTAGTCTGTGCTGATCTTTCGTCTATGATCATTACTGATTAATACTCTGTGTTGCATGTGAAGTGGAATTCATCTCAGCCCCTTGAAATCTATGATTGAACTCAGGTCCACTTAGCTGTTCTGATCTCTGGATTCTTACCTGTTTTCAGCTATTCTGAATTTCATTAATATCTCTGTTGAAATCTTTTGAGTACTTTACTTACATGGCCTTGGAATCTACTATCTGTTACTTCTATTTTTGCAGTAAGGGGGGCTTGTCATGTTAATATCATCTGATCGGAATTCATTTGCTGCTTGAAAGTCATCTATCTGATGGACTCCTGGACATCACTGCTGTTTCTCTGAGCTTATCTTTATTATCACTCTCTACTCACTGTTGGCTATCAATTTGAATTCAGATGCTACATCAGTTTTTCACACCACTGCTAAATGCTCTTTGTTACCAGATATACTGACTGTTTCTGGAATGTTTTTTATTCGATATTCATGAGGATTTTAGTGTGCATGTCCTGATCATAAATCTGAAAGATATCTGTAAGAAGAATCTTCTATTATACGGGTCTATGAATGTCAATTTAACACTCATCTAGTTTGAGTCTGATGTATTCATTGAGTTTGTACATTAAATTTTTGAAAATACCTGAATCACTTTTTAATAAACTTTAACTGGCTATTTCATGTTATGTCATGTAAGACCTTCTGGAATCTGAAAATTTTAAGATCATGACTTTCTTTGGTTAAGATACATCTAGTGAGTATTATTTTTAAACATCTAAATGATCTGAGAAATGTTTGAAAGTAAAATTTGGTCAGAACAATGACTTTGGTCACCGAGAAACTGGGTCCTCCGTCAAAGATATGGAGTAAACCTATGTCATGAAGTGCCATAGTTACCCTACTGAAAAACTGATTAAAATATCTGTGAAAATTGGCATAGCAATGACATGATGTGTGGTGAATAACTGATTCACTTCACCTAAGACGTGTTGTGTCTCACGTCAAAAGCCATACTACTTATTATCTCTGTTCAATTTGAGGCATGACAGTTAGTCATACCAAGTGCTTCGGGATATTAGCGTCTAAACAACATATATCCTCTAGTTACAAGTTGTGCACTGAATAAGAGTGCTCTTAAAATTTGTAGCATGGAAATTTTTGTTGAACACATGAAATATCTGAAATTTGTTGCAAAAGATAATTTGCTGCAACCCTAGAAAAAATTAAATGATTTCATTGTTGTTTAACCTCAATACTAATGAATGTAATTTCTAAGAAGTCATTGAACTTGACTGAGTAAGATGAAGGGAGGTTAATCAAGATGTAAATATGAGGGCTTGGTTCACTCTTCTTAAACCTTGATTTCAGATATGAGTATAGAACTTTGTTGGCAAACTGTGTATACATCTTATTTAAACCATATTTTTCAATAAAGACTCATTCATAAGCCCTTATAATGGAAGAGTCCGAAAATTCTTATTTTTGGATTTATGAAATTGGTATCTCTTTGAAAATCCTGTTGAAATACTCATGTGTTTGAAACTCACGTGGAATTTCTATGCGCAGTTCCTATTTGCTGTTGAAATCCAAACACACATTATGCTCACTGTTCTTGATGCTTCCTGGTTACGACATTAAATTATCTATGATTGCTCCTGTGTTTTTAGTTGATATCATCTTTTGATCCTAACAATTGGTATCAGACTTAACTTTGTATGTCTGATGATGTTTTTTTTACTCCAATTCCTCTATTTTGTCAAATGGGGAAGATTGACTCATCAGCATCTTTTTGGTATTAAGGGAGACATTAGTCTGACTTCTCCATGCTCATATTGATATTCCTTCTTGGCTATCCCTGTGGTTTTTTGATGATCATTATCTTGTTTGCCTTTTGTCATACTCCTATCCTCACTTCCATACATCTCACATCTTCAGGGGGAGTAGGGTTACATGATTTGCTCTGAGTGTCAGTTTTAGATCATTTGGAAAGGGAGACTATAATTCATGGCTCAACCATATCATGCCTGCTTTGTGTTTCTCTCTACTAATTTTCTCAAACTATTATTTCCTTTTTGATGGAGTTAAAGGGGAGAGTAGTGTTCTGCAGTTATCTCCACTGCATTTTTTCTTTCTTTTTGATGACGTCAAATGGGGAGAATAGTTATGAGTCAGTCACATCACATGCATGGTCTGAGTTTGAGTCAGTCACATCACATGACATCACATGCATGGTTTGAGTTTGAGTCAGTCATATGTGTTCATCATAGTGTTGCCATCATTCTCATTGTGTAATTGATGACTCATAGTGTTGCCATCATCAAAAAGGGGGAGATTATTGTGTCCCTAAAGTTTTGATGATAGCAAACACTATACGTCATCTTGTGTTTGCATAAAAATTGAATGATGATGATGCATTTGGTTACTGCACTATGCATAACTATGCTTTGAAAATTGTGCATTTGGTTATTGTGCATTGGGTTTGATGATGTCATTTGTGTTGATTTGATGAATTATTGTTGTTGTTGCATTTGGCTATGATATAGTCTATATACAAGTAGTCAGTTCATAAGGTCGATGCACGTGACTCTGATATGCTCACTCAGGTCGGTGCTAGTGTGTACGAGTACTCACTAAGGTCGGTGCTAGTGTGTATATGTTTCTCACCAAGGTCGGTGCATGTTTTGTGCATGTGTGAAAGGTCGGTGCATGCTCTGTTCCAAGGTCCGTGCATGTGTGAATTCAAGTCGGTGCACATACAGCTAAGGTCGATGTTAGTTGCCTGAGCATGAAGCATAAAGTCTGTGCACATCATGCTAAAGTCAGTGCAAATGTCACTAAGGTCGACTCTCATACAGACATGTTGTCTGTCAAGTCTAAGCATATGTCATCAAGGTCGGTGCACATCTTGCCAACGTAGAACAAAGGTCAGTGCACATGAAGAACGAAGGTCAGTGCACATCAGGCAAGGTCAGTGCATGTTTTGCTACAAGGTCTATGCATATGTGAAAGGTCGCTGCATGTTGTGCTACAAGGTCTGTGCACATTTTCACCCAATGTTAACTAAGGTCGGTGCATGTTTTGCTACAAGGTCTGTGCACATGTAATTTTAGGTCTGAGCATATATGTTACATACATATAGGCCTGTGCACATGCAATTTAAAGTCTGTGCACATGCATTGTCTAGTGTTTCAAAGTCTGTGCATACACATAGTAAGGTCTGAGCATATGTGCATGAGCGCACATTAAGGTCTGAGCATATTTGATTCATGTCAGAGCATATGCATGAACAAGGTCCGAGCATATTTTCACTAGTCAGAGCACATGCATATATCTTGCATATAAAGGTCGGTGCAAATGCAGAATTCCTTGATACAAAGGTCAAAGCACATGAAGAACTCAAGTCTGTGCACATGAAGAACTCAAGTTTGTGCACATGAAGAACTAAAGTTTGTGTACATGAAGAACCAAGGTCTGAGCATACTTTGAGGAAAGGCATAAGGTGTTTGATGAAATGCCTGAGTGAACACTGGTTGGCTGTAGCGACACTTAAGTGAAATTAAGCGAACTCAAGGCAGGCACGTGATCCCAAGATTGTAGAAAGCTAGCACATGGACCCAGGGAGCATTTGATGGGCACGTGATCCCAAGATTGTAGAAAGCTAGCACATGGACCCAGGGAGCATTTGATGGGCACGTGATCCAAGATGAAGTGGCACACTCTTTCAAAGGTTTCCAGAGGAATATTCTACTGCCACGTGGACCAAGGGGATTTCATTAGGTCTTTTCTGCCTCATCCTTACGGAGGCGCTGTTCTATTTAAAGACCGCCTCATCCTTTGATGAGGGAAGCTGAGACTGCCAGAAAGCTACGAGAGCCCCTACTGTGAAGATCCCATCTGAGAAAAGAGCAACGTCAAGAAGAAGAAAAAGAAGTGAGTCAGTAGAAGGCAAAGAAATAGAGAGAGCCAATGTGTGAGCAGAAGAGAAGAAAAGAGAGGAGGATCGAGATTGAAGCAGTCGAGCCTATACTTGAAGATCTGTTTGAAGATTGGTCTCGTGGATCAAATCCAGAGCCATCTTGCTCCTTGGAGCTACATTCTATTGTTTTCCTTTTTGCCTTTTTGTTTGTTATCTTTCCATTACATTAGTGTTCTTCCGATACCCTTTTGGGAATCGGGTACTTCCTATGTGTTCAGGAGAAGGGAGATGTGACGACCCAGGAGCTCCAGATACCGATAAATCGATATCATCGATTTACCGATACCAAGAGCTCGGGGAAGACACCCAAGAGGCTGTTGAGGCCCCGTAAGGGTTAGTAAGTGTTTGTCGAGGAGATGCATAACGAATAGAAATTACACGCGCAATATTAATTAAAGTATTCATTTGAACTTTAAACGAAAGTACTTAAATATATCATAGTGGTAAAATTTATACAAGTAGTCCAGATCCATATATCACAAGTCCCACATTGTACAATGGTCAAAATAAATAACTACACGGGGCATACCCCAGCCAAAAGAAGAAAAAAAAGACAGACTGACGACTAACCGACCACTGACAGACCACAGCTTGCTCTAAGACTTTTCACCAAAAGAACGAGAGAATCCTGTAGCCGGTTGCTCCGCCTCACCTGAAAAAGGAAGGGGTGAGTCTCACAACAGAGACTCAGTAGGGTTCACAGGGATCCCTATCTCGTAACTTGCTAAAGGAAAGCAATAAGCTAAAGGGAAGCAAAGCTAAAGGAAAGCAGCAAAGCATGCATTGGCATAATTAAAAGATAATCTAATAAAGATGTAAAACTAACTAAACAGTTTATAATCAGCTAACTAATATGCCAATTGTAATCTAAATAGGGTCGAGTACTCGAAATCTACCAATAGATAATAACTCAATCATTCCCAAGTGACAAGAGTGAGAAGGAGAGGAGATCCACCAGAAGAAGAAACCAGATGCGTCCACTGACGGCTTACACTGCGCCTCAAGCATCTACGCAAGCCTGATCATAGCAAGCGAGACGCGTAACAGTACCAGAAACAAGTAACTAGTCAAAGTAACACACGTCAGTGTCAGTCCAAGCCTCTGACCACATGTGCACACTCCAGCTCGTGCCTAGATCAAGGTCTGTAGATAGTATTCCCCTCCGTCGGACGCTACGGTTGGACTAGGGCCCACGGAACTAGCTTAAAAATCGTACCATAGGACTACCCCGCCACCTCTCCTGGGTGGGATCAACACTAAAAGTTGTCGGGCTACGACGGGTGGTTCCATCACTAGGAAAGAAAATATGATTCTATTGAGATCTAAAAACATGCCATAATTTATGATAACAATTAAACATGGTAAATATGCAAGATTAAATGCATAACTGATTGAATATGCTAAGAATGGCAATTATGCAGTGCAGAACGCATAATTAATTGAACATGATTGAATTAAAATACTGCAAGAAATGGCGATCGACTGAAAACCTGCCCCAGTCAATAAAATGACCTACACATGGCGAAGATGCGTATTAAATGCATAATTAAATGAACACGCATAATTTGCAGAGCAAGCAGTTGAACTAGAGCCGCTAGAGTCTTGGGCGGTCGAACAACGAACCGCTGCGTGCTAAATGGACTGGCCATGAAGTTTCTACTGTCATTCAAATTTAAAATATTTACGTGGTCGAAATGTCAGCTGCTCGGATCAATTAAACTGTTTATAGCGAACCATTACAAAATTTGAAATAATATAAACATAGTCCTTACCGGAGGAATCGGATCCACGGGAATCCTAACCGGATCCCTTCCCGATCGACCCAAATCGACGGGAGTTATAATTTTCAACCTATTCCCTGCCAATCCACCATCTCAATACAATAATTTATTGCCTATGAACTCAGCAACGATGGGCATGCTCCAAAAACATAAAGACGATGGGCATGATGTTAAAACATAAGGACGATGGGCATGCTGTTAAAACATAAAGACGATGGGCATGCTGTTAAAACAAAACGACGATGGGCATGCTTTTAGGAATGATCTAATGGGCTAGGGCATTGATCCCCCTACCTCAAACGCGCTAAAAACTCCTATTCCGACCGCATACAAGTCGAGGGTCGCGCCAAGGCTCACCTTTCCCGGCCGTCTCTCCACTCCACGGTTCATCCCGGGTTGATGCGACGGCGTTCCTCGAGTCATGGGGAAGCTTCCGCTAGTCCTAGCATGGGAAGAAGGTCGCCACTCCACCGTATTTAAGCCGAGGGTGCTGATTCGCAACGAGAACGCCGTGAGAGAGGGAGAGAGGAGTGCCCGATGCCGCCGTGGGTTCGGGTCCGACGAGATCACCGCTGCCTCCTATGCCTTATAGGCTCGCCGACGGAGCTCCGACACTTCCGCCGTGGCCTTCGGGTCGCCGCGCACCGAGAAGAGAGAAAGAGGGAGAGAGGGTCGCCGGTCTCGTCCTACCTCCGCGCGCCGTGAAGGGAGAAAGGGGGTGAGAGGGGGGGCCGCCACTCACGGTCCTCTTCCTTGCCAAGCTCGCCGGCCAGCCGCCGCTCCTGTGCCGGCCTTGTGTCACCACGCGCACCGAGAAGACGGAGAAGGGGAGGGCGGTGTCACCGGTTTCACGGTGCCGCGGGTCCGTCTGCGGGTTTGGCCGAAAAGGGGGGGAAGGGTTAGGGCGTGAGGGAGAGAACCATCGGTTCTCTTTCTCACGAAAAACCCTTCGACCTATATTTTTTTCAAAAAAACCTTTGGTTTGCTAAAAGCCCCCAAGTTAAGTAAAATTTGATATATGCCCCATTTCATTTCTAAAACCCTTGTATATATACACAAAGCCCAATTAATTAGGCCCAATAAATCCCTAAAAAACTCCTAAGTTCATAAAATTAATTCTATTTTATTACTGGTAAAGATCCGTTAAAGGACGGGTCTCACAGTCCCTACCTCCTAATAGAAATTTCATCCTAAAAATTTAAAAGGAAGAACAAGGAGTGAACTGAAAGAATTCATAGTCTTCAGAAAGAAATGAATGAGAAACACCTGAATCAAACAAAACACGAGCTGCATGGCCATAAATCATAATCGTACCTTCAACAAGATGAGACGCCACAGCTTCAGCACGAGTAATGTGAGAAACCTTCCATTTTTGCTTCGTGCCTGCTGCGGTAGATTGCTGGGAAGAAGACACTGAAGCTTGAGGATAATATTGCTGAGGTTGAGGTGGTGGAGGAGGTCTGAACTGAAACGGATGTGGTTGTGAAAACTAAGAAAATTGCATCGGTTGCGGCCTTAGAGGACAATCTCGAACCACATGTCCCGGTTGATCACAACGGAAACAAATCACTGGCATTGAACATGGCTTGCCCGGATGATAACCACCACACCTCGGACACGGTCTCGGTTGACTAGCCACTGATCCCCGACACTAGAAAGAAGGTGTTGATTGCTGCTGCTCGGGATCAGAAGATGATTGCTGGTCATACCACTTCTTAGACTTCTTAAACTTGGGTTTGGAAGAAGAAATGCCACTTGCAGCAGGTACAGCAGATGGAACTCCTGCCATAGACGGCTGACTGAACTGTTGATGCTGCACATTCGGCTGGACTGAGTCAACTGGAAGACGCCCTCGGGATCTTGCCATGTCAAGCTCTAAAGCTACAGCTGCCTGATACGCTATGTCCATCTCTGCTACCCTGGTCGCAATCAAAGGCTGCCTCAACTCTGGTTTCAATCCACGCCGAAATTGCTCAGTCTTTAAGCTTTCATCAGCAAAAATGTGGGGCGCATACCGACCAAATTCCATGAACTTATGTCGATATTCCAGCACAGTCATATCACCTTGAGCTAGTTCCATAAATTGATGCATCTTATCCATTCTGAGGTAAGCTGGACTGAAAGTGCGCTCAAAGGTCGTAACAAACTCCCGCCATGTGATCTGACGAAGCGGACGGGATCTGAAAGCGACATCCCACTCTGTGATCCACCATGCGAGTGCTGCTCCCTGAAGTTGAAAAGTAGTCAGCATGACTTTTTCATCATCCATGCACTCCATGGAACGGAATACACGCTCGGTTGCATCAAGCCACACTCTGGCTGCATCGGGATCTGCTTGTCCTTCATAAGTCGGTGGGTGGAACAGCAAAAATTCTTTCAGTGCCCTGCCACGACCACCTGGAGGCAATTTACCTTGAGGAGCAGGATCAGCTTGAATTGGCGCTGACACATTAGCCGGAGCTGGAGGAGAAGTGCCACTTCCTTCCCTCAAAATGCGTGCCCTTTACGAGGCGGCATTTGAATTAAACGGAAACATAAAAACAACAGAAAACCATAAGTCATCATGGAAAATATCCTAAGCCAGCAGTAATAGACTCACATGGACTTGTTCTAAACTATTACAATTTCAATTCCTTATACAAATCCTCAACACCGCTCTGATACCAACTGTGACGACCCAGGAGATCCGGATACCAATAAATCGATATCATAGATTTACCGATACCAAGAGCTCGGGGAAGCCACCCAAGAGGCTGATGAGGCCCCGTAAGGGTTAGTAAGTGTTTGTCGAGGGGATGCATAACGAATAGAAATTACACGCGCAATATTAATTAAAGCATTCATTTGAACTTTAAACGGAAGTAATTAAATATATCAGAGTGGTAAAATTTATACAAGTAGTCCAGATCCATATATCACAAGTCCCACATTGTACAATGGTCAAAATAAATAACTACACGGGGCATACCCCGGCCAAAAGAAGAAAAAAAAGACAGACTGACGACTAACCGACCACTGACAGACCATAGCTGGCTCTAAGACTTTTCGCCAAAAGCACGAGAGAATCTTACAGCCGGTTGCTCCGCCTCACCTGAAAAAGAAGGGGTGAGTCTCACAATAGAGACTTAGTAGGGTTCACAGGGATCCCTATCTCGCAACTTGCTAAAGGAAAGCAATAAGCTAAAGGAAAGCAGCAAAGCATGCATTGGCATAATTAAAAGACAATCTAATAAAGATGTAAAACTAACTAAACAGTTTATAATCAGCTAACTAATATGCCAATTGTAATCTAAATAGGGTTGAGTACTCGAAATCTACCAATAGATAATAACTCAATCATTCCCAAGTGACAAGAGTGAGAAGGAGAGGAGATCCACCAGAAGAAGAAACCAGATGCGTCCACTGACGGCTTACACTGCGCCTCAAGCATCTACGCAAGCCTGATCATAGCAAGTAAGATGCGTAACAGTACCAGAAACAAGTAACTAGTCAGAGTAACACTCGTTAGTGTCAGTCCAAGCCTCTGACCACGTGTGCACACACCGGCTCGTGCCTAGAGATAGGCCTCTAGCTAGTATTCCCCTCCGTAGGACGCTACAGTTGGACTGGGGTCCACGGAACTAGCTTAAAAACTGTATCATGGGACTACCCCGCCACCTCTCTCGGGTGGGATCAGCACTAAAATTCGTCGGGCTACGACTGGTGGTTCCATCACTAGGAAAGAAAATATGATTCTATTGGGATCTAAAAACATGCCATAATTTATGATAACAATTAAACATGGCAAATATGTAAGATTAAATGCATAACTGATTGAATATGCTAAGAATGGCAATTATGCAGTGCAGAACGCATAATTAATTGAACATGATTGAATTAAAATACTGCAAGAAATGGCGGTCGACTGAAAACCCGCCCCAATCTATAAAATGACTTACACATGGTGAAGATGCGTATTAAATGCATAATTAAACGAACAAGCATAATCTGCAAAGCAAGCGGTTGAACTAGAGACGCTAGAGTCTTGGGCGGTCGAACAACGAACTGTTGCGTGCTAAATGGACTGGCCGTGAAGTTTCTACCGTCATTCAACTTTAAAATATTTACGCGGTCGAAATGTCAGCCGCTCGGATCAATTAAACGGTTTATAGCAGACCATTACAAAATTTGAAATAATATAAACATAGTCCTTACCGGAGGAACCGGATCCCTTCCCAGTCGACCCAAATCGACGGGAGTTATAATTTTCAATCTGTTCCCTGCCAATCCATCATCTCAATACAACAATGTATTGCCTATGAACTCAGCAACGATGGGCATGCTCCAAAAATATAAAGACGATGGGCATGCTGTTAAAACATAAGGACGATGGGCATGCTGTTACAATATAAAGACGATGGGCATGCTGTTAAAACATAAAGACGATGGGCATGCTTTTAGGAATGATCTAATGGGCTAGGGCATTGATCCCTCTACCTCAAATGTGCTAAAAACTCCTATTCTGACCGCATACAAGCCGAGGGTCGCGCCAAGGCTCGCCTTTCCTGACCGTCTCTCCACTCCACGGTTCGTCCCGGGTTGATGCCACGGTGTTCCTCGAGTCGTGGGGAAGCTTCCGCCGATCCTAGCACGGGAAGAAGGTCGCCCCTCCACCGTATTTGAGCCGAGGGTGCCGATTCGCCGCGAGAACACCGTGAGAGAGGGAGAGAGGAGCGCCCGATGCCGCCGTGGGTTCGGGTCTGACGAGATCACCACTGCCTCCTACGCCTTATAGGCTCACCGACGGAGCTCTGGCACTTTCACCGTGGCCTTCGGGTCATCACGCACCGAGAAGAGAGAAAGAGGGAGAGAGGGTCGCCGGTCTCGTCCCGCCTCCGTGTGCCGTGAAGAGAGAAAGGGGGCGAGAGAGGGGGGCCGCCGCTCGCGGTCCTCTTCCTTGCCAAGCTCACCGGCGAGCCGCCGCTCCTCCGCCGGCCTAGTGTCATCGCGCGCGCCGAGAAGACGAAGAAGGGGAGCGCGATGTCGCCGGTCTAGCGGTGCCGCAGGTTCGCCTGCGGGTTTGGCCGAAAAGGGGGGGGAAGGGTTAGGGCGTGAGGGAGAGAGCCATCGGTTCTCTTTCTCATGAAAAATGCTTCGACCTATATTTTTTTTTCAAAAAATCCTTTGAATTACTGAAAGCCCCCAAGTTAAGGAAAATTTGATATATGCCCCATTTCATTTCTAAAACCATTGTATATATACATAAAGCCCAATTAATTAGGCCCAATAAATCCCTAAAAAACTCCTAAATTCACGAAGTAATTCTATTTTATTACCGGTAAAGATCCGTTAAAGGACGAGTCTCACAGGAGAGCTATCTCCGGTTGTGAGTGACTGGGTGTCACTCACGGGTTCCCTCTGCACGTCAAAGGAAGAGAGGATGTGTCCTCTGGTTGTGGGCAACTGGGTGTTGCTCACGGTTCCTCCTAAGGTTTCAGGAGAAGGGAGATTTATGTCTGATTTCCCTCTGGGTGTCAGAGGAAGGGAGATTGTGTCTCCGGTCGCGAGTGGTGGTGTGCTACTCGTGGTTTCCCCTCCGGTTTGGAGGTAGGGAGGATTGGTCCTCCAGTTCTGATCTTGCTGGTGGCAAGGTCAGGTTTCAGATCCTATCGGTTGCAGGATCGATGTTGAGGGATTTGTTTCCCTCAGTCTCAAGTTGTTTGGCAGCCATTGTTTTGTAGACTGAGTCTGCGTCTTGCGTTAGCAAGGGAAGCCTCACTCTAGTTGGAGTGAGGTGTGGACGTAGGCAGACTAGTGTCTGGCCGAACAACCTTAAAATCTTAGTGTCGTGGGTTTGCTTGGGGTGTGTATTTCCATATCTTCAATCCCCTTCGCAGGATGTTTGAGTCTTTCTATTTTTAGCTCTGATGCGTGTTATCTGTCTGTATCCAACCCAGCTGCTTAGTGCATCTGAGTGCTTTGTAGAGTCTTAGACTGCGTGTGCTGGCTAAGTGTTCGAGTGTGAACCTCAATAGAATATCTGCTTAGATGAGTCTCCTAGTGTTATTTCTGCACAAATCTTTCAGAGATTGTTTTAATCGAAGTAAGTCTCACAAGAACCTTCATGGGGTATTTGAGCTCAAATAAAGATCTGCACAGGTATTTGTGTCTTCTATCATCTTCATAGATCGGATGAGTGCTAAGTGTTTTGAGAGCTATTTTGGTTGAGCAGTATTCACTTCTACTTTGCCGTATTCTCGTTTAGACCTCGCTGGACCAGAGTTCTTAATTGAGCCATCCTTATGGTTCTAGCTTTCATATTTTAGTATCGGCTAAAATTTTGTTGAGGTATCCATTCACCCCCCTCTGGATCCCTCTATGCACCCATCTATTGTCTTAACAAAAAGTTATTAGGTCCCTTCCCCCAGCGTGGCACACTAAGGCCACTATAATAGAAGATTCAAGGGATATGTCCACTATGATAGTGGATGAATTGATTGGCTCGTTGATGACATACGAGCTCAACCTAAAGAGAAATGTAGAGGAGCATAGAAAGAACAAACCAATAGCTCTGTGGACGCACTTTTTATTAAGATCGTTGGTTGTTCGTTTATTGGGTTTATTAAGTGCGTGGGCGTGCTAGTCAAAAAGTGACGATTTATGCGGACTTAAAGAAGCCCATGGTGTGCTCGATCTGACTAGTCAGACTATTGTGTGGTTCATGTCGGGACCGGAACCCGCCGCACCATAAAGGTCACGGTGTTATTTACATCCCCTCGGAGAGGGAACACCCTTGATTAATCACCGGGAATCAAGGCCTCATGGCTAGGAAACTATATCGAGAGAAACAAGCCGATAGCGGTCTAGAATCAGTCGGAAAGCCCTATGTCTAGAGAAGCAAGCATTCGAAAGATGTCGGTCACTCAAGGGACCATTTTGATATTCGGACGAGCGTCCGGCTTCAGAGAATCATGATCGTCACGGGGAAAGCTAGAGCATATGTATGCCGAGGTACGGCAAATTTATTGTTCGAAGGGATAGAAGACATTCGGTTGAATCCCGGTTAGAGTGGTCGGAAATCAGCGAGTTTATTGGCCCGGTGCGAGATCGAGTCAGGACCATTCCGGGGGCGCCTCCCGTGGTCCAAACGAGGCTTGCGTGGGCATCGTTAATATTTTCGGTGCCGAAAGGCAGCGGGAAAGTGTCCCAGGACTATATTCAAAAACAAAGATGTGTACAGAGATAGCTGGCTATAGGCCTAGGATGTGGGTCAGGCGATGACCATGGTTGGGGCGAACCTGAGGTCCAAGCGTGACTCACGACGGTCTTATCGATGTTCCCATGCGTAGGGTTCGGGGAGGACGAGAGCTGCCTCATTCCATTCGGATTTTGTCAGGTCATACACGGACCATTTTATGTTCGGACAAAGGTCCGTGTAGAAAACAAGACGATGACGGGAGCGAATCCGTGCAAATGTCTGTCGTGAGTACGGTAAGTTTAATGCAAGCGCGGGATTAGATCCCGGTATATATGTCGGTCACTAACGAACCATTCATTATTCGGATGGAAGTCCGTATTAGTAGCGTCAAGGATGACAATAAAACCGTGCGGATGTCTGCCGTAGGTGCGGCAAGTTTAATGTGGGTGTAGGGTCGGATCCCGATGAAGACGGGTCGAGCTAACGAACTATCGGCCCGGAATAAGTTCGGATCATGGTCATGTCCGGGCGGGGGCTCCCGAGATCCAAGTCCGATCTAGTGGGGCATCATTACTTTTCTCTTCACCAAACCGTACGAATGTCTGCCGTGAGTTTGGCAAGTTTAATGCAGGTGCAGGATTAAATCCCGGTATATATATGTCGGTCACTAACGGACCATTTCTTATTCGGACAGACGTCCGTGTTTGTAACATAAAAGACGGTGACAAAACCGTACGAATGTCTGCCGCAGACAAGGCAAGTTTAATGAGAATGCGGGATTGGATCCCGGTAAGGATGGGTCAAGTTGATAGACTGTTGGGCGGAGATGATTTCGGACTATGGCCATGCCAGAAATTCCGTAAACCACGTCCGATACCATAAGGAGTCGTTGATTTTATCTTTGCACCCAGTCCGAGGGAGTGAATTATTAAGTGCGTAGCCCGAGCTCACTAACTTGCACCTTCACACGTAGATCGACCTTTTGGTTATTGGTTTCCTATCCCTTTTATCTGTTTGGTTAATTAGGTTTCTTTTATGGAAGGCACGCCGGATTAAGGAAGCAAAGGGGGGCGCGTCGGAATAAGAGGTGAAAGAGGGGGGGGGCGCCGGTTTAATGGGATCCAAGGGGAAGAAGGGCACGCTGGTTAAAGGGGATGCCAAGGAGAGGATAAGGGGCGCGCCGGTTTAAGGAAGGCCAAGGGGCACGCCGGATTAAGGCTAAGAAGAGGGGTGCACCAGTTTTACAGGATGAATAGTGATGCGCGCCGGATTAAGGGAGCTCAAGGGGGCGCGTCGGATAAGGACACTACAAGGGGGCGCGCCGGTTAAAGGGAAAGTGGGTGCGCGCCGATTTTAGGAAACCAAGGGGCGCGCCAGAATAGGAGGGGCCAGGGCACTATTCATTCCAAGATTTGAAAAATGGATTTGAGTGTAGAGTTAAACCGGCGCGGGGGGTGAGCACGCCGGATTAGCCCGCGCCGGATTAGGGGCGCGCCGGGTTACGCTCTGTGGGTTTTATTTCGTTCTGTTTCTTCTTTCTTTCACCCGTGGGTTACTTTGATGATTGATTTATTCATCTTATTGATGGATTAAGCTTGTGGAGAGAAAGTTTAAGTGTTTTGATCGTTTGTTAAGGTAAATTAGCGTGAAGGTTCAAGTGTTTTATTGGAGGAGTTTATTATGCAAGGCTTCTAATTCAGGTCCAAATTTGATTCAGGGGTTCCAAGTATATGTGGCTCTGGCCCTCAGAGAATAGTTCGTTTGCATGTTCTTGTATGCATTTGGTTTTTGTTGTTCTTAGCCCTGGCAAAAATCGGGCAGCATCTCCCCTGGACTGAGGCTTGCTAGAGATAAGTAGAGGAACACCAAACGGATTGCTCGGGGTGAACCTCAAAACTCGGAGTGAGGCCTCCGTTAACCCATAAGTGAGTGTGGAGACTCGAGGACTAGCCTTCAAGAGTTCCAGCAGCTCACGGGCGATAATTTCGTAAGCGGGACGAATGTATGCCATGAGAGGTGGCCACGAATGTCCACCCTTCTGACGGGTTCCTCCGAAGGCTATGCTATGTAGAAGCAAGCTTCGAAGGGCCCTGGGTGAGTAGAAGATAAGGAGAAAGGGGAGGGAACCAAAATAAGTGGAACACCATATACTGCAACGCCTTTTCTTTTATTCACCCGCAAGAGAAGGAGGGACGAAATACACAAGGGGATCTATCCCAGAACAAAGGAGAATACATCTCGAGGAAAAGAAAGATAGCAGGGGGAAGAAGTGAATACATTGGTGCCGGAGGGGGGAACGGAGCACAAGCCCCTCCCCCCGGGCTCACCTCTTGTGGAAGCCGAGGAATCCACTTAAAGAGAAGAAAACGAACTAAACTACAGACTATCAAGCGACTAAAAATTAAGAAGGATTATGAAACGTGCCAATATGAGAAAAGAGCGTACGTAGGATGCTAAAGGGATGTGATCGTCAGAGGGGTTACCTCAAAGAAAGGAAATGATCGCGTGTACCTTGTATTGAGCGTGGAGATTGTGAATCCTCGAGAGCGGGAAATGGCAGGTTGCTTCTTCCTCCCCCTTTGGCCGGCCGACGGAGAGGGCTTTACTCGGGTACCCTTGCAAAATAACGACAAACAAGTAACGGGTGGATCAAAAAGACGAAGGTGCAGTATTCAAATTCTAACGACGCAAGTAACGAAATGATGGCAAGACACACACCTGGTTGGTGTTGTCTTTTAAACCCCTCTCGGACACGAGTAAGAGGAAAATGCTTATGATGAATGGCAATTATTCCGACGTAGAAACGGGAAGAGACTCCCTCATAAAAGGGGGGGGGTAGAAGATATGATATGATGAATGCAAGATAACTAGGAAAGAAGAGGAGAGAATGGCTTATTGGATGGTCGATGGCGAGATCCGATAAAACTTCGGCAGCGTAGGGACGACGAGGTAGCGCGGCGGGCGAAGGCGGCCTCTCTCCTGCGAGCACGGGCACCTGAAGATCCGGTCGGACTTCCCCTACAAAACACCCACGGGTTAGGAATAGAATCCGGCAGCCTCTCGGCGCTCTTTTTTTCGACCTCGTGAACTGAGGGGGGTAGGCCTCTATTTATAGAGGTCGGGAGGATGGGGGCATCCAGAGGCCTGGACGCCTCCATAACTTGGATTTTCTTCAAACGACAGACTGAGCGACGGTCAGTCGATGGTCGGGGGTCGCCCGTGAGCTGTTTGATGGAGGCGTCCAGGGGCCTGGACGCCTCCATAACTTGGATTTTCTTAAACGACAGGCTGAGCAACGGTCAGTCGATGGCCGGTGGTCGCCCGTGAGCTGGTTGATGGAGGCGTCCAGGGGCCTGGACGCCTCCATAACTTGGATTTTATTCAAATGACATGCTGAGCAACGACCAGTCGATGGCCCGGGGTCGCCCGTGAGCTGGTTGATGGAGACGTCCAGGGGCCTGGACGCTTCCATAACTTGGATTTTATTCAAACGACAGGCTGAGCAACGGTCAGTCGATGGCCCGGGGTCGCCCGTGAGCTGGTTGATGGAGGCGTCCAGGGGCCTGGACGCTTCCATAACTTGGATTTTATTCAAACGACAGGCTGAGCAATGGTCAGTCGATGGCCCGGGGTCGCCCGTGAGCTGGTTGATGGAGGCGTCCAGGGGCCTGGATGCTTCCATAACTTGGATTTTATTCAAACGACAGGCTGAGCAACGGTCAGTCGATGGCCCGGGGTCGCCCGTGAGCTGGTTGATGGAGGCGTCCAGGGGCCTTGACGCCTCCATGAAATTATATATATTTTTTGTTCAATATTATATATATATATATATATATATATATTGTCATTATTTTGTATTGATGGAGGCGTCCAGGAGCCTGGACGCCTCCATGATGACCCCCAGATTCCCCCGAAAGGGCGTCGGCAGTCATCCGTTAGGCATTTTCCTGGTACCGGCAACTTCTGATGCATGCGATTGATGTTGATGCCGTTCGAATGCCGCATGATTTCCACAACGAGGCGGTTTCCGGATGCCGAAGGAGCGTTACGCTACTCGCCCAGAAGACGAGAGAAGACTCAAAGATAGGAAACACTCAAGTGATTCAAAATGCAGAAGCCGTCGCGGGGCGTCGCGTGGTAATATGAGATTTTCTCAGGGGACGTCAGGAATAGCGTGTCTACAGCTGCCCCGCCTTGGCGTCTGCTTTGCAAGGGAGTGACACGTAATGGAATGGTATCGAAGTGGAGTGAAATGGAGTGGGAATGGACTGATAAGTTGATGCCAAGGTGTGATGAGACACGCTTTTGACATGACTATTTGGAATCTTCCCTGTAGTTTCAATGAGGCGACCTTGAAGAAGGTCTTTCAAATTTGACGATTGTTTGGACGGAAATCAAATAAGGGAGGGTGAGATGTGCGCTCAGGCACGAAAATAAAGGAGACCAACTTCTCGGTGTGGAAGTACCTAGGTCATAAACCTGCAGGTTTCACCTTTGGGGAGCGGTTACCAGCCAATGTGGAAGTGCTGCGGCCAAGGTGGGTCAAACAAGGTAAAAAGCAAAGGAATATCTGAGGGTCTGTCCAAACAAGGGTCCCGTTTGGAAGGGCAGCGTAGGGCCGTTTCAAGGAAACTCAGTATTTCATTCAGAATGGAATATCTCATATTTGTAAGAATTGAAGCACAACGGCTTTCGCAATCGAATCACTTGAATGATCTTCCGCAATAGACTCAAAGTCCTATATGAATGCATGCTGGGTTTAAAGAAAAATTTAAAACAAACTAGAATAGAAAATAGCCAAGGATAATATTGTCAACTCGTTAAGAATGGGTCAGGATACCGATCCAGTGAGCTGATACTGAGCTGGGGCCCGTTTATCCACGCACCGACTCACTGAATGGAACTGTCGTTCCCACGCTATCACCAGTTAACGGCCTATCCGTACAACCCAAATTCTTCTGGAA
Source organism: Amorphophallus konjac (assembly GCA_022559845.1). NCBI lineage: Eukaryota > Viridiplantae > Streptophyta > Magnoliopsida > Alismatales > Araceae > Amorphophallus > Amorphophallus konjac. The sequence goes on from CM040126.1 coordinate 116,463,233, forward strand.
TCATCACTGTTTTTGTTGAAGGGGAACTCAAATCCCAGATTCGTTCGGGTCGCAAGGTCCTTGACGTGTTCTAATAGCGTAAATATCATATAGTATGATGCATGACATGGGGGACCAAACACTGAAGGATGGTATACAAGATAGGGCGAAAAACGTCCGTTGGTAAAACCTGCACAGACCATCATAGATTAAATACATCAGAAAGCAGTAGAAATATAACAGAATCGTGCCACAGTACAAGGATAAAACACTAACGACTTGACCACTCATGTGACACGTCCCGTCCCGTAGCACCTCTCCTTTCCTATAAGTACCTCCCTTAGGCTAGTTTATTCAAATGTACCAAGGGGAGTTTTGAAAGTTCAGGAGGAGGAGAAGAGGAGGGTCTAGGGATTTCAAGATGGAAGGAGAGTCTTCCCGCGTTATGAAAAGGGGCAGGCCTAGCAGTGAGATCAGGTGAATTTCTGACCTCGAGGGTCATCTGAGTGGGACGATCCAGTCGCATATGGTAAGTCGATTTATTTCAAATTTACTGCATGGACTCTCTTCTCACTTTCCTTCCTTTCTCTTCTTCTTTCCAGCCGTATCCACTCTTTCCGGGCCCGAGGAAGTTTTCCAAACTGCCATGGCTTTCAGAGCTAACTTCCAACATCTCCATTGGCATAAGGGCTATACTCTCGAAGTGGCATCTTCAGGGGCTCCTTATTCACGCCAAACACTACGAGAGAATCCGCATGGACTGGGCGGCTATGGGCGCATTAGTGGAGATCTGGCATCCCCAGACCCACACTTTCATCTTCCCGACGTTCGAGGCGACCATTCTCCTCGAGGAGGTGGAACTTCTGCTCGGATTGAAGAAATTCAAGAGTGACGGGAAGGTGAAGGCTATGTGGATGCTGACCCGGGGGACTTCCGAGAGCGTCCTTGGAAGCTTCATGCCACCCGACGCAGCCAGAAAGGTCCGTACTCAAAAGGGAGTTGATTTGCAAAGGCTCACGGAGTGGGTTATGGATGCCCTGAGAGGGTCACCAGACGATGACTATTTGGAAGGAATCATGAAAGGGTTCACCATTTGTCTGGCGGGCGCTCTCTTGTTCCCTCATACCGACAACATAGTGGAAGAAACCCAACTGAGTGCTATCTGCGGGATCTGGAGTGGAAAGAGGGTGGGACCCGTCGTCCTTGCCTACCTTTACAGCGGTCTTACCGCCTCGAGCATGGGTAGGCCTCCTTTTGGTTGTGCACTTGTTCTGAGTTGCTGGGTCGATTTGCACTTCAAATTCAACCACCGTGAGGGGATGCCGACTGCTTCAAAGCTTTTCCAACAAAGCCCCCTTTATCACATAGCCGATGTGTTAGGCTTCGGTGGCACTGTGGCGAACCGTGTTCCGTGGCTGAAGAAACGGGAAGACTGGCGTGTTGTGCCCCTTGTGCTTTGTTGATGATGGGGTGTTTTAATGATAGCAACATGAATGAGTCACCACATTGAATGATAGCAACATGATTGTTTATAACTGATATACTCTGTGGATAATGCATATGACTGTGACTGGTATATTATCTGGAGAATGCATGTGTTCTGTCTGCACAAGTCTATATACTGCAGGGTAAAGCCCAAAGTCTAGACATTGCTGCATTGCTTGCATTTCAGAGTCTATACATCGTTCATGCATGCACATGTTCGTGGACAAAGTCTGTACATTGCATCTTGTGCTGCATGTACTACACTAAGTCTATACATTGTCTATAGTATTTAGAAGTCTGTACATTGACTGTCTCAATGAGCGTCTCATGCAAGTCCATACACTACTGTTCATGCATCATTCGTCTAAGTCCATACATTGGTCGGTGGCAAGTCTGTACACTGGTCAAGCTTTCAAGTATATACATTGGCATATGCATTCACAGTAAAGTCTAGACATTGGACCGTCTTATTCAGCGTCTCATATGCAAAATTGAGTCAAAGTCTGCACAGCATAAGTCTATACACTGGTGCGTCTCATTTAGCGTCTCACATGCATATTTGAGTCAAAGTCTGTACAGCGGCATGCATTGCTCTTCAAGTCCACACACTGCACTGTAGCATGCATCTCATGCAAGTCTGTACATCGCATTTGACGTTGAGCATCAAAGTCTATACATTGGCAGCACTGGGCAAGTCTATACATTCCCAGTCTTTACCTACGTTCAGAACCACAAGTCCATACATTGGTTCAATCTTCCAAGTCTGTACAGTGGGTCAAGCTGCCAAGTCTATACAATCGTTTCTAAGGCAAAGTCTGTACATTGCCTTTGGACCTCAGAGTCTATACAGAGTCTGCATCCTCTGAAGTCTGTACATTCGCTTGAGACCATGTCTATACATTCATTGCCTTTGAGCTCCAAAGTCTATACATCGGTCTTGCTCAAGTCTATACATCCACAGTGGAACCCCAAGTCTGCACATCGCATCATATTGTTCATGCAGTGTCTTGGTGAAGTCTATACATTCCTTCACTGTAGCTGGCACGAGGTGAAGTCTGTTCAATGGTCTTAACTTTCCAAGTCTGTACATTGGCCTCCATGCCTCAAGTCTTTACATCGGATTGGTTGGCCAAGTCTGTACAGCCAGTGTCTTCATATAGGAAGTCGGTACATCTTACTGCACTCTAGCTTTCACGGAACAAAGTCTATACATCGTGAAAGTCTATACACTCCTCTTGGCCTTAGCATCTGTTTTGAAGTCCATACATTGGTCTTCAGTTCAAGTCTGTACAATGGACTAATAGACAAAGTCTACACATTGGAAGTCCATATATTCAGTTGTCTTGATCTGATCAAGGTTGTACAGAGCTTCTTTTGGCAAGTCTGCACATTGTGAATGTCTATACACCTGATTGCCTTTGCATTGATCAAGTCTGTACAACCCTTTTGTTGTCTAGTCGATACACTCAACTTCTTCACTTCAGGAAGTCTGTACATCCGTTAGGCTTGCTCATGCATTGTGCTTCTTTAGTCTGCCTCGGCCAAGTCCATACATTGTTTGCTTAGCAGACTGTGAAGTCTATACATCGATTGTTCAGCAGCAGACTGCTCAAGTCCATACATTGGCTGCATCATATGCATTGAAGTCTGCACAGTGCTGAATGCTCTTCAAGTGTGCACATTCGTTCTAAGGCATAGTCTATACATTGCATTGCATTGCATTGCATTCATTAGTTGTGAAGTCTGTACATCGAGTCAAAGTCTGCACATTGCATTCTCTTCAACAAGTATGTACAGCGAGTGCCTTTTCATCTGAAGTCTGAACATTGCATTTGCATTCACAATGTCTTCACACCTAAAGTCTATGCAATGCACTACCTTCGCAAAGACTGTACATTGTGCATATTAGTCTTGAAGTCCATACATCGTTCATGAAGACTGAACAACGAGCAAGTGTGTACATCAGATTAGTCTGCTGGCTAAGTCTGTACACTGCTGCACGTTGTGTTCTTCAATGTCTGAACATTGCTTCAGCGTTTGGCTTCAGCCAAGTCAATACATCGACTGGCAGTCTTCAGCTGCGTGTATACATTGCTTCACAACGTGAAGTCTATACAATACCATAGCTCTACTTATGTGAAGTATGTATATTGCTTTACACTTCAGCAACTCTATACACTACTTCAGATCTGATTCATAATGTCTATACATCGGTTCTCAAATGTACACACTTATTCAAGTGCTGCTTATAAAGTCTATACAATGCATTTCATCTTCAAAGTGTGTACAGAGTTTACACTTGAACTGATACATTTATTTCGACTGACTGACAGGGATTTGGTACTGGGATTGCTGACATGGCTCGTGATCCAAGGAAGGACGAGGTTCCCTGATCGTGACACGTGGAAGCACTGTGCTGAAATGCTGCCACGTGGACTGAGGTTTCTTGGCAGGAAATGTGGAGAGCACACGACCGCCCTAATCTGCTGATGCTATATATGGGAGTCTCCTTTGTCTGAAGGAGACCGATGGTGATCAACTGAAGCAGAGGCAGAGTGAGAGCTTCCACGATCCAGACAGAAAGAAGAACAAAAGAAAAGAGCAGAGTGTGAAGAGAAGAGAGAAAAGAGAGACAGAGAGCTATCGAGAGAAGAAGAAGAGAAAGAAGTAGAGGAGAGATAGTGAGATCGAGAGAGATCTGCATTCACTGGACCGTGGATCAAATCTAGGCTAGCCAGCTCTTAGGAGCCACATTTGTGCTTTCATTATTTACAGCTTGCAGTTGCTGTTGCTACTTGTTTTCATTTTCCATTTTATCCTTTCTTCAAGCTGTTAGTCAGCATTTGCAGAGGTGCTGCCTCTGGACGGGTAAGCTGTAATCCCTAGCGGTTGCAGTGGTGGATTCCACTGGACAGCAAGCTGTGTTGATCAGCGGGCGAGGAGGATTCCTCGAATGGCAAGCTGTGTTGCCCAGCGGTTGTATGGCAAGCTGTGATGCCCAGCTGTTCAAGCTGTGAGTCAGCGGAATCCACACTCTGGTTTGAGTGTGGGGTGGATGTAGGTCTGCTGGACCGAACCACCTAAAAATCATTGTGTAGTGGTTTGATTTCTTCTATCTGATTGGCACTAGATGAATGCTTAGGTGCGCTTTGGTTTAATGTTCTATAAGTGTTCATTTGTCTGCTGCGCATACTATATGTTTGACAGTGGTATTGAGTGTATGTTTGATTTGTCTAATTGCTGCCCACATTAGATGTTTGCTTAGGAGCACTCTTCATATTTGTCTACAAGTTAAGTAGATGACTGGAGTAGTTTTCCTATAGTTAGTCTTAGTGTTTTTATTCCGCAGTTCTGAGCACTAGAATTCTAATTTGGGCGAAAGTTTTTTAAAGGGTATATTCATTCACCCCCCCTCTGAATACTTGCACCGAACCCAACATGGCGTTCTTACTTTCGAACCATGACACAAAGCTTCTTCACTTGCGCACCGGCATGTCTACTCTCACTCGAACTCCTCATGAGGTCTTCTCCCGAAGTTGAACTCCAACTGATCGGCGCGATTGAGTTTGTCCTTTACAACGCGCATCGGTGCTGCCTCCAGATCGGCATTCCACGCCACTCGTTTCCACCACTGACTGGCATCGTCCCTTTAAAGAAGAGGGAGTTGGGTACGGAAGCGGATGCGAAGGTAGCGAAGGCCGTTAAAGCACCCTGGAAGACAAGTGTTGCGGGAAAGGCCTTAGCACACGTGGGGGAAGAATGTGAGCTATGGAGAGCTTATGTAACCGAACTGGGGAAGTTAAGGCCTAAGGCGCCTAAGCCCCTGATGTAGCCTGCTCTACTTTCTGATGGAATAAAATCTGGCATTTGACATTTTGGACCATTGTTCCCTTAATTATTATTTTTTCTTTTTCTTTTGTGTTTTCTCTCTCCCCCTTTTTGTGTTCTCGTTTCTATATATATATACATTTTATATGCTTAAATGGGGGCGTCCAGGGGTCTGGACGCCCCTAATTTTTTAAAAAAAAAATTGAAAAATTTTTGTTCTTTTTGTGGGGGCGTCCAGGGGCCTGGACGCCCCTATCTTTTCTTTTTTATTTTTTTTATTTTTATTATTTTGTTTGATGTGGGGGCGTCCTTGGACGCCCCTATATTTTCTTTTTCAATTTTTTAATTTTTAGTTATGGGAGCGTCCAGGCGCTTGGACACCCCTATGTTTTTTTTAAATTTTTAATAAAATAAAAATGTGGGGGCGTCCAGGCGCCTGGACGCCCCAAATCCTGGTGATTTTCTATATAAAGGGGGTCTCACCCCTTGTTCTCTTCTACTGTTCATTCTAACGACCCATTTCCAGTTCCCAATGGAGCAAGAAAGCCCGAGCCAGGGTGGAGAGAGGCGGAAACGACGGGCTCGTCGTCCGAGGAGGTCGAGGGATCATGCCGAGGAGGCTACCGTGGGAGAGGAGATTGCCGCGGAAGAGGAGATCGCCGAGGAAGAGGAGGCGCCTCCTTTGGCTGTGGAGGGTCCTGCGGGTGCTGGCGACGCTGGAGACGATGAGCACGACCCGGTAAGCCTCTCAGAACTTCAATTTGTAGGCTAAACAGGCGGGCGAGAGATGGTGTGGAGAAGGCCGTGGAGTGAGGAAAGGAGGAGTCCAGTGGCCTGGATGCCTCCAACCTTTCCTTTTTATTTTATTTTATTTTTATTATTTTTTTGAGTTATTACGTAAATAATAAAATTAAATTAAAAGTAAGGAGGCGTCCAATTAGGTGGACGCCTTCATGATAATATATATTATTTTTATTTATTTTTTTTTTTTATTTTTTTTGTTTGTTAAAATAAAATAAAGGAAGTAAAATGAAAGCGTCGAGGGGGGTGGATGCCTTTAAATATATATATATATATATATATATATTTAAAATAAATAAAAAAATAAATAAATATTATATACAGTGTTGTTGTTTATTATTATCCATGATGCTGATGTGTTTTTTTTTTTTTTTGTGGTGTGCAGGGCGTGATGAAGAGCCGGATCAACTGGTCCCTGGTGGTGGCAGCGTACTGTGGGCTGCCGGACTTTCAGAGGGCGCGGGTGGACGCCATGGGTTTTGGAGCTTTCCTGCGGATCAAGCCCTTCCGACTCGACCTTCCTCTCATCCAGGCGTTGAGGGAGTGGTGGCACCCGCCGAGCCGGGCGTTTCTGATGCCCTGGGGGCACATGGTGCCGACAGTGGAGGACGTGGCTCGGATCACCGGGCTACGAGTTGACGGAGAGGCAGTCAGCGGGGTCACTTACCCCGATTACCGAGAGAGTGCCCTGGACCTGCTATGCCTAGAGACGAGCGTGACTGACAGAGGCAGCAGGGTAGTCGGCCGAGTGGAGATTATGGAGGCGCTCAGATTTGGTGACCCACGCCAGCGGGTTAGCGAGACTAGAGCGGAGTTTCTGGTACGACTGGAGGGAGACGCTCATGCAGCTTTCACCCAGGACTCGGGCGAGCGAGAGCTGGTGGATCTAGACCTCCGGAGGTTCCTCTTCTTCTTCCTGGGCCGCCTCCTGCTGGGGACGAAGGGTGACGGCATCCACTGCCGCTTCCTCGGGATCCTGGCGGATCTGGATAGAGTGGGGAACTATGCGTGGGGAGCGGCTCTGCTTGCCCATTTGATCGCCGATCTCTCCCAGACTTCAGAGAGGGAGACGATAGTCAGTGGCTTCGCACCTTTTCTCCAGGTAAACACTTTATTTATGCATTTTACCGTAGTTAAATATGCAATTATTCATGCTAATGATGGATGCAGGTGTGGAGCTACTACTACTTCCCGATGGGAAGAGCCAGACAGGGGAACAGGAGAGCCGTGCCTCTGGCGCGACAGTGGAGGCCGGTCATGGTCGCGGCACCCCACGGCTACCAGCTGGTGTCGCTTCGTCGGGAGCTGAGCAAGTACCCCGAGGCTATGGTATGATGCGTATGATTTTTTTGGTGTTTTTACGCATGTGACTTAATTGAGCGAAATAGCAACTAACATGATGCATGTATGGTGATGCAGGTGGTGTGGAGGCCCTACCTGTGCATGGCCGATGCCGGCCAGCCTTGGGTTGTAGCGGGTCATCCTCGTTTTGGGCGGGACGTGTGGGTCCATTGCCTGAACGAGATCGAGCCGCTCCGGCTTAGGCTGGTTATGAGGACGTTGGGATTAGCCCAGGAGTGGGTTGACGTAGACGAGCCGGTCCGCATCGGGCGGAAGACCAAGGGGAAGGCAAAGATCGTGGACTGCCGTACGCGCTTCCCTGCATAGTACCAGGACTGGCAGTAGGGCGGGGTCCCAGTGGTGTCCCATGTACCGGACAGCACCGATTACATGAGACGGTATCGAGCCACGTACGGGGAGCGTCTCTTCCTTGGTGGTGCGGCAGGGGTAAGCGTGAAATGAAAAATGTTTCCCCTTTTTATATGTATATGCATGTGACACTAATTTATATGCAATGTAGGATGCTCGTGATAACATGATTGCCGACCTGCGGGCCCAGCTGGAAGACGCCAGGCGGCAGTTGGTGGCCATCCGACAGGAGTTGGAGATCCTGGTAAGTCTATGTAATGCATTTTTTTGTAACTGGATTTTGATGCTTAGCCTCTGACTATCGTTTACTTTGTGTTTCAGCGGGCCCACCAGGCAGCGACAACCGGGATGGCTGGTGGAGTGGGTTCCAGTTCGTGGGGCCCTCCTCGGAGGTTTCTGCCCTTCAGGAGCAGTTGGCGTATGCGGTGGCCCGGGCTGAGGAGGCCGAGCGTGACCACGCGGCTCGAGTGAGTCCTGCTTGACCCCGACATCTTTCCAGTTGCTCTTCTTTTTTCACTGCTCTCTTACGGTGCATGTGGGTTTTGGCAGGTGGCCGAGATTCGAGAGGCCCTGGCCCGTGCTGTTCGTGCCGAGCAGGAGCGCGACGCCTGGGCGACAGAGCGTGACGCTCGGATTGCAGAGCTGGAGGAGGAGCAGCGAAGGGAGGCTGAGGAGCTCCCTCGCGACGTGCGGGATTTGCGTTTTGCCCTCGAGCTGTCAAGGAGAGAGGCGATGCGGGAGAGAGAGGAGAGGGAGAGGGAGAGAGAGGACAGAGAGAGAGAGAGGGAGGACAGAGAGAGAGAGAGGGAGGACAGGAGGGTGGAGCGACTTCGAGAACGGGACGAGAGGAGGGCTCTGGAGGCCCAGCTGACGGAGCTCCGATTGAGTCTCGGCACGGCGGAGGGGAGGCTTCGGGAGAGCGAGGAGCGGTATCAGAGGGCGAAGGAGCGCGGGGCGCGACTTCGTCAGTCTGGTTCTTTCTCCATGGGCAGCTTTCTAGTTTCTTCGGCCGAGGAGCGTCGCCGAGCCTTCGAGGCTGGCGTGCCACCACAGGGCGAGGCGAGCACTGCCTCTCAGAGTTCGCGGAGGCCCCCTAGGGATCCCCGTCAGAGGAGGGAGGAGAGAGATGATCAGGAGGGTGGTAGCGAGAGTTAGAGAGTTGCTTGTACACCCCACCTTCCTCACTTTATGATGTATGACTGACTATTTGCTTATGTGCAGTGAAATGGTTCCTTTTATCGTATGCACTTTCCCTTTTCCACGCTTCTTCTTTTGCACCGAGTTGTTTTGAGGCACGCTTCATGAGACCTTGCCCTGAAAGGCGAGGAATTACATTCTGCCCAGAGGGATCCTGTTTCTTTTCTTCCCCTTTTGGGCGCGTCCAGGCGCGAGGACGCGTCGTAACTTTTGAATCCAAATTTAAAGCGTGAGGTGGCCTTTCTCCTTCCGTGCCTTGCCCGCAAACGAACCCGCCTCTTGTCGAGATTCTCTCGTCTTCGTCTTCTTCCCTCGATGGAGTTCGGTGGGCCAGATCGTGGCAAGGGGAGAGAGGGGTGAGGGACTCCTCGCCCGAGGAGGGATGCGCCTGAGCATGGAGAGGCGTCGACGGAAGTGGAAGGGCCTTTTAGAGCACTCGTGGGACCCGAGGGGCCCGATGGCGCGGAAGGAGGCGAACGCGGCTGGGTGAGTGCTTCGGTTCCCACCTCTATGACTTGTTTTGAGTTTGGAGCGAGTGGTGTGGGAGTGGAAGCGGTTTGGCGAGGGCGGCACTCACATGATGGGCGCGTCCTCGACAGGGGACGTGTTCTCGTTAACTGACGGGGGACCTCCTTCTTTGATGCAGGGTACGGTGAGAATCCCGGGCTTGGCTGACGAGTGGGCGAGCGCGGATGAGCCGAGCCGTGTCAGGAAGGAGAGTCGCGGCAAGGCGAAGCTCGAGGACCAGCGCGTACATTCCCCTGGACAACAAGGGAGCGCACCGGTGCAGGGCAGTGGCGGCCTCCTGCAGCAGCGGAGGGGGGACCGAGCGGGGGCTCCTCAGCTTCGGAGACGGACGGAGGTGACAATAGGGCCTCAAAAAAAATTATTTTTGCCATGAAATTCCAGAATTTAACCAACGGCCGTTGTCTATCTATTTTTTATGTGCTCAGCAGGAAACGATGGTAGGGATGGCTGGCGGATCGTCCTCCAATCCTCAGGCTCTTTTTCTGGAGATCGCCTCCCTCCAGGAGCAACTTGCCAGTGCGGTGGCCCGCGCGGTTCGTGCTTAAGAGGAGCGTGATGCCTGGGCCGCAGCTGTGGCAGAGCTGCAGCGTCGAGGTGAGGGGAGGCCCTCTCCAGACATTCTTGAGTTAAGGGTCCTTCTCCAGGTGACGAGGAGGGAGGCAGAGAGAGAGAGAGAGGAGAGAAGGGCCGAGCGACAGCGAGACCAGGCCGAGAAGAAGGCCTTGGGGGCCCAAGTGAGGGAGCTCCAGCTAGGCCTTCAGGTTATGGCGTAGAGGTTAGGAGCGATGGAGACGCACTATGAGAGAGTGCGAGAGTTAGGGGCGCTACTTCGCCAGTCCGGATCGCTTTTCTGCTGGTGGCTTCCTCGCCACGCCAGAGGAGGAGCAGCGAGCCACTGCTGTGGAGCAGGAGCCACGAGGCGAGGCGAGCGCTGCACAGGGGTCCAGGAGGCTTCCGAGGGATCCTCACCTCGGGGGAGAGGAGAGGGACGCCTAGAGGGATGAGCATGAAGATGATGTCGAGAGTTGGCGAGTCAGTGGACCCGCCTCCTCTCTATGATTGTAATGTTTGTGACCGCTTATGTAGACTTATGAGTGATTTGATTTTCTGTTGTTTGTTTGTTTTCTTACGCGTCCCTTCTTCCCTACGCTTCTTTGTACTATTCTCATGTGATGTGTCTGCCGACATCCTACCCTAGACGGAGGATGGCATCTTGCTGCGACTATTCTTTCACGGGAATCTGTCGTCAAGGTCAATGATGATAGCTTAGGCCTCTTCTCCCGGATGATTTTTCAAACTTTGCGGATGGCCTCCACGTTATGACAGGGCCCCACAGGGAGCAGGTCATCATATTACACCGTCTGATCCATCACCTTGTGCGGGTGGTGAAGTGACTCATGGGACCGCAGGGGAGGCGCCCTATTGTGAGGGCTATCGTTGGAGGCAATCTTGGCCCACACTTCTCCCATTTCTATATATACCTTCCTCTTTTGTTCTTCCAGGGGTATCGAGGGCCAACTTGAAGGGTACTAGAAGAAACTCAGAATTCGGATGGAGTGCGAATCTTCCCACTCCTCGAAGAGAAGCAGATCCAGCGGTAGCAGTTCCAGGAAACTCTCGGATCTCAAAGGGCAGTTCAGCGAGAGGACCCAGTCGCAACTCGTAAGCTGAGCTTTCCTGCCCTTTTCTCATTCTTTCTTCCTTCCTCTTGACAACACCCTTCTCCATTTCTTATGCACGCACAGAGTGTAATGAAATCACACATTTCATGGGAGTTAGCAGTGGCCGCATACAGGGGTCTCCCAGATTTTCAGAAGGCCAGGCTAGACGTGATGGGATTTGGTGCCTTTTTTCGGATTGAGCCGATCCAACTCGACCTGGCCCTTATCCAAGCCTTGTGCGAAAGATGGGACCCAGTAAGTCGGGCATTCCTGATGCCATGGGGGCACATGGTGCCCAGTCTAGAAGATGTGGTCCGAATCACGAGCCTCAAAGTGGATGGTGAGGCAGTGACCGGCGTCACCTATGCGGATTACCGAGAAGGCGCCCAGAAGCTACTGGGTTGGACTTAGACAGTCGGAAGCACAGATCAGTAGCTAGGGCGTCTATCATGGGGGCATTAGGGCACACTGATACTCATCGACGGGACGACGAGTCCTCGGAAGAATTTATGGAGAGATGGAAAGGGGATGCCGTGCTATGTATTGCATAGATTTTGACAATTGGGAGAGATCTAATATGGATTTGAGGAGATTTCTCCTCTTTTTCCTGGGAAGATTGATACTGAGCTCGAAAGGAGATGGCATCCATTGTCATTTCCTAGGGCTGCTATCTGACCTCGAAAGAGTAGGACAGTACGCCTGGGGAGCTGCCATGCTAGCGCACTTGTTTACGGGCCTGTCCCAAGAGGCAGATCGTGAGATGACTGTGAGTGGGTTCACACCACTTATCCAGGTATTTTTTTTCGTTTATTTTTATTATATATTTTTGTGTTTATTTGTAATAGTCCACTTGAGGCATTGACGGCATATGATGATGTAGCTGTGGAGCTATTATTACCTCCCGATGGGGAGAGCTCGGCATTGACGACCAGCGATGGTGCCATTAGCCAGGCGGTGGCAACCGATCATGGGTGCAGCGCCTGTAACCTACCAGCTGATGGTGCTAAGGTGCGAGCTACAGGAATTCCCTGCAGCGATGGTGGGATTATATATATATATATATATATATATATATATATATAACCAGCTAAACGGGTATGTACAACCTCACCTAGGTAAACTGGAGACCCTACTCAGGCATGGTCGATGCCGATCAACCATGGGTTTTAACAAATCGTGCCCGGTTCGGACGGGAATTATGGATACACTGCCTAAATGAAATCGAGCCGCTTCGGCTACGATTGGTTATGAGGACCCTAGGGCTGGCCCAGGAATGGGTGGATACGACTGCGCCACCTCGCGTTGGAAGAAAGACATGTGGACCGACAACTTGCGTTGATTGGCGTGTGCGATTCCCCGAACAGTATGAAGACTGGCAACGAGGTGGCACAATCGTGGAATCACATGCGCAGGATAGTGAAGACTATCTGCGTCTGTATAAGACAATGTACGCAGAGCGGCTCCAACCCCGGGGACTTATGGAGGTGGGTCTCCTTTTTCCTCTTTTCTCCTTTCCTCCTCTCCTCTCTGTGGATGCTGACTCCTATGGTTGCAGGATGTCCGTGATACCATGATAGCGGACTTGTGATCACGCCTGGCAGAAACGGAGCAACAATTGGGTGACACCTGTGGAGCCTTGAGCGCTTCGGTAGGTGTATGTACAATGCGCACTCCTAATTAAAACTCTAGATTGATGGCGTTCGACTGCTAATTTTCATCCCAAGTGGTTTATAGCGCGCTCAGATCGACGCGGCTTCGTCAACGATGGGAGGAGGCGGCGTCTCTTCCAGCTTATGGATCCCCACCTCAGAACTTGATTTGCTTCACGAGCAACTTGCTCGGACTACGCAGCGTGCCGCGGAGGCAGAAGGAATGCTCTCTATACATGTAATAGTTTCAGTGTTGAGTTCTCCTTGTTTACGCCTTGCCACATATCTGAGATAGTATATCTGGCAGGAAAAGGAGATGCGAGAGGTACTTGCCCATCCTGCACAGAGAGAGGCTAGAATAGCAGAGCTGGAGGAGGAATTGCGGCGTCGTCCCGATGATGATTCTTCCAGGGATGCCATGGAGCTGAGAATCACCCTTCAATTGGAGAGGGAAGACCGTGAGAGAGAACGGGCAGAGAAAGAGAGGGACAGAGAAAGAGAGAGAGCCGACAGATTGGCAGAAAGGGAGGAGCGAAGGGTCATGGAGGCCCAGTTGTTCGAACTCCGAACCAGCCTTGGCCTCGCTGAATAATGGCTTAGAGATGGTGAGGAGCGCTACCGAAGAGCACGAGAGCGTGGCTTTCGTGTCAGTAGCTCCTTTGCTGCTCCCACGGATCAGCACCGGGGTGTGAGAATGGGAAGAGGTGTACAGAGCGGTAGAAGTACCGCTTTTCGTAGTTGGGTAGCACCCTTGAGGGCATTTTGCCCGGAGAGTGGTGGGACAAGTAATGTAGAGAGAGAAGGTGGGACTTAATGTACAATTCCTTATTTAAGAATGGAATAAAAGGTATGATTTTGTTTTGATTTTCATCTCACTCTTGCTATCTTGAATCCCTGCACGCATCACTGAAACAAACAGGTCACTATCTCTGTTCTGACTTGGCCCCTTGCTCAATAAGCAGGTGTTCACTTCAACTGTCCTTGATAATGGGTCAAGGGGCCAAGCCTTTATTAACGAAGGCAAGGGAAAGATGCGATAATGATGAATGTGACAGACAAGCACACTAATGCAAGCGGAATTTAAAAGTGAAATGCTGCATACAAATGCAATCATGCGAAATGATTTTTTTTATTTTTCTGGCATTTTTTTGTTGTCTTTGTTATCATTCTAATAATTTTTTTGTTTTCCAAATATCTACGTTTTCTCTTTTTTTTTATCATTTTTTTGTCGCTAACGCCTGATGAGCACCCATATGGCACCTAACCTTCATGAGAACAGAGGTTTCTTACTAACCTCCCAGGTATCCTAAGTGCACATCTAGGTTGATTTGGGCCTCTAGACCCCTCGAATGATAATCCCGCCGGCTAAGACTTACCCTGATGACAATACCGCCATGCCATGCTTAGGCTCCCAGTTACTTCCGACCACAGGGATTCGCCCTAAAGGTGTTCGAGGTAAATGATTTGCCCGACCCGGGTCTGTTTCCTCACAACTCTAGATGGTATATGATGGAACACCCTGGAACCCTAACGACCAACCGCGCGACGCTGACCCGAAATCAGACGCCGTCGCACCCAGAGGTGACGCGCTTGCATTGGCCTAAGCCCAAGGTTAAACAAGAAGACACCCAGATGGTAAACAGAGGTCTTGACCAGCCAAAAATACAGAGACTCCTTCGCAGCGATAGCTTCTACTTTTCAAAGTAAGCAACCATATGTTTGTATTAAAATAAGGTCACAAACCTTGGCGAGTTTTTCCCTTCAGACATTCCGTCGAGCTTTCACCTTTAAAGGAAGAAGGAAGAGCGTAGGGGATAAACCTCCTGAGAGGATCGGCAAAACCGTTAACCCGGCGAGCCAATAAGGGCCCATTTAACTCTTTCCTTTCGGACAACTTCGGACCAAATCCCGAGCATTTACATTCTATGGCCCCTTTTGTGGATTCAGATTTTTGCTTTGAGGGGTTTTATTTATCGCATCAGGCACGGTCACGACCAGGCTTTTCTCTTGATTTTGATTTTGTGTTTCTTTTCGCGAGGAAGATATAGTCGTTTGACGTTTGTGAGCTCCCTTTCGTATGCCTGCGGGGACACTGCCCTCTTCTCGTGCTCTGATCGATGCTCGAGGAAATGGATCCTACTCTCGCCCTTGGGGGTTTGAGTTTTGGTTTCTCATGCTCAGCATTTTAAGGGCGCCGACTGTCTCATTTGGTCGAAGAGAAAAGAATAAAGATTACAGCTTCTGGAGATCTTCCGGATGAGGCCCCACCGTAGGTGATGCTACCAACTTTTTTTAGATAAAATACGTAAGTGAGTACATGTTGACTTCCTTTGAGCGAGCATAGGCCGAGGTGGCCGGATAGGGATCTCCACGGTTCTGGCAAACCAAGACCCAGTGCCTACCAAGCCTTAATGGGCCCTATCCTAACATGAAGGTTGGATGCAGAGATTTAACTACACGGTGACCACCAGGCATCAGCATTTTAAATTTTCCATATTTTTATTGATTTTCAATATTTTTGTTATTTTTGATGTTTTCTGTCTTTTCATCATTTTTTTGTTTTTTTTGTTTTTTTTTGACGTTTTGGCACTATGCTAAGGGTAGTACTTTTTAAGATAAAGCACATTCCAAGGGTGGGATAACTCGGTCCCCTCGGCGTTGATTAGCTTGTAGGCGTTGCACCTACCCTTGTGAGAGACACCCTCGGAGTGCCACCACAAATAGCCTGAGAGCCCGACGTGAGCACACAGCGGCAATACTAGGCAAGCAAGATCCCATCGCCAGCATGAGGGTATGACCAAGTCACTTTGTCGAGCTGAAGCGCCGTTCCCCGACTATGGTCGCGGGTTGAGTATGGAGATCAAGGATCACCCAGAGCCGCAGTTCGATGTACTACTTCCCTGGTGGACCCATACTCGACGGGGTCGAGTTTTTCCCACCCCGGGGGTATAATGAGGGCATCCTTTGCCCCTCCACATTTTCTCCGGACTCGGATTGTTCGTCGGCAAGCGCCATTATGTTAGTCATGTATTTTTGAGTCTAGTCATGTAATCTTCACATTTTCTTTGAGTCAATATCATGTAATTTTCCCTTTATTTGAGTCATGTACCTAGGTTGTTGAGTCATTTTCCTAAGTATTGAGTCATTATGTTGGTTTGATAGGTTATTGGGCCCATCTCATTGGGCTAGGCCCATGGATGCCCCCCCCCTTCCCTTCGGTTATTAGTCATTGTGTCTTTTGTTAGGGTCCTTTGTGAAAAAGTCATGTGCCTATAAATAGGCCACCCCACTCCTCATATGTAACAACTTTTGAAGAATCATTTGAATAGAAAGAATTCTCAAGTCTTACTCCACTCTACCAAATCTCTCTTCCCTCTCTCACCCATTATCTCTCTCTCTCTCTTTATCTCTCTCTCTCTCTCCCTCCACCCAATTTTCGGAATTTTCTCTCTCCTCCCCATTCGCCCCTCATTAAGACCTCTCCCCTTCCCCATACACCCATTTAACTCCCCCCCAACCCAAGGTGGCATCCTCCAATCCACACCCCACCTCCCAACCCCCAACTACCCAACACTACTTCCTAAGCACCCCTTCCTCTCCCCAAGGTTGAAGGGGCTCTTCCCTAAGCCCAAATTCAAATTTCTTTCTCCCTAGGGCAGTGCCCTTCCATCTCCCCACCTCCCAAACCACCCAAAGTCACAGCCCCCTTTCCCCATACTAGCCAAGTTCACCCTCCACCTCTTACTCTCTTGGCCATCCCCTTCCCCACCCCCTCATCTTCTTCTCATTCAGCCTCTGTTTCAGACAGCAGAGTTGCAGCAACTTGCAGAGGCCGCCACGACCGTCTCTCAAAGATTCAGGTGGCAAGGCCTACATTTCTGGAATCGCCATCGAGATAGCTTTCCAACGGTGGTGGTTTCGCCGGCTTCCGAGGTCGGAGCTGTCCGCAGGAGCTGATCTCCCACGACTGCGCAGAAGACCCCAGGCAGAGAACCAGAGCGAGATTGGAAGCCCGACCACGACGAACCTTTTGGGATTCAGATCAAGTGTTCTTCAGTAAAGTTCTTCCCTCTCAAGTCCTCTTTCATCCTAAAGAAGCAGAGCTGCATTTTGACGTTGGTATCTCAAGTTACAAATTTTCTACTCCAAGTGTGTCAGGTCAGTTTACAGGAGCCAGAACCGACACCCCTCTGCTCATCTGATCGTCCCGGTCTTCTCCGACATCTTCCGACGTCGCTGTCGGTGCCGACAGAAAGAAAACTCGGCTACGGTTCCAACGGTTCAGGTCTCGCCTCAATCAGAGCTTGTTAGAGATCGTGGCACCCTCTGCAACCAGCCACATTGATCTGCACCAGACAGAGGCAGAATCAATCAGTCCGGTCCCAGACTCTGCCACGGCCAGCTCGTGAAGGCTCTGAGTGCCATTTTTGGGGGGAAGAAACTACTTCAAGCTAGCTGCCACCTCCAAGAATAAGGGACTCAATCGGCCACCGGAACCCTCTGCTCCAATTTTCTTCGTCGGAGACGGCAGGCTGCCCCCTGTGGTCCTAGGTTAGACCAGTCCTCACTCCTCCGGTTACCCCTCTCTCCACCGACATCGGATCGCATCCCCATCAACTCCAGCCCAAAGCTACCCCGACCACGATCGCATCACCGCCAGTTTCATTCCAATCGGAGTCCGAGAGAGCCCACAGTGACTTCTGCAACCTGCTACATCAGTTTGGTACCCGCCAGAGACCTGACGCTGCTGTCCTGTTCCAGTCGCCGGCGCAGTCAGCCCTGAGTATCAAAGCTTCCCCAAAAATTCAAGTTTCATCCTGTGTCAGTTGGGAAATTTTTGGCGCTGGTCTCGTCAAGATCCGAGTTCTGTGGAACCCGTGGCAGCACCGTCTCAGACTGTCTGTCCAGTGAACCTGAAGCAGGGCAGAACCGGTGGAGCTCGCGAGGTCAAGTTTCATTGCGTAATCCCCACCCCGCTTGGCCGGATGAAGGCCCCTCCCTGCGTGGAGGTAGTTTTGGATGTAATTAACTTAATCCCCACCCCAAGATCATCCCTCCTGCGAGAGACGTAGTGTTGTACTCTTTACACTTTCAGGTTGAAGCGACACTGACGCGGCGTACGGGTGCATACCCTCGCCTCCCCGCTCGCCCCCGTCTCCGGCCGGAGTCGGCGTCTTCACGCCGGCTAGGTGAGCTCCTGAACATCCCTCATTGCTGTATTGGACTTGCTTAGCTTAGTATTACTATAGTTACTCCGTCGACGGTAAGAGAGTGTCCGATTTTACATTGCCACCAAATTGAGTGACCACCGCGGGCGAGTTGAGAGTGAATCCACTTAACCCACACCCTTGGTGTGTTGGCCGCCCATGATTTGGGCATCCTAGGCCCATTTTGGGTTCTCCCCAAGCTTGCCAACCCTTGGAGCCTCATGGTCCCACCTCGGACCCTCTCCAACATCGCCTAGTTGCCTTCGGGCCCTAGTGTGTGCCATACGGGTGAGCTCGCTAGTGTGAGTCCGCTGCTCAAACTTGAATGCTTGCAAAATAGGTCCAAGGTCGGTTTTACATCAGACGGACCCTGGTTTTAGGGTTAAACAGTGTTCGACCAGGGTTGAATCCAGACCCGGCATATCCTCGTAGCTCCATGTAAACGTGTCCTTATATTCCTTGAGAACTTCAATTAATGCATCTTCTTCAGAAGGTGGTAGATTATCACTTATGAGGATGATCCTAGGGTCTTCCTCAGTTCCCAAGTTGACTTCTTTGGTGGACTCTTCTACGGCGGTTGACGGCTCGTCAAATCTCCTTATTCCACTAGCATATGTGCCAGCCGCATCCTCATATTCTTCACCCTCATCTTCAGTAGGGTATTCTTCATCTGTGATCTCGTAGACTCCATACCCCTCATTAATTATGCAGTTTCCCTCACATTCTATTTCCGGTAGCAGGATGGGATTTTCTAGCAACTGAGGGACGGCAAGAAGGGCCTAACACCTGGCGGCTAAATTCAGAAGGAATCGACGAGGGATCTGCCTACCCTTGGATTTCTTCCTAGGTACTACCTTTGACTTATTATTCCTAGATTGACTGACATTATTTACAGAAGAAGAAAAAGATGAAGAGGATAGTGAAGAATGTACAGGGGAAGACCCCTCAGAGGAGGGGTAGAAAAGGTCGCTCATCGGACCTTGGACGGGTGGTCCGCAGGGCGGGGCGCACCCGTGGGAGATGTAGGAAGTTTCCTCAATGAAGATGTGTTGTTGAGGAGTTTGGAAATTTACATTTTTTTTTCGTCTTCATTTTTGATGACAAAACAGTGGAAAGAGATCCGGGGAGAGGAAAAAGTGGTTATGGCTAGAGGATTGGGAGGCTCGTAGAGCAGATCATGATTGAAGACCTGGCGCGGGTTGAGAAACCCGCGCAGGTATGTAAGTAGAGAGGGGGATCTGGGAAGATCATCAGACAACTGTCTGGCCCAGGAAGATGACAGCAACAAAGGTTGCGATGAGTGAATGGAGGAGATGACGGATAATGAGTCATCAGTGGTGATGGTGATGGCGGATGAAGATCCACTGGTGACAGGGTCCTTCTGGCGAGGACGAGGATAGTTTGGGACCTTGGCAACAGTAATGATATTTTCTGACATTCCGGAGATCAATGGCGGTCCTTCAAGCTGGGGAGACGAGAACATCCTTTCCAGTGCAATGGAAACGTCCCGTATATCAAACCATTTGTCCCATTTGTATTCCGGGTCTTTGATCTTGCCTCTTTTGGTGACCCTCGGACATTTTTCGGCTGAATACACAACATGTGACCCACCATGTGCTTCCTGTGGATGATCCCCCATCTGAATAACGGGCCCTTTGTTGAAGTGGTTTGATAGGGTCCATGTGAGGGGCTTCCAATCCGCCTTGAATGGTCCTTTGAAGCCTAGGCCAAACCTGCGGTTCGGCCTAATCTCCTTTGGTGGTTTCAACCTACCTTGTAGCT
The DNA here is from genome assembly GCA_022559845.1 of Amorphophallus konjac. Lineage (NCBI taxonomy): Eukaryota > Viridiplantae > Streptophyta > Magnoliopsida > Alismatales > Araceae > Amorphophallus > Amorphophallus konjac. The sequence goes on from CM040126.1 coordinate 116,483,060, forward strand.
GTGCACCCAGACCTTTGTCCTGTTGATAGCCGATGTTTCTCATAATCTCCCAACCTTTGGAGTGAAAAGGGAGATGTGGCGTTGTTGCCTTGATCGGCTTCTTTGGTGCTAGCGGAATGTGAGATGAATCGCACACGTCCAGCAATGACAATATGGGCCAATGAGACGGCCAAACAGAGGGCAGAGTGGTGTTGATAGCATCCACCGTGTGAAAGACAGGTGTGCTGACTACTTTAATAATTCTTCCATTGTAAGGAAACTTCAAGCACTGATGGTTGGTAGAAGGCACAGCATCTATGGCTTCAATGTAAGGGCAACCCAATATGGCCTTGAATGTGGGGTCCATGTCGAGGACATGGAATTCCGTGGGGACTGACATAGGACCTAGCTCTGCCCTTAGAATAATCATCCCTTGTGGCGTCCTTTTGCTATTGTCATAAGCCGTGACTGTGATTGAAGAAGGTCTTATCTGTTCCTGTTCGACCCCACACAACTGAAGGGTGTTCATGGAGATCACATTTATGGACGCACCCGTGTCTACAAGGCATGGGTTTATGGATACCCCATTAATTTTTATTGAAACACACAATGCATATTTCTGAGCTTCCTTGGGAGCGAGCTCGTAGTTGTGGAACATGATGGCCGGTTGTGTGTCCGTTGGGGTCAGGACGGCAGAAATCTTTTCTACAGGAAGGTCCTCATTCACCATGACCTTTTGAAGATACTCCATTAAGACTGCCTGATGGGATGTAGATCTCTGAAGCAGCTCCAGGATGGAGATATGAGCAGGCGCCTTGTCCAAGTGTTTCAACAAATCATACTGTGTTCCAGGGATAGATCTTTCCGGTTGTTCTCCATCGTCCCTCTCTGGCTGATACTGCTCGAGATTCTGACTATTCTGGGGGAAAACCCTGTGGAAAATCCTTCCACTCCGGAGCACCATTTCCTGTGGCTTTTGTACCTCCATAGGGGTAGCATTGGATTTTAATAGAGGTTTGAGGGGTAGTGGTGGAGGGATGGTTGATAAAGCAGGGGTGATGATGGGAGCAGGGATTCTGATGAGGGGTTGTTAGGTGGAGGCATGGTGGAGGTAGAGGGGATATCGCACGGGTTATGAAGGATAAGGGGTCTGGAAGGTGGAGGTGGAGGCAAAGTGGAAGTGGGTAAGGTTTGGAATGGGTAATGGTGTTGAGATGGATGGTGGATGATGAGTGGTTTTGAGGGCATTGGCGGTGGTATGGTGGAGACAGGCGGGGTTACGTACGGTGGACGGGTGATAAGGGGCTTAGAAGGCATAGGGGCAAATGCAGTAGAGGTGGATGGTAAAGTGGGGGAGTGAGAGAAAATGAGAGGGTGTGAGGGTGTAATGAAGGGTGTTGGCTGATAGGTCATTGGGGTGCGAATGAGAGGGTGTGATGGCAGTGGGAATGGTGAAGGCGGTATTAACGCGGGTTGATGAGAGAGAGGTGCTACCCGGGCAAGGCGAGGGGGTTGCATGATGATAGGGTTGGCGGTAGAAAGAATAGAGGTACTCTCTGGATGCCACACCTGCTCTCTCCCGACTTCCGGGAAGGAGGAGATGGGGTTGACCTGATGATTGGGATGTTGGTGCTCCGGTAATGGATTCTGGATTATGCCCATGTTGGGCTCTTGTGGTTGGGCCTGCTGAGGCTGCTGTTGTTGTTGTGGTTGTTGTTGTGGCTGCTGTTGTAACTGCTGCTGTTGTTGCTGGAACTGTGGCCTAGGAGGAGGTCTCCTAGCCTTGAGAGTGGCGACGTATCGCCTCATTTCATCCCAGTCAATCCCGCCTTCATCATTCGTATCGTGGATGTAATCTTTAAACTGAAAGCAGTTGTCCACTGTGTGTCCTGGCTGCCTGTGATAGATGCAGTATCTGGAGGTATCAATATTCGGGGGCCACACGGGCCTTTCCCTGGGTAGGATGAGTGTGTTTGAGGCCATGAGGGCGTTAAAAATTGTTGGTTTATTCCAACGTTTATTTCCAGCGTCTCCTTGTATTTGGTGTGTACCATGTGGGGTATGGGACCCACGTGGGACCATCGGTGCTTGGCAGCCCAACCCGCCGCATGGATTATGGGGTCCATGTGCGAAGCCCCTCATGCCCGCCCACAGCACGTCATAGACGTGGGGTTCTGCGCTGCCATAAGGAAATACGGTCTAACCTTCGCTACCAGCTCGAGCTTTTAGCGCAACGGTAGGGGCTTGATCCTGCAAACTGGTATCAGAGCGAGGTCGCGGGTTCAAATCCCAGGTGCCGCTGGGGGGGAGATTGTTGGTTTATTCCAACGTTTATTTCCAGCGTCTCCTTGTATTTGGTGTGTACCATGTGGGGTATGGGACCCACGTGGGACCATCGGTGCTTGGCAGCCCAACCCGCCGCATGGATTATGGGGTCCATGTGCGAAGCCCCTCATGCCTGCCCACAGCACGTCATAGACGTGGGGTTCTGCGCTGCCATAAGGAAATACGGTCTAACCTTCGCTACCAGCTCGAGCTTTTAGCGCAACGGTAGGGGCTTGATCCTGCAAACATGTTGTGCCCATGCATGTGGTTTTGGTTTTGATGATGGTTTTATTGATGGTTCTGATGATTGGTTGTTGATGTGAGTTAATCAAATGTTCAGTCATCTTGCTGCTCAGTTTAGATTAACATATTTGATGTTCAGTCTTGTTACATGTTAAACTGATGCATAAAGCATTCATTCATTGCTGTGGTTTTGATGATTGATATTGTATTTTGATGATAGCAATGATATAGTGTTTTCATGACATTGTGCCTTGATGGTTGCATCATGACTGTGACTAGTACAAATGATATATTGTTTATGTTAGACTTATGTTATGTGCATAGTCTAGACATTGGACTGTAGTGTGCATTTGGCGAACACATCGCAAGTCTAGACATTGCACTGTAGCATGCATTTCCTTAAAGTCTATACATCGGACTGGTTTGCATTGGCTAAGCATATACAACGTCAGTTCATGCCTTGTCTTAGACAAAGTCTATACAATGGCTTTGGGTCCCCAAGTCTATACAGCCTTTTGCTTCGCCAAAGTCTGTACATTGGTCTGCATAGGCTAAGTGTTTACATTGTCAAGTACAATCATGCACTGGTCATATAGTCTGTACAGCGTGAAGTCTATACTTTGGCACTGTAGCTTACTCGTGCAAGTCTATACCTTGGACTGTTCTTCATGTCTGTACATCAGATTGTACATCATCTTCGTGCTGTTTCTGTACTTGAGTTTTCGTGTTGTTTCCCCTCACTAACACGAAAAGATCTCGTGTTGTATAAGCATACAACACTTCGTGTTGATTTCCATGCGTGACAGGAAAGCTTGTATGAGGTTAGACTTCGTGTCGTTTCCCTTGTCTTCATCTTCGAGTTGTTTTAGTGTCTACGTCTCCGTGTTGTTTTTATGTTTCTGACTGAGTGTTGGTCTTTCGTTCTTGACTTAGTGTCTTTCTCGACTTGACCACACTTCGTGTCGATTCTTGGTTTTCCACACCACGTGTCATTGTCGCTTTAGTAACCTCACCTCGTGTCGGTTACTGTTGTCTCCATGTCTACGTGTTGTTTTCGTGTCATGTTTCCACACTTCGTGTCGTTCATGTTTTGTAACCACACTTCGTGTTGGTTACTGTCGTTCTTGTGACTTTGTGTCGTGTCTCCCAGACTTCGTGTCGTTTTCACTCCGTGTCGAAACCTGTGTTTCATCTTCGTGTTGTCTTCACCCCGTGTCATTTTCTCAGACTTCGTCTCCGTGTTGTTTTCATAACTTCATGTCGTGTTTGTTACACCTCGTGTCGTTTTCCGTTTGTGTCTTCGTGTCATTTTTGTTCTTCCTAGACCTTATGTCGTTCTTGTGTTGAAACCACACTTCGTGTTGGTTTCTGTTTTGTCTCCATGTATCTCGTGTCGTTCTTCTTTTTACCTCGTGTTGTTTTATAACTTCACTTCGTGTCATTCTCGCTTTAACCACACTTCGTGTTGCTTTACGTAGACCTTGTGTCTTACTTTGTTTGCAAACACTTCGTGTCGGTTTCTGCTGTCACCCCGTGTTGTTCTCGTGTTATCGTTTATGTCTGTGTGGTCTTACTTCGTGTCAGTTACTGTTGTTTCTGTGTCTTCGTGTCATTTTTGTTTCACTACGTGCAGAACATTGCAGCACCTCGTGTTGCTTTCTGTATACCACCTTATGACTTTCGTTTGTTGAAATCATACTTCATGATTGGTTTCTGTCTTATCTTCGTATGTACCTCGTGTCGTGTCCTTATTCTGTCTTCGTGTTGTCTCCATGTTGTTTCGTTCTAACCTCGTCCAGGTTTCTTCTAAAACGCTGTTCTTCTGATAAGTCTATACAGAGTTGTTCTTTAAACTGATGACTTATCCGATACCCTGTTTTACAGGTGCTTTGATCGTGAAGCTTAAGGAGGGCACGTGATCCGAGGCTGGAATAAAGCCTGCTGAGAGACTGCCACGTGGTCCGAATTCTTAGGGCTGGAAATGTGGAGGTCACACGTCGTGGCTGATGCTGCTGCTGCTGCTATATATATGAGCCTTCGTCCACAGTTGGAGCATGATCGAATTGGCAAGAAGAGAAGCCAATACAGAGAGCCACGATCCAGAGAAGAAGAAAAAGAAAAGAAGAAGAGAAAGAGAGTGAGGAAGAGAAAGAAAGAGAGAGTGGGTAAGAGATCGAGATAGCAGAGTGTGAAGGGAAGAAGAGGAAGAAGAATAGAAAAGAAGAGAGAGCTAGAGTGATAGAAGCTTCAACAGAAGATCTGTTCCTGCTGAACCGTGGATCAAATCCAGGCCAGCCAGCTCCTGCGAGAGCCACATTTATTTTTATCTTTTCAGCCTTCTGTTGCTAGTTTCATTTTTTGTTTTTATCCATTTACTGTATTTCCGATCCTCTGTAGAGAGGTCGGGGTTCCTCCTGTGGGTTCAGGAGAAGGGAGACTTTGTGTCTTCAGTTTGCAAGTAGCTGGGTGCTACTTGTGGTTGGTACCCTCCCGTGTGGAGGAAGAGAGACTTGCGTCTCTGGTTGCCTTTGACAGGGTGTCATCGGTTGTTTCCCTCCGGGTTGGAGGAAGGGAGATTTATCTCCGGTTGTGCTTCCCTCTGGGGTTCAGAGGAAGAGAGACTTGGGTCTCTAGGTTTCCCTCCGGGTTGGAGGAAGGGAGACTTGTCTCCGGTTCTGGGCTTGTGGATTCAAGTCCAGGGGTTCCCTCCAGGTCTGGAGGAAGAGAGACCGTGTGTCTCTGGTTTGCTAGTAACTGGTGTCACTAGTGGTTCCCTCCTGTTGGGAGGAAGAGGGGAGGTTGTTCCCCTGGTCAAGCTGTGTGGCAGCACCTGTTGCAGACTGAGTCTGCTGTTTCTAGCGTGAGCTAGTGGAAGCCACACTCGGTTTGAGTGTGGGGTGGATGTAGGTCTGGAGGACCGAACCACCTAAAAACCCCTTGTGCATTGTGGTTTGTTTTGTTCATTTGTGCTTCCGCTAGATGAATGCATAGGGGCGCTCTAAGCGTTTGGCTTTTGGCTGAGCAGAAGTGTTGATTAGTTTTCTTAAAATATTTTAATCTGTCAAGAGAGCGAAATTCCAGTTGAGCTTCAGATTGTCGAATCTGTCTTGTTATTATTCTAGTTTTAATTGGGAGAAGGTTTTTAAAAGTCATATTCATTCACCCCCCCTCTGAATCCTTGCACCAAACCCAACAATTGGTATCAGAGCGGTTCTCTGATCGTTCAGATCCAACGATCTGCAGAGGATCCTGGTGTCCCTTGTGCTTATCTGTTTCTACCCCTTGCTTCATTAATCTGTTTACGGATTTACTCAATGGGTTCTCCACCGGTTTTCAATGGCTCTGATTTTAACTCATGGATTAGCAGTCTTCACAATTATGTGAAAATGATTAATCCGGATCTGTGGAAGTTAATTTCACAAGGTCCCCACAGATTGCCAAAGGAAAAGTCCAAATGGACTAAAAGTCACAAGTCAAAATATGAAGAAAATCAGAAGGCCTTTAACCTGATGAGAGCTGCTATTGACAGAGCCTTATGGTCTTGTATTCATGATTGCAGGTCTGCCAAGGACATTTTGGATGAGCTGAAGCTTGCTCAGAAGGGAAATGTCGACAACGGTCTGATGGCTGACGAGAGCAACCATGGTAGTGATCAAGATGAATCCGAAGAACGTGATGATGAGGAGGTAAACCCTTTCGAGAATTTTTCATTAGACGATTGGGAAGATGCCTATGCGAATCTGTTATGATCCCGTAAGAAACTAGGGAAGAAATATAAAAGTCTGAAAAAGAAGTTGGAAAATCTAGGAGGTGAAAAACTTGAAACTCTGAAAACTGAAAATGAAATCTTAAGAAGACAACTACAAGACTTTGACTCTATTACTACAGATCTAGATCATTTGAAATCTGAAAAACAAACTTTTATGAAACAAATTGGTCTACACAAAGAGGAGAGTCAAAAGCTTGTTTGTGAAATTGTTGAACTAAAGGAAAGGCTTAGCTTCGTTGATCAGACTCATAACAATGACGCTGTTCAAAATGAAAGATTGGTGAGAAATTTAGAGTGTATCAATTCTGAATTGGAAGAATTGAAATCTGAGAATGAAAAACTCAAAAACCAATCCAAAGAATTTGAACATAGATCAATGTACCTTGAAAAGGAAAATGGTTTGATCTCTGAGAAATTGGAGGCTGAAAGAACAATGAATTCAGATATTCAGAAAAATCTTGACAAATTTCAATCTGAAAAACAACAAGAAATGTTTTATGAATGTCAGTCTTCAATAGATGAATGGGTGCTTGATGCTGATCTCCTAGAGCAGAACAGTAAACTGAAAGAGGAAATCAATAAGTTGAAACATCTAAACACCCAGCTGACAAATAGGCTAATGACGGTTGAAAAAGGCAAGTGTGTGAGTGTGGATAATTCTGATAGGTTGATGAATGCTGAACAAGAAATTGAGAGTCTAAAAACCATCAACTTAATGTTAAATAGAAATGTCAGTTGCAGTGAACAGAAAATAGCTGGATATGAGCTTACTATCACATCCCTTCAACAAGAAGTTGATGATCTTTACAAGTCCTTATCTAAAACTGACAAGGAAATAGAATTAAAACAGGAAGTTGAAAAACTCAAGAGTCTGAATGATGCCTTGCATCAACAAGTCATTTCCTGTGAAACAGATCTGTCCAAATATGAGGCTAAAATTGCTGATTTGAATTCTGAGATTAAAGATTTGAAAAATTCTCTATCAAAATTTGTCAAAGGAAAGGACAATCTGAATAAGCTTCTTGGAAAGAGTGATAACTTTGAGAGAAAAGGACTGGGCTATAGTCCGACAAATAAAAGGAGTAATGGGAATGAAACATCTACGGTTTTTGTCAAAGCCACCAATCAGAACACAACCTCTGCTCCTTCTGTCTTTCAATTCACTGCACAAAAATCAACTGTGAAACCCAAAACTGTGGAACAAACTCCAAAACAGAAAAAGGGTGAAAACTCACAGAAAAAGGAAAAAGGCACTCCTGTTGCTATAAAAAGGGCTACACACAATTCACATGATCTCACATACACTCATATTACAAAGGGGTCATGTTATTATTGTGGGAAAGGAGGTCACATAATGGAGGACTGTGGATTGATGTTAAAGGATGAGCATGCTAGTGGAACTTTACATTCTAGAAATTCTTTTGATAGAAACCATGTTGCTAGGAAGCCTGATGCCTCATGTTATTATTGTGAGAAGCATGGTCATCTCATGAATGAATGTTTTATCATGAAAGAAGACAATAAACTACATGCCAAGTCTTCCATGCACTTGTATGATCCATATGGATCTAAACACAATTCTAGTCAGCACATCGTGTGCTTCAACTGTAATAAGCCTGGGCACAAGGCTGCTGAGTGCTGGTTTAGATCTACTTGGGGTAAAAATGATTTTCATAGAAGAAATTCTTTTGCATGCTCCCACTGTGGGAAAAATGGGCATACAGTCAAGGACTGTTGGTATGTTCAAAAGAACTATGTTAAACCCCATTTTGTCAAATTCCCTGCAAAAACTTTTGTGAAAATTTCATGCTATAACTGTGGGAAGCCAGGCCATAAATCTGCTGAATGTTGGATGGTTAAGAACAAGCATCAAACTGCTCATGCATATAACAGAAAATCTTATGAACATGTTTATAAACATCACTCTGCTGTTAATATGCATCATAAGAATCAAACACCAGCCATTTCATGTAGATACTGTGGAAAATTTGGACATTCTATGGATGACTGTTCACTGATGAAATTTGATGATAATGTTGCTATGAATTTGCTTAGAACACCTGTTAGGGCTAACGCAGGACCCAAAGCTACTTGGGTCCCTGCAGGATCAAGATGATCAAATATCTTGCAGGTGTGCCTTGGAGGGAGAAATAAAAGGGGGTTAACCAAGGCGCTCAAGAATGAAAATCCCATGTTTGAACTTTTCAGGTCAGTTCTGAAATGTGTTTTAAATTCCATTATCTGAAACTGTGAGCATGAAAAATGTGTGCTTCATGTTGATTTGCTTGATTGATTGTTGATGATTTCTCCATGTCTAGCTGATCAGTCTGTATTCCAGACTCAGCTATTGAATTCATTTTTGCATATATCTGATGCTCTTCTCTTACTATATGTTGAACTGAAATTGAATGCTTCGCTAAGCATATTCAGTTGACGCACTACATATGCTTCGTGTCAATGCATTGCATGCTTGTATTTGAATGCATACTTGGACTAAGTGTGAATGGTTCATTTAGTGTACACTGTCATTGCATGTGTTAATTATGCCGTTCAATGCATGAAGGACTGATTTATGTTGCATTGTCCTTGTTAACCCTGGTATATCAAATGGTATGTTCCTAAAAGGCAGGGAAATCTGCCCGGAGGTTCCTACCATGTGTGAGATGGTCTTTGAGACCAGGTCCTCCGCCTAGTACCATGGGTCTAGTCTGCATGTAGAACAGTCTAATGCATAGCATATCTCTTGCATCATGATGTCAGGGGGAGCTGAGAGTTCTATTCAATTCATTGAATCCTTTTCACTTCCCAGTGTTCTCATTCAAATGATTCATATTCCTTGACATCGGTTGCTCATTGAACCATATTGCCACTTGCTATCTTTTCTTCATCAGTTTCACTAAACAACAGCTTTGCATCTGGTTCAGTATATTGAATGGTGATTATTGCAATTGTTCACCTATAAGAATCACTCTTACAAATTGAAAAGAACTAAAGGTTTAACCTTTATAAATTGGAGAGTTAAGTGTCTGCACTTCAGAAATTGTGATAAAAGAAAATTTTTATAGCTCTTAATCTTTGTCTCATGGCTAAAATAGAAAAAGTTTTTTTTTAATGCCTAAATGTGTTAATCTGGAAATGTTTAGAACAGGTGAACAAGAGTGTGTAATGTTTTTCAATCAATCACTCTAAAAGAATTAAGGGCAGCAGTAAACAAGATCATTAATGTTAAGAACTGAACATAGTGACAGAAGCAATGGCTGATTGCACTGAGAAACTGTGAATTCCTCCAAAGAAGTAGGAAAATTCACATGTCATGAAGTGCTTTAGACTATCTCTATTCGTAGGGTCAAATCTATAGGGGAAGTCCTCACCAAATAACTGAGGGTACTGGCCTCTAATCAAGGTGTACCCTTAATGTCAAAAGTGAAGACTATTCCTCGTGGGTTTTGATCTGAAGTAGATCATGTAGTTTATGCCTAGTAATTGGGGGTACCTGCCTCTTATCAAGGTGTACACCTAATGTCAACAGCATAAATGCCATAGGTCTATTCACTTAGTTCAGTTTCAGAAATTGAAAAATGAAAATCAAACTGCTGTAACCCCTCGAAAAATCAAAAGTCAATGAGTGAAAATTATTTTTTTTTCAATACATATTCAAGTTGCCTCTCTCGAATTTCCTTGTTCAAACACAAAAGGGTATTATTTCAGACTTATCTATTAATACCATGTGCTCTAGATTCATTGCTATAAATGGAATCTAAAACTCTTTTTCAGGGGTCAGGTGTTTTACTCTAGATTTATCACTGTTAAACCTGAATTTTTAAAAAATTGTATGTTGATGATTCTTATACTTTAACAGTTGTTTATAATCACGCTTCCTTTCTGAACCTATGATTCAACTGTTATCAAGTGATCCTCCTACCTTTTCTACCTGTGTTATCCGTTCATACTCCTTCTCAAAGGGGGAGCTTTTATTTAGGGGGAGAAATTGACTGAACTTTTATACATGCTATAATTTCTCAAATTACTTTTCTTTTTGATGAAGTCAAAGGGGGAGAATAATTTGAGTCTTCAGATTACCTCAGAATGCCTCACATCATCAGAATGACTCAATGTATTGAAAGTGTTGCCATCATCAAAAAGGGGGAGATTGTTGTGCCCATGCATGTGGTTTTGGTTTTGATGATGGTTTTATTGATGGTTCTGATGATTGGTTGTTGATGTGAGTTAATCAAATGTTCAGTCATCTTGCTGCTCAGTTTAGATTAACATATTTGATGTTCAGTCTTGTTACATGTTAAACTGATGCATAAAGCATTCATTCATTGCTGTGGTTTTGATGATTGATATTGTATTTTGATGATAGCAATGATATAGTGTTTTCATGACATTGTGCCTTGATGGTTGCATCATGACTGTGACTAGTACAAATGATATATTGTTTATGTTAGACTTATGTTATGTGCATAGTCTAGACATTGGACTGTAGTGTGCATTTGGCGAACACATCGCAAGTCTAGACATTGCACTGTAGCATGCATTTCCTTAAAGTCTATACATCGGACTGGTTTGCATTGGCTAAGCATATACAATGTCAGTTCATGCCTTGTCTTAGACAAAGTCTATACAATGGCTTTGGGTCCCCAAGTCTATACAGCCTTTTGCTTCGCCAAAGTCTGTACATTGGTCTGCATAGGCTAAGTGTTTACATTGTCAAGTACAATCATGCACTGGTCATATAGTCTGTACAGCGTGAAGTCTATACTTTGGCACTGTAGCTTACTCGTGCAAGTCTATACCTTGGACTGTTCTTCATGTCTGTACATCATCTTCGTGCTGTTTCTATACTTGAGTTTTCGTGTTGTTTCCCCTCACTAACACGAAAAGATCTCGTGTTGTATAAGCATACAACACTTCGTGTTGATTTCCATGCGTGACAGGAAAGCTTGTATGAGGTTAGACTTCGTGTCGTTTCCCTTGTCTTCATCTTCGAGTTGTTTTAGTGTCTACGTCTCCGTGTTGTTTTTATGTTTCTGACTGAGTGTTGGTCTTTCGTTCTTGACTTAGTGTCTTTCTCGACTTGACCACACTTCGTGTCGATTCTTGGTTTTCCACACCACGTGTCATTGTCGCTTTAGTAACCTCACCTCGTGTCGGTTACTGTTGTCTCCATGTCTACGTGTTGTTTTCGTGTCATGTTTCCACACTTCGTGTCGTTCATGTTTTGTAACCACACTTCGTGTTGGTTACTGTCGTTCTTGTGACTTTGTGTCGTGTCTCCCAGACTTCGTGTCGTTTTCACTCCGTGTCGAAACCTGTGTTTCGTCTTCGTGTTGTCTTCACCCCGTGTCATTTTCTCAGACTTCGTCTCCGTGTTGTTTTCATAACTTCATGTCGTGTTTGTTACACCTCGTGTCGTTTTCCGTTTGTGTCTTCGTGTCGTTTTTGTTCTTCCTAGACCTTATGTCGTTCTTGTGTTGAAACCACACTTCATGTTGGTTTCTGTTTTGTCTCCATGTATCTCGTGTCGTTCTTCTTTTTACCTCGTGTTGTTTTATAACTTCACTTCGTGTCATTCTCGCTTTAACCACACTTCGTGTTGCTTTACGTAGACCTTGTGTCTTACTTTGTTTGCAAACACTTCATGTCGGTTTCTGCTGTCACCCCGTGTTGTTCTCGTGTTATCGTTTATGTCTGTGTGGTCTTACTTCGTGTCAGTTACTGTTGTTTCTGTGTCTTCGTGTCATTTTTGTTTCACTACATGCAGAACATTGCAGCACCTCGTGTTGCTTTCTGTATACCACCTTATGACTTTCGTTTGTTGAAATCATACTTCATGATTGGTTTCTGTCTTATCTTCGTATGTACCTCGTGTCGTGTCCTTATTCTGTCTTCGTGTTGTCTCCGTGTTGTTTCGTTCTAACCTCGTCCAGGTTTCTTCTAAAACGCTGTTCTTCTGATAAGTCTATACAGAGTTGTTCTTTAAACTGATGACTTATCCGATACCCTGTTTTACAGGTGCTTTGATCGTGAAGCTTAAGGAGGGCACGTGATCCGAGGCTGGAATAAAGCCTGCTGAGAGACTGCCACGTGGTCCGAATTCTTAGGGCTGGAAATGTGGAGGTCACACGTCGTGGCTGATGCTGCTGCTGCTGCTATATATATGAGCCTTCGTCCACAGTTGGAGCATGATCGAATTGGCAAGAAGAGAAGCCAATACAGAGAGCCACGATCCAGAGAAGAAGAAAAAGAAAAGAAGAAGAGAAAGAGAGTGAGGAAGAGAAAGAAAGAGAGAGTGGGTAAGAGATCGAGATAGCAGAGTGTGAAGGGAAGAAGAGGAAGAAGAATAGAAAAGAAGAGAGAGCTAGAGTGATAGAAGCTTCAACAGAAGATCTGTTCCTGCTGAACCGTGGATCAAATCCAGGCCAGCCAGCTCCTGCGAGAGCCACATTTGTTTTTATCTTTTCAGCCTTCTATTGCTGGTTTCATTTTTTGTTTTTATCCATTTACTGTATTTCCGATCCTCTGTAGAGAGGTCGGGGTTCCTCCTGTGGGTTCAGGAGAAGGGAGACTTTGTGTCTTCAGTTTGCAAGTAGCTGGGTGCTACTTGTGGTTGGTACCCTCCCGTGTGGAGGAAGAGAGACTTGCGTCTCTGGTTGCCTTTGACAGGGTGTCATCGGTTGTTTCCCTCCGGGTTGGAGGAAGGGAGATTTATCTCCGGTTGTGCTTCCCTCTGGGGTTCAGAGGAAGAGAGACTTGAGTCTCTAGGTTTCCCTCCGGGTTGGAGGAAGGGAGACTTGTCTCCGGTTCTGGGCTTGTGGATTCAAGTCCAGGGGTTCCCTCCAAGTCTGGAGGAAGAGAGACCGTGTGTCTCTGGTTTGCTAGTAACTGGTGTCACTAGTGGTTCCCTCCTGTTGGGAGGAAGAGGGGAGGTTGTTCCCCTGGTCAAGCTGTGTGGCAGCACCTGTTGCAGACTGAGTCTGCTGTTTCTAGCGTGAGCTAGTGGAAGCCACACTCGGTTTGAGTGTGGGGTGGATGTAGGTCTGGAGGACAGAACCACCTAAAAACCCCTTGTGCATTGTGGTTTGTTTTGTTCATTTGTGCTTCCGCTAGATGAATGCATAGGGGCGCTCTAAGCGTTTGGCTTTTGGCTGAGCAGAAGTGTTGATTAGTTTTCTTAAAATATTTTAATCTGTCAAGAGAGCGAAATTCCAGTTGAGCTTCAGATTGTCGAATCTGTCTTGTTATTATTCTAGTTTTAATTGGGAGAAGGTTTTTAAAAGTCATATTCATTCACCCCCCCTCTGAATCCTTGCACCAAACCCAACAAAAATATCTGCCAGAGTTTCTGGCAATGGTGGGTAATAGGCTCTCTTGGGACCAATCGGCCTCCTTTGTTGCTGTGGGAGACCGTAATTTCCTGGGGGTGGAACTTGGTTGTACTGAAGTGGTGGTTGTTGTTGCTGGGGTCGAGGTTGTTGCTGGGGTTGAAGTAGTTGAGGCATGTTGTTCTGAGGTGGATCGTTTTGGGGTGGAGGACGAGAGGGGAAGGGACCTGGTTGGAGGGGAAGTCGGGGCATTTGTGGAAGCCTTGGGTTGGCTACATAGTTGGCGTTGTTGACCGCACTTACTTGCTCATTTGTTACGACCCCTTCTGTTGCTCTGCCTGGGACACCAGCGCCTGTCTTTCTGACCACCTTGGGCTTCGGCGGCTCAAACATGTTCATAATGGGGGAGTCTTTTAACTGGGTTTGGATGTACCGGGCTCTTTCATAGAGCTCTTCCATGGTGGTGAGCTTATTCACGGCCAAGACATGCCTGAACTGTGGGGTCGCATTGGATACGATCATCTTTACTTGTTCAGGTTCCGAGAGGGTATCTTTTATTCTTTCTGCCAGAGACCTCCATCTATCAGCATAGCGGACAAAATCCTCGTCGGACTTCATCTTTTCGGCCACTAGGTCGGTAATGGAGAGAGAGGGACCGACCCTATCCCGATACTTTTGCAAGAACCTTCTCTGGACTGTTTCAAAATTCTCGGCCTCGCGGGGCTCAAAAGAATAGAACCACTCTAGCGTAGGACCGTCCAATGACCTCCGAAAGAGGTATGCCAGGGATCTCTGGTCGTTTTGCCAATAGGATGACTCATACATGAAATCCTTGAGGTGAATAAAGGGGTTTCCAGTGCCATTGTACCTGCGGTACGTGGGCATTTCGGAGGGAGGAAGATGGATGACCAGAAGGATTGGCAAAGCAACCTCCGGGGTAGATTTCACGTCCACCATTTTCTTCAAATTCTGAAACTGTTCGTCCATCCTATTGAACCTATTGAGGAGAGATTGGGCGAGATCCTCGGGTGGTGAAGGTGGCACTTGCCACTGGGGAGGAAAATGTCTCCCGGAGACTTAAGGGGGGAACCCTGAATGAGAGGGAGCTGTCGGGCCGCCGATAGTTGGCCCCGGCTGAAGCGGTATGTGGGGAACAACATGGGTTTGAGATTGCGAAGGGAACTGGAACGAGGGTGGTTGTTGGCTCGCTTGCCCTTGAAGCGAGGGAGATTGGATGGCTTGTGCCAGCGAAGGAGATGGAATGGCTCGCACCAATTCTTGGAGAGGTGCGATGGCCGGAGTTGATTCCTGGGGAGCGGGGGAAACAGATTTTCCCTTCAGAATGGCCTGGAAGGCCTAGAGCTGCTCAGTGGTAAGCTCCGTGTTGGCGAGGACACCTAGCAAAGAGGAGATGTCCTGTGGCGGGGATGTGTCCCCTGTGGTAACCTGTACCTCACGTGAGGGCTCATAGGAAGGACCCGCGTCCATAGCATGGACTCGTGGCTCGACTGACTCACCACGACCAGGGTGGTTCTCCTCAAAAGACTCGTGAGCCATGCTCACAGTTTTCCCGGAACGCAAAAACATATACTAGCAAGCAAATAGCAGAGATTATCAAACAAGTGGATGCCTTTACGCCCCTTTTTTGTGTTTTGATTTTGATGATTTTTTTTGTGTTTTTAACCAGATCCGAAGTTCACACAAAAAAGGGAGCCTAGTTCATTTTTGTTTTCACCACCGTGTCAGCTAGGGGCTCTCGTCTCACCACGAATGGGTTGACTAACTCTGGGGAACTTCAATGGTACAACCGGCCCAGTGAACGAAGAGGAGATTCTTCGATGTCGGGGACTTACGGAGGTCCCAGTGGAGGAGATTCTAGTCCGTCGAGAGGAATTCCCGAACGGAGAGTCATTCCTTCATCGAGAGAGGGTGATTCTTAGAAAAGAGTAAAAAAAAGAAAGAAAAGGGGGTAAATGCATGAAATGCGGTGCTGGATAAAAGATATGTAACACACAGATGGAGCAGAGATAAGCACACAAATATAACAGATGTATAGCAGTGATATAACAAGAATATAACAACAATAAACAGATAGAGGAAGATATAGTCGTTCTACTTTCTAAGACAACACAGACTTAAAAATGACAAAAGAGGGGACTAAGGGGCGTGCACGTGGTGCACGAAGGGGATGACACAGCGCACGCGGGCGCAATAAGAAGGGGGACACACGAGGGTGCCAAGTGGAGGGAGCACACGTGGGTGCCGAGTGGAGGGGCACACGTGGGTGTCGAGATAACGCAGACCTTGAAGTAATCACAAAGGACCGGGGGAGTGTACGTGGTGCACGAGGGAAATGATGTAGCGCACGTGGGCACAATAGGAAGGGGCACACGCGGGTGCCGAAAGAAGGGAGGCACACGTGGGTGCCGAGAGTTCAAGGGTAACCCAAAAAAATAAAAAGAATGTCCCACCGTGATCGCCAATCTGTGGAAGCCAAGGAATCCACTCAAGGAGAAGAAAACGAACTAAACTACAGACTATCAAGCGACTAAAAATTAAGAAGGATTATGAAACGTGCCAATATGAGAAAAGAGCGTACGTAGGATGCTAAAGGGATGTGATCGCCAGAGGGGTTACCTCAAAGAAACGAAATGATCGCGTGTACCTTGTATTGAGTGCGAAGATTGTGAATCCTCGAGAGCGGGAAATGGCAGGTTGCTTCTTCCTCCCCCTTCGGCCGGCCGACGGAGAGGGCTTTCCTCGGGTACCCTTGCAAAACAACGACAAACAAGTAACGGGTGGATCAGAAAGACGAAGGTGCAGTATTCAAATTCTAACGATGCAAGTAACTGATGGCAAGACACACACCTGGTTGGTGTTGTCTTTTAAACCCCTCTCGGACACGAGTAGGAGGAAAATACTTATGATGAATGGCAATTATTCCGACGTAGAAACGGGAAGAGACTCCCTCATAAAAGGGGGGGGGGGTAGAAGATATGATATGATGAATGCAAGATAACTAGGAAAGAAGAGGAGAGAATGGATTATTGGATGGTTGATGGCGAGATCCGATGGAACTTCGGTAGCGTAGGGACGACGAGGTAGCGCGGCGGGCGAAGGCGGCCTCTCTCCTGCGAGCATGGGCACCTGAAGATCCGGCCGGACTTCCCCTACAAAACACCCACGGGTTAGGAATAGAATCCGGCAGCCTCTCGGCGCTCTTTTTTTCGACCTCGTGAACTGAGGGGGGTAGGCCTCTAATTATAAAGGTCGGGAGGATGGGGGCGTCCAGAGGCCTGGACGCCTCCATAACTTGGATTTTCTTCAAATGACAAACTGAGCGACGGTCAGTCGATGGTCGGGGGTCGCCCGTGAGCTGTTTGATGGAGGCGTCTAGGGGCCTGGACGCCTCCATAACTTGGATTTTCTTAAACAACAGGCTGAGCAACGGTCATTCGATGGCCGGTGGTCACCCGTGAGCTGGTTGATGGAGGCGTCCAGGGGCCTGGACGCCTCCATAACTTGGATTTTATTCAAACGACAGGCTGAGCAACGGTCAGTCGATGGCCCAGGGTCGCTCGTGAGCTGGTTGATGGAGGCGTCCAGGGGCATGGACGCTTCCATAACTTGGATTTTATTCAAACGACAGGCTGAGCAACGGTCAGTAGATGGCCCAGGGTCGCCCGTGAGCTGGTTGATGGAGGCGTCCAGGGGCCTGGACGCTTCCATAACTTGGATTTTATTCAAACGACAGGCTGAGCAACGGTCAGTCGATGGCCCGGGGTCGCCCGTGAGCTAGTTGATGGAGGCGTCCAGGGGCCTGGACGCTTCCATAACTTGGATTTTATTCAAACGACAGGCTGAGCAACGGTCAGTCGATGGCCCGGGGTCGCCCGTGAGCTATTTGATGGAGGCGTCCAGGGGCCTGGACGCTTCCATAACTTGGATTTTATTCAAACGACAGGCTGAGCAACGGTCAGTCAATGGCCCGGGGTCGCCCGTGAGCTGGTTGATGGAGGCGTCTAGGGGCCTGGACGCCTCCATGAAATTATATATATTTTTTGTTCAATCTTATATATATATATTTTGTCATTATTTTGTATTGATGGAGGTGTCCAGGAGCCTGGACGCCTCCATGATGACCCCCGGATTCCCCCGAAAAGGGCGTCGGTAGTCGTCCGTTAGGCATTTTCCTGGTCCCGACAACTTCTGATGCATGCGATTGATGTTGATGCTGTTCGAATGCCGCATGATGTCCACAACGAGGCAGTTTCCGGATGCCGAAGGAGCGTTACGCTACTCGCCCAGAAGACGAGAGAAGACTCAAAGATAGGAAACACGCAAGTGATTCAAAATGCGAAAGCCGCTGCGGGGCGTCGCGTGGTAATATGAGATTTTCTCAGGGGACGTCAGGAATAGCGTGTCTACACCTCTCACTCTCACGCTTAATCTCTCTTCCTCTTCACCTCACAGGCGAAGGGGAAATGGAGCTTCAGCCGAGCGAACCAGCCTCTCGAACGAACCAGTCCTTCTAGAAAAAAAACCAGTCTCCTCCTCCGGTGGAGTGTGCCTCCCTTTTATATGAGAGTCAGGATGGGAACGGTCCTCCCTTTTCTTCCTTTTTCACCTTCTCCTGCTCGAAGACCATGAGTGGCCCACGGATAGGGGAGGCAGTAGAGTAGGGAAGTTGCCTCCACGGGATTGGCCGACGGTGATCTACGGAGAAGCGACGTTCGGTGCAGAGCTCGAAGCCTTCCATTCCTGGGAGCTGCAGGGCTCAGGTGGTTGCACGTCGGTCAGGAGCAGGCTGCTCACCCATTTCAGGTAAGTTCTCTTTGTTCGCACCCCAAAATAGGGGATCGGACTGAAGATGGGACGGCAGTTTGGTTAAAACGGCGTGGGGGGTGAGCGCGCCGGTTTAGGACCAAAAGAGGAGCGCGCCGGTTTAACAAGGGAAGGAGGGGCGCGCCAGTTTAAGGCAACAGTAAGGGCAAATGGGAAAAAGGGGCGCGCCTATTTTGGGGGCGCCGGATTAAGATGTTGAAGGGGCGCGCCGGTTTAGAGCGCGCCGATTTAAGGCCCTTTCACGCCGTTTTAAGCCTCAAATGGATTCTTTTCGAAGTCGCAGCCATTTATTCGAGTGTTGGTGCTCCTGGAATGTTCTAGTTGCAATGCATGGCCTCTATAATATTCCATTTGCAGCCTTTGGGGCTTGGTCCCAGACTTTGCATAACTTTCGGTGTATGCCGAGACGGTGCCGGAGTTCCTGATTTTCTTTGATTCTACTCTCGGCATGGCCAGTTGGAGAATTGTGGTGGTATCTTCTGCTCGAAGGGGCTCCCTTGATGGGTAGCGGGCCACCAGGCGAGTTCTCGTCCTGACCAGGCGAGGTATAGGTTTGTTCGGCCTTCCCGTCTTCGACTCGCACGTAGACGCGAATGCCGTATGATCATCACCGTCATTTTTTGACGTCCACAAGCTCTCAAAGTGTCTGAGAGTAATGAGGAGAGCAGTGAGGACTCCGAGAGTTTCTCGAATGTAGAGAATTCATATGATCAGGCCTTTCTTACCAGAAAATTCAAGAAGTTTTTAAGAAAAAGAGGTTAGAGCCTGAGGAAAAGTAGGCCACAGCAGGACGGCAATAGCTCAAACCTTAAATCTGATAGAAATAAGAAATTTGATAAGATCATTTGTTTTCAATGCAAAAAACCAGGTCATATGAGCGGAGATTGCCCCGAACTTGTAAAGAAGAATGTCAAAGCTAAAGGGAAGAAGCCACAAGCCATGCTGTGTGTAGTGCCCGAGAATTTTATCATAATTAATAAGTAATATATGATATTTTGGTTAATGCGTGTATTGCTTGTGTTTGACTAATATTTTGTTGAATTAAACTTAATAATAAAGGAGTAGACAATTTGTCCTTATTATAAATCAATTTTTGAGTAATTAAAATTTTGTAACTTAAATTTCTTGGATGTATATATATATTAAGTTAGTTGTTGTTGGTAGACAGTGTTAAATGGGTTTTACCCTTTTTCCTTAGAAAAAAAGTTCATGTATATACATATGTATAATAGGAGAACGGGTGAGAGATTGTGGGTTTTAAATGAAACTCACGTAAATGAATATAGGTATAATAGGAGAAACAGATGCGAGATAGTGGATTTTAAATGAAGCTCACATAAAAGTATATAGGTACAACCGGAGAAACGGGTGAGAAATAGTGGGTTTTAAATGCCCCACTGTTTATTTTGATGAGGTTACTATTCATTTTGGGGGCGATTTTCATTTCATGGGTTTTTTATTTATTTTATATTTTTCTATGATAGAGTAAATCGAGGTGATTAATGGGTAATAATTAGATTTTTTTAATTCTTTTTATATTGTGAGATATCAATTTTTAAAATGGCTAATGAATAGTGATAATCATTTATGTGTTACTGTGTATGAAATTTATTTTACTGACAGCAGGATCCTTGCGTGCAAATGACTATTTCAGAGTTTCCCCTTGCCATTAGATTTAGATTAATTGGAATTAAGGGTTGAGAATTAAAATCCTTGATATCAACCGTATGACCCTTTAAAGGATCGGATTGGAAGGGGAGTTGGCACTCCTTTATCTTCACTTTCTCTGCATGTCACGCCCCGAGCCTTTATTACAGCGGAAGACTAGCTCGAGAAACGTGAACAGCCGACATGGTAAGTCTCTTGCAAACAAGAACAATCAGAGCGCAAGACAACCACACATAACAAAATGTAATTGCACAATAATTTACTCAAACTTCAACTTTATTTCATTAATAATCAAATCAAAATATTCTAATACAATAACTTTTCAACCTTCTTCAATCCATCAGACTCAAAAAAAGGGAAAATTACAAAGACTCGATCTAAACAAGATTGACTTTCCTAAGTCTTCACTCTCATTTTTGATACCACTTTCATTCGCTCTCGGACCCGCTACCTGTATAACTCGACTCCGAACTCGAATCACTTCCATCTCCTGAAAAGATTGAAAATAGGTAATGAGCACACTTGCCCAGTAGGTATCTTCGCATCAATATGAAGGTACTATTAAAGTGATTAGCATTTTAGCTCTAAAGAAAATAAATTAAAATTATGCGAATACGATAAATCACATGTAAATAACCAAAGTAACAAAGATGATCATGTAAGATAGAATGAGCAAGTATGAATTAGCAAGAATGTAACAAGAACATGATATGGCCTTTCATGAACAAGAATATATCGAGAATGTACTAGCAAGCCACGTAATCATCACACAAACATCTTTTGCTTATGAGCAAGTATTTGGTGAATTTCTTGTGACATATCATGTAACAAGCAAGAAAGTCATGTACGTGTAAATGTCGTGCCGTGGATTTTCACTCATTTATAGAGAAAGTACTCCCAGCGAAATGCGACGCCAGTAGTATCATATCCCATGGTTTACAGTATGTTCTCAATAATCAGCCGAGGGGACTAGCTTAGAGCCCTTGAACACAATCAGTGCTCGATCGAATCTTTAAGTATAAATCAAGCTACTTCCACGTTTCAAGCAATAAAATATGACCAATCAACATAACAAGTTAAATAAGTCCATGGTAACAATAATTTAATGAATGAACGCTTCGATTAAGAACATGAAGGATCAAGAATGACTTAAAATAATGTTATGCTCATGGAAACAATTCGACAGCATAACAGTACATTCCTTATCATCCATAATTTAAAATTAAGTATCTTGAACAATATGACAAGTCCTAGACCATCAATAATCCATCTAGGAACTTTAGAATATCAACCCTTGGGTCAAACCTCGGGTTAAAGTACTCCAAAATTATGGCGGTCAATTAATGGGCCGCTACATGAACGTGGCGGTCTAGTATTGGACCGTTAGAATGGGCTGAATCCAGAAAGAATAAATTGGACTCAGTAATGTGACGGTTGTATACTGGGCCGTTAGATGTGCCTGATGGTCGAGTAATAGGCCGTTACATGGACAGAATTCAAAACTTCGGTAGTGCTTTTCTAGATAATTGGACTTTAATGGTACAACCAGCTCAGCATCCTAGTGGAAATCCCAGGCTCACGGAGACTTACGGAGGCCCTGAAATAAGATTTCCTAGTCTATTGGAAGGAATATCCAATAGAGAGGTCCACAAGTTAAAGAAGGTGTTCCTATAGTGCAAAAGTGTAACTAGTGGACACATACCGGAGTATACGCCACGTACTTAAAGAAAATGACTCTATAGATGAGAAAGAATGTGTAACGATGTGAAACCATGATAAACTTCGTCAATACAACATTTAAAATCATGGTTTTAATTCAAAACTATAGAGTTTTAGCAAATGAAATTAACATATGCTTAAAATAACTCAAGGTGCTTTAGACATGCAATTTCTATCATGAATCAATAAATAAACTCAAAGTCATAAAAATAGGTCAAAACTTAGATATCTAGGCTTTATTTATAAGCTAAGTTGACTGTTTTCAATTCTGTCTCGGGTTGACAGATCACAGTATTCTGACGGTCTAATATGCGGCGTCATAGTGCTATGACAGTTTATCGTGGGGCTGTCAAAGTGTTGTAACGCTCCACTTATAGTCCGTCAGAGTTTACATGAAAACTCAAGTATAATAGGGGGTGTGACGGCTTATCGTAAGACCATTATATGTCTCTGACGGTCGAACTATAGACCGTTAGAGCCCTGTTGACAGTACATAGAAAATAAATGACTATGATTGAAACATGTCATGTTTAAAAAGACTTAACCACTCTAGTCATGACAAAACGAAGTAAAGGCCATCTAGATGCATAGGTTGCAGTGAATTAACACGAGAATATCTTTTATCTTTAATTTAGGCTAAAGATATGCATGTATGCATAGACCTACTAAAACATGAAATCCGTGGCCTATACAGCGTGAAATCAAGTAAAATCAGAGGGCTTTTATCCCTAACATGATATTCTTGCCGTTCATGAGATGACCTACCTCTTTACAAGCTTCTATACTTCAAATTCAGGTCTGCAAAGCATGCCCTAATCCTTCCCTTCCTGTGGGTTTTCAGCAACTTCACGCCATCCTAACTCCTCTGTCTCTTGACCTAAAGACGTGATATTTGGAGGGTATAAAGATGAAACTATTAAGAACAAAAAGTTCTAAAGAATCAACTTCCAAATACCTCGTTTAGACGTCCTAATTTCCTGTTCTTCAGTGGACTTTTGCTCAGATTCCTGGGTCACTATGGTTGAACCAGCAACTTTGGATGCTTCTAACTCCTTGGATACTTGATCTCCTAGCACGAAATTTTGGGAGTTATTAGTCTAAAGTATTAGAAACAAAAGCTTCTTAACAACTTACCCAAAATTATGACTCCTTACCTTGATTCTTCACGAGCCAAAAGTAAGGGCCGCCCAGTCCCAATCTGGGTCCTATTTATAGAACTTTGCTAGGGTTTCATGGATTAGGTCGATTCTAGAGTCCTTAGTTGGCCAAAATATGATCCCTAAGAGTTCTTAGTAACCTTACATGTTCTCCTAATTAGGTCTCTAGCAGATAGGATCCCAAAGATCCAATCTTTTTGCTTGTTCTTCTACCCACAAAATTAGTCAGAATGTAACGGTCGAGTCTTGGTGTGTTAGAGCCCAATGGCGGTCGCACGATAGACCGCTACAGCTACTGTGCGCAGAGTTCAAACTTAATAAAACTCTTTTGATTGTTTTATCCACATAATTATCTATAAAAAAGGGTATTTATCCATATATTCCAATGATAAATTAATTAATCTTCTAGAATATGGGTCAAACTTAATGGGCTTGGTCCTTAACTCCTTTGGGCTTTATTTATCAAAGCTGGATTAATTATTAACATAATTGGGCCTCATAATCCCAATATCAATTTATTAGTTCATTTAAGCTTTATAAATTCCTAATAAATTCCAAAAACTTCTTAAAATAATCCATAAATTATTTATATAAATTTTGGGACACTACACCCTCCCCCACTTAGAATAATTTGATCCCCAAATTCAATACATGGATTTTATGGAGACTGTACTTACAGTTGAATAATTCTGGGAATCTTTTCCGCATGGCTTCTTTTATTTCCCAAGTTGCTTCAAATGGCCATGATTTCCTCCATTGAATCTTGACCATAGGAATAGCTTTATTCCTTAGTTGACGCACTTCCCATTCCAGAATCTTTATTGGTGTTTGCTCGTACGTCATATCCTTTTGAATCTCCAATTTATCATAAGTGATAACATGGTAAGGATCATATACATACTTTTTCAGCATAGAGACGTGAAATACGTCATGAACTCCTGCTAATTGTAGAGGTAAATACAATTTATAAGCCACTTCACCGACCCTGTCGAGAATTTCAAATGGGCCAATGAACCTTGGAGTTAGCTTGTGTAATATCCCGGACCTTTCGGATCCTTTTCGTGGGTCCCAGATCTGGTTTCTCAGAGTTTCCGACTCCGTTGTGTCCGAAATTTTGTTTTTGTTCGGATCGGTGCGATCCGGAGTCGTTTCGGAGGCCCGAAAGTGTTCCGTGGCTTTTTCACGCGTATTTTTTGATTACCGATGTGTGTTTCGGTAATTTTTTTGGAATCTCGTTGCGAGTGATCCGGGCTGTTCACCTAGGTGAGAGTGGTACCGTTGCAATCGGTGTGTTCCGAGGATCGCGGAAATGTAATTTTCAATTTTTTGGTATTTTCTGGAATTTTTGGTTTTTCCTATAAATACCCCCCTTTTTTCTTTCTCTTCCCCACCCTCTTCTTCTTCTTCTTCTTCCTCCTTTCTCCCCCACCGTGCGACGCCCTCTCTCCCTCTCTTCTTCATCTGGCGAGACCGCGGCGAGCCCCTCCGGCTGCAGACAGCTGTGGGCGACGGCGTGGTGACGACGGCGACGGCGAGGTGATCGTGGAGGCGTACGTGAACCATGGGAGCTCAAGGAAGAACGAGGGTTTTCGAGCATTCTTCGCGATTCGTGGTCGATCCGGCGCGTCTCGGGACGCAATTGAGGTAGGGTGACGTTCCCTAGCCTCTAGCCTTCCTTTCCCGTGATTTGTAGGCCGAGGGGAGGCCGAGAGATGGGATTCCTTGCGGGTTTCGGGTTTTCCATGATTTGGGGAGAGCTCGCCCGATCTATGGATTCGATGCATGATTTCACATTTTGATGGCCTAGAATCATGCTAGGGGTCCCCAGGGGTCTTCCCCTTTGATTTCCCCCTCTTCGGTGGAGGCATGGG
Organism: Amorphophallus konjac; assembly: GCA_022559845.1. Lineage (NCBI taxonomy): Eukaryota > Viridiplantae > Streptophyta > Magnoliopsida > Alismatales > Araceae > Amorphophallus > Amorphophallus konjac. The sequence goes on from CM040126.1 coordinate 116,507,964, forward strand.
GGCGTGGCCAATTTTTTTTGGGCGTTTCCCGCCGTTTCACCCTCGGGCGGGTGTGACGGTCCTTCCAGTGACCGTCACACTATGTAACGTGCCCATATGGGTGCGTTACAACCCTGAGTGCAGCCAAGTGGGGTCTGTGGGCTGTAACGGTCCCACGATAGACCGCCATGGTGCTGTGACGCACCTAGGTTGGACCGTCAGGGGTGTTCGACCGTTGATTTTTGACCGTTGGGGGTCAAGGCATGTGACGCACCTGGCTTGGCGCGTCACAGCCATGTGACGCCCCTATGTGGGTGCGTTAGAGCATACGCATTCCCATGTTGTAACGCACCAGGGTTGGTCCGTTACACGCTGTGACGCACTGAGTGGCACGCGTCACAGCTATTCTCTATTGTCTTGTGACGCACCAGGGTAGGCACATCACAGACAGTAACGCACCATGGTAGGTGCGTTACGCCCTGTTTTGCACCGAGCGTGTGACGCCCATGCATTGGGCCGTTAGGTGATTGTGACGGTCCTGCCTAGACCGTCAGAGCATGTAACCCGTCTAGGGTAGACTGTCAGGCTCTGGGTTGCCCCGGGTGGTTTGCAACCCCATTTCTGTTCCGACCGTGGTCACCGTGCGATGGTGCTGGTACGTGGGGCGGTCCCCGTACGTCGTCGGGTGCGGACGTTGTTTTCCGTTGACTTGAGAGTCTACTCCGTAGTGACCCACCACTAGTCGTAGCCTGCTTACACGCGAGTGGTCCCACCAGGGAGTGGTGGAGAGGCTACCCTTAGAGACGATTTATGGACTGGTTTCCGTCGGGCCCCACGTCTACCAGCCAGAGTCCGGCTGTGGGGAAAATTGGTTAGAGGGCCAAACCAGGGACGCACGGTCTGTGTGTGCACACGTGGTTGGGGGAGGTTGGACCCACGCCGACGGGCGTGACCCCTGCTAGTCACTTGTTTGTGGTTCCTTGTACGGTGTCTCAATTCCCGCTGGGCCGAAGGGAGACACCTGAGGTGCAGACTAAGACCTTAGTGGACGCTTTCGGCCTTGCTTCTAGTGGGAGGTACTCCTGTCGAGTCAGTAGTGACAGACCGTCAGTCGTTGAGACTTTGACCTTCGGGTTTTTTCGTGTTAGCCGTGGTGTTCCGGTCTTTCCTCCGTGGCACATGTGTTGGTTTTCATGTTGGAAGATCAGAGTTTTGTATACAGTAGGGTTCCCTCTCCGAGGTACTCGCTTACTGCTAGCGTAGCGGTTTCTCCGTTTGCGAGGTAGGGTTCGAGTGATCCCTATTGAGTCTTGTCCCGAGACTCATTCCCTGCTTATTTTCACCGTGTTTCAGGTGGGTCGCGGCCTCAGGGGAAAGCGTTTGAGGCTCAGCGTGGTTCAGGTGCCCAGCGTTAGTGCCAGAGGTCAGAGCTGGGGTATGCCCCGTGTAGCTGTACTTTTCTTTCTTGTCTCTGTACTAGTTGTAGACTACTGCTGTTGTTATTTTATTATTATCTTGTGGATCATGTATCATGTAAACTGTTAATTTATTTTTTGCTTAATAATATAACTGTTCATTTCTACAATTATTTGTGATACTTATGTAGTCTCCACACCATTCCTTTAACCCTTCCGAGTCTTTGGGCTCGTGGGTGGCGGTACGAGTCTCGGGTTATCGGGCCTTCCCGGTAACCGGATTCTCGGGTCATTATAGCTGGTATCAGAGCAGCGGTTGTGGGATTATACGAGAATCATAAGTAATTATGGTGGTCCACTAGTCCACAGCGATGATGTACAGTTGACGCTGGCATCGGGCATCGTGTGCTTTTCTTGACCTTGCTGTTTCCGTGTTTTCTATTTTTTGCTTCAGGAGCGAGCATGGCGCCGAGGCGAGGACTCGCTCTCAGCAGGGACAGTCAACTGGAGGTCAGGAGATCCAGTAGGGGGTTCAGCGAGATCAGGAGGAGCATAGTAGAGCGCCACCGGGGGCCACTGAGGCAATGGATACTGTGAGGTTTCTGGGGGCCGAGGATTTCTTCCGTGGCATGTACAAGCTTATGTCTCAGTAGTTTGGCGGAGAGGCTGGTGAGGGCTCGTCGACCAGGGGTGGGCCAGGCCGAGCAGTGAAGGATTTCATGCAGTTTCATCCCCCTTACTATGGTGGTCAGCCAGACCCTGATTTGGTTCGGAGTTGGCTCGACGAGATGGAGCGGGTGTTCAGTTCCGCGCGGACTACTGCGGAGGATAGGGTAATGTTGGCCTCCAGCCAGTTGCAGGGTACGGCTCGGGAGTGGTGGTCTTCCGAGTGGAAGACGTCTTTCCAGCTTCGTCCACTTGAGCAGATTGTGTAGGGCGACTTTGTTAGTGCTTTTGAGCGTACCTACTGTCCAGAGTATATTGCTACGCAGCGGATGCGTCAGTTTCTGGAGCTCGTTCAGGGCGACATGTCCGTGTTGCAGTACAAGGCCCGATTTATTGAGTTGGGTTGGTATGCACCTCATATCATGGAGCATGAGAGGGTGAAGACCGCACAGTTCGTACAGGGCTTGAGGCAGAAGCTGAGGCACCACTTGATCGTGAATGCGGCCACTGATCTGGAGACAGCGTCTCGTGTTGCGACTTCTTTGGAGATGGATATGCAGAGGACTCGAGGACCGATTAGCCAGGGGCAATCTTTATCGGGTCGCAGCCAGCAGTTGACTACCCAACAGCAGGGTTCTTTTCAGCATGCGTCGGGCGGTTCAAGAGCGCCGGCACCGGCAACGTCGGTGACAGGATCTGTGTCTTTTGGCTTAAAGGTCAAGAAGTTCCTTAAGAAGGGTTTCCGTAAGAAGCATAAGGATCAGGGGCAGGCATCATCGGGTAGTGTACAGCAGCCGATCCCGTTTCAGCGTCAGGGATCAGTGGGTGGATCGCGAGGACCGTGTCCATGGTGTAGCGAGCATCACCCAGGCAGGCAGTGCACGGCGCTGATTATTTATTTTCGGTGTGACCAGCCAGGGCACATGGCGCGTGACTGTCCTCAGAGGCAGCAGCAGCTGTTTCCTTAGCAGCAGTAGGTTCCCCAGCAGTAGAGGCAGCAGCAGGTTCCCCAGCAGCAGAGGTAGCAGCAGCAGGGATAGTATCTGCCACTACCCAGGTCAGCTAGTGTGGGAGGCAGGCAGAGAGCTCGAGGCCAGATCACGCACATGACCAGGGCAGAGGCAGTGGCGTCGCAGCTCGTGGAAGGTACCGTTCAGATTTTGGGTTGTGCGGCTCCGGTTTTGTTCGATTCTAGCACGTCTCACTCGTTTGTTTTGGAGGATTTCGCGCTGAGTATTAAGGAGCCGGTGACCCAGTTGTCTTGTGATTTGGCAGTAGAGTTGCCTTCGGGTGATTTTATGATCACTCAGTATTGCTTTGATGAGGTTCCTGTGTGGGTGGAAGGGCGGAGTTTGCCGGCTAGGCTCTATGCATTGCCGCTTCAGGACTTTGATGTGATTTTGGGCATGGATTGGCTCGAGGCACATCATGCATTGGTGGATTGCGGCTCGAAGAGGGTTTATTTTCAGCGACTTCACTGACCCACCTTCTATTTCCAAGGTATCAGGTCTTCCTCTTCCCGCTTTCTTATTTCTACGATTCAAGCTCGTCGGTTGATTGATGCGGGTTGTCAGTGTTTTCTCACCTCCGTGGTTGTGACTGACCGGATGGAGCCGGATGTCGAGGACATCCCGGTGGTGTGCGAGCTCCCCGATGTTTTTCTGGAGGACTTACCTGGATTGCCTCCCCAGTGGGAAATTGATTTCGTGATCGAGGTTGTGCTTGGTACAGGACCTTTGAAGAAGGTTCCCTACCGTATGGCCCCCACTGAGTTGAGAGAGTTGAGGGCGCAGTTGCAGGAGCTGCTGGCCAAGGGGTACATTCGTCCTAGCTTTTCCCCTTGGGGTGCGCCCGTGTTGTTTGTGAAGAAGAAGGACGGTAGCTTGCGGTTGTGCATTGACTACCGGCAGCTGAATGAGGTGACCATTAAAAACAAGTATCCGTTGCCGCGGATTGATGATTTGTTCGACAAACTTCAGTCTGCGCGAGTGTTCTCGCGAATTGATTTGCGGTCTGGTTACTATCAACTGAGGATTCGCGAGTCCGACGTGGAGAAGACTGCGTTCTGTACGAGGTACGGGCATTATGAGTTCTTGGTGATACCGTTCGGGCTCACCAATGCCCCCGCAGCCTTCATGGACTTGATGCAGAGGGTGTTTCGTCCGTATTTGGACCAGTTCGTGGTCATATTTGTGGATGACATCCTTGTTTATTCGCGGTCTACCGAGGAGGATGCGTACCATTTGGGTGTGGTGCTGCAGACGTTGCGAGATCACCAGTTGTATGCGAAACTCAGTAAGTGTGAATTCTGGCTTTGTGAGGTGCACTTTTTGGGGCACGTGATTTCTGGTGATGGCATTTCTGTGGACCCCGCCAAGGTCGAGGCAGTAATGCAGTGGCCAAGGCCGAGGTCTGTGATGGAGATCTGGAGTTTCTTGGGGCTTGCGGGCTATTACCGGCGGTTTATCCAGGATTTTTCTCGCATTGCGGCCCCGATGACTAGACTCACATGGAAGGATGTGCCTTTCGTCTGGGCTGAGGAGTGTGAGCAGAGTTTCAGGGAACTGAAGAGGTTGCTCACCTCGGCTCCGGTATTGGTTTTACCTTCTGGATCGGGAGGCTTTGTGGTGTGTACAGATGCTTCCGGGGTCGGATTGGGTGCGGTGTTGATGTAGCATGGTAGAGTGGTGGCTTATGCCTCTCGGCAGCTAAAGCCCCACAAGGATAACTACCCTACCCATGACCTGGAGTTGGCGACTATGATCTTCGCGCTGAAGATCTGGAGGCATTATCTGTACGGCGAGATGTTCGAGGTGTTCACTGACCATCAGAATTTGAGGTATGTGTTCTCGCAGAGGGACCTTAACCTCAGGCAGAGGTGATGGATGGAGTTTATGAAGGATTATGACTTCACCCTGTCTTATCAGCCGGGCAGGATGAATGTCGTCGCCGATGCTTTGAGTCGGAAGGTCACGGTCAGTGCCTTGATGTTGAGGAAGTGGAGGCTCTGGGAACAAGTGCCCAAAGTTTTGTTCAGGCTCAGGATTCCCCAGGAGCCAGGGTTGGTAGTGCTTGCGAGTCTGACTGTCACGCCTGCTATCCGCCGTCAGGTGACAGAGGCTTAGCATGCGGACCCTGAGTTACCCCGGATTTTGGCTTTGGCTGATGTGGAGCTCAGCGAGGACGGAGCTGTGAGATTCCGTGGTAGGCTGTACGTCCCAGCTGAGGGGCAGGTTCATCGTGCGGTGTTGCACGAGGCGCATGGGAGCAGGTACACCGTACACCCGGGTGCGATGAAGATGTATCAGAACTTGCGGAGGCAGTTCTGGTGGCCTGGCATGAAGAGAGATGTTACCGAATTTATGGCTAGGTGCCTGACTTGTCAGCAGGTGAAGGCGGAGCATCAGCGACCGGGAGGTACTCTCCAGCCCTTGGATGTTCTTGCGTGGAAGTGGGACCACGTGACCACAGATTTCGTGGTGGGATTGCCGAGGACTCCGAGCGGTCATGATAGTATTTGGTTGCTGGTGGATAGGCTGAGGAAGGTGACTTGGTTGTTACCGGTCAAAGTCAGCAGGAGCGTGTCCAAGTTGGCTCATCTTTATGTGGAGCGGATCGTCCCGTTGCATGGGATTCCCATTTTCATCGTGTCGGATCGGGATCCGCGCTTCACTTCTGGATTTTGGGGGAGTTTCCAGCGAGCGCTTGGCACGGATTTGGCTTTTATCTCGGCGTATCATCCTCAGTCAGATGGTCAGTCAGAGAGGACCATTCAGACTTTGGAGGACATGCTGAGATCCTACTGCCTGGAGTGGCAGGGGAGTCGGATTCACCACCTACCGTTGGTGGAGTTTGCCTATAACAACAGCTATCATTCGAGCATCGGCATGGCTCCTTATGAGGCTTTGTATGGGCGTCCGTGTCGTACTCCACTTGATTGGTTTGAGGTCGGTGAGCGTGTTTTGACGGGACCGGAGCTGGTGCAGCAGTGTGTGGATGTTGTGCACCTGGTCCGTCGGAACATGTTGGCGGCCTAGAGTTGGCAGAAGAGCTATACTGACCATAGGCGGTAGCCCCTCGAGTTCGCCGTGGGCGATCGCGTGTTCTTGAGAGTTTCTCCGATGAAGGGGGTGATGCGCTTTAGACGGCGTGGGAAGCTGAGTCCCCGCTATATTGGCCCTTTTGGAATTATGGAGCGCATCGGTGAGGTTTCTTATCGATTACAGTTACCCCCTGAGTTGGCATCGGTGCATGATGTGTTCCACGTCTCGATGTTGCGGAAGTATATGCTCGATGACTCTCATGTGCTCGAGGATTCTGTTTGGCCCGAGGTGACTCCAGATCTTTCTCTCCTAGAGTTTCCGGTCCGCGTGGAGGATAGGTGAGAGCAGCGCCTGCGGAACAAGGTCATCCCCTTGGTTAAGGTGGTGTGGCAGTAGCACTCTGGTGGTGAGGCTTCTTGGGAGCGTGAGGATGAGATGTGTCAGCAGTTTCCTTACCTGTTTGAGTGAGTCTTCCTCTTCTTTCCCCTTGCGTTGTCCTCAATTTTGAGGATGAAATTCCTTAAGGGGGCAGGGCTGTAATATCCTGGACCTTTCAGATCCTTTCGTGGGTCCCAGATCTGGTTTCTCGGAGTGTCTGGATCCGTTGTGTCTGAAATTTTATTTTGGACATCTTTTATGTTCGGATCGGTGAGATCCGGAGTCGTTTCGGAGGCCCGGAAGCGTTCCGCGGTTTTTCCGTGCGTGTTTTCCGATTACCGGTGTGTGTTTCGGTAATTCCTTCGGAACCTCGTTGCGAGTGAACCAGGCCGTTCACCTAGGCGAGAGTGGTACCGTTGCGATCGGTGCGTTCCGAGGATCGCGGAAATGTAATTTTCTATTTTTCGATATTTTCTGGAATTTTTGGATTTTCTATAAATACCCCCCTTTTTTCTCTCTCTTCCCCACCCTCTTCTTCTTCTTCTTCCTCCTCCTTTCTCCCCCACCGTGCGACGCCCTCTCCCCCTCTCTTCTTCATCCGGCGAGACCGCGGAGAGCCCCTCCAGCTGCAGACGGCTGTGGGCAACGGCGACGGCGAGGTGATCATGGAGGCGTACGTGAACCGTGGGAGCTCAAGGAAGAATGAGGGTTTTCGAGCATTCTTCGTGATTCGTGGTCGATCCGGTGCGTCTCGGGACGCAATTGAGGTAGGGTGACGTTCCCTAGCCTCTAGCCTTCCTTTCCCGCGATTTGTAGGCCGAGGGGAGGCCGAGAGATGGGATTCCTTGCAGGTTTGGGTTTTTCCATGATTTGGGGAGAGCTCGCCCGATCTATGGATTCGATGCATGATTTCACGTTTTGATGGCCTAGAATCATGCTAGGGGTCCCCAGGGGTCTTCCCCTTTGATTTCCCCCTCTCCGGTGGACGCATGGGGGCGTGGCCAGTTTTTTTTGGGCGTTTCCCGCCGTTTCATCCTCGGGCGGGTGTGACGATCCTTCTAGTGACCGTCACACTATGTAACGCGCCCAGATGGGTGCGTTACAGCCCTAAGTGCAGCCAAGTGGGGTCTGTGGGCTGTGACGGTCTCATGATAGACCGCCACGGTGCTGTGACGCACCTAGGTTGGACCGTCAGGGGCGTTCGACCGTTGGCTGCGGACCGTTGGTTTTTCACCGTTGGGGGTCAAGGCATGTGACGCACTTGGCTTGGTGCGTCACAGCCATATGACGCCCCTATGTGGGTGCGTTAGAGCAGACGCATTCCCACGTTGTAACGCACCAGGGTTGGTCCGTTACACGCTGTGACGCACCGAGTGGCACGCGTCATAGCTATTCTCTGTTGTCTTGTGACGCACCAGGGTAGGCGCGTCACAGACTGTAATGCACCATGGTAGGTGCGTTACGCCCTGTTTTGCACCGAGCGTGTGACGCCCCTGCGTTGGGCCGTCAGGTGATTGTGACGGTCCTGCCTAGACCATCAGAGCATGTGACACGTCTAGGGTAGACCGTCAGGCTCTGGGTTGCCACGGGTGGTTTGCAACCCCGTTTCTGTTCCGACCGTGGTCACCATGCTATAGTGCTGGTACGTGGGGCGGTCCCCGTACGTCATCGGGTGCGGACGTTATTTTCCGTTGACTTGAGAGTCTACTCCGTAGTGACCCTCCACTAGTCGTAGCATGCTTACACGCGAGTGGTCCCACCAGGGAGTGGTGGAGAGGCTACCCTTAGAGACGGTTTGTGGACTGGTTTCCGTCAGGCCCCGCGTCTACCAGCCAGAGTCCGGCTGAGGGGAAAACCGATCAGAGGGCCATACCAGGGATGCACGGTCTGTGTGTGCACACGTGGTTGGGGGCGGTTGGACCCACGTCGACGGGCGCGACCCAGCTAGTCACTTGTTTGTGGTTCCTTGTACGGTGTCTCAATTCTCGCTAGGCCGGAGGGAGACACCTGAGGCGCGGACTAAGACGTTAGTGGACGCTTTCGGCCTTGCTTCTAGTGGGAGGTACTTCTGTCGAGTCGGTAGTGACAGACCGTCAGTCATTAAGACTTAGACCTTCAGGTTTTGTCATGTTAGTCGTGGTGTTCCGGTCATTCCTCCGTGGCACGCGTGTTGGTTTTTGTGCCGGAAGATCGGAGTTTTATAGAAAGCAGGGTTCCCTCTCCGAGGTACTCGCTTACTGCTAGCATAGCGGTTTCTCCATTTGCGAGGTAGGGTTCGAGTAATCCCTACTGACTCTTGTCGCGAGACTCATTCCCTGCTTGTTTTCACCGTGTTTCAGGTGGGTCGCGGCCTCTGGGGAGCGCGTCTGAGGCTCAGCGTGGTTCAGGTGCCCAGCGTTAGTGCCAGAGGTCAGAGCCGGGGTATGCCCCGTGTAGCTGTGCTTTTTTTCTTGTCTCTGTACTAATTGTGGACTACTGTTGTTGTTATTTTATTGTTATCTTGTAGACCATGTATCATGTAAACTGTTAATTTATTTCCTGCTTAATAATATAACTGTTCAGTTCTACAATTATTTGTGATACTTCTGTAGTCTCCACACCATTCCTTTAACCCTTCCGAGTCTTCGGGCTCGTGGGTGGCAGTACGAGTCTCGGATTATCGGGCCTTCCCGGTAACCGGATTCTCGGGTCGTTACAGCTTGCCTTTGATGCCAAATCTTCGAATACCACGACCCGAAGAAACCTTTAGATACACATGATCTCCTACCTGAAACTCCAAGTCGCTCCTTCGATTATCAGCATAAGATTTTTGCCTATATTGTGCCATCTGCAATCTTTCTCGAATGAGCTTAATTTTCTCTAAAGAATCCATGATAATGTCGGGGCCTAAAAATTGCCTTTCCCCTATTTCATTCCAACATATTGGTGATCTACAGCTTCTTCCATATAAAGCTTCAAAGGGTGTCATCTGTATGCTGGCCTAATAACTGTTGTTATACGCAAATTCTACCAGAGACAAGTGATCATGCCAACTTCCTCCGAAATCAATAGCACAAGCCCTGAGCATATCTTCTACTACCTGATTTGTTCTTTCAGTCTGACCATCAGTTTGTGGATGAAATGTTGTGCTAAAATTCAGTCGGGTCCCTTGAGAATGTTGAAGACCCTTCCAAAACTGTGATGTGAATCAAGGATCTCTATCAGATATAATAGTGACAGGGACACCATGATGTTTGATAATTTCCCTCATGTATAATGCTGCTAGAATATCCACAAACCATCGACTTTTTCTTGGTAGAAAATGTGCAGACTTAGTCAATCGGTCTATGATTACCCATATACCATCGTGTCCTTCTCTGGTCTTAGGTAAACCCATGATGAAATCCATCCCTATACTTTCCCATTTCCATTCGGGAGTATTCAAGGGGTGCAATTTACCTACGGGTCTAAAATGCTCTACCTTTACTTGTTGACAAGTGAAACAGTGGGATACGAAATCTGCCACTTCTCTTTTCATGTCAGGCCACCAGAAGTTCCTTTTAAGATCTTGATACATTTTTGTACCACCAGGGTGAATAGTGTACTTGGAATTATGAGCTTCTTCAAGGATCAGTTTCTTAGTATCAACATGATCCGGTATACAAATTCGATCCTTGAATAGTAACCTTCCATCATTAGTGATAGAGAAATCCAGCCTTTGCTCAATATTGGCTTTAATTTCCAGTAATACGGGATCATTGTCTTGTAACCTGACTAGATCTTCTATTATTGTAGGTTGAGCTCGGACATTGGCTATAAAACAATCTTCTTTCTTCATGTCAATATCTAAGTTCAACTGAGCAAATTGAGGAATAAGATTAGTCATACTAATCATAAGACTTGATAGTTTTCCCATTGATTTTCTGCTGAGTGCATTTGCTACAGCATTAGCTTTGCCAGGATGATATTGAATAGCAAAATCAAAGTCTTTAAGGTATTCCAGCCATCTTCTTTGTCTCATATTCAGCTCTTTTTGGGAGAACAAATGTTTCAAACTTTTGTGGTCTGAATAAACCATAAATTTCTCTCCGTATAGGTAGTGACGCCAAATTTTTAAGGCAAATATAACAGCTGCCATTTCTAAATCATGCACAGGATAATTCTCTTCGTGACGTTTCAATTGTCTTGAAGAATAACAGATTACCTTTCCATTTTGCATGAGGACGCACCCTAAGCCAATGCCAGATGCATCCGTATATACTTCGAATCCACCACCTTCCACTGGTAGTGATAGAATAGGAGCTGCAGTAAGATGGTTCTTAAGAGTTTGAAAACTCTCTTCACATTCCTATGACCAGACAAAATAATTTTCTTTTCTTGTGAGTCTAGTTAAAGGAACCGCAATTTTTGAGAAGTCCTTAATGAACCTCCTATAATAACGAGCTAGACCCAGAAAGCTCCTTATTTCTGATACAGTCGTTGGCCGGCTCTAGTTTCTGACAACTTCTACTTTAGAAGGATCCACAACGATACCTTCTTTTGAAATAATGTGGCCTAGGAATGAAACTTCCTTGAGCCAGAACTCACACTTGTTAAGCTTGGCATAAAGTTTATGTTCTCTAAGTGTTTGCAAAGCTATCTTCAAATGTTCTTCATGGTCCTCTTTTATCTTGGAGTATACCAGAATGTCATCAATGAAGACGACGATGAACTGGTCCAAATATGGCTAGAAAATATTATTCATAAGTTGCATAAATGCTGCTGGGGCATTTGTTAACCCAAACGGCATTACCACGAATTCATAGTGGCCATAACGACTTCGAAAAGCCGTTTTGTATATATCTTCATCTTTAATTCTAAGCTGATGATAACTCGACCTGAGGTCTATCTTGGAGAAATATTCTGATCCCGAAAGCTGGTCGAAGAGCTCATCAATACGCGGTAACGGATACTTGTTCTTGATTGTAAGTTGATTCAGTCGTCGGTAGTCGATAGACAGCCTGAGAGAGCCATCCTTCTTCTTGACAAAAAGAACCGGCGCACCCCAGGGGGATGTGCTAGGTCTGATGAAACCCTTATCTAATAGTTCCTGTAATTGCCTCTTTAGTTCCTTAAGTTCCGTGGGGGACATCCTGTAAGGGGCTATAGAAATAGGTGCTGCTCCCGGAATGAGTTCAATAGTGAAGTTTACTTCCCTCTCGGGTGGTAAACCGGGTAATTCGGGTGGAAACACATCTGGGAACTCATTTACAATAGGAATGTCTGCTAGGATGATTTCCTTGGACTCGGTAATAATGACAGAAGCAAGAAAAGTTTCACATCCTTGTGAGATAAGTTTGCAAGCGTGAAGAGAGGATATGATAGTGGGATGTTTCCTATACTTGATGCCAAGGAAAGAAAATCTTGGAAGATCGGGTTTTCGAAAGGATATAATCCTATTTCGGTAGTTAATATCAGCATCATGATCTATAAGCCAATCTACTCCTAAAATGGCATCATAACCTTTCATGTCAAGGCATACTAAGTTTGCGGGGAGATTGTGACCTTCTACTATTACCTCACTATCAGGATAATACTCGGTAAGCTTTGTTCTAGAACCTAAGGGTGTAGTAATAGCAAGATCTAAAGGTAGGGGAACTGATGCAATTGGTAATGTTTTTGCAAAGGTAGTGGAGATAAAAGAATGAGAGGCACCAGTATCAAATAGCACAAATGCAGGATGGGAACAAATTTGAAGGGTACCTTCCATAAGTCCACCATCCCTGGGCACTTCTTCTTCCTCTAGAATAGCGTTGAGGTGAGCCTGCCTCCTACGTCCACCACCAGACGATTGATCCTTCATAAGGGGGCAATCTGGCATACGATGCTCCCTGTTGTTGCAACGTAAATAAGCACCAAGGCGCTTCCAGTATTCCTCGGCCGAGTGACCAAACTTCTCACAAAATGTGCAAGCCGCCATGACATGCTCCTTCTCCTCTTGACTTTCTTGTTCTTCTGGGAACTTCCACCGTTCCCGCTCCTGGATCTTTTCTTACTATCACGGCTTTTGTAAGGCTTCGTGTTGCTGAACTTCTCCTTCTTATAATGCCGATCAGATCGTCGGCTAGACTCTTCTCCTTTTCCTTTCAATTTCTCGACCTTCTCTAAGGTCCGCTCACATAAATATTCCCGCTGGACCATCTCCGCATAGGTACGGATGATTTGGGTCCCGAGGTGTTGAATGAAACCGGGTCGTAACCTGTCCATAAACTGATTAGCCTTCAATAAATCGGTACTGATTAAATGCGGTGCATAGGGTGCTAGCCTGGAGAATTGAAGTTCATACTCCGCGACTGTCATCATTCCCTGACGAAGAGAGGCGAACTCCATAGCCTTTCTTTCTTTAACATGCTCAGAAAAGTACTTAGCATGGAATAGAGTGAGAAAATCATCCCATGTATGAGGTGCATCGGCCGGAGGCGCCGGAATCGACTTCCACCATGTGCGTGCATCTTTATTAAGTTGAAAGGTTGCAAGACGCACTTTTTCTTAATCTGTACACTAGATAACATCGAAGATACGATTCATTTCATCTATCAAGTTTTCTGCCTCATCTGGATTAGAAGAACCGTAGAAACGCGGAGGGTTTAAGCTCCGAAAATTATGATGCAAGTCACCAGCCCTTGCCCCTGCGCCCGCCTGGGCCATAGTTTGTAATGTCTGAGTAAGGCCGGCAACCATTTGTTGCATGCCATCCCAATCTATGCGATGAGCCATTGTAATAATGAGGTACCTGAGAGAAATAACAAATTGTTAATTCTCATGGAATTAGAAAGAGATTAATCTTAAAACTAATTAACTCTCTTATCCCGGGTTCTACCCAATTCTCACATGGGTGAGGAAATTTCTTCCTTAGTTCATAGGTAGGGGTCCTTAAGCCTTGGACTTATCCTATGACGTGACTCTTTTCCCTAAGTCCTGAGACTTAGGCTCTGATACCAACTTAACGGTCACGCCCCGAGCCTTTATTACAGCAGAAGACTAGCTCGAGGAACGTGAACAGCTGGCATGGTAAGCCTCTTACAAGCAAGAACAATCAGAGCGCAAGACAACCACACATAACAAAATACAAGTGCACAATAATTTACTCAAACTCCAACTTTATTTCATTAATAATCAAATCAAAATATTCTAATACAATAACTTTTAAACCTTCTTCAATCCATCAGACTCAAAAAAAAGGAAAATTACACAGACTCGATCTAAACAAGATTGACTTTCCTAAGTCTTCACTCTCATTTTTGATACCACTTTCATTCACTCTCGGACCCGCTACTTGTATAATTCGAATCCGAATTCGAATCACTTCCATCTCCTGAAAAGATTAGAAATAGGTAACGAGCACACTTGCCCAGTAGGTATCTTCGCATCAACATGAAGGCACTATTAAAGTGATTAGCATTTTAGCTCTAAAGAAAATAAATTAAAATTATGCCCATACGATAAATCACATGTAAATAACCAAAGTAACAAAGATGATCATGTAAGATAGAATGAGCAAGTATGAATTAGCAAGAATGTAACAAGAACATGATATGGCCTTTCATGAACAAGAATGTATCGAGAATGTACTAGCAAGCCACGTAATCATCACACAAACATCTTTTGCTTATGAGCAAGTATTTGGTAAATTTCTTGTGGAATATCATGTAACAAGTAAGAAAGTCATGTACGTGTAGATGTCATGCCGTGATTTTCACTCATTTATAGAGAAAGTACTCCCAACATAATGTGACGCCAGTACCATCATATCCCATGGTTTACAGTATGTTCCCGACAATCAGCCGAGGGGACTAGCTTAGAGCCCTTGAACACAATCAGTGCTCGATCGTATCTTCAAGTATAAATCAAGATACTTCCACGTTTCAAGCAATAAAATATGGCCAATCAACATAACAAGTTCAATAAGTCCATGGTAACAATAATTCAATGAATGAACGCTTTGATTAAGAATATGAAGGATCAAGAATGACTTAAAACAATGTTATGCTCATGGAAACAATTCGACAGCATAACAGTACATTCCTTATCTTCCATAATTTAAAATTAAGTATCTTGAACAATATGACAAGTCCTAGACCATCAATAATCCATCTAGGAACTATGGAATATCAACCCTTGGGTCAAACCTCGGGTTAAAATACTCCAGAATTGTGGCGGTCAATTAATGGGCCGCTACATGAACGTGACGGTCTAGTATTGGACCGTTAGAATGGGCTGAATCCAGAAAGAATAAATTGGACTCAGTAATGTGACGGTTGTATACTGGGCCGTTAGATGTGCCTGACGGTCGAGTAATAGGCCGTTACAAGGATAGATTTCAAAACTTCGGTAGTGCTTTTCTAGATAATTGGGCTTTAATGGTACAACCAGCTCAGCATCCTAGTGGGAATCTCAGGCTCACGGAGACTTATGGACGCCCTGAAACAAGATTTCCTAGTCTATTGGAAGGAATATCCAATAGAGAGGTCCTCAAGTTCAAGAAGGTGTTCCTATAGTGCAAAAGTGTAACTAGTGGACACATACCGGAGTATACGCCACGTACTTAAAGAAAATGACTCTATAGATGAGAAAGAATATGTAATGATGTGAAACCATGATAAACTCGTCAATACAACATTTAAAATCATGGTTTTAATTTAAAACTATAGAGTTTTAGCAAATGAAATTAACATATGCTTAAAATAACTTAAGGTGCTTTAGACATGCAATTTCTATCATGAATCAATAAATAAACTCAAAGTCATGAAAACAAGTCAAAACATAGATATCTAGGCTTTATTTATAAGCTAAGTTGACTATTTTCAATTCTATCTCGGGTTGACAGATCACAGTATTCTGACGGTCTAATATGGGGCGTCATAGTGTTGTGACGGTTTATCGTGGGGCCGTAAAAGTGTTGTAATGCTCCACTTATAGTCCGTCAGAGTTTACATGGAAACTCAAGTATAATAGGGGGTGTGACGACTTATCGTTAGACCATTATATGTCTCTGACGGTCGAACTATAGACCGTTAGAGCCCTGTTGATAGTACATAGAAAATAAAAGACTATGATTGAAACATGTCATGTTTAAAAAGCCTTAACCACTCTAGTCATGACAAAATGAAGTAAAGGCCATCTAGATGCATAGGTTGCAGTGAATTAACAAGAGAATATCGTTTATCTTTAATTTAGGCTAAAGATATGCATGTATGCATAGACCTACTAAAACATGAAATTCTTGGCCTATACTGTGTGAAATCAAGTAAAATTAGAGGGCTTTTATCCCTAACATGATATTCTTCCCGTTCATGAGATGACCTATCTCTTTACAAGCTTCTATACTTCAAATTCAGGTCTGCAAAGGACTCCCTAATCCTTCCCTTCCTGTGGGTTTTCAACAACTTCACGCCGTCCTAACTCCTCAGTCTCTTGACCTAAAGACGTGAGATTTGGAGGGTATAAAGATGAAACTATTAGGAACAAAATGTTCTAAAGAGCCAACTTCTAAATATCTCGTTTAGACGTCCTAATTTCCTGTTCTTCAGTGGACTTTTGCTTAGATTCCTGGGTCGCTATGGTTGAACCAGTAACTTTGGACGCTTCTAACTCCTTGGATACTTGATCTCCTAGTACGAAATTTTGGGAGCTATTAGTCTAAAGTATTAGAAACAAAAGCTTTTAAACAACTTACCCAAAATTATGACTCCTTACCTTGATTCTTCTCGAGCCAAAAGTAAGGGTTGCGCAGTCCCAATCTGGGTCCTATTTATAGAACTTTGCCAGGGGTTCATGGATTTGGTCTATTCTAGAGTCCTTAGTAACCTTACATGTTCTCCTAATTAGGTCTCTAGCAGATAGGATCCCAAAGATCCAATCTTTTTGCTTGTTCTTCCACTCACGGAATTAGTGTCGAGTCTTGGTGCGTTAGAGCCCTGTGGCAGTCGCATGATAGACCGCTACAACTACTGTGCGCAGAGTTCAAACTTAGTAAAACTTTTTTGACTATTTTATCCACATAATTATCTATAAAAAAGTGTATTTATCCTTATATTTCAAGGATAAATTAATTAACCTTCAAGAATATGGGTCAAACTTAATGGACTTGGTCCTTAACTCATTTGGGCTTTATTTATCAAAGCTGGATTAATTATTAACATAATTGGGCCTCATAATCCCAATATCAATTTATTAGTTCATTTAAGCTTATAAATTCTAAATAAATTCCAAAAAAATCTTAAAATAATCCAGAAATTATTTATAAAAATTTTTGGGCACTACACTGCAAGTCGTGGGAAGCTTCTGTGCTTCCATTTTCTTGGTTCTGAGAGAGAAAGGTGTAAGCACTCGTACTGCCTTCCTATTGTGAGTGAGGGAGGTTTTGGGAAAGGGAAGCAGTGTGGGGATGTTTTCTTTGAGGACTTCTGGACTGTTGCAAGCGTTGTAGCAGGCGGGGGTCAGCGAAGAAATTGCATCGAGAAACGTGTTCTTTTGATCTGTCATTTTTCTTCGCTTAAGGCAAGTTCCTAACGTTCAACACATCCTTTTGGCATATTCTAAACTGCTTTCAGAGGTCTTAGGTTTAAAGAAAACATGCATAGTCATAAAATATATCTCATGGTACTTGTTTTGGTTTAGTTCCAAATTTCCATCTCTGTTTAACTAGTATACCATGTAATAAGTCAACACATCCATGCAAGTTCCTAAGATTCAAAACTCTTTTTTTTACATGTTCTAACTTGCTTTCACTGGTTTTGGGTCAAGAGAAATATGTATAGACATAAAACATGTTTCATTGTATCCCTTTTGGTTTTATTCTATGTTAATTGACATAACATAGGGTGAGTCGACTCAGCCAATGGTGGACTCGACCCAGCCCTTTGAAACTGTAGGGTGGAGTCGACTCAGCCAATGGTGGAGTCGACTCACCCATGTGCAATCTATCTGTTCTGTCCCAAATTCTAGAAACCAGGAAAAATATATTTTTGAAGGGCCATTTTGATTCAAAAAAATCTGAAAAATTGGGAAATGACAAAGAACCAAGTTGGTAACCTACTGTAGAAATTTCATGATCACAGAAATTATATACTTGAAATTATGATATATTTTCTATGCTCGTGTAACCTAGAAATAACCTTGTTTTCTATGCAAAAACATGAAACCTATTGTAGTGTATATTCTAAAAACTTAAGAAATTAAGATATCTTAACAGTAACTAGAAGTGTTGAAAAGTGTAGTTGAAGTACAGATTAGTGAAAAGAGTACACTATGACATATGATTTTTTGTATGTATATAAATATACATATGTAGAACTATTATACAGGCTATATGGACATCGCTGCCATAGAAGGTTCTGGAGCCAAGCTATAGAAATGCCCCTATGGGGAGGCTCACTCTGTTCTGACCTCGAGGGCACGAGGTGAAATTATGGAGGTGGACAAGTTCCACTGGTTAAGATGGGGAGAATTTTCCGCGGTTCTACGCAGTAACCAAGACTCATCACCATTGCCTAGGCGACTGAGTATCTGTCTGTCTGACCTTCTAATGGTGGTTTGGGCACTATGTCTTGGCCATATGTTATCTGAAATTTTGTCTCTGTATCTGAAATCCGTAAAGACATATAAATTCTGAAATTGTGTAAATTCTAAAATTTTATTTTCTGAAATTTGTTCAGTCATATGAATTTATGGGAATTTCTATTTTTGTTATCTGAAAATCTGAGCAGGCAAGTGAGTTCTGAAAAATGAAGTTATAGTCATATATACACATGTTTTCTGCTACAGACTTGTCTTTCTGTCCCCAGTAACCTGATTTCAGATATTCTAAGTATCATAAATTTCTATAAGTTTAATTATCTCGAAGTATGTTAGGCGTGGACAAAAGGAAAATAATTTGAATTTAGTATCTTGTTGAGTCTATTCCTGTAAGTGGCATTCAATCATTAGACGATGGAAGAAGCTCTGAGTGCAGCATGCCGACAAGAAAGTGAAATGGACCAATATTAAGAAGAAAAGAAAGCATTGATGAAGAGGCCATCATCAACTTTTCAACGACAAGACCGTAAGAAGAAGTCTTTCTCTCGACCGTCAGATTTTGCGCCGACAAAGTCAGCTTCACCACAAGCCGGTGGATCGGGAGGATTGTCAGGAGACAAGACAAAATGCAAGCATTGCGGAAGATGGCATGGTGGTAATGAGTGATGGATGGTGACTGGCAGGTGTCTTAGATGTGGAATCCCTGATCATAAGATCAAGGATTGTCCGAAGGCACAATCGTCTACGGCCACTAAAGTCTCGATGACAGCAACCGCAGCGCCAGTAGCAGCAAAGCCAGCCGGGACATCCCGAGCACCAGCACGAGTATTCACATTAGCTATGGAGGATGCGGAACAAGCAGATCATGTGATAGAAGGTACACTTTTGACATCAGGCTTCTATGCTAGAGTCTTGTTTGACACTGGTGCTACTCATTTGTTCGTGTCCGATCGATTTTCAAAAATATTGTATGATGAGTTGGGTTTGGTAGCAAGGGACTTAGATGTGCCCCTTCAAGTGCACACACCAGCCGAAGCATTGTCCACTACAAGGAGTTATCCTTCCTTGCCCGTATGTGTTAAAGGGTGAGAATTACCTGGTCACTTCTATCTTTTGAAGATGAAGGACTACGACACTATTCCCGATCTTGATTGGCTGGAGAAGCATTATGCTCTCATTGATTGCCGGAAGAAGCGGGTTGTTTTTCGCATTCCTGGCGAGAAGGAGTTTTTCCACCCTTTGCCTAAGATTGGGTCAGGAAAGTTTATGGTCTCGGCCATGAAGGCAGCCAGATCATTGTACAAGGGTTGCAGTGCATTCCTAGCTTGTGTAGTGACCACAGTTGAGGTCAAGAAGTGCCATCACTAGAGGATTGATGCGGTTCAAGACTTCTCCTATATTTTTTCGGAGGATTTGCGAGGATTACCGCCAGTCCGGGAGATAAAATTCTCTATTGATCTTTTACCCGGTACGGCACCAATATCTAAAGCACCTTATCGGATGGCACCAGCTGTAATGCCCTGGATTCTTATTGGGTCTTTCGGATCATTTTCGGAGAGTTTCGGATCGCTTTTGTGGGTCCTGAGTTGAGTTTTGCGAACCACGTGGGTTTTTCTCTCGTACTAGTTACGGAACCCTATGATGAGTTTATTTCTCAGTTCATCGACGCGTGGACGCCGCAGTTGCGTTGTACTCGTTGATAGGATCGTTTCGACTATTTTTTCATATTTTTTTGAATTAGGGGATTTTCGGCACAAAAATTAGAATTTTAGAAATTAGGAAAATTAATTTCCTTTCTATTTATTCCACTTCACCCTCTCTCCTCCCTCATTTCTCACCTCTCTTTCTCTCTCTCGTTCTCTCTCCTCTCTGGGTCTATCGGCGCGGGGTGCTGTGGACGCACTTTTTATTAAGGTCGTTGGTTGTTCGTTTATTGGGTTTATTAAGTGCGTGGGCGTGCCAGTCACCTAGGTGACGATTTATTCGGGCTTCATGCAAGCCCATGGTGCGCGCGATCTGACTAATCAGACAATTGTGTAGTTCGTGTTGGGACCAAAACCCGCCGTGCCATAAAGGCCACGGCGTTATTTACATCCCCCATACGGGGGAACACCCTTGATTGATTGCCGAGAATAAGGGCCCTACGGCCTAAAGAGAATACTAATAATGCAGGAGGATAGTGAAAGATAAACTATGCTAGAAACCCGTATCGGGACGTGAATGTTCAGACTATGTCGGCCACTCACGGGCCACTTCATGTTCGGACGGAGGTCCGTGTTTATAGTATAAAAGACGGTAACAAAACCGCGCAGATGTCTGCCACGAACAAGGCAAGTTTAATGAGAATGCGGGATTGGATCCCGGTAGGGACGGGTCAAGTTGATAGACTGTTGGCCGGAGATGATTTCGGACTATGGCCATGTCGGAAATTCCGTAACCCACGTTCGATACCATAAGGCGTCGTTGATTTTCTCTTTGCACCCAGTCCGAGGGAGTGAATTATTAAGTGCGTAGCCCGAGCTCACTAACGTGCGCCCTCACACGCAGATCGACCTGTGCGGTCAGGTCGCGGGGTTCGACCTGCCCGGTCAGGTCACGAGGGTCAAGGGGGCAGCGCCCCCGGAACAAAATTTTAATTGAAGCACGGGTGCTAGAGCTCCTTTCATTCTTTTATTAGTGTTGACCTTTGACTATTATTCTCTTTGGGGCCTTCTATTTTGGCTATTTATTCATTTCTTGTATTAAGGAGGCGCGCCGGATAAGTGTATTGAAGGATATGTATTTGTACGCGCCGAATTAAGAGCCATGCAAGGGTAGAAGGGCGCGCCGTGTATGTGATTTCAAATGGTGCACGCCGGATTAAAGGACCCAAGAGGATGGAGATGGACGCGCCGTATTCGGGCAATGAGATGGAGATGGGCGCGCCTATTAGGGCCATGGGGCGCGTCGTTTAAGGGAACCAACGGGGGGGGAGCCGGATTTGGGCTTCACAGAAGGAGATGGAGGGGGGGCGCCGTTTTTAGGATTCAAAGAAGGAGATGGAGGGGGGCGCGCCATTTTTGGATGTTCACAGAAGGAGATGGAGGGGCCGCGCCGTTTTAACATTTGAAAGGAGAAGATACGGGGCTTTTGTGAGGAGGGCGCGCCGGTCAAGGCCACGCCGGGTTACGGTGTTGAAGGCACACGCCGGTTGAAGGTTCAAAGGGGGAGATGGATTTTGAGAGTGATGTTAAAGCGGCGCGGTGGAATAGTCACCGCGCCATATTAAACTCTCCTGAGGGTTTGTTTCACATGGATTGACTGTGCGCTCCTTTTCTTTCACCCGTAGGTGGATTTTAATGGTTAGTTTGTTCGTTCAGTTGATAAATTAGATTGGCAACGAAGGGGTTTAAGTGATTTGTTTGGAGGAGTTTGTTGTGCAAGATTTTAGGGGTTAATTCAGAGAGGGTGTCTTTGTTCATTTGTTCTTAAGTGTTCTTTTATGTTCTTGGCCCTGGCGAAAATCTGGTAGCACCTCCCCTGGACTGGGGCTGGCCAAAGGAAAAGGAATGTCACCAATCGGATTGCTCGGGGTAGACTCTCGAAAATCAGAGTGGCCTCACGGCGGTCCGAACCCAAATGTGAGTATGGAACGTTCGAGGGCTAGCCTCAAGAACGACCACGGCTCGCGGGCGAGGAACTTTCCAAACGGGACAGGTATTTGCCACAAGGGCCATAAATGTTCATCCGGCGGTGGGTACCTGTTTGCGATGGGTTTTATTCATCTTTCTTTATTATTTTATATATATATATATATATATATATATCTATCTTATTTCACGTGTCGATCAACCAATTAACTAACTGGCAATTAACTGACTGATTGACGGCGCGGGCGTGCCAGTCATGTATGTGACAAGTTTATTATGCGCTCATTCTGACCCGTATCGGGCAAAAGTGAGGTTCGATCGGGACCAGCAGTCCGCCATACCATAAAGGCTATGGCGTTAATTACAACCCCCGCGAGGAGGGAACACCTTTGATTAATTGCCGAGATAGTGGGATGTCGAGGCCGGAATAAAAGATGCGACGTTACAAACATGACGGAACCATGCGAGATGCGTCTATCTGTCATGCAGGAGAGGCATGGTTCATTGAATTGGAGACCCTTGATACGTGGCGGAGGACGTAGGTCCGAAGACCACCCTTGCGCATAGCGGAGACTTCCAATCGGGCGTAACCCGGTCCTCTGCCAATGCCATTTGATATACCCAAGGGTCGGTGCAAGCATGCATGCATGATGATGATAACTATGCTAAGCATGGCAACAGAATTATGAAAGTAAACAGTGATCAACCATGTCTGTTAATCTTCGCCAAGTGAGGCAAGAATAGTAGCACAAGCCTGATAGTAAAAGCAAAGTACTAATACACATGATAGCCAACATGATAGAAAGATTATTCGGAGCATGAACAGCCCTTGCCTTATTCAATCTACTGCTAATTAGGGTTGCTAATCTCGACCACGGGAGGCCAGGATTGCTCCATTTACGAGCCAGGGATTAGACAGCGCAACGATTCGAAACGGCGCCAGAAAGCGTAGGTATAGTACTTAAAACGGTGTGGGAAACCGTAGTTGAATGAATAAGTTAAAACGGCATGGCCTGTTTGGGGCACGCCGGGAAGGGGCGCGCCGTTTTAAGGCGCGCCGTATAGAGACGGCATCGGTTTAACCTGATTTCACGGAAACTGAGGTTTTATTCATTATTTCTTGGATTTATTAAAGCACTTTAGGAAACTTTGACATTTTATTTAAGTTATTTATTCAATGGGTCGGCCCCAGGGCATCCGG
Source organism: Amorphophallus konjac (assembly GCA_022559845.1). Classification (NCBI taxonomy): domain Eukaryota; kingdom Viridiplantae; phylum Streptophyta; class Magnoliopsida; order Alismatales; family Araceae; genus Amorphophallus; species Amorphophallus konjac. Next base: position 116,530,810 of record CM040126.1, read on the forward strand.
GAGCCAAGTCATAGGCTCGCGCGAGGTTCATACTCGAGCGTGGCGATTGTTCCGAGTCAGACTCGTTCGAGCCGGAATTTCGGCAGCATCTCCCCATCCCGGAGGATTGTCGGGGAGAAGCGGGGAGTACTCACGTGGCGGAGCAACCCCTAAGAGCCGGGTGGCGCAACGGCGGCCGGCAAACCCGAACGGAAAGGAAAACCCCGAGGCCTAGCCTGCTAGGGGCACCGAGTCCGTGGGCGACGGTGAACGAATGAGGCGACTCATTATGGGAGCGAAAACCTCGAGGGCTAGCCTGCGAGGGGCACGCGACCCGAGTCGACACAACGCTCAAATCGGGATGACCGATAGAGGGAAGGAAACCCCGAGGGCTATCCTACGAGGGGCACACAACCCACAACCACCACAAAGTCCCTTAAGGACCGTAGATTTGAACTGTAGGGCTTAGCCCCGTTATTGTACACTCACTTGCCCGAAGGGACACTCGTCATCAATGGATGAGCCCCCCCCTGTCGATCGAGTGGCTAATGTAGAAGATTGGTGGAATATGCCCCTCCCGGGGTACTGGAGCGATGCTACAGAGCAGACTCCCGAACGTTAGAATGCGAACGGAGTGGAAAGAGCGGCGCAAAACATCGCTTGACGATAAGTGGACAAATGAGTTGTTAGACATACATTAAAACAGTGAAGCCCGCGGGCTGAATGAGTTAATACTTATATGTCATATGATTAGCATACAGATCTGGGGAAGGGACATATATATCATGCTCGCAAAAACCAACAGGGGCTCGGCACAGGACGAAATGGAACGGCAGAAGCAATCTTCCCCTCCCCTCTGGCCTATGAGGAAGGGCACAGGGGAGGCGAAGGGTTCGCTCCCTAGACGGGGGTGGACAGAGATATGCACACAAGTGCATCTCCAACCGAAAACCCGTAGCACACGTAGTGCAGAGCTCAACCATTGCATTGGAATAGAGAGAGAAAACCCCGGGGAGGGGGGAAGAACGATTCATGTAGCCCAAGGGCATATCCAGCATCGGGAAAACGGCTCCGGGAACTATGCACGTCGGGAAACCATTAAATGCATATTCGAGAAGAAATTAGGGAGAGCATGAAATATAGATGCGGCACCAGGCACAATTGCATTCCATTCATTCAATGAGCGATAGGTAGATGTACACAGCATATATTCCGGCGCCGGCGTTGTCACTCGGCCGCCGTTTACATTCATAGAAGAAAGATCGTTACAGGTGAAGAGAAGGAGCAGCAGTAATGGTGAAGGGGGGGAGGCCAGGCTCGTATCATCGCCCCTCCCCCCTCTCACTTAAATATATCAGGAGAAGGAAACAAAGAAGAAAGGGGGAATCGGCCGGAGGAAAACACGGAAACCCACCTAAACCCTTTCTCCAGAACAGAGTATCAGACCACATGCTTCGCTTCTCGGCTCCGGAGGTATTCAGACGAGCAGACGAGGAAGACGGCGGTGAGAACCCTCAGTGGAAACCCTACTTCTCCTCCAAGGCTTTTTTCTCTCGAACGAACGGTCTCTCTCCCTTCGTATTGGCTCTCTTCTATTATCTTCTCTTTTTTCTTTTTTTTTCTTCGTTTGTTCTCTCCTCCTTTTGTTTTGAAGGCACTGTGTATATGTAGCCTTCGTTAATCCGGCGCCCTGGGAAGGGGCGCGCCGGATTTAACGGTGTCGGGAACATGTCCCCAATTGGATTGGCGCGCCGGATTTGGTGGCGCCGTATTAAGCTGCGCCGATGACCCTTCACGTGCAGTTTTAACTTGTTTGCTCGGCGCGGGGCAACCGATGGGTCCGGGGATGGTTCCGGAAGCTCCCGTTGACTGTTCCTCTCGCCCTGGTCCTTGGAAAACCTTGACGGGGCGTTGATGAAGCTCTTGATATGACGAATGGCCTTAATCAGAACTTCGCGTGTGTCTGGCCTGAGCATACGGGTATCCTACTGGCACGGCCTTCGGCACTGTGATTTGTGCTTCTGGTTGAGACGGACTCGTGCTCGAGGCTTCCTTGCGGGATGGCATTGCATTCGAGATAATTCTGCCTTGAATGGCGACCAATCGGCCACTAACGGGCCCGCTATGGCGAGAAGCCAAACCCGTGTCGGGTGATCGAGGCCTTCTGCTGACAGAACCTTCGGCCCCTTGTCGTGGACGGCCGAGGACGTTCTTCCTCCTTAGGAGAGTCACCGGGTAGACCGTCATCCTTGGTCAGGTGACAGATGTAGGGTAGTGGCATGACGGGGTCGATGCCGGATCATTGGGTAGGCTTGATCGCACTGCCGGTTGGTTGTGGATTCATCTTGACTCTCCTGAGGTGAAGTCGCCGGTGCTCACTTCAAGGTGACTCGGGGCTCTGGCAGCTTGAGGAATCTTTAGTAAGTTGATCTACATCGGCTTCTGTGCTTCAATGGGCCGTATCCTTCGTCTTTGCGGCTTGATCACTGAAGGATCATATTTTGAGTGCCAACAAATGCCCCCCAGACGTGGGTGGTGCAAGCGAGGTAGGAGTGCAGTAGGACCTACGGATGAGCTTCGTTCGGTGACGGAAGCTCGAAACGGCACTTCATTCCGGCATCGGACGTTAATCCGGCACGGTAGGAAGCTTGAACGGCACCATTTAAAACGGCGCGCCCTTTTGTTCAGGGGTTAAAACGGCGCCGCCAGATCCGGCGCGCCCCTTAGCTTTGGAGGTTGAAACGGCGCGGCCTGCACGGCGCGTAAAACACTTAAAACGGCGTGCCTCGGGGCACGCCGTTTTAACAGGGGTGGAGCCCCCCCTATATATTGGCTTCTTCTTCATTTTTTCTTCACAGCTGTTCATTTGTGAAAATTTTTCCTCTCTCTTCATCTCCCTCTCCACCGCGACGAGTGAGCGAGTCAGAGTCAAAGGTGGGTTGAGGGGTTTTGTTATCGGGTTTAGAATCCATCTTCCGGGCCCCGGGAGGCTTCTAGTAGGACTTGTCCTCGGAGCTAAATTCCCCGGGTGTCCCGTTTGGCCTTGGCTTACTCCTATGGCTACTTTTAGGGGCTACACCCTTAGTGGACGGCTTCCACTTTTCTTTTGGCAAACCCCCGAGCTGGGGAGATGCTGCCGAAATTTTGTCAAAAGTCTTGCTTTGATCAACTGATTTCTGACTTTGCTTGTTCTTTTCTGGACGTTGTCTTGCAGATAACATGGCATCCGGCCCTTCTTCCTCTACATCCCGGGTCGCTGTGACATGGGGGAATGTCCACTTTCTTGATCGGGGGCTCAGACGGATAGCCGTGGTAGCTAAGTCTTCGGACTCGGAGACTGACACCGTTGATACCGACCGCCTGTTGATTCTTGACGGCAATCATTTCAAGTATGAGCGAGGGAATGGCGTCAGACTGGACCACCCCAAGGACAAACACTTGATGGCTTTCCTTGGGCGCTTCAACCTTGGCGGGAAGCGCGATATAATTCTCGTCCGTCAAGCCGAGGGAGCTTTACTGGCGGAGAGAGACAGCCTGACCGAGTCAGTCACTCACGGTATGCCTATATATATCCCGGGTGAGCCCAGAAAATGGGGGGCCGTGCTTGGAGTGCAGGAGCTACCTCCAGAGACCGGGCTACTGACAAGAGCACCGTAGTATATGTTAAGTAAGAGGACGGTGAGCTAGAAGGGGAGGGGATGAATAGATCACCGTTTAAAAAATATTTGTCCTAGCCGAGGTAATCTTAGAAGATGAGATGGGCTAGGAAGAATGACTATATGTAAAATAATCTGAAACCTCAACCAAGATAAAGCAGGTCACGAGCGCAGAACATATATCACTCAGAATTTCATCAGCACATATGCACAAGCACTAAGCGAGCAGTCAGACCAAGGTTTCGATCATCAACAATCACACTTACTTCATGAAACCAGACAAAAGCATAAAGAGAAAAGATGCGCACAATCACACCACGAAGAAAAAGAAGTTTAGATGGTTCAGTCTGCAACCTGCAGACTTACGTCCATCCCTCACTCAAGGCCGAGTGAGGCTTCCCTTTCACAAGAAAGAACCGCAGACTCAGTCTGCCAACAACACGCTGATCCACAGCTTGGGGATCGAAATCCCTACAGACGCTGAACACACAGCTTGCACCCAGGTCTCACACCCCAAGACCTGACCCGGAGATAACTCTCCCTTCCTCTTAGACAAGAGGGAACCCAGCAGTGACCCACACTCACTGCAAATCAGAGACGCTGTCTCTCTTCCTCCACAGCCGGAGGGAACAACCCAGATAGCCTCCTTACTATCTGAACACAAGAACCCCGGAGACCACCTCCCTTCCTCTGATCTGATTCAGAGGGAACCACAATGCAACCCAGAGGATTCACCTCTCTTCCTCTACACCTAGAGGGAACGATAAAACAGAGTATCGGAATTTAAGAACAAACAACTGAAAACATAAAGAAATATCGAAGACAATCGAACGGAGAAACAATGTAGCTTCTTAAAGAAGCATAGACAAAACATAGCAGAAAACCATCCTCTCCTTCATCACTCTCTCTCTTCCAGGTATGCTCAACGAATAGATCAGGATGGCTTCTCCTCTCCTTCCTCTCGCTCTGGCCTCACCCTTTTCCTTGTGGCTTCGGCAGCTTTTCAGGAGCAGAAACCTTCATATATATATCCAACCTCACGAGAGAGTGAGGGTTTGGGAGACACGCGCGAAGTAATGCTTCCAGATGAACCGAGCCACGTATTAGACGATTATTCCCTCGGATCACGTGCTCACATGATTGGAATAAAGTTCCAATTTGTCTTTAAGTCCCTGTAAGGTTTCAGAGAACATTCAGTCAATCTCAGAAATATTCAAGTCATACATTGATCACACAGATTGCACGAGACTTATCAAAGGATAGAAGAACGCGTCAACGCAGTAAAGCCAAGGCATTAACGCAATGGATATAATGGAGAACAGGTCCCTTGACAAAACACACTAATGCGTCAACACATTAGTGACAGCGTCAACGCGTCTGCTTGGTTGTTGATCATAAGAACCTTTGGTCATAAACTCAAGGCGTCTACGCTTCCATTGTGTAGCGTCACCTCAGCTCCTTGGGCGAGATGCATAATCTCTTGGTAACAAGCCAATGCGTCAACGCTTCAGGTGACAGCATCGACTCAGCTTCATAGGCAAGACGCTCAAGCCCTTGGCACCAAGCCAATGCGTCAATGCTTCAGGTGACAACGTCGACTCAGCTTCATAGGCGAGACGCTCAAGCCCTTGGCACCAAGCCAATGCGTCAACGCATCTAGTGACAGCGTCGACGCAGTGGACAAAACAGCAAGCGAAAGACGCACTATTGCGTCTACGTAGCCAGCCAAGTGCGTCAACGCACTAAATGCACAGAACCCATATAAACAAGACAGATAAGTATGAGCTTATGGGTGAACATGATAGAGGACCATTAAATCATAAAAGCATGATGAAAAAGCATTTGATCCATAGATGTGCATGCAAGACAACAACATTAGATCCTAAGAATATTTAAACAATGCAGGATCTTTATCATTCATCAAGGAGCATCAAAATAATTATCATAAAAATAATTTGATTCATAGTGTTAGTCATCATCAAAACTACAGAGATGCAACAATCTCCCCCTTTTTGATGATGGCAACACCATGAGTCAAATTCAGTGAAAGAAGAAACACCAACTTAAAATATTCTCAATAAGGGCAGCAATGGTGACCTCTCAAGGCCTGAACTCACAGCATGCATCATCTTTTACCTAAAACCATTCCATAACCTTCCTTCCACTAGCTAGCTACTAGATCACCCATCCTTTCAACCTCTTTACTCCCCCTTTCAACCTTCTCCCCTTTTCAGACTTACTCCCCCTTTCAACCTTCTCCCCAACCTTCTCCCCTTTTCAGACTTTTCAATCTTCTCCCCCTTTGACATCATCAAAACAAGGAGAAAGAGAGATGTTGACGCTGGACTGATGAGTAAAGATGGAGAGAATTCCAACAGTAGACACTCATTGTCAAATCTTAGATGCTTAAGTGGGGCTGTAAGGTCCAGTGAAGAATCTTGGAGTTCTGGTAAGAGAAAGAGATTCAGAATAAACGTGAAGTTTATCAACTTACTATGATTATGAGAGAAGAGCAAGTGGCAACAAGTATGACTGAGATAGCTGTTAAGGCTTGTCAAAGAGACAACAAGAGTTTGAACCACTAAGACAGCCTGTAGGCATTGAGGACAAACAGTCCAGGCAGAGAGAGCACAGTTATAGAGTGTATTTGGCCAGTTACACTTTTGACATTAAGTATGCACCTTGGTCAGAGGCCAGCATCCTCAGTTACTCAGTGTAAGAGCCTCATCACTTCTCAATTAGAGAACAGAGATAGTGACCATTGGTTGTTACATGAGGAGACACCTTGATCAGAGGCCAGAATCCCCAGTTACTCACCATATTGTCATCATTGCTCTGCCAAGCACAATTGTGAATTGTATTTTTTTCTTTTGATTTTGTTTATGAGAACTGATACCTCATGACATAGGAAATTCTCATTTCATTGATGGGATTCCTAGTTTCTCAGTATGCAGTTTTAAGCACAGATCAGTTTAACTAGCTCAACAAGGGGTTGTTTGAAGACAAAAACCAGGGCAAATATTAGAGGTCTTATCAAGATGTCCAATGAGAAGCTCATAAACAGAAACCATTTCTTACAAGTCTAGCTTGTTCATGAGTCATGCAACAAAGTAAGAGGATATACTTGTGAAGGTTAATCTTAGCCTCTTAAGACTTACTAGAAGAGGATTCTAGCTGGACTTTAATTGCACAAACTTAAGAATGTAGGAAATGAATGAGGTTCTATTAAGAGGAATATTCAAGATCAATTCTAACATTTAATCCAGCAATAACAACCATCTTTCAAGCGTTTCTAATTAGTCAAGCTCCCCCTCTCTAGTAGCTCTATCTTCCATTCTACCCAGAAAATAGCAGAGAAGCAGAATTGACCTTACACAAAGCACACACCCGCTCCCCCTCACATAGGGACCCCCACCAGAAAAGGTATGACAAAACTACCACTAAATTTATGGAAATACATGAACCAGAATTCATTGCCTCAAATCAGTCAGAGTTTGTAAATACCAAGTTCTCTTCTCAAAGAAGTGAATTTTTCAGTATCTAGAGGTTTTGTAAAAATATCAGCAATTTGATCTGCAGTCCCAACATGAATTAATTCAAAAGTTTTATTTGCAATTTCATTTCTGATAAAGTGGTGCCTGATTTCAATATGTTTTGTTCGTGAGTGTAAAACAGGATTCTTTGCAATGTTTATGGCACTAGTGTTATCACAAAAAATGGGAGTGCAACCTGTCTCTACTTGGTAATCCTGAAGCTGATGCTTGATCCAGATAACCTGAGTGCCACAGCTGCTTGCAGCCACGTATTCAGCCTCAGCAGTGGAAAGAGCCACTGAATGTTGTTTCTTTGAACTCCAAGAAACTAGGCATCCTCCTAAGAATTGGCAGTGGCCACTGGTGCTCTTCCTATCTAGTTTGCATCCAGCAAAGTCTGCATCAGTGTATGCAACTAAATCTAATGTGCGTGAAGCAGGATACCATAAGCCTAATGTATGTGTGGCAGACAGATATCTAAAGATTCTCTTTACAGCAGACAAATGTAGTTCAGTAGGCCTAGACTGATATCTTGCACATAAACCAACACTGAATTGTATGTCTGGCCTAGAGGCAGTTAAGTACAAGAGGGATCCGATCATACCTCTGTAGAGTTTTTCATCCACTTGTTTACCTGACTCATCTGCATTAAGGGTCATGCTTGTGCTCATTGGGGTGGATATTTGCTTCAGGTTAGTCATTCCAAACCTTTTTAGGATATCCAGCCTGTACTTGGTTTGGTGGAAGAAGCAGCCATCTGACATTTGATTTATCTGCAAGCCAAGGAAATAAGTCAGTTCTCCAACTAAGCTCATCTCAAATTCAGCTGACATAAGCTGTGAGAATTCTTTACACAGTTCAGGATTTGTTGATCCAAAAATGATGTCGTCTACATATACCTGAACTATGATGAGATCTTGTCTTGAATTCTTAGTGAATAAGGTTTGGTCAACTTTACCTCTGTTATATCCTTTATTCAGTAAGAAACTGGTCAGTCTTTCATACCAGGCCTGAGGAGCCTGCTTTAGTCCATAAAGGGCTTTGTTTAACCTAAAAACTTGATCAGGTTTAGTCGAAAACTGAAAACCAGGAGGTTGTTCAACATAAACTTCTTCTTTTAGAATTCCATTCAAGAAAGCACTCTTAACATCCATTTGTTGAAGTTTTATGTTGTTTGAACAAGCAAATGCTAATAGAATTCTGATAGCCTCCATTCTAGCTACTGGAGCAAAGGATTCATCAAAGTCCACTCCATACTCCTGACTGTAGCCTTTAGCTACAAGTCTAGCTTTATTCCTAGAGATGACACCTTCTTCATTCAGTTTGTTCTTAAAAACTCATTTTGTTCCTATTACATTGAAATTTTCAGGTCTAGGTACAAGCTCCCAGACATTGTTTCTATCAAATTGCCCTAGTTCTTCACACATGGCAGTTACCCAATTCTCATCACTTAAGGCTTCTTCAATGGTCTTAGGCTCAATTTGAGAAACTAAAGCAATTAAGTCCTGATTCTGAACATTTCTGAAATGAGATCTTGTCCTAGGGGGATCATTAAGACTACCAATAATATTGGTTACAGGGTGGTCTTTTAAAACTCTGACATTTGTTGAGGACTCACCTTGTTCAGCTGTACTTACTGGGTTCAGATCAGTGGGTTCTTCAGCCGGTTGTACTTCCTGCTCTTGCATTTGTTCCAGGAACTCTCCATCATGACTTGTAGACCTGTTATCATCATTTGGACTGTTAGAGATTTTTGTTTCATCAAAAGTAACATGAGGGGTTTCCTCTACAGTTCTATCAGTTTTATTAAAGACCCTGAAGGCCCTAGATGTTTCAGAGTATCCTAGGAATATTCCTGGAATACTTCTAGCATCAAATTTTCTCTAACTCTCTCTTGTTGTTATTATGAATAAAGCATTTTGAACCAAAAATTTTGAAATATGAGACATTAGGCCTCTTACCTTTCAGGAGTTCATAAGGTGTTTTCTTATGTATGGGTCTTACCAAAGCTCTATTAAGTATGTAGCAGGCTGTGTTTGCCGCTTCTGCCCAAAAGCTCTTAGGCAGCTGACTCTCCATTAGTAGTGTTCTTGCCATTTCCACTATTGTTCGATTCCTTCTCTCCATAATTCCATTCTGCTCTGGGGTTCTGGGAGAAGAAAATTTGTGAGTCAGTCCCTCCTTGTCACAGAAGCTAGAAAATGAGGAGTTCTCAAACTCTCCTCCATGATCTGATTGGATAACAGTGATCTTGTGCCCTATATGTTTTTGCTTATTGAAAAAATGTTCAAATTTTTGAAAAGCATCACTCTTATTTGCCAAGAAAAATAGCCATGCAAATCTAGAGTAGTCATCGACAATGACAAAACCAAATCTCTTACCATTTAGACTCTGGGTTCTGGTAGGATCAAAGAGATCCATGTGCAAGTGTTCCATGATCTTTGTTGACAAGCTCTCAGACCTAATTTTAAAAGAAGCTCGAGTTTGCTTGCCTAGAGCACAGGCCTCGCATGGCTTAGAGAATGATTTGAACTTCAAGCTAGGCATGCCTCTAACTAAATCAAATTTAGCTAATTTATGCAAGGTGTTAAAGCTAGCATGGCCTAGTCGCCTATGCCAGTCAAACATGTTATTCTCTGAATCAGCAGTGAGACACAGATTAGACTCAGACTCAACATCAAGATCCACAATATAGACATTATTGACTCTATTTGCAATGAACTTTATTTTATCGGAGTTTGGTTCTAAAATTTTGCAAGCATGCTCATCAAAAAGAACCTTGTGACCCTTGTCACATAACTGACTAATACTCAATAAATTGTGTTGCAGACCTTCAACCAACAAGACTTTTTCAACAGAGTTGGAGGTTTTCTTACCGATGGTTCCGGTCCCTATGATTTGACCTTTGTTTTTACCTCCAAACTTAACTGACCCTCCTGCTTTCAATTCAAGCTTGCTGAACTTTCTTTGATCCCCTGTCATGTGCCTCGAGCAGCCACTGTCGAGATACCACTTGTTGTTCTCGGCTGCTAGGCTCACCTGCACAATAACAATTTAAGTTGTGTGCTTTGGAACCCAAGGTAAGTTGGGTCCAAAAATACCGTTCAATTCATTAAGCACAGTCTTGGGAATCCAGATCTGTTTTAACCCCTTTTTCTTTCTGTGCTGAGGGTTGACAGTTTTGTTATTGATGTGCATTTCATTTGTTTCTTTTTGTTTCTCAAGTTGTGTCCAGTTTCTGTTGATAAAGGTTTGGGTCCCAGCCAGACCATAATTTTTAACCTGTCTAGATGAAGGCATTTTATTGACAGTATTCTGTGTGTAGTTAGACGTTCCCATGTTGCTTTTAAAATAGCCCATTCTTTTATTAGAGTCATAGTTGTTGAATTGACAGACACCTTGCTTCTGGTGCGTGGGCTTGTTGAATTTCTTGAAGATATTTTTTCCAAAATCAGCCTGTTGTCTATGGATGTTCTTTTGTTGTTCAGTAGTTTTGGAACTGGATGGAACGTCCAGTTTTTCTTTTCCTTTCTCAGTGCAGAAAGTAGTGGTTTTTACCCCAAATGCTTCCTTCTTACTTGGGTTGAAACCCAACCCCTCTCTGTTAAAGTTTACTTTGGTGCCTAACAAGGCATTCAAATTACTCTCTCCCAAAACAAACCTCTCAAGGGTTTTCTTCTTATCTTCCAACTCCTTCCGCAGACATATATTGTTTTCCAGCAATTCATCATTGACCCTTTTAACAGCTTCATACCCTTCCCTGAGTAAGTCATTTTGTCTCAGGTTTTCTTCAGTATGTTGATTGGTTTCATCAAGCTGTTTTCTAAGTTTTTCAAGCTCATTTTTAACAAGATGGTTCTCATTTCTTACATTTTCCATTTGAGCTTATTCAGCTATCAGTTTGGAATTTTCTGTCTTGATGAGTTCTTGTTCTTCATTAACCACATTGAGTTTGCGTTTGGTGACTCTATGTTCTTTAGCTAAGGCATTGTACATATCTAGCAGTTCACCATACTTATCTTCCCAGTCATCAATAGAGTAAGTCACAAAGGGATTGATTACCTCATTTTCCTCGTCGGCCATCAGACATACTCCTTCAGTCTCCTTTCATGAGGAATTAGTCTCTGAGTCTTCTTCTTCATCACTCCAAGTGCATACCATAGCTTTTGGCTTTTTCTTGTACACTTTGGAGCCTTTCTTATGGTAATCCAGTGTCTTCTTCTGAAGCTCAGGGCAATCTTGCTTCATGTGCCCAAGGTTCCTGCAATGATAACACATCACACTTTTAGCATTCCTATCCTTGTCATTGCCATTGTTCGGATATTTACCTGATGAGTAGTTTCTTCTTCTCCCATATGATTTTCCCTTCAGTTTCAGAAATTTCCTGAACTGTCGTGTGAGCAAGGCTTTTTCACTCCTGTCAAGGTCTGGAATTCCATCAGAGTCTCCACTGCTGCTGCTGCTGCTGCTGTGTCGTTCAACCTTAAGAGCAACATTCTTGCCCTTTCTGTCACTACCTTCTCCTGTTTTCTTGAGATTCATCTCATAGGTCATAAGAGACCCTATGAGTTCAGTGACAGTCATGGTTGTTAAATCCTTCGATTCCTCTATCACAGTGGCCTTTGTGTGCCACGCTGGAGTCAAAGATCTCAAGATCTTCCTGACTATATCCCCTTCAGATATTTCCTTTCCAAACCCCTTGAGGCTGTTTGTGATCAGTGACAGCCTAGCGTACATATCAGTCACGCTCTCCTCTGACTTCATCTTGAATAATTCATACTCAGAGGTTAGGTAGTTTACCTTGGTAGCTTTGACTTGAGAGGTACCCTCGTAAATTAGCGCTAGTTCATCCCACATCTTCTTAGCTATCTTGCACGCCGAAATCCGGGCATATTCTTCAGGGTGAACTGCGCACTGGATGATGTTGAGCGTAGACCAGTTCAGTCCGGATAATTTGACTTGTTCTTCAGACCACATCTCCTCATTCGGAGGTAAATCATAAGGTCCAGTTGTAATGACTCTCCACAGCTTGTGGCTCTGAGATCGGATGAAAACTTCCATCCTGTTTTTCCAAAAGAAATAATTAGAACCATCAAAATATGGGGGACGGGAGATTGACTGTCCTTCAGCTATGTAGCTGTGAGGACCACTGGTTCCAGGATTACCCTGGTCGTTGGACCACATCTCGGGTAAACCCGCTCTGATACCAACTGTTAAGTAAGAGGACGGTGAGCTAGAAGGGGAGGGGATGAATAGATCACCGTTTAAAAAATATTTGTCCTAGCCGAGGTAATCTTAGAAGATGAGATGGGCTAGAAAGAATGACTATATGTAAAATAATCCAAAACCTCAACCAAGATAAAGCAGGTCACGAGCGCAGAACATATATCACTCAGAATTTCATCAGCACATATGCACAAGCACTAAGCGAGCAGTCAGACCAAGGTTTCGATCATCAACAATCACACTTACTTCATGAAACCAGACAAAAGCATAAAGAGAAAAGATGCGCACAATCACACCACGAAGAACAAGAAGTTTAGATGGTTCAGTCTGCAACCTGCAGACTTACGTCCATCCCTCACTCAAGGCCGAGTGAGGCTTCCCTTTCACAAGAAAGAACCGCAGACTCAGTCTGCCAACAACACGCTGATCCACAGCTTGGGGATCGAAATCCCTACAGACGCTGAACACACAGCTTGCACCCAGGTCTCACACCCCAAGACCTGACCCGGAGATAACTCTCCCTTCCTCTTAGACAAGAGGGAACCCAGCAGTGACCCACACTCACTGCAAATCAGAGACGCTGTCTCTCTTCCTCCACAGCCGGAGGGAACAACCCAGATAGCCTCCTTACTATCTGAACACAAGAACCCCGGAGACCACCTCCCTTCCTCTGATCTGATTCAGAGGGAACCACAATGCAACCCAGAGGATTCACCTCTCTTCCTCTACACCTAGAGGGAACGATAAAACAGAGTATCGGAATTTAAGAACAAACAACTGAAAACATAAAGAAATATCGAAGACAATCGAACGGAGAAACAATGTAGCTTCTTAAAGAAGCATAGATAAAACATAGCAGAAAACCATCCTCTCCTTCATCACTCTCTCTCTTCCAGGTATGCTCAACGAATGGATCAGGATGGCTTCTCCTCTCCTTCCTCTCGCTCTGGCCTCACCCTTTTCCTTGTGGCTTCGGCAGCTTTTCAGTAGCAGAAACCTTCATATATATATCCAACCTCACGAGAGAGTGAGGGTTTGGGAGACACGCGCGAAGTAATGCTTCCAGATGAACCGAGCCACGTATTAGATGATTATTCCCTCGGATCACGTGCTCACATGATTGGAATAAAGTTCCAATTTGTCTTTAAGTCCTTGTAAGGTTTCAGAGAACATTTAGTCAATCTCAGAAATATTCAAGTCATACATTGATCACACAGATTGCACAGGACTTATCAAAGGACAGAAGAACGCGTCAACGCAGTAAAGCCAAGGCGTTAACGCAATGGATATAATGGAGAACAGGTCCCTTGACAAAACACACTAATGCGTCAACGCATTAGTGACAGCGTCGATGCGTCTGCTTGGTTGTTGATCATAAGAACCTTTGGTCATAAACTCAAGGCGTCGACGCTTCCATTGTGTAGCGTCACCTCAGCTCCTTGGGCGAGACGCACAATCTCTTGGTAACAAGCCAATGCGTCAATGCTTCAGGTGACAGCGTCGACTCAGCTTCATAGGCGAGACGCTCAAGCCCTTGGCACCAAGCCAATGTGTCAACGCTTCAGGTGACAGTGTCGACTCAGCTTCATAGGCGAGACGATCAAGCCCTTGGCACCAAGCCAATGCGTCAACGCTTCAGGTGACAGCGTCGACTCAGCTTCATAGGCGAGACGCTCAAGCCCTTGGCATCAAGCCAATGCGTCAACGCTTCAGGTGACAGCGTCGACTCAGCTTCATAGGCGAGACGCTCAAGCCCTTGGCACCAAGCCAATGCGTCAACGCATCTAGTGACAGCGTCGACGCAGTGGACAAAATAGCAAGCGAAAGACGCACTATTGCGTCTACGCAGCCAGCCAAGTGCGTCAACGCACTAAATGCACAGAACCCATATAAACAAGACAGATAAGTATGACCTTATGGGTGAACATGATAGAGGACCATTAAATCAGAAAAGCATGATGAAAAAGCATTTGATCCATAGATGTGCATGCAAGACAACAACATTAGATCCTAAGAATATTTAAACAATGCAGGATCTTTATCATTCATCAAGGAGCATCAAAATAATTATCATAAAAATAATTTGATTCATAGTGTTAGTCATCATCAAAACTACAGAGATGCAACAGTATACACCAGCCTGCTAGAATGAGACTGCCGAGCGCGTCGATACGGAGAAGCCCGTGTATGGTTTGTTCCTCACCCCGCTTCATTGGGGGTACCGAGATGAGCCTTTCCTTTTGGACTACTTGGCGGTCCAGTTCAAGCATCAGGTCTCAGTGGGATGGTTCGAAGAACTCAAAGCCACCGATGCTCACACCTTCAGACCGGGCGCCGTTGAATTTACAGATTTTTATTGAGGTAGTATGCTCCCATCCTGGTACATGCCGGTGTCTATCAGAGCGTATATGCTTCCCGGTACAGGTATCCGATCTCCCGAGGTCTGTGCTGCGGGATGATTGAAGTCTTCTGCCCGGAATACAACACTTTTTATACTGCAGAGGGTGAGACTTCACTGGACCTCTGGAGCCTTTCCCAGCTGAGCGGCTTGCCGATAGACGGGGAGCCGTATGAAGAAGTTTGTTTTCCGGACTGGCTGAAAGACCAGAAAGATGGCGAAGGCAAATATTTCACGGGCTTCACCTACCGCTATTTGATGAAGGCATACCGCACCCTACTGCGCCTGACGCTTGACTCACGGGAAGCACGGAAGCCTGGCGAAAAGAGACGCGTGCGGATGGGCACGTGGCTTCAATATTTCTTCGGTGGGGAGCAGCAGTACGAGGACTTCCCCACGGTGGTTCCGACAGTAGTGAAGCGGAAGAAGAGGGCTCAACGCCAGGCGACATACCCTGCTGTTTCAGGGAGAGGGCGGCAAGGGGGCCCGAATCCCACAGGAGTTGATGCAGTCACACATTGTGCTGCATATCTGACCTATTGGCTTTGCTCGTTCGCCCTTCCCCAGGGGGACGAGACGGTAATCAGGCCGGAGGCCATTTACCCTGCCTATTTGATGGCTTGGGAGACAAAGTTGTCCCTGTGCGCGGTGGCTTTATGCCTTATATACAAGATGCTGGGGGACTTTCACAAGTCACGGATCCCCAGAAATTCACGGACGGTTGGTCCCATCCACTTCTTCAACGCCTGGGTCTGCACCTTGTTCCCTGAAGCAGCTCCCCGGTCGATGTAGTCGGATCGTCCTTTGCCGCGGATGATCGAATTTGCTAGTGATGAGCCGTCTTCACTAGCAGATCAGCTTTTTGCTATTCGGGGGAAGCTGACTATAGTTCCGACATATTCCCCGGGAGTTCTACATTTCTGGAGCTTGGCTGCTAGCTCCAGTCCTCTCGTCAACAGGATGCGGCAATGCCGGTTGTTCGAGACAGAGGAATTCATTCACCAGCTCACCGGGGCCAAGAGCGCGAGGCCAATCTTGGAGCCAGAACTGGTTGATTGGGTGCTATCTATCCGCCCAGTGTCCTTGTATTTATAAAGAGCGGCTTACTATGGCTAGAGCTGTACTATCCCTTCCGCTTTGGCCGGAATTTTGGATACGACCAGCAGATTCCTTCTTCTTCAACCCAGTTCAATCTCCCGAATAGACATCAGGCTGGTCAGACGACTACGGATGAGGCCCGCACATGGTGGGATTACTTCCATCATCGAGAAGATGTGTCCTTCAGGGTGCCAACCCCGGCCCATCTGCCCTGAGTGACTCCGGACTTCATCAAGTGGTGGAATGCACGGACGGGCTTCTACCGGAACTTTCGGAAAGACTGTTGGCATGTCACCGAACGTCGTTTCTTGGATTCCCAGTGGGAGCCTGCTTTGGATGTTGATCCATCCTATTTGAAGAAATTGAAGTCCTGGTCCAACACCGAGGTGATGGCATATCTGGAGGCCAGGAAAGCTGTGAAGGGTAGGTCGTCCAAGGCTGACCCGAAGATGCCAGAGATCCAGAAGGATGACTATATCAAGACTCTCTGGGGGCTGTGCCGAGTTAGTAGTGACCGGATTGCCATCCAGACGATCCCCCTTCCGGTGGAAGAACCTCTTCCTACAGCGGCGGGTTGGCGCCCAGAAGCTGACCGTTTTCATCCCTACCGGACCTTCATCAGGAGGGAAGATAGACGGGCTGACTTGTATTCCAGTACCCCTTGGATATTCGCCATGCTTCATTCTCACGGGCCTTCAATTTCAGGTCCATTAGAAGCCATTCGGGACCATCAGCTCCTAGTATCCTTCAAGTATGTCGACGGCTAGGGATTCGACCACTTGGGCCTATATCATCACTTATCCTCCTGTGGCCATGAAGATTTGGCACAGCTGGTGAGGAAAAGTGAGAAGATTGGTGATGTGTGCTGGCTTATCCGCGAGGCTGCTTCCCGGGACAAGGCGCCCGTATTACTTTATTGGTCACTTAGCCCCAGATACACAGGGCCGCCAGGTAATGCTTATTCTTCTTTCAGCCTTGAAGTTGCTTCTTTTATAGTCAGTATGCATCTTTCTCACCTATGCGCTTTTGCAGCTCACCTTTCTGTGGAGGCGACCAAGCATTACAGGGAGTTGATATCTAAGGCGCAGAAGCCTTCATATTTTAATATTCCAGAGCCAGCTCTGACCACAACACCGCTACCCCCTGGGGATTCGCGAAGCGAACCAGGTCCCAGGTCAGGGAGGCTATCAGTAGGGCCAAGAAGGCCAAGAGGGCGGAGTCCCGCGCTACCCGGGCGCGCCGGAGGAAGGACGCTGAAGAGGAGCCCATAGTCACCCCTCCTCGGGTTCCGTCATTCTCCGAGTTTGAGGCTGATTGGATGCAAGGGCATGAGGGCGAAGGTAGCTTCTTATTCCTTTATGACTTGTTTGATTATTTCTGCCACCTTGGCTGATCATCCTTCCCCCTTTTTTTTAGCTGCTGGCACCACCTCCGCCATTGTCAGGTTAGAGGCGGTGACTGGAGCCGCGGTCAAAGAGAGGGGGAGGAAGCCCCCCTCAGCCCATGTTGAGGGTGATTTGCCTTCACTGACACCCCATCAAGAGATAGAAGGTAACTTGCAGCTTGCCTGTAGAGCTCAGCGGTCTATTGTGCCCTAGTCGGGTCTTGACTGCTTATTGTCTTTTATCTCCAGTCGATGTTCGACCAACGATGCTCCCCGAGGTCGATGCCATGGCAGGAGCTGCTACTGGAGAGCAGGTGCTTTCAAGGGAAGAATCCCAAGGTGTCTAGCCAACGGGTGCCTCCCAGGCAGAGACCGCCGAGGAGGTTCCGGCTAAGGGGTCTTCTCCTAGTAGCATGGTTCCTGCTCAGATACTGGAGATTCGAGAACAGGCGAAAGAGTCCTCCTCCTCTGAGCGAGTTGATTATGGTGGTGGTTCTGGCGACGATGAGGGGTTCCCACCGCTTGACACCGAGGCTGAGGATGATGGGGCCTCTTCAGCTTATGAGAGTGACCTTGTAACCTTTAGCCCTCCGAGACTACCGGGAGTCGAGCACAGGCCATCATACCCGACCGCAGGAGGAGGACCAGAACCTTCAGAGGCCGCGTTTGGAGGCCTAAATATAGTGCCGATCGAGGTAGGAAATGTTCCGACTCCCGCCTACAGCACTACTTTTTATTTCCAAGCCGGCTGGCTGACATACATATGTGTGATGCAGGCTGAGGTGGTACCGCCAGCTGTGATGGTTCGCATACCCCTCCCTGACTTGGGCATGAGCCAATCAGCCTTTCCACCTGTTGTGGGGCCCATCGCCCTACAGCTTCCACGGACCTATGCTGTTGCAGCGGCCTCAGAGAGCCCAACGCAACTGCCGGAGTCGGCGACCTGACCGAGGTTGCAGGGACTCAAGCCTTGGTTGCTGGCGAAGAGTTATTGCTGAAGCCCAGTGGTCCCCCGGAAATAGAAGCGAGAGAAATCATTGCAGAAGAGGTCGATGCTACTAAAGCCTTGTCTGTCATAGAAAGCTCCCCTCCTTTAGCGGCCGGTGAGACTGTTCAGGAGGAGCAAGCGCCCTCAGCTGCTGAGACGAATGTCTTAACCTCACCTCAAAGGATGGGCAAGGAAGTCGCCGTCGTGGAGAGCCCTTCAGCTGTTGTAGCTATAATTGTCGGGCCGGGTGTCGGCGCTGTGCAGACCATGCCGTCGACATCCCTCACGGTGGCCGATGATATCTGGGCCGAGATAGATAGCAAGGTGGACTTTCAGCTCCCTGAGACTTCGCCACTAGGCTTACAAATTCTCCAGTGACATGGTGTGGCAGTCTCTGGACAATCTCCAGCGGGCTATGTCAGCTTCCCCGGGTCTCACTTATGTGCAGCTAAGAGGCCTGATAGACCACCTCTCCCGATCATTATTAGCATTCGGCTGCCCAATGGATGATTGGACCCCGCGGGTTATAATGCTGTTAAAGCATGCCAACAGGCAGGATTTTTTCAGCCGAGAGGTATTTGATCAGCTGACAGCTATGAAGCTGGAGAGGGCAGATTGCCGCGCCGCCACTACTTCATTGAGGGTGACCGTGGAACAATTGAGAAACGTTGCCGGCAATATATCAGAACGTCGGTCGCTCCTCACGGCGCGGATGGAAGAGTTGCGCGCGGAACTTGCTAAGGTCGAAGCCGAGCTGCAGGAAGGCGAGCGCCTAGAGGTCCAGACAACGAAAGAAGCTGATCTAGCCGAAGGACGACTTGCCTCACTAGATGAGAGGTTATCGCAGCTGACAGCCACCGTGGCGCGTTTGCAGGAATTGACCCAATACCCCTCACTAGGCCTCTTGGAGTTGGCAGATATTTTCTGGTGTCCATTGCCGTAGCTTTGCTTTGCTTTTCTTCTTGCATCGGGTTCTGCTCCTCTTTTGTCTTCGGAGCTTATGTACCCCTGGGGGATGCCCCGGGCACAGATGTATTCTGACAATTCTTATTAATGAAATATCTCTGTTTGTCGCCCCAACCGTGACTTCTTTCCCTCTTTTCTTCTATTTCTTATTCTGGCCAATCATCCAAGTCTAGGGATACGCGCCGACAGCGTAGGAGAGCGCTCACGCCTTCAGCGAAGGGGTGAGGTGTTCGCTCCACCGCGGAACAGCCGTTCCCGGAGTAGGATTTTTTTTGGCCAGGGCGGGACACGGGTAGCATAGGCGGATGTGCCTTATGAACTTCGCCAATGATGACGGAAAGTGTGTTATAACCATCGACATGGGTTAAATGTCGACGCAATGATGTTTTGTTTATCAATGAGGGTGGAAGGCCCAGGTTAGAGGGTAGTTGACCGGGCTCGTCGATGGTGGCGGGGATCGAAAGGGGTAGCGACCGATCTTGCCGATGATGACAAGGGTCGAAAGGGTAGCGACCGATCTTGCCGATGATGGCAAGGGTCAAGAGGGTAGCGACCGATCTTGCCGATGGTGACAAGGGTCGAAAGGGTAGACGGTCTTGCCGATGGTGACAAGAACCGGAAAAGAGTAGCGACCGATCTTGCTGATGGTGACAAGGGTCGAAAGGGTAGCGACCGATCTTGCCGATGGTGACAAGGGTCGAAAAGGGTAGCGACCGATCTTGCCGATGGTGACAAGGGTCGAAAAGGGTAGACGGTCTCGCCGATGATGACAAGAACCGGAAAGGGTAGCGACCGATCTTGCCGATGATGACAAGGGTCGAAAAGGTAGCGACCGATCTTGTCGATGGTGACAAGGGTAGACGGTCTCACCGTTGATGACAAGAACCGAAAAGGGTAGCGACCGATCTTGTCGATGATGACAAGGGTTGAAAAGGTAGCGACCGATCTTGTCGATGGTGACAAGGGTCGAAAAGGGTAGACGGTCTCGCCGATGATGACAAGAACCGAAAAGGGTAGCGACCGATCTTGCCGATGGTGGCAAGGGTCGAAAGGGTAGCGATCGATCTTGTCGATGGTGACAAGGGTCGAAAAGGGTAGATGGTCTTACCGATGATGACAAGAATAGGAAAGGGTAGCGACCGATCTTGCCGATGATGATAAGGGTCGAAAAGGGTAGCGACCGATCTTGTCGATGGTGACAAGGGTCGAAAAGGGTAGACGGTCTCGCCGATGATGACAAGAACTGGAAAGGGTAGCGACCGATCTTGCCGGTGATGACAAGGGTCGAAAAGGATAGCGACCGATCTTGTCGATGGTGGCAAGGGTCGAAAAGGGTAGACGGTCTCACCGATGATGACAAGAACCGGAAAGGGTCGCGATCGATCTTGCCGATGGTGACAAGGGTCAAAAAGGGTAGACGGTCTCGCCGATGATGACAAGAACCGGAAAGGGTAGCGACCGATCTTGCCGATGGTGACAAGGGTCGAAAGGGTAGCGATCGATCTTGCCGATGGTGACAAGGGTCGTAAGGGTAGCAATATGTGTATATATAGGTGGGACATTGGATGAAGACTTCACTTTGGCCCTGTAAAAGGGCTCTCAAGACGGAGGACGGATCATCACTATTCATCATTCATTTATAATTTTTCTTCTTTCTTCCTTTTTTTTTATATTCACATTACTAGCTTAAGTGCCCTTTCGGGTTTTCGCCAAAGCCAGCCCCCTGTTACTTTTGCCCACGCGCCCTCTCGGGTTTTCACGTGGCAGGGGTACCTGATTTTGCCTGCGACGCCCTTTTGGGTTTTCGCCACAGCTGGGTTATAGCCATTTTTTGCACTTGTCCTAATATAGGAGCAAGTCTGGCGGGGTATCTCTATTTTTAACCCCATTTTCTTTTCTCTTTTTTTTTTGAATTCGGAGTACAGAAGAATTCGCCTAAGAGGATGCTGACTGGCCTTGCCGATGATGATAGGGATTGGTCTCTGGTTTAGTTCATCGACACTGGTTAAATGCCGAAGCAAAGGTCATGGTTTGTTAACAAGGACGTAAGATCCGAGTTAAGGGTAGAGGTCGACCAATCTCGCCGATGATGACGAGGGTCGAACATGGGTTCATTCATCAGCATGGGTTACATGCCGAAGTAAGGGTAGGATTATTAACAGGGACGGAAGGTCCAAGTTAGAGGTGGAGATCGACCGATCTCACCGATGATGACGAGGGTCGAACATGGGTTCATTCATCAGCATGGATCACATGCCGAAGCAGGGGTAGGATTATTAACAGGGACGGAGGGTCCAAGTTAGGGGTAGAGATCGACCGATCTCGCCGATGATGACGAGGGTTGAACATGGGTTCGTTAAAGGATCTCCGGTGGGACGTCTGATGATTGTCCCTTTTGAAGTTTCATCGGGTGGAGAACAAAAGAGGAATTTTTAAATTACCACTTTACTGACTTGAGCGCCCTTTTGGGTTTTCGCCGAAGCCAGCCCCCTCTTGCTTTTGCCCATGCGCCCTCTCGGGTTTTCATGTGGCGGGGTACCCGATTTTACCTGTGACGCCCTTTCGAGTTTTCGCCACAGCTAGGTTATAGCCATTTTTTTCCACTTGTCCTAATATAGGAGCAAGTCTGGCAGGGTATCTCTATTTTTAACCCCATCTTTCTTTATTTTCTCTTTTTTTTTGATATAAAGGGTGGTAGGTCGAAGTGTGATGTCCGACCCTTGGTTGGTAGTAGACGGCTGTTGGCTGGATCACCGGGCCTTGTGCCGAGCAGAGTGGTTTATTCGTTAGCGAGGGCTGAATGCTAACGCAAAGGAATGATCTTTCGCCGATTCGGGCGTAGGACCCGTAATGGCAATCTGGTGTATTCTTTTGAGAGTTCGGCCAGGGCGGAATGCCACTAGACCAAGGAAAGGTAGCTCGGCCAGGGTGGAGTGTCACTGGACCAAGGAAAGGTAGCTCGATCAGGGCGGAGCGCCACTGGACCAAGGTGAGGGTAGCTCGGCTAGGGCGGGATGTCACTAGACCAAGATATGGGTAGCTCGGCTAGGGCGGAGTGCCACTAAACCGAGGAAAGGTAGCTTGATCAGGGCGGAGTGCCACTGGACCAAGATAAGGGTAGCTCGATCAAGGCGGAATGCCACTAGACCAAGATCGGGGTAGCTTGGCTAGGGCGGGATGCCACTAGACCAAGATAAGGGTAGCTTGGCTAGGGCGGGATGCCACTAGACCCAGATAAGGATAGCTTGATCAGGGCGGGATGCCACTAGACTAAGATAAGGGTAGCTCGATCAGGGCGGAGTACCACTAGACCAAGGAAAGGTAGCTCGATCAGGGCGGAATGCCACTTGACCAAGGAAAGGTAGTTCGATCAGGGTGGAATGCCACTAGACCAAGATATGGGTAGCTCGGCTAGGGTGGAGTGCCACTAGACCAAGATATGGGTAGCTCGGCTAGGGCGGAGTGCCACTAAACCAAGAAAGGTAGCTCGATCGGGGCGGAATGCCACTAGACCAAGATAAGGGTAGCTCGGCTAGGGCGGAGTGCCACTAGACCGAGATAAGGGTATTCCGATCGATCACTCGAGGAATGTTGGTTGTGCTGCATGATACAGCTTTATATGCTTTCCGTTGAGGGGAGAGAACTGGATGACTCCTTTGTGGTCCACCAGGACGTAGGCACCCCCTTCATATACTCGGCGGATGATATATGGTCCGATCCAGTTTTCGACCAACTTCCCTTTGGGGTTGGAGGCCAACACTTCTCTTCTTTTGACCATCCCCAGGTCTCCTTTCTTGAATTCTCGACCTTTGACCAGCTTGTCAAAAGCACGGGCCATGCGAGCTTGGTAGAGCTGGATGTTTTGTTGCGCCTGGAGGCGTTTTCCTTCGAGCTCAGCGAGCTCTTCCAATCTTCTTTCTACATTGGTTTGTTCACCGCTGGCTAGTACATGCTGGATGGCAACTCGCAGCGAAGGAACTTCCAGTTCAATCGGGATCACAGCCTCTGACCCATAGACGAGGGAGAAAGGCGAACAGCCGATTGGGGTTTTGTAGACAGTACGATAGGCCCAGAGTGCTTCGTACATCCTTTCTTCCCAATCTTGTTTATTAGACTTGACAGTCTTGGCCAGCAACGTGCATAGTGTCTTGTTGAAGGCTTCTGCGAGTCCATTGGCTTGAGGGTTGTAGGGGGACGATGTCCTCCAGTCAATCTTGTATTTGTCGGCTAGCCAATAAACCTTCTGATTCCTAAAATGGCTGCCATTATCAGAAATGATTCGGTTGGGGATCCCGAACCGGAATATTATATTCTGCCGGAAGAATCTCGTAACTAGCTCTCCCGTCACATCTCTTAGTGCTACCGCCTCCGCCCATCTGGAGAAGTAGTCGGTAGCTGCTAAGATATATTTGCACCCTGACGAAGATGCTGGTAGTGGCCCTACCACGTCCGTGCCCCACTGGGCGAACGGCCAGCTTGGCAAGGTGGGATGCAGCGGCACTGGAGGTCTCCTTGCCACGTTAGCGTGTTCTTGAAACTTCTGACAAGCTTTGGCGAACTTGCAGCAATCATCAAATATAGTGGGTCAATAGTAACCCAATTTCTTTATCTCAATTTTCATCTTTGGGCCAGCCTGGTGTGCTCCAGCTGATCCCGCATGGACTTCTCGCATCACCTGTCCTGCCTCTATTGAAGACAAGCAACAAAGTAGGACTTTCCTTCGGGCATCTGCCATTATTCGGAACAAGGTTCCGCTTCTCATCTCGTAAGAGTCCTTGACCCTCATGAGCTTCATTCTCTGTTCTTTTTCTTTTGGAAGCTGCTGGTGTTGGAACCACCGCAGGAGATGTTCTCGCCAGTCGGACTGCTGAATCTCCTCGACGACTGCCACCTCAATCTCTTGTTCATCGGCTAAGACTTCTATTACGCTGGGGACTTGCCGACGGTTGATCACCGTTATATTCAGGCTTGTGTCGGGCGGGACCGCCAATGAACTGGCCAGCTTAGCGAGGGCGTCTGCCTGAGCATTGCGGCCTCGGTTGATGTGCTTGATGTTGATGAAGTAGAATCTTGTCATCAGGCGGGTTGCCAGCTGGTGATAGGGGAGAAGCTCTTGCTTTCGCACATCGAACTCTCCTTCCAGTTGTTTTACAACTAGCATGGAATCTCCGAATGCTTCCAGCATCTGAATTCCCATGGATAGAGTAATTTGCAACCCGATTATTAGGGCCTCATATTCTGCTTTGGTGTTTGTGCAGTGTTTGTTTATTGAGCAGGATGTGTGCACCACTTCTCCTTCTGGGGATTTCAGGACTATGCCTGCTCCTGCCCTGACTCTGGCTGATCCAGTGGCAGAGAGGTCAATTCTGGAAGCGCCATCAAAATATAGTTGCCATAAGGAGGGCTGCACCAGAACGGCTTCCAGGGTTTCATCTTCAGGAAGCTCCGGTTCCAACGGGCAGTTCCTGGGTACTGGGTGCTCAGCGAAGAAGTCTGCAATAGCTTGGCCCTTGACGGCCGTGCGCGGTACATAGGAGATGTCAAACTCCATAAGGATTACCGCCCATTTGCCCAGGCGACCTTTAAGTGCCGACTAGGACATAATATATTTTAGGGGATCCTCTTTGGATACCAAGCTGATTTCATGCGATAACATGTAGTGTCGAAGCTTCTTAACTGCGAAGACCAGTGCCAGACAGACCTTCTCAATATAAGTATATTTCTCCTCAGTTCTGACCAGTCTCCGACTGAGGTAATAGAGGGCTTGCTCTTTCCCTTCTTCATTATTCTGGGCCAGCATTGCCCCCAGGGAGTTATGTGTAGCTGCTATATATAGTATCAATGGCCGTCCTTTCACCGGTGTGCCCAACACTGGAAGAGTTTTCAGATAGTCTTTCAGCTTGTCGAAGGCTGTCTGGCAATCTTCATCCCAATAAAAGGGAACATCTTTCATCATTAATTTGTGAAAAGGCTGGCATCGCCCTGACAAGTTGGAAATGAACCGCCGGATATAAGCCAAGCGGCCCTGTAGTGATCTCAACTCAGAGAGATTCCTTGGTGGAGGTAACTCCTGAATTGCTTTGATTTTTACGGGGTCTATCTCGATCCCCCGATATCGGACAATGAAGCCCAAGAATTTTCCGCTCGATACTCCGAACGCACATTTCATGGGGTTCATCTTTAGCTCATGCTGCCTCAGCCTCTGAAAAACAATCCGGAGGTCTTGCAGATGGTCTTCTTTTCTTCTGGTTTTGACCACCAGATCATCTATGTAGCACTCGACCTTGTGGTAGAGCAATTCATCAAAGATTTTGGTCATTGCGCGCTGATAAGTTGCGCCGGCATTCTTTAGTCCGAACGACATCCTCTTATAATGATAAATGCCTTTAGGGGTTCGAAAAGTAGTATGGACCCGGTCATGCTCCGCGATCCATATCTGGTTATAACCGGATGACCCGTCCATGAACGACAGGGCCTCCTGACCGGTTGTGGCATCGATCATGACTTCCGTTATTGGCACCGGAAAGTTATCTTTGGGGCAGGCTTTATTTAGATCTCGGAAGTTGACACATATCCGGATCTGTCCATTCTTCTTTTTCACGGGGATGATGTTCGCCAGCCATGTGGTGTACTGGTTTTCCTCGACAAATCCCACGTCAATGAGCTTGTCAACTTCAGCACAAATTTGAGTAATGAGTTCTAGGCTCATGCGCCGCGGTGGTTGCTTCATCGGCTCAGCCTCAGGGCTGATTGCCAGCTCATGTTGTGAGATAGTGGGGTTTAGACCTGGCATTTCTTTATAAGTCTAGGCGAAGCAATCCTGGTACTCTTGCAGAAGCTGGGTGTACAGCTCCCGTTCTTCTGGGGATAGTTGGGCACTGAGGAAGGTAGGCCTAGGATCCTCCTCATTTCCCAAGTTGACTTCTATCAGTTCATTAACTGTGGCTTGACCTCCGTCTTCTATCTCCGGAGGTGCCGGTTGGAGGTCAACGAAGTCTGGAATACCATCTTGAGGGTCGAGTACTTCAACTTCCCCGTCAGACACCATCAGAACTTCTTGAGGATTCTCTGTTTCTTGTGCTAGTGGCTGCGCGGATTGTTCTATTAGCAAATCCACTGCCGTTGCAGCTCCCAAGGGCGAGAGGGCAGCCTCCGTCCTTGTAGATGAGGTTGCAGCCATGACAGGCTGGCAGTTGTTTATTGCCGGACTTGGACAGCGTCCCGGTTTTGTAGCAGAAGTTGAGGAGGTCTCACCTCTTGGGGTAGTTGTATCTTCCGTAGAAGTGACCTTTCCTTTCTTGGTAGCTTGTTCCCCTTGATCAGAGTCGACTGAGGCTTCCCTGATTGGTAGAAGGGGTGTTGAGGTTATCATCAGTAGGACTCCACTGGAGGGAGAAATTCCTGCTTCTTCAGTATCTTCGGCTTCACTGCTGCTAGCCGTATCAAATTTGGCTTGAAGGGTCGCCTCTTCAGGGTAGACCTGCTCCCAGCATCGGCGGGAAGCCATGGTCTCTGCTTCTTGATTTCTGAGTCGAGCCAGTTCAACATGCTCAGCTTCCACCGGGTACTCATCAAAAGTTGCCCCCAGAGGGCTATCTTCAGCAGGATAGAAGGCAGAGATGGTGTCCACCTCGTATCGCCCACTGTAATAATATTCTTCCAGGGTGAAGTCCAACCCTGGATGTTGAGAGACACGTCTCATTTCCTTATCCAGATTTGTGGGATACCACATCTTCTGGAAAGCTTCCTTGCGCTTTTGAGACTGATCGGGGGGGATGTGTTGCTTCTGAAACATCTTGGCCATCCGCTCAATCGTGAATGCCAGACCCTGGACGGGAACCGGTGGGTTGCTTATATCTTTGGTGAGGCTGCAGTCTGTGTCTTCCCGAGTAGGGTGCTCTTCAGTCGTATAGAACAAGCTGCTAGCTCCATCTTCATGTGTCACCTCCCAAGTTTTGAAAGGCTCGACAGTAGGGTTATCAAGGCCGGGAGTTGGCTTGGTAAGGCCATCCGGGATTTCAATATGATTGCGCCGCTGAGCGACCCGCACTTCATTAGCTTCAGGGTATAATATTGGGGGTGCTTTTCTGCCCACGTCTCCGGATGCTGTGATATGGGAGCCCACCTTGGGCTTGACATATCCGCGCGGTGGTGGTGGATACCAACTGCTGCCGGATGTGCTTCTGGATGCCCCCGCAGGGGTCTTAGCTTTCGAGGTCTTCTGAGAAGGCCCCGTATATAGGTTGGCATCCGCCAAATGACATTCAAACACCTCGAACGGGTGGGGGTCTGCAAATATCCTCTCCTCTTTCCCTTGGAGACTGTACTTGATGCATTGGTGGAGCGTGGAGGGCACCACCATATTTTCATGCAGCCATGGGCGGCCGAGCAGTGCCTTGTATGAGGTGCGGGAGTCAATGACATGGAACTGCACCGTCGTAATGAAATCTACTAAGGTGAGGGTGAACTCCGCCACCCCCATTGACACTTCGCATTTTTGATTGAAGCCGGCAATACGCATATCTCTGACTTTCTCGAGATGCACGTTAAAGTGGTGCCTCTCATATATTCTATATGGCAGGATGTTGACCGTTGCACCGGGATCAACCAGAATCCTGTTCAGCTCCCTTCCATTCATGTGCTCCTTCATATACAGCGGCTTGTTGTGGCTGATGGTGGGCAGCAGCATATCGTCTGGAGTGAAGGTCATGCTAGCCTCCGGCATTGCTTCAGCCAGACATGTCTCAAAATGTGCAGGCGTCTGGAGAGCAGTGACAATAGCCTGTTAAGTCTCTTCACTCAAAGAAAGGATCTCCCAGATTGTAAATCGAGCAGGGAGTTTCTTGAGTAGCTTCATTATTCGGCTCCCAGCTCAGACATTGGAGAGCTTCATCTCTTCAGCCCATCTGGGCTTGCGGAGGTTTTGATTTGCGGACCCTGAGGGACTTGCTTCATCTTCCTCAGATTTGGCACCCTTCTGGCTGGTACCGACTCCTGGGTTTTCTTTGTCAACTACTGCGGGGCAAGCTCCATCTGCGTTTGGATCTTCGGCAGATTGTGCTAGCTGCGGGTGAACGGCCCCGGGTGTAGGGTTGGCCTCCTGGCAAGGCTGCTTCCCCTTAGACATCTTCATAAATTCAAGAAATGAAGAGACCCCCTTGCCCCCACTCTTGTTATATAGGCCTGACGGAGGAGGGATTTGGACTCCCTTGACCTCCGGTGGAGGTGTCTTGTAGGGTTGCTCCCCTCTGAACATGATGTTGTGATTGGGTGGCGGCTGGCACCCCCATTTTCGGCCTGACCGAGTGGCATGTGCAGCAGTTGCAGCCTCGGCCTTGCCTCCCCCGGCATGGGGTGTGAAACAAATTTCCTCTTCTTCCTCCTCTCCGGGCAGGTTGAAGAGTACTGATAGAGTATGACAGGAAACAACCTGCACTTTATCGGCCTCAGCGGCCTTCCTTTTCTTCTTCTTTTTTGCTTCTGCGGACGGGTGTCCCCAGAATAGACTACCCTCTCTGTCGGGTGCCTCTTCAGCTTCCTCCTCTTGCTCAAGTGAGAGTTGCTCTAGTTCTTGCCACGGGACGTGGTCCCGCACCAGCAAAGGCTTCAATTCGGGCTGCACGTATTCGTCCAGCCCCTTAATGAGGTTTTGCAGTCGAAGGACCCCAGGATTGGTCTCCTTAACCACTGGCAGCGGAGTTTGTCTCCTCCGATTATGTGTAGGTATCCTGATAGTTGTAGGTGGAGTGACCCATACGGGCGCTACCACTGGCGGAGCAGGCTGGGGTGTGACACCACAGATATGTGCCCCTTCTTTTGGGCGAGGTGCCCTCTTTTTCTTGTGCTTCACAGGGATCTGCTGCCATCCCTACTGTTCTTTTGCGGGCTCCAAGAAATGAGCTTCATAGGTGCTCCGCGTGCTTGTTTCAGATATCTCCTCGGGCAGTGCCTGGTATAGGGAGATCATGTTGACTCCTGCCCTCCTCCAAGGGGCTTCATGTGGCTGAGGAGGGTCCACTTTGTACTCTCCCAGCTCGATTTCATTCTTCTTCACCATCCCTTCGATGATGTCCTTGAAAACATAGCAATCTTCGATTGGATGTCCCAACATCTGGTGGTAGGGATAGAATCTTGAACTGTCTTTTCTCTTTAAGTCCTCCGGCCTTCTTGGCTCTGGCAGGGTGACCATGCTATATTCCGTTACCCAGTCGAACAGAACCTGGGTCTTGTCCTTTGGAAAGGAATAGGCCTTCTTCATCTTGTCCCTCAGCGAAGGACCTTCTTTGCCGTCTGGGGCTTCTGCAGGCTGTAGGGTGACTCCCTTCTTGCCTTCACTTTTCTGTTGTTCGAACGCCTTTATGTCAAGAGTGTTCGCTTCTTTAGGCGAGGAGCGCCGCTCCACCGCCTTGCCCTTCTGGGTCGTGCTGACAGCAGATGTAGGGGCAGGTCTGGCCAAGAAAGCTTCCACCTCGACCACCACATTATTCAGTCGGTCGAACGACCGTATTTCCATCCCAATCATCTTTTCCAGGACCTCCCTTCTGAGATTCTGTTTGCATATTTGCACAGCGTCCTCCTGATGTGGGGGCCGCTTGCACCTCATCCGAGGTTCCTCCACCTCTTGATATAATCGAGGGCTGTCTCATCGGCCCTCTGCTTTGTTGAGTAGAGTTCGGCCACTGTGACCTCCCTCTTTGTAACATGGAATCTTTCTCTGAACTTCTTCTGCATATCTGGCCAGTCACTGATCGACCCGACCGAGAGGCTAGAATACCATTCAAATGCGAGCCCTGTCAGCGAGGACCCGAAAAACTTCAGCAAGTATGACTCGTCGGTGTCTAAGTCGCCCATGACAGTCATAAAATAGGCTATGTGTTCTCTCGGGGATCCCTTCCCGTTGAATTTTTCGAACTTGGGCGGTTTGTTGATTCTCGGGGGAAGCCGCTTAGCAGCATGGTGTTGCGGGTATGGCACCCGGTATGCATCGAACGCGACGTAGTCGCCTTCACCTCTTTCTGCGAGCTTCAGCTCGATCATTCTTTCCACCATCATCCGGTTCATGACTGCAGGGTCAGCCGGCTCTGGGTAGAAGTGTACCGGCTGCAGGTACGGGGTGACCAGGGTGGTCGCCTGTGGAGGACGCGGCAGCGGGGGTGTCTGGTGCACTTGAGGGAGCACCGGTGGTAGCAGCGGCTGGAGCTGTGGTGGCTGCTGTTGCATTGTCGCCATGCTTGGTTCTGACGACTGAGGTAGTGTGTAGAGCGGTGGAGGGCCGTCATGACGGACCGCTCCCCGGGATGATTCACCCTGGACTTCGGGTGGTTTGGAAGCTGAGGACTGTTCAGTTTTCTCCATCAGCTACTTCTTTAGCAAGTCTATCTCTTGCCGATATTTCTGAAGTAATATCAAGACTGATGGGTCTATAGTGGCTGTAGTGGGGATAACTTTTGTTGTCTCCCCGGACGTACCCTCGGGTAGGATGTCGAGGGGAACGTCGTCTTCTTCCTCTGCCGTCACCACATTGGCGGTCAGGACGGGGGCCTTATCATCCCACTGGTGGTAGACCTGGGGTTGTTTTCCTTTAGTCATCATCAGGAGCTCCCTTGTTGCTTCTGTTCTGCGAGTACTCGGCCCCGGCCGTGCAGCCAACTGAGCCAATTCTCGGGGATCTTTGGGGAGCCCCACATATCGGTTGGATATACCAGCCATGTTGCAGGTGAAGACCTGCATCCTTCTCCTTTGTCGATGGACCCTCCTTTTAGCTTGGTGCGGGAAGGTCAGCCTCTCGAACACAGAAACTCTTCTCCTTTCTTCCCGCTTGGGGATGGCTTCATCCGCTTTGATCTCAAAGTCATTGTCATATCCATTGTCGTCGACTGACGACACCATCATTCTTTCTCCCACATCTTCTTCATCTGCCATTGACGGGCAGTAGTCTTCATTGGCGGCGGCCGCTTGCATCAGCCGCTGTTGCCCAAGCGAGGGGTTATCTAACCCTCGAAAATAGTTTCTGACCAGACATGTCATCTCTTCTTGACCCCGCTCTTGATGTAACACGGGAGATGATTGTCGACCTCCCGCAAGAGGGATATAAGCTAGCCGAGCTCTATCGGTAGGTTGTTGGAATCTTCGTCCCGCAGCTGGGACGTTGGCTTGACGGGCAGCAGCCCGAAAACTTCTGCGGCGCGGAGGATCTGCAACCACTTCTTCTTCTTTCGGGGCCAGGCCCCTTTCTCTTCTCTCCTCCGCCCCGTCGTACACAGGACGGCGGTAGATAGGTGTCAGCTGATGGACAGGTTGGGCCCGCTTGGGAACCCACACCTGTTTGAACTTTCTCGGCCTGGGGGCCGACCTTCCTTGGCCATATTGGCCGATTTCTTCTCTTTCTGCCCTCCTTCCAGCGAGGGCCTGGTATGTGTTGTGGACAGGGATGGTGGGGATGACTCGGTCTGGGGTCACCCGTGCGTTGCGTCCGTCGAGGAAGACGCGCATGCCACCAACCATCATAGACTTCCTGGACTGAGATAGAGTCCCGGTAATCACAGCAGCACTCCTTTGGGCTTGGCGACATTGACGTCCTCCATGGTGCTTGTTGACAATATTGGGGCAGGGCCCCACGTATGGCGTGGTGCACCAGGCAGCTGGCGACCGGGGCCGGACTCTTGGATGAGTCGTTGCAGCAAGGAACCTTCAGAGGCTCCACCTTCCCCACAGCTTCCTCGACAGGTTCCGGGGCTTCGATTTCCAGCATGTCCACGAAGGCCAACCCCAAGAAGTTGGGGAAGCCGACGGCGGTAGGGAAACTGCCGAATTCCATGGGCACTGCCAGGTACCCTTGTGCATGACCAGCAACGATCGAAGGACCGAAGCCGACGCCAGTCAATCCAGTTGTTGTCATTGTTCGCCTGCGAAGACAAACAAGCCAACAATCAGTAGCCTTTGAGAGGGCCTCGAAGCCCAAGTATCTCGGCAAAGAGATGAAAGGTGACACTGGTCCCACCGGGCGTGCCAGACTGTTTGCGATGGGTTTTATTCATCTTTCTTTATTATTATATATATATATATATATCTTATTTCACGTGTCGATCAACCAATTAACTAACTGACAATTAACTGACTGATTGACGACGCAGGCGTGCCAGTCACGTATGTGACAAGTTTATTATGCACTCATTCTGACCCGTATCGGGCGAAAGTGAGGTTTGGTCGGGACCAGCAGTCGCCATACCATAAAGGCTATGGCGTTAATTACATCCCCCACGAGGAGGGAACACCTTTGATTAATTACCGAGATAGTGGGCTGTCAAGGCCGGAATAAAAGATGCGACGTTACAAACATGACGGAACCATGCGAGATGCGTCTATCTGTCATGCAGGAGAGGCATGGTTCATTGAATTGGAGACCCTTGATATGTGGCGGAGGACGTAGGTCTGAAGACCACCCTTGCGCATAGCGGAGACTTCCAATCGGGCGTAACCCGGTCCTCTGCCAATGCCATTTGATATACCCAAGGGTCGGTGCAAGCATGCATGCATGATGATGATAACTATGCTAAGCATGGCAATAGAATTATGAAAGTAAACAGTAATCAACCATGTCTGTTAATCTTTGCCAAGTGAGGCAAGAATAGTAGCACAAGCCAGATAGTAAAAGCAAAGTACTAATACACATGATAGCCAACATGATAGAAAGATTATTCGGAGCATGAACAGCCCTTGCCTTATTCAATCTACTGCTAATTAGGGTTGCCAATCTCGACCACGGGAGGCCAGGATTGCTCCATGTATAAGCCAGGGATTAGACAGCGCAATGATTCGAAATGGCGCCAGAAATAGTAGGTATAGTACTTAAAACGGCGTGGGAAACCGTAGGTGAATGAATAAGTTAAAACGACGTGGCCTGTTTGGGGCGCGCCGGGAAGGGGCGCGCCGTTTTAAGGCGCGCCGTATGGAGACGGCGTCAGTTTAACCCGATTTCATGGAAATCGAGGTTTTATTCATTATTTCTTGGATTTGTTAAAGCACTTTAGGAAACTTTGACAGTTTATTTAAGTTATTTATTCAACGGGTCGGCCCCAGGGCATCCGGAAGCCAAGTCATAGGCTCGCGCGAGGTTCATACTCGAGCGCGGCGATTGTTCCGAGTCAGACTCGTTCGAGCCGGAATTTCGGTAGCATCTCCCCATCCCGGAGGATTGTCGGGGAGAAGCAGGGAGTACTCACGTGGCGGAGCAACCCCTAAGAGCCGGGTGGCGCAATGGCGGCCGGCAAACCCGAACGGAAAGGAAAACCCCGAGGCCTAGCCTGCTAGGGGCACCGAGTCCGTGGGCGATGGTGAACGAATGAGGCGACTCATTATGGGAGCGAAAACCCCGAGGGCTAGCCTGCGAGGGGCACGCGACCCGAGTCGACACAACGCTCAAATCAGGATGACCGATAGAGGGAAGGAAACCCCGAGGGCTAGCCTACGAGGGGCACACAACCCACGGCCACCACAAAGTCCCTTAAGGATCGTGGATTTGAACTGTAGGGCTTAGCCCCGTTATTGTACACTCACTGGCCCGAAGGGACACTCGTCATCAATGGATGAGCCCCCCTGTCGACCGAGTGGCTAATGTAGAAGATTAGGGGAATATCCCCCTCCACGGGTACTGGAGCGATGCTACAGAGCAGACTCCCGAACGTTAGAATGTAAACGGAGTGGAAAGAGCGGCGCCAAACTTCGCTTGACGACAAGTGGACAAACGAGTTGTTAGACATACATTGAAACAGTGAAGCCCGCGGGCTGAATGAGTTAATACTTATATGCCATATGATTAGCATACAGATCTGGGGAAGGGACATATATATCATGCTCGCAAAAACCAACAGGGGCTCGGCACAGGACGAAATGGAACGACAGAAGCGATCCTCCCCTCCCCTCTGGCCTATGAGGAAGGGCACAGGGGAGGCGAAGGGTTCGCTCCCTAGATGGGGGTGGACAGAGATATGCACACAAGTGCATCTCAACTGGAAAACGCGTAGCACACGTAGTGCAGAGCTCGACCATTGCATTGGAATAGAGAGAGAAAACCCCGGGGAGGGGGAAGAACGATTCATGTAGCCCAAGGGCATATCCAGCATCGGGAAAACGGCTCCGGGAACTATGCTCGCCGGGAAACCATTAAATGCATATTCGAGAAGAAATTAGGGAGAGCATGAAAGATAGATGCGGCACCAGGCACAATCGCATTCCATTCATTCAATGAACGATAGGTAGATGTACACAGCATATATTCCGGCGCCGGCGTTGTCGCTCGGCCGCCGTTTACATTCATAGAAGAAAGATCGTTACAGGTGAAGAGAAGGAGTAGTAGTAATGGTGAAGGGGGGGAGGCCAGGCTCATATCATCGCCCCCCCCCTCTCACTTACATATATCAGGAGAAGGAAACAAAGAAGAAAGGGGGAATCGGCCGGAGGAAAACACGGAAACCCACCTAAACCCTTTCTCCAGAACAGAGTATCGGACCACAGGCTTCTCTTCTCTGGCTCCGGAGGTATTCAGACGAGCAGATGAGGAAGACGGCGGCGAGAACCCTCAGTGGAAACCCTACTTCTCCTCCAAGGCTTTTTTCTCTCGAACGAATGGTCTCTCTCCCTTCGTATTGGCTCTCTTCTATTCTCTTCTCTTTTTTCTTTTTTTTCTTCGTTTGTTCTCTCCTCCTTTTGTTTCGAAGGCGCTGTGTATATGTAGCCTTCGTTAATTCGGCGCCCTGGGAAGGGGCGCACTGGATTTAACGGCGCCGAGAACACGTCCCCAATTGGATTGGCGCGCCGGGTTTGGTGGCGCCGTATTAAGCGGCGCCGATGACCGTTCACGCGCCGTTTTAACTTGTTTGCTCGGCGCGGGTCAACCGATGGGTCCGGGGATGGTTTCGGAAGCTCCCGTTGACTGTTCCTCTCGCCCTGGTCCTTGGAAAACCTTGACGGGGCGTTGACGAAGCTCTTGATATGACGAATGGCCTTAATCAGAACTTCGCGTGTGTCTGGCCCAAGCATACGGGTATCCTGCTGGCACGGCCTTCGGCACTGTGATTTGTGCTTCTGGTTGAGACGGACTCATGCTCGAGGCTTCCTTGCGAGATGGCATTGCATTCGGGATAATTCCTCCTTGAATGGCGACCAATCGGCCACTAACGGGCCCGCTATGGCGAGAAGCCGAACCCGTGTCGGGTGATCGAGGCCTTCTGCTGACAGAACCTTCGGCCCCTTGTCGTGGACGGCCGAGGATGTTCTTCCTCCTTAGGAGAGTCACCGGGTAGACCGTCGTCCTTGGTCGGGCGACAGATGTAGGGTAGTGGCATGACGGGGTCGATGTCGGATCATTGGGCAGGCTTGATCGCACTGTCGGTTGGTTGTGGATTCATCTTGACTCTCCTGAGGTGAAGTCCCCGGTGCTCACTTCAAGGTGACTCGGGGCTCTGGCAGCTTGAGGAATCTTTAGTAAGTTTATCTTCATCGGCTTCTGTGCTTCATTGGGTCGTATCCTTCGTCTTTGTGGCTTGGTCGCCGAAGGATCATATTTTGAGTGCCAACAGTACCTTTGAGGGTCATGCCATGGACAGGCAGCCCTCAAGGGCCCGGGATGATCGGAGAATGAGCAGACGGAGCAGAGACTGGAACGGAGAACACAAGAGTTGCGAAAATGGCTTTTCTTCTTTTTATTCATCCACACAACGGGGAAGGAGTTTTGCATAGAAAGAGATTCATCCCAAGATACAAATGGACTACATCAGAAAGGGGGGGGAGAAGATACTGTCGAGGAAGAAAGAAAAGAACATAGAACCCCACTCGGCTCACCTCTCACACTCACCCCTCTCTCTCTCCCTTTTCTTCTCCGGCACCAGAACAGAGCTTGCTCACCCTTCGACCTTCTTCAATGGAAGCTCCCCAGAGGAGGAGAAAAAGAAACTCTCTCACCCCTGTTCGCCTCAGAGAGCCACACGAGAACTAGAGCCACCCCTTCTCCTTCTCTTCTTTTTTTTTGATCCTCTTCTTCTCTCTTCTCTTGTCTCGATATATATATCCATCCAGCTGGGAAAGGAGCCCCTTGAAGTTCAATGCCCCTTCGCTTCCATTCTTCTCCCTCTCTGTATCTGACGCTGTTGAGTGGCCTGCAGGTAGGGGGATTCATAGCGTAGGGGAGGTGCCTCCACCGGATTGGTCGACGGTGACTGGCGGGGAAGCGACGTTCGATGCGGAGCTCGATGATTGCCATTCCAGGGAGCTTGAGGAGTTCAGGCGGTTGCACGTTGGTCGGACGCCGGAGGCCTGGCCATTTCAGTTAAGTTCTCTTCGTTTGCGCCCGAAAACAGGGGATCAGACTGATGACGGGATGGGTTGATTGCACGCCGAGGAAACGCTTCAGAGAATAGTCTACTGTGGGCTATGAGAATGAGGGGTTAAAACGGCGCCGTTTTTGTGCATTCAAAGGGGCGCCGTTTTAAGCATCAAAGGGGGAAGGCCCCTTCGACAGGAGCGCGCCGGATAGCCAAAGAAAAAAAGGGGGCGCGCCATTTTGAGAAGGGGGGGCGTGCCGTTTTAAGGCACGCCATTTTAAGGCCCCTTCGTGCCGTTTTAAGCACCAAACGGATTCTTTTCGAAGTCACAGCCGTTTATATGAATGTCGGCATTCCCAGAATGTTCGTTTGCGATGTATGGCCTCTGCAATATTCCGTTTGTAGCCTCTGGGACTCGGTCCCAGATTCTGCGTGACTTTCGGTGCATGCCGAGACTATGCCGGAGTTCCCGACTTCTCTCTGATTCAGCTCTCGACATGGCCGGTCAGAGCGTTGTAGCTGTATCTTCTGCTTAAGGGGCTTCCTTAGCGGGTAGCGAACCACCAAGCGAGTTCTCGTCCTGATCGGGCGAGGCATGAGGTTTATTCGGCATTTTCGTCTCCAGCTTGCTCTCGAGTGTTACGACGTGCATGCCGTATGATCGACGCCGTCATTTTTTTTGACGTCCACAGGTGCACACCGTTATGGAGCTGGCCGAGGTGAGGACGCAATGGAGTGATTGGAACGTGGAATGGGGCGACAGTTTGAGCGTGGCGAGGCGCGAACCCTCGGTGGATTCCGAGAAGGCGCACTTCGTTGATTTGACGTTTTCGGCACGGTTTAGTCGCTTTGGCGCATGATTTCTTCGGTGGAGGTAGGGAGATGAATTACCTACTTCTCCTCTATGTTTCCCTACATTTTTGCGTTGTTCGATGAGCATACGAGTGGGTTTCCTTCAAGTTCAAGAAAATCATGCTTTTGGGGTGTTCGCAGGGTTCGCCGAAAAGCAGCGATGGTTTTTAGATCAGTTGGTATCAATCGAACCCCTGGAATGCTAGCGTTCCAGATCCGCTAATTTCGTGTCAATTGGTTGTCATTTGGGGCCGGTACGAGCCCGGGAACCCCGGTGACTCATTTAGGGTCAATTCGGTGGAATTTCCCGTTTCAAGCCGTTTGTGCGCCGTTTTAATCTCTTTCGGAGTGTGGAAGGTCGGTATTCTCATTATGGATGTTTTCCCTTTCGATCGGAATCGAACGGGGCGTGGAATCGGACGTTAGGGCTCGGTTCTGCCATTTTTCCGTTGTGACCGGTCGACAGGGACTGGATGGGCCGGTCGACCGGCGATTGCCCATAGGACCGTGATGATCCGGCTGTTGGTCCAGTCGACTGGACCACCTGGGCCGGTCGACCGACCCAGTCAGGTCGACCAACCCCAGGGGTCAGGTTGACCGAAAATCATGTGTTTTTGTTCGTTTGAGTCCTGGTCGGTCCAGTTGAGACCCAATGACCGACCTATGGCATCGCGAGTGTCCCGGACACCTTATGGGTTCCGTGTTCATGCTTCTGGGGTGTCGGGAGGTGCCATGTTACTTCGATTAGCGTGCCCATAGGCATGTGTGTTTTGGGCTTCGTGTTGCACTCGATCGAGTCACCGTGTATCGGTGTGAGTGCGGTGGGATTCCCCCGCATGTGTGTGGCCTCCCTCGAGTTCCCGTTTGAGGGGATGGTCTCAGTGGTTTGTGGTCTACCTCGGTATTCGTGTTACCGTGGTTTTAGACCTAGTCAAGAATTTAAGTCGGTTGGCCTTGGCGACCCAACCTTCATGTGTTTCTTCGTTGTAGTGCGCCTTCCTTTGGCCGCTACAGTCTATTGTGGATCATGGAAAATCCACTTTTTTAAGATAAGAATATTTGTATAAGAAGGAGAATAAATGAAAAGGAGTAAAGGAGCACGTGGTGCTAATAGGGACTGTGATCGCCAGAGGGGTTACCTCAATAAGAAGAAAAGATGATCGCGAATACCTGGTGAAAATAAGGATGCGGGATGGATGTAGATTCCTTCCTCCTCCTCCTATCGGCCGGCCGACGAAGGGGGTTTTCCTCTTGATTACCCTTAATCAAAGAACAAACAATCAAAAGAAGAGGGATCAGCCAAACGTGTGTGTAGTATCAATCCAAGAAAATAATATGATGAAGAAAGAAGAGCATAAAGTGTGCACCTTTTGTTTTATTTTTTTTAAACCCCTAGAGAATTAGGGAAAGGGAAAGAGATGCACAGCAAAACTAATGCAAAAGAAGGCTATATGATGATCGATGATGAGATGATGAAGACAAACGTGAGAAAGAAAGCCCATGTTGTTCCTGTAAACAGTAAAGGGGGAAACCACTTTGACGCTTCGGTTGCGGCAGCAGGAGGAAGCAGAGAGCCTCTAAAGAGATCGCACAAGAGGAAGAGAACGACCGTGAGAACAAAGGACTTGAAGGCTGGCAGAGAAAATAGAGAGAAGAACTCCGTATTCTCAGATGATCAACCTCTGTAACTAGCTTCTGCAACCTCAATCGCCAGCACCTGTAACCTCGCGCGAATCACCAGCCCGTTCTCCAATCGCCAGCCCCCGTCTAACCTCGCGCGAGATCAACCAGGGCATCCTTTTATAGGGTGCAAAACCGTATTCTAATGGGATAAGAACAAGCAATGATCATTAACGGAAAGGACTCTAGTTCCCCAATCGAGCAAGTGATTAACCAAGGCAGGGAACTCTCCAGGAAAGGTGTGTTCAACCGGACACGGAAGGGTGAGAGACGACCCTCAAAAGGGCGTCAATTAAAATTGACGACTTGAGATAAAGGCGTTACTTAAAAACACGACTGGGACAAAGGCGTTATTTCCTGGATTCAATTTTAGTAAGAAAAACTTCCCATATTTGAAAATTATGAAAAAGACGCCTGAAGGAAAGGCGTTAATTAAAAACACGCCCTAAGGAAGGTCGTTAATTCTTGATTTTTCAATCGTGGTGGGACTCGTAAATTACCAGAAATTGACGCCCTTAACACCAGCCGTCCTTTCTTGAGAACACGTCCCAGATTAGGTCACTTTTTAAATCACGCCCCTCTTTGAGTCGTTAATTACAAAAGTGCAAGAAACATCATAAAAACCCACACAAAAAGAGAAAAACTTATATTATAGAAATATTGAAGTTCACTTTGGGGCGTTAACATAGTGACATGAGTTTTGATCGACATAGTATCAATTTTGGCGTGTCTACAGCTGCCCCGCCTTGGCGTCTGCTTTGCAAGGGAGTGAGATGAAATGAAGCAAAAGTGTAATGAAGTGGAATGAAGTGGAGCGAACTGATAAGTAGATGTCAAGGTGTGATGCGACACGTCTCTGACACTGAGTGAAATAACTCTGGGTGATTCTAAGGAAACATCAATTTGCTGGGTAAAGGAGACTAAACTAAACAAGTAAAAAGGTGTGCGTGGGCACGACAGGGAGGCACCATTGGAGGGCGGTTACCAGCCAATGTGGACGTGCTACAACCAAGGTGGATTTGTAGAAAAATAAAGGGAATTGAGATGAAGACCCAGCAAAGGGACATTTTTCGAAGAACTAGCCTGAGCGGCTTCAGAGAGAATAAAGTACTCAATTTGGAGTGGAATATCTCATGTCAACTCAATCAAGAGCGAGTGACCTTCATTATTGCCATAATATGAAGATTTTCAGCATGAAGCTCAAAGTCCTATATGATGCATGCTGGGCTAAAAGGAAAAGATAAAACAAACTAAAAATAAAAAATAATCAAGGATAATATTGTTAAGCCATCTAGATTTGGTCAAGAATCCAGATCTTTGAGCTGACACTAAGCCGAAGCCCGTTTGTCCACGCATCAACTCAGAAAGTGGAACCATCGTCCCAAACCTCTTAATGACTCAACGGCCTATCCATGTGATCAAGATTCTCCTGGAACTATCACTGTTTTTGATGAAGGGGAACTCAAATTCCAGGTTCATCAGAACCACAAGGTCCTTGATATGCTATAATAGCGTAGATACCATATAGTAACAATGCTTACAGAAAAGAAATACAAGAATGCGATGATGATGCTCCCATGAGTGATCCAAGCGCCTCAAAACCTGCACTCCTCTGCACTTGAAAATTCATTAGGCCTCTCAAAGATCAGAAATAATCCTCAATTCAAAGCAAGACATGATCATAAGTGCTAAATCACAAATAACCTCAATTAAAAGATAGCACTTAAGTTCATCAAAACACATGAGAAAATATGCAAGCCAACAAAATAACGACTGGCGGTCATGGCGTCAAAAGATACAAAGACGACAGACATCAGGGCATCAAAAGATAAAACACGCCCTTGATCAAGGCGTTGAATGCATCGAGAGTCCAAAAAGAAGACGACCCATAAAGAGGCGCTACAAAAAACATGACCTTTGTCAAGTCGTCAATTCCACAATTGACGCCCCAACGGAGGATGTTAATTAACAACTCGGCTCCGTCTCTAGTTCGAACGCTAAACCCAGTCCTAATCGTAATCAACCCTGCAGCTTCGAACAGACTCACGACCCTCCAGATTTCTATAAAAGGAAGGAACTTCCTTATGATTAAAGGAACTTCATCGAATTCCCACTTCTTCTGCTTCCTCTGTTCACAGGTATTGCAACTGTTCAAGTTCTTCCTGCAGACCAAAGATGGAGAGAGCTATTAAAAGATCAAAGACTTCTGCTCTCAGATTAACTGAAATCAACGGGCATATAAGCAGCCGGATTGCCATGAACCAGGTAGAGATATATTTTTCTATTCATATACTTTCATATCCTCACCGTCCTTCTGTGTTGTATTCTCATCCTTCTCTCTGTGCTTTTCCTTCTTTTCTGTGTCTCCCACAGGATTATCCAAACGTCCCAGGAGCCAGAAGGTTCACCAAGATCAAGTGGCTGCCTCTTCTTCTCTCCAAATTTTCTTCAGACATGAGGGTTTATTTAGCAAGATGGCATCTTTTAGGCTTAATCACTCATGCCATACACTATGATCAAGTTCACCTTGATTGGGCTGCCATAGGAGCTCTAGTTGAAATATGGCACCCTTCCACCCATACACTTCTTTTCTCAACCTTCGAAGCCACAGTCCTATTAGAGGAACTAGAGATGATATTGGGCTTAAAGAAGATGAAACAAGGAGAGGAGGAGAAGATGGCCATCATGCCAAAGCAAATCTCTTCACATGAGTTATTAACAAGTTTAATTCCCAGTCCAAACTTAGTGAACCAAATCAAAGCTACCAAGGGAATCAATCTCCTAAAGCTTGCTTCTTGGGTGTACAAGAGATCCGATCAAGCTAAAGAAGATGAAGAAGTGGAACGAGTAGCAAAGGCTTTCGTGGTATGGTTGGCGGGAGCAATCTTGTTCCCCTCCACGGAAGACTTCTTGGAAGAATCCCAATTAAGCGCAATAGTGAGCCTATGGGAAGGAGAGAGAGCGGGATCGGCGATATTAGCCTATCTCTATAGCGGGCTTACCTCGGCGGCAATGGGGAGACCAATCTATGGGTGCATGCTTGCACTATCAAGTTGGGTAGATCTCCATTTCAAATTTGATCCATGTGAGGAGGCCCAACAACCTTCTAGAATCTTCTCAAAAAGTCCACTTTCTTACATGACCGGCTCATTGGGATTAAGCAATAGAGTGGTGAACCGGATTCCTCAAATCAAAAAGAGAGCGGAATGGAGGGAACACCTCAAAGTGATGCCAAAGAACTTCTTCACATGCGCCCCGGGAATACTCAAAACTCAAGAACTCCGCGCAAGATTCTCCCCCGGGACAGACCTTCGACTCATAGGCGCTTCAGAATTCATTCTGTATAACTCACATCGGTGCCTTCCTCAACTTGGGCTTCCACGGAAAATGTTTGAAGATCCATCTCATCTCCCTCCGATCAAGACACGGGACCTCGGCAGCAATGAAAATGGAGAAGAGACAACCACTATCCAAGCACTGTGGAAAATCAACAAGACCCATCAACCTGTTTGCAGACCAGACAGCTACAGGCGGCACATACTCAGGCTGCCCTGGCCGGGACAGAGCTGGCGATCCGCGAGCAGCGGATTACAGAGCTGGAGCGGTCCCTAAGGAGACGGGAGGAGCTGCCTCAAGACGTGGCAGAGTTGCGGGTTGCTCTTGAGCTGGAGCGGAGGGAGCGCGCTCGAGAGCGAGAGGAGCACCTGGCGGACCGTGACCGGCACCACGAGCAGCAGCAGACGGACCGTGCCCGGTACCAGGAGCAGGTGGCGACGCGCGAGCGTGAGCTGGCGGACCTGAGGACGCAGCTGGCCGTCACCCAGGAGCGGCTACAAGCGTCAGAGGAGCGTCTCCAGGGAGGGCGTGAGCGAGCGCGTGCTGCGGGGTACTCCTTCACCAGCTCCACCTTTGTGGCGGGTTCTTCTCTTCGAGAGAGGAGCGAGGCAGGGGGCCAGGTTCGAGTTCCATCTTCTTCACGGGGGCCCATGCCCCCTCCACCAGCGCCTCCTCGGGACGGCGAGGATGAGGTAGAGAGTAGGAGAGAGGAGGGTGGAGGCGAGAGCTGAGAGACTTACTTGTACTCCCCCACCCCCACACCTGTACTCAGACATTCATGATGTATATATATATGAGATTGAGATTTTTTGTTACCTGAGCACTTGTGTAGTTGTGTACTTGTGGTTGTGTACTTTGCTTCTTTTCCACGTTCTTTATGTTCGCTCTACTTTGTCCTGTACTTGTAACTGTGGTTCACACTTGAATAAACAGGTTAATTCATCTGTTCGACTTGGCCCCTTGCTCAATAAGCAAGGGACGTCTTTACTTTGACCTTGATAACGGGTCAAGGGGCCAAGCCTTTAATCAAAATAAGGCAAATGAAATGATCGATAAAGGGAAATGCAATATGCAAGCACACGCATGCAAACAATAATAAAGATGTCCATGCAACAATGCAAGCACACTCATGAAGAATAAACCCCATTTCCTCTTTTCTTTTCTTTTCCTTTTATATTTATTTTTTTTTATTATTTTTCAAAAGACGCGCCTTAGATTAGGTCGTTATTCAAACAAAAGACGCCCTAGGTGACGGCGTGAATTTGAAAACGTTTTTGAATTTTGTTGAAAAGACGGCCCACACAAGGGCGCTATTTTTTTAAAAAAAGACGACCTTCTTCACAGGCGTTAATTTCAGAAAAGGCGCCTCATTCAAAGGCGTTAATTTTCCTGCTTTCAGCATTAGGTTGACAAAGCTACTAGGGCAC
Organism: Amorphophallus konjac; assembly: GCA_022559845.1. Taxonomy (NCBI): domain Eukaryota; kingdom Viridiplantae; phylum Streptophyta; class Magnoliopsida; order Alismatales; family Araceae; genus Amorphophallus; species Amorphophallus konjac. The sequence continues at coordinate 116,574,651 of CM040126.1, forward strand.
TGGGTCCTACACGGTCATCATTGAGGATTCATTGACCTTTCTTGATTAATCAAAAGGGAGTCGACGTGCCAGTGGTTAAACGTATACGCAAGATCTCGCCCGGTGCAATCTCCTAGGTCAGTCTCGACCATTCTGCTGGTTTATGACTTACCACAAAGAAAGAGATGGAAGAAAATATAAGGAAGCCCATAAGGGATTCTGAAAAGCTCAAGGTAAAACTACCTCCCCTACCCTATGCCTGTTGGGGTTTGGTCTTTGGCATAGGGAAATTTTATTTCCTTTTGCCTCTTTTATATTACATGCATACGCCCAAGGTTTTCCTTGCGGGGACTTTGCCCTCTTGACATGCTTTTCTTTCACGATTTGACTTTCACTTCGAGACTGATTTGCATTGATGAAAAAAACCTAATTGTACTTGGGCTTTAGTGGCATTTTTGTTCCCTTTTGGGCCCTGACTTCCACCTACTAGGGCGGCGGATAGGCTTGGCGGGTCTACCCCGAGACCTTCTTTCCTCCCTTATGGGCCGAAGAGGAAAAGAATGGGTATTGTCTTCACCTTTAGTCAGGTTTTGACTTTCCATCGGATTTTGCACCGCTTGAGTTCAAGGGTAAGCGTGTAGTGTGTGTGGGTGTCGACCCCATTTTAATTTAACAAGACTGATGAATGAATGCTGAATTTTGACCTTTCAGACCTTGCGTCCTTGTATGCCATGGCAACGATTTTTTTGGCATTTTGGAGAATTTGTATTTTGTTTGGGATTTTGGAAAATTCTATATTTTTTGGAAAAAATTCTATATATTTTTTTTGGATTTTGGATTAGGGGTAGTATTTCTTAAGGTACAGCCCGTTCCAAGGGTGAGTTAATTCTTCTCCTTCAGCATTAATCAATTTATAAGCATTGCCAGATAAACATCTTTTATAACAAAAGGGCCTTGCCAGTTTGGTTGGAGTTTTGAACGGGGCCCACCAGGTTTTACAAAAATTCTCTTAATTACCATCTCACCGACTTTGAATTTTCTCTCAATTACTTTCTTTTGATAAAAGCGTGAAAGCCTGTTTTGATAAACGCGCACGTGCTCAGCGGCGACCAGACGCTTCTCATCCAGGAGTTCCAACTGGGCAAGGAGTGAATCACGATGCTCATCAATAGAGAATTCCTTGTCTAATTGTACTCGCAAAGATGGAATAAGAATCTCATAAGGGACTACCGCCTCCATTCCATAAGTAAGGGCGAAAGGGGTTTGCCCAGTAGGGGTACGAATGGAAGTGCGATAGGCCCAGAGAGCTTCAACCAGCTTGTCTGGCCAATCCGAAAATTTATTAGCCTCACACGTCTTTTTAACGATTTTGATCAAAGTTTTATTAGTGGCCTCTGCCTGGCCATTGCCCTGTGGATAATAGGGAGAAGAATGATGCAATGCAATGTTATACCTGTTGCAGAGATCCTTGAGCTCTTGAGAGATGAATTGAGGTCCATTGTCCGTGATGATGGTACTCGGGATGCCGAATCTGGCGATGATATTCTTCATTATGAATTTGCAGACGGTTGATGCTTTGATCTCCACGAATGCTTCCGCTTCCGCCCACTTGGTGAAGTACTCCGTTGCCGTGAGGATGAATGATTTTTGCTTCGTGAGGAGGTTTGAGTCACCAAGAGGTCCAATTATATCGAAAGCCCACATGGAGAAAGGCCATGGGGATGACATGGGATGGAGTGAAGAAGCAGGAGAATGAATCTTGTCGGCGTGCAGTTGGCACTTAACACACCTTCGAACATAGATGGAGAAATCCTCTTCTAGAGTTGGCCAATAGAAGCCTAGCCTAAGGATCTTCTTAGCTAGCATCTGGCTATTCACATGACCACCACACACTTCTGAATGCGCCTCTTCCACGACCTTCCAAGATTCATCATCGTCGAGGCATCTTAATAAAACACCCGTGAGCCCTCTTCTATAGAGCACACCTCCAACCAAAACATACCGTTGAGCCACTCTTCTGATCGCTTTCTTTTCTTCCATAGTGGCTTCTTCGGGATAGGATTGATCATTGCAATATCTGGCAATCTCATAATACCAAGGTTTCTCTTCATCAGCCAATTCTTCTTGCCAATCTAATAACATGACCTCTTTGCCTTTAAGAGTTTCACTCCGCCTGACCTTCTCGAGCACCTTGTCCCTAATGTCGAGGAATGCACGATCCTTAATAGCTGGAGTGTCACGCTGATGAATGAGAGGAACGTGAAAATCTTGTTGGGGAGGAAAGACTAAAGCAGAGGCCAAAGAGGCAAGAGCGTCAGCTAAGATGTTTTGGCTACGAGGGACATGGACGAAGATCAACTTGGTGAAGAGTTTGGCATAGGCTGAAGCAAGTTCCTGGTAAGGCTTGAGTTTAGGATTGATAGTGCGGCACTTGACAAGCACCTGGCGTAGAATGAGTTGACTGTCACCCACGATTCGTAATTGGGTAACACCATATTTATAAGCGGTTTGAAGACCGGCCAAAAGGGCCTCATACTCAGCTATATTGTTCGTAACAGGGAAAGTGAGCTGAGCAGCAAATGGGATGGGGACCCCTTCTGGTGTTAAAAGAACCATGCCGATCCTCGTCCTTGGGAATTTAGAGCTCCATCAAAATGTAATGTCCACATAGGATCGTGGGGTTGATTAATGGACATTAGTTCCTCATCTGGAAACTCCGAATTGACAGGATCAAATCGGGGTAGAGGGTGGTGAGCAAGATGTTCGGCAATGGCGTAGCCTTTGATAGCTTTCTGTTGAATGTAAGCGATGTCGAACTGGGAGAGGAAGCTTTGCCAGCGTGCTAATCGATCGGTGAGAACAGATTTTTCAAGAAGGAATTTAATCGGATTCATGCGAGCAATGAGGTGAACCTCGTGAGCTAAGAAATAATGTTTTAACTTCTGAACCACCCAGACCAAAGCAGCGCAAGTCTTTTCCATGGCTGAGTACCTCTGCTCACACGGGTTGAGAAGTTTAGACAAGTAGTATGCTGCCCTCTCCTTACCTTCTTCGTCCACTTGAGCTAGGACAGCACCTACAGAGTCATCCAGGACAGAAATATAGAGGATAAGTGGTTTGCACGGAATTGGCGGCCTCAGGACAGGGGGATTAGCCAAATAATCCTTCAATCCGTCAAAGGCTGCCTGACACTTGTCATCCCAATTAAACTTGACTCCCGGCTTAGTGAGCTCGTAAAACGGCCTACATCTTTGTGAATGCTGGGAGACGAAGCGGTGAATAAATTGCAACCTCCCGATTAATCCTCGAACTTCCTTCAAATTCTTGGGAGGAGGCATATCTCTGATGGCCCTCGCCTTCTTGGGATCAACTTCAATTCCCCTTTTGCTGACAATAAATCCAAGCAACTTCCCTGATGAAACACCAAATACACACTTTTTGGGGTTCATTTTCAACTGATATTCTCGTGATCTTTGCAAGACCTTGGCTAGAACCCCAAGATGCTCAATCCTTGTCCTTGATTTTACTACCAGGTCGTCCACATACACCTCAATATAAATATGGATCATATCATGAAAAATTGCCATCATAGCCCTCTGATAGGTGGCTCCAGCATTCTTGAGTCCAAAAGGTATGACCACATAGCAGTATGTACCCCATGGTGTAATGAACGATGTTTTCTCTTGATCTTCTTCAGCTAGGCGAATCTGATTATAACCCGAAAAGCCATCCATAAAGGAGAGAGTCTCAAATCCTACCGTATTATCAATCAAAACATCAATATGAGGGAGGGGGAAGTCATCTTTAGGACACGCACGGTTGAGGTCCAGGAAGTCTATACAAATCCGAACCTTCCCATCTTTTGTTAAACAGGAGGACGATGAGCTAGAAGGGGAGGGGATGAATAGATCACCGTTTAAAAAATATTTATCCTAGCGGAGGAAATCTTAGAAGATGAGATGGGCTAGGAAGACTGACTATATGTAAAATAATCCGAAACCTCAACCAAGATAGAGCAGGTCACAAGCGCAGAACGTATATCACTCAGAATTTCATCAGCACATATGCACAAGCACTAAGCGAGCAGTCAGACCAAGGTTTCGATCATCAACAATCACACTTACTTCATGAAACCAGACAGAAGCATAAGGAGAGAAGATGCGTACAATCACACCACGAAGAGCAAGAGGTTTAGATGGTTCAGTCTGCAACCTGTACACTTACATCCATCCCTCACTCAAGGCCGAGTGAGGCTTCCCTTTCACAAGAAAGAACCGCAGACTCAGTCTGCCAACAACACGCTGATCCACAGCTTAGGGATCGAAATCCCTATAGACGCTGAACACACAGCTTGCACCCAGGTCTCACACCACAAGACCTGACCTGGAGATAACTCTCCCTTCCTCTTAGACAAGAGGGAACCCGGCAGTGACTCACCCTCACTGCAATTCAGAGACGCTGTCTCTCTTCCTCCACAGCCGGAGGGAACAACCCAGATAGCCTCCTCACTATCTGAACACAACAAGCCCGGAGACCACCTCCCTTCCTCTGATCTGATTCAGAGGGAACCACAATGCAACCCAGAGGATTCACCTCTCTTCCTCTACACCTAGAGGGAATGATAAAACAGAGTATCGGAATTTAAGAACAAACAACTGAAAACATAAAGAAATATCGAAGACAATCGAACGGAGAAACAATGTAGCTTCTTAAAGAAGCATAGACAAAACATAGCAGAAAACCATCCTCTCCTTCATCACTCTCTCTCTTCCAGGTACGCTCAACGAATGGATCAGGATGGCTTCTCCTCTCCTTCCTCTCGCTCTAGCCTCACCCTTTTCCTTGTGGCTTCGGTAGCTTTTCAGGAGCAGAAACCTTCATATATATATCCAACCTCACGAGAGAGAGAGTGAGGGTTTGGGAGACACGCGCGAAGTAATGCTTCCAGATGAACCGAGCCACGTATTAGACGATTATTCCCTCGGATCACGTGCTCACATGATTGGAATAAAGTTCCAATTTGTCTTTAAGTCCCTGTAAGGTTTCAGAGAACATTCAGTCAATCTCAGAAATATTCAAGTCATACATTGTTCACACAGATTGCACGGGACTTATCAAAGGACTGAAGAACGCGTCAACGCACTAAAGCCAAGGCGTTAACGCAATGGATATAATGGAGAACAGGTCCCTTGATAAAACATACTAATGCGTCAACGCATCGGTTGACAGCGTCGATGCTTCTGCTTGGTGGTTGATCAAAAGAACCTTTGGTCATAAACTCAAGGCGTCGACGCTTCCATTGTGTAGCGTCGCCTCAGCTCCTTGGGCGAGACGCACAATCTCTTGGTAACAAGCCAATGCGTCAACGCTTCAGGTGACAGCGTCGACTCAGCTTCATAGGCGAGACGCTCAAGCCCTTGGCACCAAGCCAATGCGTCAACGCTTCAGGTGACAGCGTCGACTCAGCTTCATAGGCGAGACGCTCAAGCCCTTGGCACCAAGCCAATGCGTCAATGCTTCAGGTGACAGCGTCGACTCAGCTTCATAGGCGAGACGCTCAAGCCCTTGGCACCAAGCCAATGCGTCAACGCATCTAGTGACAGCGTCGACGCAGTGGACAAAACAGCAAGCGAAAGACGCACTATTGCGTCTACGCAGCCAGCCAAGTGCGTCAACGCACTAAATGCACAGAACCCATATAAACAAGACAGATAAGTATGAGCTTATGGGTGAACATGATAGAGGACCATTAAATCAGAAAAGCATGATGAAAAAGCATTTGATCCATAGATGTGCATGCAAGACAACAACATTAGATCCTAAGAATATTTAAACAATGCAGGATCTTTATCATTCATCAAGGAGCATCAAAATAATTATCATAAAAATAATTTGATTCATAGTGTTAGTCATCATCAAAACTACAGAGATGCAACATCTTTCTTCATGACTGAGACGATGTTAGCCACCCAGTTCGGATAGAGGACAACTCTAACAAATCTAGCCTTATGAAGCTTGTCGACCTCTTCTTTCATCTTTAAAGCCATGTTAGGGTGGAAACGTCTCAACCGTTGTTTGATCGGGACAGACCATGGCTTAAGTGTAAGCCGATGTTCAACGAGCGCAGGGTCTAATCCAGGCATATCTTCATAACTCCACGCAAACGTGTCCTTGTATTCTTGAAGTACCAAAATAAGCGCCTCCTCTTCGACAGGCGACAAATTCTTGCTGATGAGGACAATCCTAGGGTCTTCTTCCGTACCCAAATTTACTTCCTTGGTAGGTTCTTCTACGGAGGCTGATGGTTCGTCGAATCTTCTCATGCCACTAGCAAAGGCATCAGCCTCGTCCTCATATGCTTCATAACTTTCATCCCCCTCTTCAATAGGGTCTTCATCATTCATAATCTCGTAGACACCAAAACCCTCATAAGAAGCACAAGTATCCTCATATTCTAACTCTGGCAGGATAATCGGATTCTCTAGAAATTCGGGGAGGGTTGAGCATGCCCGGCATCTTTTAGCCAATTCTAACAAGAACCTACGGGGAATCTACTTACCCTTGGATTTCCTATGTGAAACTACCCCGTGGATTTTATTATTAGAAGAAGAGGAACAGCTTGCTTGATTAGAATAAGCTGAAAAGGAGGAAGGGGGTGAAGAAGTGGATACAGAAGGAGGTACAGAAGAAGACCCCTTGCCAGAGGGGGAGAAAAGATTTACCAATGAATCATGGAAGAATGGCCCCCGGGTCGGGACACACTCAGAAGAGAGATAAAAGCCTCCTCAACGGAGATGGAGGACTGAAGAGTTGGTATTTTGGCATTTTTTTTTCATTTTTATCTTTATCTTCATTTTTATTTTCCTTTTCTAGAAGAAAGCAATGTGAAGGGAGAATAGCAGGAGGAGTGGAGATTGAAAGTTTGGAGAAAGATTGAATCAAAGATGACCCGCGCGGGGGTGTGATGGAGAGTTTGGAGAATTACTCGAGGAGCAAGGGAGGAATCGGGAGAGAAACTTGTAATGAATATGGAGAAAAGCTGATCATAATTGGCGACGGTCTCGGCACGCGAGAGAACAATTGAGAATGTAGAGAAGCTAGAAGAGACGGATGCATAGAAGTGAGAGAGAAAAGGCCGGCCCACAGCCTGTCTATTGTAAATCCCTCTTCATATGGTACATCGGGCTCTCCAGTGTCCGTATAATCACTCAGCAGCTGCCTTTTGTCTGTTATCACCACAGGCTTTTCAATCAAGTCATGGATCAGTGGCGGCCATTCCGGATCTGTCGGCATGAAGAGACGGCTTAAGGCAATAGTAATGTCATTCATATCAAACCATCTATACCAGTCACACTCTGGATCATCCATTTTCCTTCTCTTATCAGGCCTTAGAGATTCCAGGGCTTTGTATGTAACCAGTGGAGCAATATGTCGAGCAAACTGTCTAGCATGAACATCTTGACAGTCTAACATGGAAGTGATTATCGTAGTCTGCTCATTATTTTGGACGCCACCTTTAATAAAATGTGTTTGTAATGTCCATGTAAGCGGTCGGTGATCCGTCTTCAGAGTGGATGTCATGACTGCCCATGGTTCTTCTTCATTCTAGCTCGGCTCTTTGTAGCCCAGGCCACCTCGCGTAATCAATTTCTGAGGCTTAACAGGCCTAGTTCTGCCTTAATAATTGGCACCCAGGCCTTTGCCGACCTGGTACCCCATCTTCATTAAAATATTCCAACCGAGGGTGTTCATCATACTTTTCTTCTTCTTCCCCTTTGCAATTAGGGGTGTCATAGCAACTGTCGTGACTGTCTCGGGTGGCATCGGCCTTGGGTGAGGGATGTCCAGTACTGACAGCAACGGCTTGTTGGCAGGCCAGATGGAAGGAACTGATGAAGCTAAGTGTATATCTTCCTCTGGCAGAATTGGCATACTGGTAACTTTGATGATGCGGCCCTTGTGTGGAAACTTGAGACACTGATGATTTGTGGAGGGCACTGCGTCGAGCTGTTGAATATAGGGGCAGCCCAGAATGCCATTAAATGTTGGATCCATATCCAAAATGTGGAAATCGACCGTGATTGTGGCTGGACCCAAACTGACTTTTAATGTTATCATGCCTAGAGGAGGCTTCTTGGTATTGTCGTATGTTGTGACCGTTATGGTAGATGGCCGAATCAGGTTTTCGGGAATGCCGCACATCTTCAAAGTGCTTGGTGGCAAAACATTGATAGATGCCCCAGTGTCCACCAGACATTGTTTCACCGCCACCTTATTAATGTCCACTGTAATACATAGAGCATATTTCCTTGCTGAGAGTGGTGCCAGTTCATGCTCATGAGAAGTAATCGCCGGCTGACTGCTAGCGGGCGTTAATACTGTGGTTATCTGCTCGACAGGGATGTCCTCATTGACCATGACCTTCTGCAAATATTCCTTCAGAGCTAATTGGTGAGTGACTGACCTCTTAATCAATTCCAGAATGGAAATTCTTGCTGGAGTTCGGTCAAGATGCTTTAACAAATCATACTGAGTACCCGACACGGACTCTTGCTCCTGTTCTTGTTCATTAGGCCCCTGCACGGGCTCTTGCTCTCTCTGGGGAAAGATGCGCTGGAACATCCGTCCACTGTGGAGCGGTGCCACGTTTGTCGTGCCTCTGTCGGGGCAAGTAAGGGAGGATTGGAAGAAGAGGAGGGTGTATTGGCGTTAAGAAGCAGCGGAGAGGTGTTTAAAGAAGGCGACCCCGTAGGGGGTGTTGGTGAGGAGTTCAATGAAGAAGCCCCCGCAGGAGGCGTAGGAGTAAGAAGGGGTGCCCGAGTGTGGGGAGAGTTAATAGGTGGAATGAGGAGAGATCTGGGTACGAAGGATGGGGGAACTGATGGTGGAGGGATTCTTGTTGGTGGAGGAGTAGTGGTGGTGGATGTTGGTGATGGGCGGATAAGGAGTGGTCTAGATGGCAAATGTGAAGGGTTAGTAGTGGATGGTGAAGTTTGCTGCATGGTAGGCTGCGGAGGCGGTAGGTGGGTAAGGAGAGGTCGGGTTGGCAAGGCTGGAGAATTGGTGGGGCGCAAAAGGGAACGGCTTAATTGGGGAGTAGAAGAAGATGGAAGGGTACGCAAGAGGCGCGGAGGTTGATTTGGATTATGATTAAATGCCCCGACAGAGGCATTTTCTTCATACCATCCCTGCCCTCTCTCCACCTCGTGGAGGGACGTGACAGGGTTTACATGCTGATTTGCTCGGTGCTCCGGCAATGGGTTGTGGACAATCCCCATATCTTGCTGAGGTGCTGGAGCTTGCTGTTGTACTAGTGGAGCTGGTTGCTGCGGCTGCTGAGCCTGCTGCTGCCGAGGAGGCCTTCTTTCTTTCATAGTGGCGATAAACTGTCTCATCTCATCCCAATTAATGCCACCCTGGTCATTTAAATTATAAATGTAATCCTTGAAGTGGAAGCAACGATCAATGTTATGACCAGGGGAGCGGTGAAAGACACAGTAGCGGGACGTGTCAACATTAGCGGGCCACGCTGCCCTTTCCTTTGGTAGCATGAGCAAGTTGGCGGCCATTAAGGCATTGAAAATATCCGGGAGACTTTCTGGCAGTGGAGGATAGTGGGCCCTTTTGGGGCCTAGTGGTCTCCTTTGTTGCTGTTGTTGGCCATAGTTGGCGGGTGGCGGTACTTGGTGGTATTGTTGCGGAGCTGGAGGGTCAGCGCGGGGCATTTGGTTTTGTGGTGGAGCAAAGGAAGGTTGAGGTGCGAATTGGTGTTGTGGTGGCGAGTTGAAGAGAGTGCTTTGTTTTGGAGGTGGTGGAGGTCGTGGGTTAGATAGGTGATGGGGTGTGGGGTTGCCAACCGCGCCAACCTGCTCATTTGCTATCGTGCCCTCAGTTGTGGGCCCGCTGCTGTTGACATTCGTATTCTTTTTAACCAACCTTGGTTTTGGCTCAAACATGCCCATGATGGGCGAATCTTTCATTTGGGTCTGAATATAACGAGCTCTTTCATAGAGCTCCTCCATGGTGGTCAATCTGTTCATGGCCAGTATATGCCGGAACTGAGGGGTTGCATTGGATATAATCATCTTAACCTGTTCCGGTTCTGATAAGGTATCTTTCAACTTCTCGGCCATTGACCGCCATCTATCAGCAAATATTATGAAGTCCTCCTCGGGCTTCATTTTCTCTGCAACCAAGTCTGTAACAGATAAAGATGGTCCGACCCGGTCCCTATACTTCTGCAAGAATTTCTTCTGAACCACATCGAAATCACTAGCATCTGCCGAATCCAAGGAGTAAAACCATTCGAGGGCTGGCCCTTCTAAAGATCTTCTAAACAAATAAGCCAGTGAGGCCTTGTTGCCTTGCCAGAAAGAAGTCTCATACATAAAATCCTTCAGATGAATAAAAGGATTGCCAGTTCCATTATATCGTCGAAAGTTCGGCATCTCAGAAGGTGGTAAGTGAAAAACTGGCAATGTAGGCAGAGAGATTTCCGGGTCATTCTTGGCAGCAGTAACCTTGTTGAGTTTTTCTTCCATGCTAGCCAATTTCTGAAGGAGTAGAGCATTAGTATCTGACTCGACTGGGGCCGGATTTTGAATGAAAGAATTCGGTATAGGCGTCCGTAGAATTCGGGGAGGTTGGAGAAACTGAGGCCTAACCGCTGAGTAGCTTGCCTGTTGGGCCGGCATGGCCGCACCAGGCGTTGGTGGACAAGAGGAGGGTTTGTGCAAGACCGCCTGGTCATTAGTGAGGTGATGGCCACTCTCGGCCGGAGGGGGATTGGAGGATGAAGAGGGAACGGACTTCCCTTTCAAAGCGGCCTGAACTGCCTACCGCTGGGAGTCATCTAATTGAGATATAGCATTAATCAAATCAGTGACATTGAAAGATGGGGAGGGGTTCCCCGAAGTGTTGGAGGGTAAAGCCTGAGAAGAGGGCACAACCTCTTGAGTAGTGGAATAAACCACATGAACTTGAGGATAATGAGAATGAGGAGGAGGGTAATTCCCCTCATGATAGATAGAATCTTGGGGAACCTCATAGGATTGACCAAAAACGTTCTCCTCCACATCATCATAGGAATATCCGTAGCTTGTCATGTTGATAATCTTACCAGAACGGAGTTGCATGCTTAAGAAGAGAGAAAGCTTTATGAAGGAATTATCACACAATCAATCACTCAATCAAAAGAAGCTTAAGCAAATCAACCCGACCAAGTTTATGCAATCAAGTTGAGATGAACGCAAGATTTTAGTGTTATGTTTGAGATTAAAGTGGATTAAATTGCAGAATAATTCACTCTTCTTTGCAAAGTGAAACCTAGTTTGGATCCAAGTGTAGCCTCCGTGTCAACTAGGTTCTTTCTCTTTTCTCACCAACGATAGGTTCTCTAAACTCCGATACTTCAAGGGTACAACCAGCCCAGCGTCCGTGAGGGAATCCACGGGTGCGGGGACTTACGGAGGTCTTGGAAAAGGGATTTCCGGTCCAAAGAGACGGAATGCTCAATGGAGGGTTGTCCCGATTCCAAGAGAGGTGTGTGGAATCCTAGTGTAGAGAGAGGGGGTCTCTCAACCAAATGCCACAAAATGCAGTATAAGATAAGCAGATCACACCAATATAATCAAGTGATGATTATAAGAATCAATCTAGCATGAATAAACACAGGAAGCAAGGCTCTGCAAACGCACAGGAAAGAGGCGACCTGCCAACAGTCGCTACTAAAAGAAGAAACGACAGCGTGGCTGTCGTGAATCACGGTGAAGTGCTCACAGACAGTGAAAACCGCGCCTTAGTGTGAGGCGATGTATGTGAAAAGGACGCCTCTGACAGAGGGCGTCAAATATGAGTGGTGCACACGCTCAAAAGAAAGACACGCCTTGATGTGAGGCGCTAATCAATAAAAGGACGCCCGCATGGAAGGGCGCAAATTCACAAACAGAGTAGAAGCCCAAGAGATGTGATAAAAGACGCCTTGGCAAAAGGCGTTAATCAGAAAAAAGACGCCCTGGATCAAGGCGTTAACTCAAAAAGTGCCTTTATGGAAGGCGTTAATTCAAAAAACCAAGAGACTAATCACAAACTGGCTGCTCCCGGGGAGTGTGCAGTGTGCACAGTGGAGGGTGCCCGTAGGGCACAAGGGAGGGGTACCATGGGTACCAAAGGGAAAGGGCACACGTGGGTGCCAAAGGGGAAAGGGCACGCGTGGGTGCCAATAGGAAAGGGGTAATCAACAGAAAAATAGTGGAAGTCCCACCGTGATCGCCAATTTGTGGATCATGGAAAATCCACTTTTTTAAGATAAGAATATTTGTATAAGAAGGAGAATAAATGAAAAGGAGTAAAGGAGCACGTGGTGCTAATAGGGAGTGTGATCGCCAGAGGGGTTACCTCAATAAGAAGAAAAGATGATCGCGAATACCTGGTGAAAATAAGGATGCGGGATGGATGTAGATTCCTTCCTCCTCCTCCTATCGGCCGGCCGACGAAGGGGGTTTTCCTCTTGATTACCCTTAATCAAAGAACAAACAATCAAAAGAAAAGGGGATCAGCCAAACGTGTGTGTAGTATCAATCCAAGAAAATAATATGATGAAGAAAGAAGAGCATAAAGTGTGCACCTTTTGTTTTATTTTTTTTAAACCCCTAGAGAATTAGGGAAAGGGAAAGAGATGCACAGCAAAACTAATGCAAAAGAAGGCTATATAATGATCGATGATGAGATGATGAAGACAAACGTGAGAAAGAAAGCCCCTGTTGTTCCTGTAAACAGTAAAGGGGGAAACCACTTTGACGCTTCGGTTGTGGCAGCAGGAGGAAGCAGAGAGCCTCTAAAGAGATCGCACAAGAGGAAGAGAACGACCGTGAGAACAAAGGACTTGAAGGCTGGCAGAGAAAAGAGAGAGAAGAACTCCGTATTCTCAGACGATCAACCTCTGTAACTAGCTTCTGCAACCTCAATCGCCAGCACCCGTAACCTCGCTCGAATCACCAGCCCGTTCTCCAATCGCCAGCCCCCGTCTAACCTCGCGCGAGATCAACCAGGGCATCCTTTTATAGGGTGCAAAACCGTATTCTAATGGGATAAGAACAAGCAATGATCATTAACGGCAAGGACTCTAGTTCCCCAATCGAGCAAGTGATTAACCAAGGCAGGGAACTCTCCAAGAAAGGTGTGTTCAACCGGACACAGAAGGGTGAGAGACGACCCTCAGAAGGGCGTCAATTAAAATTGACGACTTGAGATAAAGGTGTTACTTAAAAACACGACTGGGACAAAGGCGTTATTTCCTGGATTCAATTTTAGTAAGAAAAACTTCCCTTATTTGAAAATTATGAAAAAGACGCCTGAAGGAAAGGCGTTAATTAAAAACACGCCCTAAGGAAGGTCGTTAATTCTTGATTTTTCAATCGTGGTGGGACTCGTAAATTACCAGAAATTGACGCCCTTAACACCAGCCGTCCTTTCTTGAGAACACGCCCCAGATTAGGTCGCTTTTTAAATCACGCCCCTCTTTGAGTCGTTAATTACAAAAGTGCAAGAAACATCATAAAAACCCACACAAAAAGAGAAAACCTTATATTATAGAAATATTGAAGTTCACTTTGGGGCGTTAACATAGTGACATGAGTTTTGATCGACATAGTATCAATTTTGGCGTGTCTACATCTATGTGTCTTTGGTCAGTATATTAGGGTGGTTTGTGTGGCGGTTCATTCTTAGACCGCCAAGTCCGTGTAGCGCGTCTATCTTAGACCGCTACGGGTGGTTTGACTAGATAGGTCGGTTCAGGGTGACTGAGCCTAGCGGCCTAATCCTTGACCGCTATAGTCCCCGAGCGGCCCAATCTAGGACCGCCAGAGTCTTGTCCCTGTTGGGGTGTAGCGGCCCTACCCTCGACCGCTTCTTCCATATAGCGGCCTAAAGGTGGACCGCCATATCCCCAGGGTGTTGTTTTCCGGGGTTTTTATTTCTAAGGGTCTTGGCTTGACCTTGTGGTTGCCCGCTGACCCGTGGATGTCTCTTGTCATCCTATGAGGGCTATGACCACGTTATAAGGTAGCCATGCCTGCTTGTTTCTGTATTGCTTCCAAGTCATCGTCGGTTCCGATCAACCCGGGGTGACCCAATGGTTGACAGGCGACCTTGTGTGCGTCTCGGCGGTTCTGTCCAGCCCGAGATGTGGTTCTGGATGCCTTGAGGTGTTGTCCTACCTCGGTCTATGTGTCTAGGTGTGCTTTGAGGGTCTTGGTGATCCCTCAAGTCTCCATGTGTCGTTTTATACAGATGTGTCATTTCTGTGACTTAGGATTAGACCGATTGGCAACTTGTTCTGCTTTGTACGATGATCTTGAATCTGAGTCGTGAGACTCAAGGATCGTTACCTTGGTAGGTCTAGTGGCCCTGTCCTGAGTCTGTTGGCAGTTGGTGTACTACCTTTGTGCTTCGTAGTACGTGCAACAGTGCTTCCTTACATGTCAGTACTACAGCGCTTGTGTTTCAGAGTTCTGTGTCTAGTGAGCCTCCACTAGTCGTAACCTCGTGACGCGTTACGGCATGTCGACCCACCTGGAAGTGGTGGTGTGGCAGTTCCAGAGATACGGTTTTTAAGCTAGTTCCGTGGGCCCCTGCTTAACGGTAGCGTCCTGCTGGGGGGAAAACTAGCTAGAGGCCTGGCTCTAGGCAAGAGTCGGTGTGTGCACACGTGGTCAGGGGCGTAGGACTTACGCCGATGGGCGTGACCCTGACTAGTCACTCGTTACTGTGGTTCCTATTCTGGTTACAGTGTCTTAGTCCCTGCCGTGTGCTTGGCAGCGTTAGGCGAGACACTTGAGGCGCAGCATAAGATGTCAGTGGACGTAGCTGGCTGTTCTTCTAGTGAGGAGATGCTTCTGTCACGTGACGCGTGACTCTCATGTTTCTCGGAGTCTGTGTTCCCCTTCCGAGTTAGCATGTTCTTGGTTCCGTCTAAGATCAGCTTCCCCTGCCGAGTTGGTCTATGTTTGGCTTGTCCAGGACTAGCTTGTTATGGCGTGCACGACGCTCCAGTCGTGTATGCAGTTGTGTTTAGAAGGAGCTTGCACGGCAATCTAGTCGTGTGAGCTGTAGAGTCTGTCTCGTCAGTCTAGGTCTTTTCCTAGGCTTGTGTGTCTGGTCTCGTAGGCCTTTGTCTTGGGCCTCGTGCTTGTCAACAGATCGATAACTTCTGACCTTTCGAGTCTAGGGTTAGCCCTTCTGTTGTTGCTTGGAGTAGCTTAGGGGTCGAGGTCCTCTCGGTGGCCCTGTTCTGTTGGTACAGCTTCTTCCCTCTTCCCTTACATGTTCCCTACTCCTACTTCCCCTTCTTTACAGCTTTCTAGTAGTAGTTTTCTATGCTTTTCCTACTTTACTACTACTGCTGTTTTAGTTGTTGTTCCGTCTTACTGCATTATTTTTCAGTGGGGATCCGCGTGACCCCTACTGGGCCAGTGACACGAGGCTCACCCCTGCTTTTCATGTGTGGCGCTCTTCTTCCTTCACGGTTCCTGGTGTGGCGAGTTCGTAGTTGCCAGCGGTACCTGCGTCGGGCTTCTTCCGACCTCAGTGTACATTTTTCTTTCTATTAGATTGTACTTGTCTTTCCTTTGGACTGGACTCTAGTATAATTGTTAAATTTTAACTGGTAATTAAAAAGTAATTTTTTTTCTGCTACTTTAGCAAACCGATCTAATGAAATTTAATTGCTTACTGTTATATCTCTGTGGCTTCAATGTACTACACGACAATCCTTTTTCCCTTTGGAGCTTTACAGCTCTTGGGAGGCTTCACGGGTTCCAAGTGGTATCGAGTCTGCTCGGTAGTCCTATCAGGTATATCCGGTATCCGAGATCCGGGTCATCACAGTTGGTATCAGAGCGGTTGTTGTGTGAAGTACATGGGAATCCGAGATATACAGTATCCAGAGTCCTGAAAGTCCAGTACAGTCTTTCGCTGGCATTAGGTTTCGCAGTTCTTGTCGTGTTGTTTTCCGTTTGTTGTCTTGTGCGTGCTATGTTAGCACTATACAAGATGGTTTTTGCTCTCGTCAGGATGCGACGGGATGCTCCTTTTCGTCATGGTGTTTGTCTCGATCATGTTGTACTTGGCAAAGTTTGCCGGAAGGCTCGAATCTGCGGTACATTGTTCGAGATTTTTTTATGGTTTGTTCAGGTGGCTGGTGACTTTTCGAGTTGGTGTGATGGCCGTACACATTCTTATGTTATTTTGGTCGTCCCCGCTTAAGTATGTGCAGCTCCTGAGGTGTTTCATTTCTGTTGAAGTGATTGCTTTGTTACCTCGATTGAGAAGATGCTCGAGCGAACCTAGGATTTTCCTTCCTGGTGAGTTACTGTTAATCGAGCTTGATGCATCTCATCTCGTTTGGTGGAGTCTTTTCGAGGTAAGCCTTAGAATTGCTATCTTAGTGAGACCTTTGTCCTGTGTCTACTTAAGTGTGGACAGTGTTTATTCTGAGCCTGATCTGCCTCTTTGTTCTATGGTTGCTTGGCTTTGGACCTAATCCTTGTGTTAAGGGCCGTTGTGCACCGTGTTTGTCGTGCCGTGTCTGGCGGCAGATGTGTTGTGAAGGCTCATTTATTCTTTCAGGAGGTGATGGTAAGCTGAGATTAGCCTTTCTTCGTGCTTTGTGTTGAAGCTGGTACTCTCCTCATTTGCACTTAGGCGACTTGTGATCGGTTGTTAGCAGGATCAGTACTCTTGGCGTGTTACATTGCGATTTGCATGAATTGCGATGGCGTCGAGTGTGTGCTGAGATGCAGATACCGAGATATTTATGACGCCTGTGTGCGTTGTTTGAGTGCGCAGCGGAAGCGTGTGGGCTGAAAACCCACGGGTCGAGGATCATTGTTGTAAGATTCTGGCCAGTCGAGAGAATTGTTCTTTCTCGATGTGACTTCATCTTGGCTTCCCATGCCTTGATGTGGTCTCTTGCCGTGTCGTTGCTGGAGTCATTCTGGTGTTGGCATCGGCATTTGTGAGTATTGGGAAATCTGTCGGCATTCCTGCTGATTGAGTACCCTCTGCTCCTCTATATTCTTTTCTTGGGCATTGTATTCTCAGGGCGTGATCGTAATCCTTGAGATGCTTTTCCCAAGATTGTTGTTCTCGTTGTCGTGGGTCTGTTCTTGGTAAGCTGCTCGATGCATGACTCGTCCCTTGTGGTCGTGCATTCAGCTATCGTTGTGCCTTGATGTGACCTAGCTTGCAATTGTGTTCCGTAGTTCTATGTTCAGTACGGAGCCGAAATCCTGCAAGTGATGTGGCTGCTGTCGTTGTTGTCGTTTTGTCATTGTTTCCCTGTGAATCTATCTTAGCATCGTGTGAACCGTGATCTTGTCAGTTTGTTGTGTTGTACTCTTCTCTCCTGGTAGAGTTAGCATGCGACTCGATCAGATGTCATATCTGAGTGAGGACTGACTTGATTATGTTGTGGTCCGGTGCTATCATTGGCGTCCTGTGTGCCAGGTTTCGTGGTTGCCTTTGGCACTGGAGCTGATGTGTCAAGCTGTCAGCTGAGAGGACTATGCTTCCTTGTTTAAGCTGATGCTTGCCGTGTCTGTCGTTTTGTTTTCCCGATAGCTGTTGCCATGGCATGAGTCGTGTCTCCTTTCCTGTGAGACGTAAATGACGTTGCCTTGTTTCGGAGGTGTCAGACTTGAGTTCACTTGTGTATCATGCTCGTTCGATGGATCTGTCTGCCTTGAGATCCAGAACGTGTGCTTGTGATTATGGTCTGACAAGTGTTCCTCTGAATGGTATTTTTTGAGATTCGTGTTGTTTCAAGTTGTGTCTTGGGGTTATTCTTCCCTGCTTCTCCTTTGCTAGTCCTTAAATTTCGAGGATGAAATTTCTTAAAGGAGGGGAGGATGTAATGCCCTGAATTCTTATTGGGTCATTCGGATCCTTTTTGGAGAGTTTCGGATCGCTTTTGTGGGTCCTAAGTTGAGTTTTACGATCCACGTGGGATTTTCTCTCGTACTAGTTATGGAACCCTGTGGTGAGTTTATTTCTCAGTTCATCGACTCGTGGAGGCCGCAGTTGCATTGTACTCATTGAGAGGATCGTTTCAACTATTTTTTCGTATTTTTCTGAATTAGGGGATTTTCGGCACAAAAAATAGAATTTCAAAAATTAGGAAAATTTCCTAATTTCCTTTCTATTTATTCCACTTCACCCTCTCTCCTCCCTCATTTCTCACCTTTCTTTCTCTCTCTCATTCTCTCTCCTCTCTAGGTCTCTCGGTATGGGGTGCACACCGTTGCGGAGCTGGCCGAGGTGAGGACGCGATGGAGTGATCGGGACACGGAATGGGGAGACAGTTTGAGCGTGGCGAGGCGCGATCCCTCGGTGGATTCCGAGAAGGCGCAGTTCATTGATTTGGCATTTTCGGCACGGTTTAGTCGCTTCGGCACACGGTTTCTTCGGTGGAGGTAGGGAGATGAATTACCTACTTCTCCTCTACGTTTCCCTGTAGTTTTGCGTTGTTCGGTGAGCATATGAGTGGGTTTCCTTCAAGTTCGGGAAAACCATGCTTTTGGGGTGTTCGCAGGGTTCACCGGAAAATGGTGACAGTTTTTAGATCAGTTGGTATCAATCGAACCCCTGGAATGCCAACATTCCAGATCCGCTGATTTCGTGTTAATTGGTTGTCATTTGGGGCCGGTACGAGCCTGGGAACCCCGGTGACTCATTTAGGGCCGATTCGGTGGAATTGCCCGTTTCAAGCCGTTTGTGCATCGTTTTGATCCCTTCCGGAGTGTGGAAGGTCAGTATTCTCATTATGGATGTTTTCCCCTTGGATCGGAATCGAACGGGGCCTGGAATCGGGTGTTAGGGCTAGGTCCTGCCATTTTTTCACCGTAACCGGTCGACCGGACCGGATGGGCCGGTCGACCGGCGGTTGCCCGCAGGACCGTGATGGTCCGGCTGTTGGTCCGGTCGACCGGACCACCTGGGCTGGTCGACCGACCCAGTCAGGTCGACCGAAAATCTTGTGTTTTTGTTCGTTTGAGTCCTAGTCGGTCCGGTTGAGACCCAATGACCGACCTATGGCCTCGCGAGTGTCCCGGACACCCTGTGGGTTCCGTGTCCGTGTTTCTGGGGTGTCGGGAGGTGCCGTGTTACTTCGATTACCGTGCCCATAGGCATGTGTGTTTCGGGCTTCGTGTTGCACTCGATCGAGTCATCGTGTATCGGTGTGAGTGCGCTGGGGTTCCCCTGCATGTGTGTGGCCTCCCTCGAGTTCCCGTTTGAAGGGATGGTCTCGGTGGTTTGTGGTCTGCCTCGGTATTCATGTTGCCGGGGTTGTAGACCTAGTCAATAATTTAAGTCGGTTGGCCTTGGAGGCCCAACCTTCATGTGTTTCTTCGTTGTAGCGCACCTTCCTTCGGCCGCTACAATCTGTGTGTCTTAGGTCAGTATATTAGGGCGGTTTGTGTGGCGGTTCATTCTTAGACCGCCAAGTCCATGTAGCGCGTCTATCTTAGACCGCTACGGGTGGTTTGACTAGATAGGTCGATTTAGGGTGACTAAGCCTAGCGGCCTAATCCTTGACCGCTACAGTCCCCTAGCGGCTGAGTCTAGGACCGCCAGAGTCTTGTCCATGTTAGGGTGTAGCGGCCCTACCCTCAACCGCTTCTTCCATATAGCGGCCTAAAGGTGGACCGCCATATCCCCAGGGTGTTATTTTCCGGGGTTTTGATTTCTAAGGGTCTTGGCATGACCTTGTGGTTGCCTGCTGACCCGTGGATGTCTCTTGCCATCCTATGAGGGCTATGACCACGTTATAAGATAGCCATGCCTGCCTGTTTCTGTATTGCTTTTAAGTCATTGTCGGTTCTGGTCAACCCGGGGTGACCCAGTGGTTGACAGGTGACCTTGTGTGCGTCTCGACGGTTCTGTCCAGCCCGAGACGTGGTTCTGGATGCCTTGAGGTACTGTCCTACCTCAGTCTATATGTCCAGGTGTGCGTTGAGGGTCTTGGTGATCCCTCAGGTCTCCGTGTGTCGTTTTATACGGATGTGTCATTTCTGTGACTTAGGATTAGACCGATTGGCGGCTTGTTCCACTTTGTACGACGATCTTGACTCCAAGTCGTGAGACTCAAGGATTGTTGTGTTGGTAGGTCTAGTTGCCCTGTCCTGAGTCTATTAGCAGTTGGTGTACTGCCTTTGTGCTTCGTAGTACATGCGACAGTGCTTCCTTGCCTGTCAGTACTACAGCGCTTGTGTTTCAGAGTTCTGTGTCTAGTGAGCCTCCACTAGTCGTAGCCAGGTGACGCGTTACGGCATGTCGACCCACCTGGAAGTGGTGGCATGGCAGTTCCCGAGATACGATTTTTAAGCTAGTTCCGTGGGCCCCTGCTTAATGGTAGCATCCTACTGGGGGGGAAACTAGCTAGAGGCCTGGCTCTAGGCAAGAGTCGGTGTGTGCACACGTGGTCAGGGGTGTAGGACTTGCACTAACGGGCATGACCCTGACTGGTCACTCGTTACTATGGTTTCTGTTCTAGTTACAATGTCTTAGTCTCTGCCGTGTGCTTGGCAGCGTTAGGCGAGACACTTGAGGCGCAGCATAAGACGTTAGTGGATGCATCTGGCTATTCTTCTAGTGAGGAGGTGCTTCCGTCACATGACGCGTGACTCTTGTGTTTCTCGAAGTCTGTGTTCCCCTTCCGAGTTAGCCTGCTCTTGGTTCCGTCCAAGATCAGCTTCCCCTGCCGAGTTGGTCTATGTTTCGCTTGTCCAGGACTAGCTTGTTGTGGCGTGCACGACACTCCAATCATGTATGGAGTTGTGTTTAGGGGGAGCTTGCACGGCAATCCAGTCGCATGAGCTGTAGAGTCTATCTCGTCAGTCTAGGTCTTTTCCTAGGCTTGTGTGTCTGGTCTCATAGGCCTTTGTCTTGGGCCTCGTGCTTGTCGACAGATCGGTAACTCCTGACCTTTCGAGTTCAGGGTTAGCCCTTCTGTCATTGCTTGGAGTAGCTTAGGGGTCGAGGTCCTCTCGGTGGCCGTGTTTTGTAGGTACAGCTTCTTCCCTCTTCCCTTACGTGTTCTCTACTCCTGCTTCCCCTTCTTTACAGCTTTCTAGTAGTAGTTTTCCCTACTTTTCCTACTTTACTACTACTGCTATTTTAGTTGTTGTTCCGTGTTACTGCGCTATTTTTCAGTGGGGATCCACGTGACCCCTACTGGGCCAGTGACACGAGACTCACCCCTGCTTTTCATGTGTGGCGCTCTTCTTCCTTCGCGGTTCCTGGTGTGGCGAGTTTGTAGTTGCCAGCGGTACATGCGTCGGGCTTCCTCCGACATCAGTGTACATTTTTCTTTCTGTTGAACTGTACTTGTCTTTCCTTTAGACTGGACTCTAGTATAATTGTTAATTTTTAACTGTTAATTAAAAAGTAATTTTTTTTCTGCTACTTTAGCAAACCGATCTAATGAAATTTAATTGCTTACTGTTATATCTTTGTGGCTTCAATGTACTACACGATAATCCTTTTTCCCTTCGGAGCTTTACAGGTCTTGGGAGGCTTCACGGGTTCCAAGTGGTATCGGGTCTGCTCGATAGTCCTATCGGGTATATCCGGTATCCTGGATCCGGATCGTCACACCAGCGGAGATGGCTGAGTTGAGGAAGCAATTGCAAGAACTGTTATACAAAGGCTTTATTCAACCAAGTGTCCCGCCATGGGGAGCCCAGTCCTATTTGTGCAAAAGAAGGATGGGTCACTCCGACTCTATATTGACTACCGGAAGCTCAATCAGGTGACGGTGAAGAATCGCTATCCTTTGCCTTGCATTGATGATCTCTTTGACCAGTTACAAGGTGCTACGGTGTTCTCGAAGATTAACTTGCGCTCAAGATATCATTAGCTACGAATCAAGGAGGAGGATACTTCGAAAATAGCTTTCTGAACCAGATATGGGCACTATACCCTTTAGTCTAACAAATGTCCCGGCAGCATTTATGGACCTAATGAACTGAGTGTTTAAGCCCTATTTGGATAGCTTTGTGGTTATATTTATTGATGATGTGCTGATTTATTCCCCAGATGAAGCGTCTCATAGGGAACACTTGAAGATTATTTTGGAGACTCTTCGGGCGCACAAGCTATATGCAAAGTTTAGCAAGTGCGACTTCTGGCTCAAGGAGGTTCAATTTCTTGGCCACGTAATATCTGGTAAAGGCATAGCTGTTGACCCAACAAAAGTCCAAGCTGTGTAGGAATGGGAGGCTCCAAAGACTCCCATTGAAATTCAGAGTTTCCTAGGGTTGGCTGGACATTATCAAAAAATCATTAAAGGTTTTGCTTTGACTACCGCACCTTTGACGAGATTAACAAGGAAAGGAGTGAAGTTCGTATGGTCTGAGGACTATGAGCAGAGTTTCCAAGAGTTGAAGAATTGTTTGACATCCGCCCCGCTTTTGGTCCTGCCCAATAGCATCGACACGTTCACTCTCTACACTGATGCTTCAAGGATCGGAGTTGGTTGTGCCTTAATGCAAGGTGGTAGGGTTGTGGCGTATGCTTCCAGGCAATTGAAGGAACATGAGAAGAACTACCTTACACATGACCTAGAACTGGCAGCTATTGTTCATGCACTAAAGATTTGGAGACACTATCTCTATGGAGTCAAATTTGAAGTCTTCACAGACTACAAGAGTCTCAAGTACCTATTCTATCAGAAGGAGTTGAACTTGCGACAGAGGAGGTGGGTAGAATTCTTAAAGGATTATGATTTTGAGCTGCTATATCACCCTGGGAAGGCAAATGTGGTAGCAGATGCTCTTAGTCGGAAGAGAACACTAATGCATCAAGATTAGAAAATGATTGAAGATGCTGTTCATTCCATAACACTGATCGAACCATAACTTTGCCAAGCTTTTGTTGCTCAGTTATCCCTCAGTCAGCAGTTGTGGATCGTGTAGTGGAAGCGCAACGGGATGATCTCAGTTGCAAGGGATGATTGGCAAGGCAGGTATTGCTCAGTATGAGGAAGGTGTTATCAGATTTCAGCACAGGGTCTGTGTGCCAGATATGGCTGAATTAAAAATTGAAGTTTTGGGAGAAGCCCATAGGTCAAAGTTCTTCATCTACTCTGGCAGTAGCAAGATGTATCAAGACTTGAAGTGAACCTTTTGGTGGCCGGGTATGAAGAAGGATGTGGCTGAGTTTGTAGCCAAATGTTTGATTTGTCAACAAGTGAAGGCAGAGAATTAAAGACCGTCTTGTTTAATGCAAAGGATTGAAATACCTCAATGGAAATGGGAGGACATCACCATGGATTTTGTCACAGGGTTGCCCAAGTCCTTCAAGGGCAATGATTCCATTTGGGTGATTGTAGATCGGTTCTCAAAAACCACACATTTTCTAGCCATGAAGAAGATGCAATCCATGGAAAGCCTGGCACGTTTATATGTTGAAAACACTGTCAGATTGCATGGAGTTCCGAAGTCCATCATTTCAGATCGAGATCCTCGCTTCACATCGAGACTCTGGCAAGGATTACAGAATGTCTTTGGGTCTCAATTGAAGCTTAGCTCGGCATATCATCCCAGACAAATGGCCAGTCTGAGAGGATGAATCGGACACTGGAAGATATGTTGAGAACTTGCATACGTGATTGGAAGGGAGATTGGGAGTGACACCTACCTTTAGTAGAGTTTGCCTATAATAATAGCTTTCACGTAAGTATAGGCATGGCTCCATTTAAAGTTTTGTATGGAATACCGTGTATATCTCCTCTTTGTTGGGAAGAGGTTGGTGATAGACAGTTGATCGGGCCTGAAGTGGTGCAAGAAACGTCCGAGAAAATTCAGCTGATCCAGCAAAGATGAAAAGCAGTGCAAGATCCTGCACACATGGGAGATGTGGCGTATCGGTTGGCCATATCTCCATCTATGGTAGCAATCCATCCGGTGTTCCGCGTATCTATGCTCCGTAAGTATGTCCATGATCCTGCACACATCATCAGTTACGAAGGCTTGGAGTTCCACCTGGACCTTGCATCCAAGGAGCAACCGGTTAGGATTTTGGATCGTAAGGAGCAGGTTCTCATATCGAAGACTATCCCATTGGTGAAGATTCTGTGGAGGAATTTCTCTCAAGAGGAAGCATCATGGGAGCTTGAAGGCGAGATGAAGAAGAAATATCCCCATCTGTTCGGTATGTGTCTTGCCTCAAACTTCGAGGATGAAGTTTATTTTAAGGGGGAGAGGGTGTAGTGCCCAGAAATTTTATCGTAATTCATAAGTAATATATGATATTTTGGTTAATGCGTGAAATATTTATTACTTGTGTTTGACTAATATTTTGTTGAATTAAACTTAATAATAAAGGAGTAGACAATTTCTTCTGATTATAAATCAATTTTTGAGTAATTGAAATTTTATAACTTAAATTGCTTGGGTGTATATATATATTAAGTTAGTTGTTGTTGGTAGATAGTGTTAAATGGGTTTTACCCTTTTTCCTTAGAAGAAAAGCTCATGTATATACATATGTATAATAAGAGAACGGGTGAGAGATAGTGAGTTTTAAATGAAACTCACATAAATGAATATAGGTATAACAGGAGAAACGGATGAGAGATAGTAGATTTTAAATGAAGCTCACATAAATGTATAAAGGTACAACAGGAGAAACGGGTGAGACATAGTGGGTTTTAAATGTCCACTGTTTATTTTGATGAGGTTACTATTCATTTTGGGGGTGATTTTTATTTCATGGGTTTTTATTTATTTCATATTTTTCTATGATAGAGTAACTCGAGGTGATTAATGGGTACCAATTAGATTTTTCAAATTCTTTTTATATTGTGAGATATCAATTTTTAAAGTGGCTAATGAATAGTGATAATCGTTTATGCGTTACTATATGTGAAATTTGTTTTACTGACAGTAGGATCCTTTCGTGCAAATGACCGTTTCAGAGTTTCCCCTTGCCATTAGATTTAGGTTAATTTGAATTAAGGGTTGAGAATTAAAACCCCTGATATGAACCGTATGACCCTTTAAAGGATTGGATTGGAAGGGGAGTTGGCACTCCTTTATATTCACTTTCTCTACAAGTCGTGGGAAGCTCCTGTGCTTCCATTTTCTCGGTCATGAGAGAGAAAGGTGTGAGCACTTGTACTGCCTTCCTGCTGTGAGTGAGGGAGGTTTTGGGAAAGGGAAGCAGTGCGGGGGTGTTTTCTTGGAGGACTTTTGGACTGTTGCAAGCGTTGTAGCGGGCGGGGGTCAGCGAAGAAACTACATCGAGAAGCGTGTTCTTTTGATCTGTCATTTTTCTTCGCTTAAGGCAAGTTCCTAAGGCTCAACACATCCTTTTGGCATGTTATAAACTACATTCAGAGGTCTTAGGTTAAAAGAAAACATGCATAGTCATAAACCATATCTTATAGTACTTGTTTTGGTTTAGTTCCAAATTTCCATCTTTGTTTAGATAGTATACCATGCAATATGTCATCACATCCATGCAAGTTTTGAAGATTCAAAACCCCCTTTTTTTACATGTTCTAACTTGCTTTCAGTGGTTTTGGGTCAAAAGAAATATGTATAAACATAAAATATGTTTCATTGTATCCCTTTTTGGTTTTATTCTAAGTTAATTGACATAACATAGGGTGGAGTCAACTCAGCCAATGGTGGAGTCGACTCAGCCCTTTGAAAACTGCAGGGTGGAGTCGACCCAGCCCTTTGAAACTTCAGGGTGGAGTCGACTCAGCCAATGGTGGAGTCAACTCACCCATGTGCAATCTGCCTGTTCTGTCCCAAATTCCAAAAATCAGGAAAAAGAGATTTTTGAAGGGCCATTTTGATTCAGACAAATCTAAAAAATTAGAAAATGACAAAGAACTAAGTTGGTAACCTACTGTAGATATTTCATGATCACAGAAATTTTGTATTTGAAATTATGAATTATTTTCTATGCATGTGTAACCTAGAAATAACCTTGTTTTCTAGGCAGAAACCTGAAACCTATTGTAGTGTATATTCTAAAAACTTAAGAAATTAATATATCTTAACAGTAACTGAGAAGTGTTGAAAAGTGTAGTTGAAGTACATATTAGGGAAAAGAGTACATTATGACGTATGGTTTTTGGCATATATATCTATGTAGAACTATTATACTGGCTATATAGACACCGCTGCCATAGAAGGTTCTGGGGCCAAGCTATAGAAATGCCCCTATGGGGAGGCTCACTCTATTCTGACCTCGAGGGCACGAGGTGAAATCCTGGAGGTGGACAAGTTCCACTAGTTAAGGTGGGGAGAATTTTCCCCGGTTCTGCGCAGTAATCAAAACTCATCACCATTGCCTAGACGATTGAGTATCTGTCTGTCTGACCTTCTAACGGTGGTTTGGGCACTATGTCCGGGCCATATGTTATCTGAAATTCTGTCTCTGTATCTGAAATTCGTAAAGACATATGAATTCTAAAATTGTGTAAATTCTAAAATTCTGTTTTCTGAAATCTGTTCAGTCATATGAATTTCTAGGAATTTCTATTTCTGTTATCTGAAAATCTGAGCAGGCAAGTGAGTTCTGAAAAATGAAGTTATAGTCATATATACACCTATTTTCTGCTACAGACTTGTCTTTTTGTCCCCAGCAACCTGATTTCAGATATTCTAAGTATCATAAATTTCTGTAAGTTTAATTATCCTCGAAGTATGTTAGGCGTGGACAAAAGGAAAATAATTTGAATTTAGTATCTTGTTGAGTCTATTCCTAGACTCATGCTTGCTAAACATTTTCAGGTGATTCCCTTGGTGAGGACGAGCAGTTAGTGCGTAGTGACTCCGATCGTGAGGATTTGGTGTAATTTTTAGTGATCTTTTTCTTTCCATTTAGGGCGATTGTTGTTAGAAGATTTAAATTTTGTAATAATAAACTATTGTATAGAAGTTTTACGTATTATCAGCTTTGGACTATTGTGATTTTGGGTATGTGATCTAATTGATGGAAATGATATTTTTCTTCCGCTGTCAACTATTATCTTTATTTATGTAATTCGTCAACCAGATTCTGTTCTGCTAGGTTGTTCCCACTGTGGCATCTCCCTTAAGTCCGAAGAGAGTTGGAAACTGAACCGGATTCTAAGGTGGGGTGCTACGGACAGTGGTATCAGAGCCCAAGGTTGAAAATTTACATAAGTAAACCATCAACTAGCTTCATATCCCAAGATCTAGATAGTTTCTATAGCACCCCGTATAAAAAAAATGATAAAAAAATTATTATTATTAATATTTTTCAAATAAAAAAAATATTAAATAAACTCTTTAGGAAGTTTATGTATAAAGTGGGAACACGAAGTTATCATATGTAAAGAATTATTCACTTAATAAGTGGCTTCCTAGTGTAGTTGGTTAAGTAACTTGCCTTTCAACCCAATGACCAAGGTTCAAATCCTAGCATCCACCATTTATGTTTTTGCCAAATAATTATATGTTATTATGTAAGAAGTAGGAACACAAAGTTATCATATGTAAAGATTATTCACTTAACAAGTGGCTTCTTAGTGTAGTTGGTTAAGTAACTTGCCTTTCAACCCAATGACTAGGGTTCAAATCCTGACATCCACCATTTACGTTTTGTGCCTAATAATTATATACGATAGGCTAGCAATACACGACCCCCCTCCAGGCTTGTGATTTTTTAGACAAACCTGCGTTGGCATCTGTCCTTTTCATACGTGAATAGTGCTATGAATAGTATCACTTTTTATTTAAAAAGAATTTTTCAAAAAACATTATATGTAAAAATAGAGAAAAATATAAGGATCTTATCCATGAAATTTCATTAACTAACTCCATCAAATTTTAAAGATAAAAATCATGAAAGTTAAGTGGGAAGTTTAAAATAAATAAACCACCCTCTCATAGAAGCTACAATCCACCAGACAACCTTTCGATTTCCTTATCCCCAACAGCCTGTATAAGCTGACATCCCACTGAGATCCGATTTTCACGGATCTTGTTTCCCCTCTTGCCAACTCAAACCTTATATTATACTCCTAACGAAGCAAACCTTCGTTGGCTAGAAGGCTTGTTGTTGAGAAGGGGAGACACTTCTGAAGGGTTGCAGAGAAGGGAAGAGTTGCTTCTTCCATTTGCTACAACTACTGCCACTTCACAGAGGTAGGTGTTCTCAACTTTTAACTAAACTAATAGCTAATCTAGGATGATTAGTCTAGGCATTTAGTCTTAGGCTCATTTCCATGCGATATTTAGTGTTTATAAAGCATATATTAGCTTCATACTTAAGATGATTAGCATGTATTAGCCTCATACCTAAGATAATTAGCATGTATTAGCCTTATACCCAGAATAATTAGCAAGTATTAGCAAGTGTTAGCAAGTATTAGTCTCATACCTAGAATAATTAGCATGTGTTAGCTTAAATCTAGGAAGATTAGTATGTACTAGCTTCATACCTAAGATAATTAGCATGTATTAGCCTTATACCCAGAATAATTAAGTAAGCATTAGCAAGTATTAGTCTCATACCTAGAATAATTAGCATGTGTTAGCTTAAATCTAGGATGATTAGCATGTATTAGCGTCGTACCTAAGATAATTAGCATGTACTAGCCTTATACCCAAGATGATTAGCATTAATTAGCATGTATTAGCTTCAATCTAGGGTAGTTGGCATGTATTAGCTTCATATCCATATGATATTTTCGTGTAACGTAAGTTTTATCGTGTTTTTACGTAACCTATTAGTTTAGCTATTAACAAACCTGTTAACATACCAAATTAACATGTTAGTTTGATTTGCTAATTAATTAGCATACCTAATTAATCTGGTAGGTAGCCTATCTAGAAACCTTGTCTCCATGTAGTTCCTTTAAAATGAAAACTAGTATGATACGTCATGTTAAAAATATGATATTTAAGCAACTAAAGCATGAAATGAGTGCATGAATAAAGATCTATAATCCTTACAATTTTCTTTATCTATCCATGTCATCAGTTTTACCTAAATCAAAGATTAATACCTTAAGCCATTTTGAGCAGATTTGAACTGCAGAGTCGACCCTACCAGTTCACCGCGTTGACGCGATGAACGGCAGAGTCGACCCTGCCTGTTGACAGGTGTTGGCAGGGTCGACGCTGCCTGTTCACTATGTTGACACAGTGAATGGCAGAGTCGACCCTGCCTGTTGACAGGGTCGATGCTGCCTGTTCACTGCGTTGACGTAGCGAACGGCAGAGTCGACCCTGCCTGTTGACATGGTCGACCCTGCCTGTTGGTAGAGTCGACCCTGCCTGTTGACAGGGTCGACCCTGCCTGTTCACCGTGTTGATGCAGTGAACGGCAGAGTCGACCCTGCCTGTTGACAGGGTCGACCTTGCCTGTTGGTAGAGTCGACCCTGCCTGTTGACAGGGTCGACCCTGCCTGTTAACCGCATTGACGCAGTGAACGGCAGAGTCGACCCTGCCTGTTCACAGGGTCGACCCAGCCTGTTCGCAGGGTTGACGCGATGAACTGCTGAGTCAACACAATTGGCTCATTGCGTTAACCTGATCGTTAGGCTTTTACTTTTGCCATCTCCACTGATAGATGGCAGCCTGAGAGGTGATATTTAACTCCTGACAGGGTCCTCTAAACCTTGTATAATTCCCAGGAAGGGAATCCCACAGTGAGGGTGTCGTTTCTAAAATTGTCAGGTGGCCCATAAGGCACCTCTCCTATCTAATTTTTTTTCGTGTATCAAACGTTACTGGTTTCCACTCCTAGTTCATACCTACACATCAATGCGCCCTTGGATTCCATTCCATAATTTCACCTTATATATCATACTGGTCAAACCTTGAAATTCCCTATTGGCTATAAATGAGAGTGGATGTCAACAAACATGATTAATGCTGTGCATATAGGGCCCGGTCTGGTCCTGGGAGGAGCACCCGAAGGTACTTGTGCCCATGGGAGTTTATTGACCACGGTGTTTGGCATTGCACCGGAGTACTTGCTTGCTAGGCTTTAGACATTCCACTCATTCTCGTGATATTACTTGATTGATTTGACTTGAGACCCGCAGAAGGGTAAAGTTTTGCTTGAATGAAATTGATAAATAGCCAATTCCAATTTTACATGCTTGAATTTATATTACTTTCTATTACTTGTTTGACATGAGTTCTTACTCTCTTGGAAAGATTTCGTTAATTCCAGTTATTACTTGCTTGAATCTCTTGCTATTGCTGCATTGAAGTTGGAATCCTTATACTCTCACTTGTTATTCCTTCACTGCTCTTGTCGATTTTTACAATCCTTGATATCTACTCATCTACATGCATAGTTTTACTGACATTAATTAAACTTGTAAACCACTTAAAGCCTGTTAAATCTTGAGATGTAATTCCTACTGAGCGATTCGCTCATCTAGTTGTTTTCTAATATTTTCAGGTAATTTGGATGCCAACCAACACTCGGAAGGGAATGAGACTGAGTGATGAGTGTTAGAGTGAAGTTATCAAATTGTCATGTCCCTTTTGTTATTGTATTACTTCACTTATGTCAGTTGTATCAATTCATCTATGTCATTTATATTAGTCAACTTGATTAGAACTGCTCAAGATTTGAAGCCTAGTCGTTGGACTCTGGGAACACATGTAATTGTCCTTTGATTAATTGTGACAATTGTCAGCTCGTACTATTTGTATTAAATTTTGAGTTAAATCTTAGTTATTTGCGCACTCTGATATTTACATGATTGACACGATCTATATAGACGCGTCACGCCTCCGGGTAATCTTCCGCGCTTGGGGCGTGACAGTCATCGTGATATCAGAGCCTAGGTTTTCAAACCTAGGGAACTAGGAAAAAAAATAAATGGTTAGAAATTAAAATCTAAGTAAAAACTTGAGTCCAAGGATAGGTAAAAACCTAAGTCCAGGGTTAGAGAAGTCTAAGGATATAAGTAGACCTTACCTGGTGACATGGATAGAGCCATGGGTTAAGATTTCTAATGACTTTACCCTTATAAGTAAAAACCGACCCTTATCTTACTTAAACACTCTAAACATTTTTGTAGGATCATGGCTGCTGAAAGAGCACAATGGCGCGAGATGCAGCGCACCGTGCAGGGCCTTACACAGGCACTACAGCAAGTGGCCCAAGGCGGAGCTAACCGTGGAGCGGGTGACCTCCACAGGAGTTTCCGTAACATGAACCCACCAAGGTTCACAGGTTCGTCCGACCCCGAGGATGCCGAGAATTGGCTAAAGGAGATGGAACGAATCTTCCGCGTAATACAATGCACGGATGAAGAGAAAGTTTTACTAGCTGTAGTCCAACTTGAGCGGGACGCTCGATGCTGGTGGGAATCCATAGAAGCAACACTGCCAGAATACCATGTTACATGGGATGAATTCACGGAGCATTTCAACAACAAGTACTTCTCCGATCATATCCAGGAAAAGAAGGCCACGAAATTCGCCGTTCTAAAACAAAGGGGCTTGAAAGTGGCCGAGTATGAGGCCCAGTTCTCCAGATTGTCTAGGTATGCACCCCACTTGGTGTGTACAGAAAAGATGAAGGCGAGAAGATTCTTCAACGGGCTTCGGCCTCATTATATCACACAACTTGCCCCGATGGACATCCAAGTCTATTCGGAGATGGTTCGGCGTGCTCAACTGCTGGAAGATGCCACCGAATTATCTGAGAGAATCCGAGGAAGAGACAAGAAGGAACCCGTTACAAGCCCGGGAAAATTCAAACAATCCTTCAACAAGAAGCGATTCTTCATGGGAGGGGAGCCCTCCAAGGCAAAGAAATTCCAGAAGAATGACAGGCCATTCTCCACCACCACACCATCAAAGGAGCTTTGCAAGTATTGTAATAAAGCTGGTCATAAGACCGAGGAATGCTGGAGAAAGTTAGGAGCTTGCCTTCGATGCGGGAGTCAAGAGCATCGGATTCCAGACTGCCCACTGATGAAGGAGCAGGACATCAAAGACGAGAAGCGTCCGATAAAGAAACAAGGCCGTCTGCAAGCTCTCCGAGAGACAGAAACCATTGAAGGTGGAATTGTGGAAGGTACTCTCACTATTTGTTCAAAAACTGCTTAAGTGTTATTCGATACCGAAGCAACTCATTCATTCGTTTCCAAGAACTTTGCTGCTTCATTTTCTAAGAAACATGAACTGTTAGATTTGGTCATATCTACACCTCTTGGGAATGATTCTGATATCACTTATCACTATCCAAACTGTGAAGTGATGATTAAGGTAAATAATTTACCTGCTGACCTGATATGTCTAGATATGAAGAGTTATGACGTCATACTAGGTGCCGACTGGCTATCCACATACCAAGCAACTGTAGATTGCCGGCATGGCAAGGTAACTTTCGTAGATTTCCCAGAGCTAGTTTACAATAGCCCTCCGAGTAAATCACTTCTTATATCTGTTAAAATGTAAGGCCCGGATACAGAGGGGGGGTGAATGTATCCCTCTACAATTATGGCCTAATTAAAACTCTAATGCTCAGTAATGCGGAATTAAAACTGTTGCAGAAATAGCCTAAGGAACCTTAGAAGGATCAAAGCAAGACAGCAACTCAAGAAGCCCTCAAACGATCCTAAGCAAGCATCTAATGCGCAGCAATTAAGTGAACATATAAGAAACTCAATTAACCTCTAGGATATAGATAATCAATTAAATCACGGTCCTAGCATGCATCTAGCGGAAGCAGGAAATCAAA
Source organism: Amorphophallus konjac (assembly GCA_022559845.1). Lineage (NCBI taxonomy): Eukaryota > Viridiplantae > Streptophyta > Magnoliopsida > Alismatales > Araceae > Amorphophallus > Amorphophallus konjac. The sequence goes on from CM040126.1 coordinate 116,607,391, forward strand.
CAAACCACTGCACGATGATTTTAGGTGGTTCGGTCAACAGACCTACATCCACCCCTCACTCCAAACCAGAGTGAGGCTTCCACTAGTAACACTAGCACAGCAGACTCAGTCTGCAACAAAGGCTGCCAAACAGCTTGACCAGGGGAACAACCTCCCCTCTTCCTCCCAACTGGAGGGACACCCCAAGTGACTCCCAGCCACTTGGAAACCAGAGACACACGGTCTCTCTTCCTCCAGACCAGGAGGGAACACCTGGACTTGCTACCCACAAGCCCAGAACCGGAGGAACAAACCTCCCTTCCTCCAAACCGGAGGGGAACCTAGAGACCCAAGTCTCTCTTCCTCTGGACCCCAGAGGGAAGCACAACCGGAGATAAATCTCCCTTCCTCCAACCCGGAGGGAAACAACCGATGACACCCTGTCAAAGGCAACCAGAGACGCAAGTCTCTCTTCCTCCACACCGGAGGGAACCAACCACAAGTAGCATCCAGCTACTTGCAAACCGAAGACGCAAGATCTCCCTTCTCCTGAGTCCACAGGAGGAACCCGATCCCCAACAGGGCAATCGGAAGAACAACAAGTGAATAGTTCAAAAGAAAATCAAAACCCAGCAACAGAAAGCTGAAAAGATAAAATCAAATGTGGCTCTCGTAGGAGCTGGCTGGCCTGGATTTGATCCACGGTCCAGCAGGAACTTCTTCTACTGCTTCTCTCTTTCTCCCAGCACGAACTCTCTTTTCTTCTTCTTCTTCTTTCTTACTTCTTCTTCTTCTCACAACTTTTGCCTTTACCTTCTTCTCACTCTCTGTATCTCACTTTCTCTCTTTCTTTTTCTCCTTCTTCTCTCTCGATCTAGCTCTGAGCCTTCTCTATCTCTTCTTTCTCTTCTGCCCCTCTTCTTCTTTTCTGGTTACTTCTACTTCAGTCACTCTCTACTACTAGTTCTCTTCAGAGGAAGAAGACACATATTTATAGCAGCAGCATATTAGGGCGGCGTGTGCTCTCCACGATTCCCGCCCAAATGTTTCAATCCACGTGGAGGCTCCTCTGCATCTTGGATCACGTGCCAGATGCCAGCCTCGTATCATGTGCCCACTCTGTATAGGCTTCACGAACAATACCTGTCACACAGTCATAGGAGATTAATCAGAAGGATAGAATGTATAGACTTTGAAGACTTAGCCAACGAGTGTATTGACTTGAACAGCTAGCCACGAGTGTATAGACTTAAGATGTGATAACAAGTGTGTAGACTTGAACTTAGAAATGAATGTATAGACATTAGAACAGCAAAAGGTGCACTATACAGAAAACGACACGAGGTACATAAGATGACTACAGCACGAGATAAAAAGAAAACGACACGAAGTACATAAGATGACTACAGCACGAGATAAAAAGAAAACGACACGAAGTACATACAGTATTAAAGCTAACACTACAAAGATAACGACACGAAGTAAGATGAGAACAGCACGAGGTAAGAAGAAAACGACACGAAGTACATAAGATGACTACAGCACGAGATAAAAAGAAAACGACACGAAGTACATACAGTATTAAATCTAACACTACAAAGATAACGACACGAAGTCAGATGAGAACAGCACGAGGTAAGAAGAAAACGACACGAAGTACATAAGATGACTACAGCACGAGATAAAAAGAAAACGACACGAGGTAAACCGGTAGTAAAACACGCGATCAGAGGGAACCTGGACGAAGATAGAAAGAAACAACACGAGGACATAAACACAAGAATAACACGAAGACATAAAAACAAAAGATAACACGAAGACATAAAAACAAAAGATAACACGAAGACATAAAAACAAAACGAAGACATAAAGGCAAAAGATAACACGAAGACATAAAACCAACAGAAATAACATGAGGACACAACAAGAGACGGTCAACGAGACGCTGACTCGGTACAGACTTAAGCTCAAGCAAGACAGTCGATGTATAGACTTGACAGAGATCTCTGCAGCGAATGTAGACTTAGAATCATGGAGGCAAATGTATAGACATATGAGGAAATGAAACGAGTCAGTGTACATACTTCAAATTCCACCGACCAGTGTATGGACTTCAACAGTGAGCGGCTGTACATACTTCATGTGAAAAACCCAATGTACAGACTTTGAATTCGAAGACCAATGTGCAGACTTCACGCTGTACAGACTTTCCAAAGAGAACGTAACGCTGTACAGACTTGAACTGAAGACCAATGTATGGACTTCAAAACAGATGCTAAGGCCAAGAGGAGTGTATAGACTTTCACGATGTATGGACTTGGTGATCTTCAAAGCACAATATCCAGACTTTGCCACTGTATGGACTTGAAGAAACAGTGCAACGTATGGACTTGATCTCAAGAAATGTAAGCGATGTACACACTTAGCCAATGTGTAGACTTTGCCTTAGACGCTAAATTAGACGCTAAGGTCTGTATAGACTTAGCCTAAGATAATGTATGAACATATCAGCAGAGAAGCAATGCACAGAACAGAAATCAAGAACAGAAATCAAGCACAAGCCAATATATCACAGCATGACTCAAGCATACACATGCGTTCTTCACAATTCAGACATGCCACACTTATGCAATCTCCCACAGAAAAGGTCAGACATATTCAAGACAATGTGGTGACTCATTCATGTTGCTATCATTAAAACATCACATCATCAACAAAGCACAAGGGGCACAACAATCTCCCCCTTTTTGATGATGGCAACATAATGAGTCACACTAACTCATCAAACTATTCTCCCCCTTTGACATAATCAAAAAGAAGGGAAATAGTTTGATAGTCAAATGCAGCACAACAATGCAGAGAATGAGTCAAGGTTCTTTAAAATGAAGATCTCCCTTATGACAATGAAACAGTTCTTCCCCTATCAACATGCATGATTGACTACTCTCCCGTTAGATGAAAATAAACCATAACTCCCACTGAAGCACAGGAATGGACTCTGGTTATCCAAAAAATCAATCTGAAATTAGCCATTACAAAGAATCTGAATTCTGGTGAAGATACCACAGAATCAGAACTTATTGCAGAACAAGATGAAAGATTCCAACAGTGTAGAGAGAAATACATCTCAGGAATCAATCTGAAATCCACCATCATAAAGATTCTGAGGTTCAGAAGGCTGCAAGTGAACAAGGTAATAAAGGGAGTGTCACCTCACATTTGTATGGTCAGAAAAATGCAGATGGAATCAGTCAACTGATAAGAAAGGAGTTGACTATACAGTTTTTGTTGATCATGCATAAATCTGATCATGAGGGATTTGAATGCAAGGTCACAAATGATATGAACATGATTCAGTGTGACAAGGAATGCTCCCCCTGAATAGATGCCAATTGATATGCAAGTGATGCATGACATGGAAGCTCCCCCTCAATAAGTGGAATCTTGTGAGATAGATGAGAGGAGACCACAGGGGCTAACAAGGAGAAGTTCAGGTCAATGAGCCAAGAACAGGTTCAATTAGCAGATTTCTAAAGAGACTTCAACTACAAGAATTTCAGTCAGATTTTCAAGGAAATGTCACTCTCATAAATCCAAAACATAAGTTTTCAAAATCTTCCATTATAGGGGCTTATGAATGAGCTTTTTGAACAGCATGGTTTAAACATGATGTATGCAGATTTTATCAATAAAATTCTGTATTGATATCTAAAACCATGTTTTAATAAAAATGAACCAAGCCCTCATATTTATCTTGATTATCCTCCCTTTGTCTTACACAATCAAATTTATTGACTTCTTTTAGAATTACATGCATCAGTATTTAAATCAAGCAATTATGAAGTCATATGATTTTGTCTAGGGTTGTAGCAATTTGATTTTTGCATCAATATTCAGATATTTCAATTTCTTCAACAATTTTCATGCTACACAGCACTCTAGTTCAGTGCACACCTTGTAACTAGAGGATATACCTTGATCAGAGGTCAATATCCCTAAGCACTTAGTGTGACTAACTGTCATGTTTTATATGAACAGAGATAGCATATACACATCATGACACACTGCAAATCATTTCTTGATGAGTGAATTGTATTTCTCAGTGTGCATGCCATTGCTCTGCCTGAATTTCAATGACTTCTTAATCAGAGTTAACTATGATACCTCATGACACAGTCCTTTGGACATGTGTTTCTCAGTGACCAAGGTCATTGCTCTGACAGATATTACCCTTTAGACTTTTCAGAAAAATTCATTGCTTCAAGTCAATAATAATTTCATGTACTTAATCAGTTGAAGTCATGTATTCAAGAGTGCAGATTTTAGAAGTTTTCACAAGACTCAACATGAACCAGATGGTTAAGGTTTATTAAACATGCTTCAGATATGTTAAGAGATTTTAAAATTAAACTCCATGAATACATTAAGCTTAAACCACATGAGTTATTTCAGACATTCATAAAAATGTATAATAGAAGATTTCTAGTTCAAGAATTTTCAGATTTATGATCGAGATAGTCCCATTGAAATCTTCATGAATGACTGATAGAAATTCTGATACCAAATGATACCAATTGTTATCAATTGATAGGAGAGATTTTGAAGCTTAAGATTTCAAAAATATGCTCAAGGTTTGGTCAAAGAGAATCAATGAAAGGATATGTAATGAATTTTCACATGAGTATGTATTTGACAACCTTTATGCAATGCATTGACTCCCCCTGACATCATGATGCAAGAGATATGCTATACAATATACTGTCCTACATACATATTATGCACCAAGGATACATGAGACAGATATGCAATCAATTCAGATTTATGCATCTAAGTTATAAGTATTTTCATCCTTTTTTAGATTTTTCAACATATGATGCAGTGCAAAGCAGTCCTATTATGCACTGAACAACTTCAAAGTCAGTCATGCAAAGAATGTGTGCAGACATTAGACACATGCAATGACTCTATACATTGAAGAATTATTCACAATCAGCAAGTTATTCATTCAACAACAAGCATGCAGTCCATTTATTCAGTGCAATAATCAGTGAGAGAAGAGCATCATATATGCAGAAGTAAACTCAGTAGCTGAGTCTGGAATGCAGACTGATCAGCTAGATAAGAAGAGATCATCATCCATCAAGTAAACAATTCATCAATTTCAGATATCAAACAGACAAATCAGCATTTTTAGTTGATGAAATTTAAAACAAGATGTTCAGAACTAACCTGAAGAGTTGAGTCATGGGGTTTTCCTTTTTGAGTGCCTTGGTTAACCCCTTTTATTTCTCCCTCCAAGGCACACCTGCAAAGTAATTGATCATCTTGATCCTGCAGGGACCCAAGCAGCTTTGGGTCCTGCGTTAGTCCTGACAGGTTTTCTAAATATTTTCACAGCAACATTATCATCAAATTTCATCAGTGAGCAGTCATCGATAGAATGTCCAAATTTTCCACAGTATCTACATGAAATGGCTGGTGTTTGATTCTTATGATGCATATTGACAGCAGGGTGATGTTTATAAACATGTTCATAAGAATTTCTGTTATATGCATGAGCAGTTTGATGCCTGTTCTTAACCATCCAACATTCAGCAGATTTATGGCCTGGCTTCCCACAGTTATAGCATGAAATTTTCACAAAAGGTTTTGCAGGGAATTTGACAAAATGGGGTTTAACATAGTTCTTTTGAACATACCAACAGTCCTTGACTGTATGCCCATTTTTCCCACAGTGGGAGCAAGCAAAAGAATTTCTTCTATGAAAAACATTTTTACCCCAAGTAGATCTAAACCAGCACTCAGCAGCCTTGTGCCCAGGCTTATTGCAGTTGAAGCACACAATGTGCTGACTAGAATTGTGTTTAGATCCATATGGATCATGAAAGTGCATGGAAGACCTGGCTTGTAGTTTGTTGTCTTCTTTCATGATAAAATAATCATTCATGAGATGACCATGTTTCCCACAATAATAACATGAAGCATCAGGCTTCCTAGCAACATGGTTTCTATCAAAAGAGTTTCTAGAATGTAAAGTTCTACTAGCATGCTCATCCTTTAACATCAATCCACAATCCTCCATTATGTGACCTCCTTTCCCACAATAATAACATGAACCCTTTTTAATGTGAGTGTGTGAGAGATCATGTGAATTGTGTGTAGCCTTCTTTATAGTAACAGGAGTGTCTTTATCCTTCTTCTGTGAAGTTTCATCCTTTTTCAGTTTTTGATTTTGTTCCACAGTTTTGGGTTTTACAGTGGATTTTTGTGCAGTGAATTTGAAACCGGAAGGAGCAGAGGTTGTGTTCTGATTGGTGGCTTTGACAAAAATAGTAGATGTTTCATTCCCATTACTCTTTTTCTTTGTCGGACTATAGTCCAGTCCCTTTCTCTCAAAGTTATCACTCTTTCCAAGAAGCTTATTCAGATTGTCCTTACCTTTGACAAATTTTGATAGAGAATCTTTCAAATCTTTAATCTCAAAATTCAAATCAGCAATTTTAGCTTCATATTTGGACAAATCTGTTTCACAGGAAATTACTTGTTGATGCAAGGCATCATTCAGACTTTTGAGTTTTTCTACTTCCTGTTTTAATTCTATTTCCTTGTCAGTTTCAGATAAGGACTTGTAAAGATCATCAACTTCTTGTTGAAGGGATGTGATAGTAAGCTCATATCCAGCTATTCTCTGTTCACAGCAACTGACATTTCCATTTAACATTAAGTTGATGGTTTTTAGACTCTCAATTTCTTGTTCAGCATTCATCAACCTATCAGAATTATCCACACTCACACACTTGCCTTTTTCCATTGTTATTAGCCTATCTGTCAACTGGGTGTTTAGATGTTTCAACTCATTGATTTCCTCTTGCAGTTTACCATTCTGCTCTAGGAGATCAGCATCAACCACCCATTCATCTGAGAGAGACTGACATTCATGAAACATTTCCTGTTATTTTTCAGAATCTTTCTGTAATTCTATGTTTACAGATTTTATGGCATTAAGCTTTTCAATCAGCAATTTGTTCTCCTGTCTAAGTTTCTATGATTTTTCATCATTTTTATTGGAGAACTCTTTAAGAGAGTCATTTTCAGATTTCAGCTTATTTAATTCAGACTTAACACATTCAATTTCTTTCAGCAAATCCTTGCTCTGAACAGAATCATGACTAGCTAGACTAAGCTTCTTTTCAAGTTCAGAGATTTCTTTCACATGATCTTGATTCTCAATTTTCAATAAAGAAATTTGTTTCTTCAACATTAGAGAATCAGACATACAGGCATCATGAATATTTTTCAATTCAACACACTTTCTACAAGGAGAACTTGAACTATCTAAACCAGTACCCATCTTCAATTTTTTATACTGTTTTCTTAACAGTTCATGAGATTCAAATAATTCAGCATAAGCATTCTCCCAATCTTCTAGAGAAAAGTTCTCGAAGAGATTTACCTCATCATCATCATCTTCAGTCTGACTGCTGCCTTGATTGCTGTCAATTGGATTACTTCTGTTAGCCATCATGTAGTTGTCCTCGTTTACCCTGTGAAATTGCTTCAGCCTATCCAGGATGTCCTTGGCTGAGCTGTAATTATGAAGACAAGACCATAAGGCTCTGTCAGTAGCTGCTTTCAATAGGTTAAAGGCTTTCTGATTTTCTCCATCCTTTGATCTGTGTCTGTCGATCCATTTGGACACTTTCGTTGGTAAGGTGTGAGGACCTTGTGAAATTAATTTCCACAAATCAGGATTACCAGAATTTACATAGGCATGTAAAGCAGTGTACCACTGACTGAAACCAGAACCATTAAAGACGGGTGGTAAAGCCATTGAAAAATAAATAGCGAATAAGTTCAAGGCAACAGGAACAATTATGCACTAAAAACAAATTAGCACTTAAGACAGCAAGATCGAATCTGCAGGTCGCTGGACCTTGTATGCAGACACCGCTCTGATACCAATTGTTAAAATGTAAGGCCCGGATACAGAGGGGGGGTGAATGTATCCCTCTACAATTATGGCCTAATTAAAACTCTAATGCTCAGTAATGCGGAATTAAAACTGTTGCAGAAATAACCTAAGGAACCTTAGAAGGATCAAAGCAATACAGCAACTCAAGAAGCCCTCAAACGATCCTAAGCAAGCATCTAATGCGCAGCAATTAAGTGAACATATAAGAAACTCAATTAACCTCTAGGATATAGATAATCAATTAAATCACGGTCCTAGCATGCATCTAGCGGAAGCAGGAAATCAAACAAACCACTGCACGATGATTTTAGGTGGTTCGGTCAACAGACCTACATCCACCCCTCACTCCAAACCAGAGTGAGGCTTCCACTAGTAACACTAGCACAGCAGACTCAGTCTGCAACAAAGGCTGCCAAACAGCTTGACCAGGGGAACAACCTCCCCTCTTCCTCCCAACTGGAGGGACACCCCAAGTGACTCCCAGCCACTTGGAAACCAGAGACACACGGTCTCTCTTCCTCCAGACCAGGAGGGAACACCTGGACTTGCTACCCACAAGCCCAGAACCGGAGGAACAAACCTCCCTTCCTCCAAACCGGAGGGGAACCTAGAGACCCAAGTCTCTCTTCCTCTGGACCCCAGAGGGAAGCACAACCGGAGATAAATCTCCCTTCCTCCAACCCGGAGGGAAACAACCGATGACACCATGTCAAAGGCAACCAGAGACGCAAGTCTCTCTTCCTCCACACCGGAGGGAACCAACCACAAGTAGCACCCAGCTACTTGCAAACCGAAGACACAAGATCTCCCTTCTCCTGAGTCCACAGGAGGAACTCGATCCCCAACAGGGTAATCGGAAGAACAACAAGTGAATAGTTCAAAAGAAAATCAAAACCCAGCAACAGAAAGCTGAAAAGATAAAATCAAATGTGGCTCTCGCAGGAGCTGGCTGGCCTGATTTGATCCATGGTCCAGCAGGAACTTCTTCTACTGCTTCTCTCTTTCTCCCAGCATGAACTCTCTTTTCTTCTTCTTCTTCTTTCTTACTTCTTCTTCTTCTCACAACTTTTGCCTTTACCTTCTTCTCACTCTCTGTATCTCACTGTCTCTCTTTCTTTTTCTCCTTCTTCTCTCTCGATCTAGCTCTGAGCCTTCTCTATCTCTTCTTTCTCTTCTGCCCCTCTTCTTCTTTTCTGGCTACTTCTACTTCAGTCACTCTCTACTACTAGTTCTCTTCATAGGAAGAAGACACATATTTATAGCAGCAGCATATTAGGGCGGCGTGTGCTCTCCACGATTCCCGCCCAAATGCTTCAGTCCACGTGGAGGCTCCTCTGCATCTCGGATCACGTGCCAGATGCCAACCTCGTATCACGTGCCCACTCTGTATAGGCTTCACGAACAGTACCTGTCACACAGTCATAGGAGATTAATCAGAAGGATAGAATGTATAGACTTTGAAGACTTAGCCAACGAGTGTATTGACTTGAACAGCTAGCCACGAGTGTATAGACTTAAGATGTGATAACAAGTGTGTAGACTTGAACTTAGAAATGAATGTATAGACATTAGAACAGCAAAAGGTGCACTATACAGAAAACGACACGAGGTACATAAGATGACTACAGCACGAGATAAAAAGAAAACGACACGAAGTACATAAGATGACTACAGCACGAGATAAAAAGAAAACGACACGAAGTACATATAGTATTAAAGCTAACACTACAAAGATAACGACACGAAGTAAGATGAGAACAGCACGAGGTAAGAAGAAAATGACACGAAGTACATAAGATGACTACAGCACGAGATAAAAAGAAAACGACACGAAGTACATACAGTATTAAATCTAACACTACAAAGATAACGACACGAAGTCAGATGAGAACAGCACGAGGTAAGAAGAAAACGACACGAAGTACATAAGATGACTACAGCACGAGATAAAAAGAAAACGACACGAGGTAAACCGGTAGTAAAACACGCGATCAGAGGGAACCTGGACGAAGATAGAAAGAAACAACACGAGGACATAAACACAAGAATAACACGAAGACATAAAAATAAAAGATAACACGAAGACATAAAAACAAAACGAAGACATAAAAGCAAAAGATAACACGAAGACATAAAACCAACAGAAATAACATGAGGACACAACAAGAGACGGTCAACGAGACGCTGACTCAGTACAGACTTAAGCTCAAGCAAGACAGTCGATGTATAGACTTGACAGAGATCTCTGCAGCGAATGTAGACTTAGAATCATGGAGGCAAATGTATAGACATCTGAGGAAATGAAACGAGTCAGTGTACAGACTTCAAATTCCACCGACCAGTGTATGGACTTCAACAGTGAGCGGCTGTACATACTTCATGTGAAAAACCCAATGTACAGACTTTGAATTCGAAGACCAATGTGCAGACTTCACGCTGTATAGACTTTCCAAAGAGAACGTAACGCTGTACAGACTTGAACTGAAGACCAATGTATGGACTTCAAAACAGATGCTAAGGCCAAGAGGAGTGTATAGACTTTCACGATGTATGGACTTGGTGATCTTCAAAGCACAATGTCCAGACTTTGCCACTGTATGGACTTGAAGAAACAGTGCAACGTATGGACTTGATCTCAAGAAATATAAGCGATGTACACACTTAGCCAATGTGTAGACTTTGCCTTAGACGCTAAATTAGACGCTAAGGTCTGTATAGACTTAGCCTAAGACAATACATGAACATATCAGCAGAGAAGCAATGCACAGAACAGAAATCAAGCACAAGCCAATATATCACAGCATGACTCAAGCATACACATGTGTTCTTCACAATTCAGACATGCCACACTTATGCAATCTCCCACAGAAAAGGTCAGACATATTCAAGACAATGTGGTGACTCACTCATGTTGCTATCATTAAAACATCACATCATCAACAAAGCACAAGGGGCACAACAATCTCCGAGCTAGTAAACTTATGAATAAGGGATGCATGACTTTCATAGCATTCGTGACTGCCACGGAAGTCGAGAAGGTTAAACTTAATGACATCCGTGTAATTCGGGATTTTCTCGATATTTTTCCAGAAGATTTAACCGGCTTACCCCCGGCGAGGGAAGTGTCGTTCACAATCGACCTTGTCCCTAGTGCTCGTCCTATTTCCAGGGTACCATACAGAATGTCCCCTGCTGAGCTGAAGGAACTAAAAGAGCAGCTAATGGAGTTATTGAACAAGGGTTTCATCAGGCCGAGTACTTCCCCATGGGGAGCACCCGTGCTATTCATCAAAAAGAAGGACGGATCGATGTGATTATGCATAGATTATCGACAGCTAAATCACCTCACAATCAAGAACAAGTATCCACTACCAAGGATTGATGAGCTGTTCGATCAACTATCTGGAGCTTTATATTTCTCCAAGATTGATCTTCGTTCTGGTTACCACCAATTGAAGATCAAAGAAGAAGATATTCATAAAACTACATTCCGAAGCAGGTATGGGCATTACGAATTTACTGTTATGCCTTTCGGACTAACAAATGCCCCCGCAGCTTTTATGCAGTTAATGAACAGCATATTCAGGCCCTATTTAGACCAATTTATTGTGGTCTTTATTGATGATATTCTGATCTATTCAAAGACCGAAGAGGATCATGAAGAACACCTCAAGAAGGCATTGCAGATATTAAGGGGAAACAAGCTATATGCCAAATTCAGCAAATGCGAGTTTTGGCTCGAGGAAGTATCCTTCTTAGGCCATATCATTTCGAAGAACGGAATTGCTGTTGACCCATCAAAGGTCGAAGCCGTGAAGAACTGGGAACGACCCACAAATGTAACTGAGATTCGGAGCTTCTTGGGTCTAGCTGGTTACTATCGGCGTTTTATAAAGGACTTCTCCAAAATTGTTGTTGCCTTGACCAGGTTAACCCACAAGGAAGTGCCTTATGAGTGGAAGGAAGACTGTGAAAAGAGTTTTTAAACTTTGAAGGATCTCTTGACCACTGCTCCAGTCTTATCATTACCAATGGAAGGAGAAAAATACGAGGTATATACCGATGCTTCTGGTATTGGTCTCGGATGTGTATTAATGCAGAATGGGAGAGTCGTTGCATACTCTTCCCGACAATTAAAGAAACATGAAGAGAACTACCCAGTTCACGACTTAGAACTGGTCGCAGTAGTATTCGCTTTAAAGATCTGGAGGCACTATCTCTACGGAGAACAATTCACTGTGTACTCCGATCATAAAAGCCTAAAGTACTTATTCTCCCAAAAGGAGCTGAACATGCAACAAAGGCGTTGGCTCGAGTATCTCAAGGATTTTGACTTTACTATACAGTACCATCCTGGTAAGGGTAATTCCATAGCTGATGCCCTTAGTCGAAAGCCGAGAACAATATTGGCCAACTGCATGATACAAGAATGGAAACTGCTAGAGAAATTCTCTGAGCTTGATATCAGCACAGATGAGAAGAACATGTGTATTATTCTATCTCATATGAGCCTACATCCAGATTTGCTACCTGAAATCAAGAAGTTACAAGAAGAGGATCCCTCGCTAGTGGAGATAAAAAAGCAAGCTGGACGAGAGACTGGATTTCAAGCTGGCACCTGATGGCAGATTACTATTTCATGCACGGACATGTGTGCCCGACTGTCCCAAATTGAAGAAGAAGATTCTTGAAGAAGCTCATAGATCGAGGTACACAATCCACCCTGGAGCTACTAAGATGTACCAAGACTTGAAAAGAACTTTCTGGTGGCCTAATATGAAAAGGGAGGTAGCAGATTTTGTGTCTCGTTGCCTCACATGCCAACAAGTGAAGGCGGAACATCAAAAACCCGCCGGAAGGCTATATCCGCTGGATATTCCCAAGTGGAAGTGGGAAGACATTGGCATAGACTTTATCATGGGTTTGCCCAAGTCTAGGGGCGGATATGATGGAATTTGGGTAATTATCGACCGGTTAACTAAATCGGCCCATTTCTTACCCATCAAAAGTCGATGGTCAGTCGATGTTCTAGCTGCCTTGTACATCAAAGAAGTCGTCAGACTATATGGAGTTTCTGTTTCGATCGTGTCTGACCGAGACTAGGGCTTCACTTCTCATTTTTTGAAGGGTCTACAACATTCGTTGGGGACGAGGCTCAATTTTAGCATAGCTTTTCATCCTCAAACGGATGGTCAGACTAAGAGAACAAATCAAGTTGTAGAAGACATGCTACGGGCTTGTGTTATTGATTTTGGTGGAAGCTGGCATGATCATCTACCCCTGGTCGAGTTTGCATATAACAACAGTTACTAGGCAAGTATTCAAATGGCACCCTTCGAGGCATTATATGGAAGGAGTTGTCGCTCGCCAATATGCTAGGATGAAGTTGGGGAAAGACAACTTGTAGGCACATATATGGCAAGGGATACAACCGAAAAGGTGCAACTCATTAGAGAAAGACTCAAGTTGGCTCAATCGAGACAAAAGACATATGCTGATACTAGGAGAAGAGACTTGGAGTTCCAAGCGGGTGACCATGTATTTCTCAAGGTATCTCCCGGCCGAGGTATTAGAAGATTCGGTGTTAAGGGCAAGCTTACACCAAGGTTTATCAGTCCATTTGAAGTATTGGAAAGAGTGGGCGAGGTGGCTTACCGCATTGCCTTACCTCCTCAACTCTCGGAAGTGCACAATGTATTTCATATATCTATACTGAAGAAATATGTGCACGACCCTTCTCACGTCATCAATCATGCTGAATTGGTGATTCAAAGGGATCTTACTTATGAACAAAGGCCGATGCAGATCCTCGACCGCGAAGTTCGAGTTCTAAGGAGCAAGACGATCCCTATGGTAAAAATCCAATGGAATCGAGGCTCGGAGCAAGAAGCAACTTGGGAGACCGAGGAATCTATGAAGAGAAGATACCCAGAACTATTTTAGTCGGCAAGTATCTTATACTTTCTCCAGTATCCTTATGTAGTTGGATTTACCCTTATACAATTGAATTTAGGGACCAAATTCTTTTAAGTAGGGGAGGGTGTAGCACCCCGTATTAAAAAAATGATAAAAAAAAATTATTATTATTAATATTTTTCAAATAAAAAAATATTAGATAAACTCTTTAGGAAGTTTATGTAAGAAGTGGGAACACGAAGTTATCATATGTAAAGAATTATTCACTTAATAAGTGGCTTCCTAGTGTAGTTGGTTAAGTAACTTGCCTTTCAACCCAATGACCAAGGTTCAAATCCTAACATCCATCATTTACGTTTTTACCAAATAATTATATGTTATTATGTAAGAAGTAGGAACACAAAGCTATCATATGTAAAGATTATTCACTTAACAAGTGGCTTCTTAGTGTAGTTGGTTAAGTAACTTGCCTTTCAACCCAATGACCAGGGTTCAAATCTTGGCATCCACCATTTATGTTTTGTGCCTAATAATTATATACGATAGGCTAGCAATACACGACCCCCCTCCAGGCTTGTGATTTTTTAGACAAACCTGCGTTGGCATCTGTCCTTTTCATACGTGAATAGTGCCATGAATAGTATCACTTTTATTTAAAAAGAATTTTTCAAAAAAAAATTATATGTAAAAATAGAGAAAAATGTAAGGATCTTATCCATGAAATTTTATTAACTAACTCCATCAAATTTTAAAGATAAAAATCATGAAAGTTAAGTGGGAAGTTTAAAATAAATAAACCACCCTCTCATAGGAGCTACAATCCACCGGACAACCTTTCGATTTCCTTATCCCCAACAGCCTGTATAAGCTGGCATCCCACTGAGATCCGATTTTCACGGATCTTGTTTCCCCTCTTGCCAACTCAAACCTTATATTATACTCCTAACGAAGCAAACCATCGTTGGCTAGAAGGCTTACTGTTGAGAAGCGGAGACACTTCTGAAGGGTTGCAGAGAAGGGAAGAGTTGCTTCTTCCATTTGCTACAACTACTGCCACTTCACAGAGGTAGGTGTTCTCAACTTTTAACTAAACTAATAGCTAATCTAGGATGATTAGTCTAGGCATTTAGTCTTAGGCTCATTTCCATGCGATATTTAGTGTCTATAAAGTATGTATTAGCTTCATACTTAAGATGATTAGTATGTATTAGCCTCATACCTAAGATAATTAGCATGTATTAGCCTTATACCCAGAATAATTAGCAAGTATTAGCAAGTGTTAGCAAGTATTAGTCTCATACCTAGAATAATTAGCATGTGTTAGCTTAAATCTAGGATGATTAGTATGTACTAGCTTCATACCTAAGATAATTAGCATGTATTAGCCTTATACCCAGAATAATTAAGTAAGCATTAGCAAGTATTAGCAAGTATTAGTCTCATACCTAGAATAATTAGCATGTGTTAGCTTAAATCTAGGATGATTAGCATGTAATAGCGTCGTACCTAAGATAATTAGTATGTACTAGCCTTATACCCAAGATGATTAGTATTAATTAGCATGTATTAGCTTCAATCAAGGGTAGTTGGCATGTATTAACTTCATATCTATATGATATTTCCGTGTAACGTAAGTTTTATCGTGTTTTTACGTAACCTATTAGTTTAGCTATTAACTAACCTGTTAACATACCAAATTAACATGTTAGTTGATTTGCTAATTAATTAGCATACCTAATTAATCTGGTAGGTAGCCTATCTAGAAATTTTGTCTCCATGTAGTTCCTTTAAAATGAAAACTAGTATGATACGTCATGTTAAAAATATGATATTTAAGCAACTAAAGGATGAAATGAGTGCATGAATAAAGATCTATAATCCTTACAATTTTCTCTATCTATCCATGTCATCAGTTTTACCTAAATCAAAGATTAATACCTTAAGCCATTTTGAGCAGATTTGAACTGCAGAGTCGACCCTGCCAGTTCACCGCATTGACGCGATGAACGGCAGAGTCGACCCTGTCTGTTGACAGGGTCGACCCTTCCTGTTCACCGCGTTGACGCAGTGAACGGCAGAGTTGACCCTGCCTGTTGACAGGGTCGACGCTGCCTGTTCACTGCGTTGACGCAGTGAAAGGCAGAGTCGACCCTGCCTGTTGACAGGGTCGACGCTGCCTGTTCACTGCATTGACGCAGTGAACGGCAGAGTCGACCCTGCCTGTTGACAGGGTCGACCTTGCCTGTTGGTAGAGTCGACCCTGCCTGTTGACAGGGTCGACCCTGCCTGTTCACCGTGTTGACGCAGTGAACGGCAGAGTCGACCCTGCCTGTTGACAGGGTCGACCCTGCCTGTTCACCGCGTTGACGCGATGAACTGCAGAGTCGACCCTGCCTGTTCACAGGGTCGACCCAGCCTGTTCGCAGGGTTGACGCGATGAACTACTGAGTCAACACAACTGGCTCATTGCGTTAACCTGATCGTTAGGCTTTCACTTTTGCCATCTCCACTGATAGATGGCAGCCTGAGAGGTGATATTTAATTCCTGACAGGGTCCTCTAAACCCTGTATAATTCCCAGGAAGGGCATCCCACAGTGAGGGTGTCGTTTCTAAAATTGTCCGGTGGCCCATAAGGCTCCTCTCCTATCTAGTTTTTTTCCGTGTATCAAACGTTACTGGTTTCCACTCCTAGTTCATCCCTACACATCAATGCGCCCTTAGATTCCATTCCATAATTCCACCTTATATATCATACTGGTCAAATCTTGAAATTCCCTATTGGCTATAAATGAGAGTGGATGTCAACAAACATGATTAATGCTGTGCATATAGGACCCGGTCTGGTCCTGGGAGGAGCACCCGAAGGTACTTGTGCCCATGGTAGTTTATTGACCACGGTGTTTGGCATTGCACCGGAGTACTTGCTTGCTAGGCTTTAGACATTCCACTCATTCTCGTGATATTACTTGATTGATTTGACTTGAGACCCGCAGAAGGGTAAAGTTTTGCTTGAATGAAATTGATAAATAGTAAATTCCAATTTTACATGCTTGAATTTATATTACTTTCTATTACTTGCTTGACATGAGTTCTTACTCTCTTGGAAAGATTTTGTTAATTCCAGTTATTACTTGCTTGAATCTCTTGCTATTGCTGCATTGAAGTTGGAATCCTTATACTCTCACTTGTTATTCCTTCACTACTCTTGTCGATTTTTACAATCCTTGATATCTGCTCATCTACATGCATAGTTTTACTGACATTAATTGAACTTGTAAACCACTTAAAGCCTGTTAAATCTTGAGATGTAATTCCTACTGAGCGATTCGCTCATCTAGTTATTTTCTAATATTTTCAGGTAATTTGGATGCCAACCAACACTCGGAAGAGAATGAGACTGAGTGATGAGTGTTAGAGTGAAGTTATCAAATTGTCATGTCCCTTTTGTTATTGTATTAGTTCACTTATGTCAGTTGTATCAATTCATCTATGTCATTTGTATTAGTCAACTTGATTAGAACTGCTCACGATTTGAAGCCTAGTCGTTGGACTCTGGGAACACATGTAATTGTCCTTTGATTAATTGTGACAATTGTCAGCTCGTACTATTTGTATTAAATTTTGAGTTAAATCTTAGTTATTTGTGCACTCTGATATTTACATGATTGACATGATCTATATAGACGTGTCACGCCTCCGGGTAATCATCCGCGCTTGGGGCGTGACAGTTTCATAAGTTATATGAGCTGTAAATATACATATGAAGAAATATAAATTAGTAATAATTAGGCGCTCAAGCTTATTAATCCATTGTTTTATAAGGTTATGGCATCACGTGGTCGCCGTGCCGCTGGCCCTGCTCGTGAAGAGGAATCGAGGAGAGATGTGGAGGAAGGTCAACAAGGATTGTCGGTGCCGCCGCCGCCGCCATTGGTTGATTATGGTTCTTTCATGCAAGTGTTGGTGCGAGTGATGCAAACCCAGTCGGAAGCGCATGCAGCATTGCAAGCCCAAGTTCAGGCTCAAGCTTAGGTATGGTGCAAAATGATTGGAGTTGCACATCTTAAGTTGAATGGGCCTTGTGATTAACCTACGTTATTCGTGACTTAGGCCCCACCACACCGGGAGATAGTTCAAAGGGTCGTTGACGGGCCATCGGTCATGGAACGGTTCCGAAGAATGAACCCGCCATCGTTTAAGGGGGAGAGTCAACCCTTAGTTGCGGAGTATTGGTTGCGTACAATGGAGAAGGTGTTCTGAACCATTCGATGTGATGAGAATGAGAAGGTCAACTTGGCAACATTTATGTTGGAGGAACGTGCTGATGTGTGGTGGTCCTCTATTCTGCGGAACCAACTTGAGGATGGATTGGTGGAAGCGACATGGGAATAATTTGTTCATCTATTCAAGGCAAAGTATATTCCCAAACATGTCCAAGACAAAATGGAGCAGGAGTTCCTTACTCTGACTCAAGGGTCCATGACGGTGTTGGAGTATGAGGCACGTTTCGCCGAGCTGGCGTGATATGCACCTCATATTATGACTGATGAATGAAGGAAGGTGAAGAAGTTCGTGATGGACCTTCAACCATGCCTGAGAACTAGATTGGTGGCATTCAATCATCAGACGATGGAAGAAGCTCTGAGTGCGGCATGCCGACAAGAAAGTGAAATGGACCAATATCAAGAAAAAAAGAAAGCATTGATGAAGAGGCCATCATCGACTTTTCAATGACAAGACCGTAATAAGAAGAAGTCTTTCTCTCGGCGGTCAAATTTTACGCCGACAAAGTCAGCTTCACCACAAGCCGACGGATCGAGAGGATCATCAGAAGACAAGACAGAATGCAAGCATTGCGGAAGATGGCATGGCGGTAAGGAGTGATGGATGGTGACTGGCAGGTGTCTTAGATGTGGAAGCCCTGATCATAAGATCAAGGATTGTCAGAAGGCACAGTCGTCTACGGCCACTAAAGTCCCGATGGCAGCAACCGCAGCGCCAGTAGCAGCAAAGCCTGCCAGGAGATCCCGAGCGCCAGCACGAGTATTCGCATTGGCTAAGGAGGATGCGGAACAAGCAGATCATGTGATTAAAGGTACACTTTTGATATCAGGCTTCTATGCTAGAGTCTTGTTTGACACTAGTGCTACTCATTCGTTCGTGTTCGATCAATTTTCAAAAATATTGTATGATGAGTTGGGTTTGGTAGCAAGGGACTTAGATGTGCCCCTTTAAGTGCACACATCAGCCAGAGCATTGTTCACTACAAGGAGTTATCCTTCCTTGCCCGTATGTGTTGAAGGGCGGGACTTGCCTGGTCACTTCTATCTTTTGAAGATGAAGGACTACGATGCTATTCTCGGTCTTGATTGGATGGAGAAGCATTATGCTCTCATTGATTGCCGGAAGAAGCGGGTTGTTTTTCGCATTCCTGGCGAGAAGGAGTTTTTCCACCATTTGCCTAAGATTGGGTCAGGAAAGTTTGTGGTCCCGGCCATGAAGGTAGCCAGATCATTGTACAAGGGCTATAGTGCATTCCTACCTTGTGTAGTGACCATAGCTGAGGTCAAGGAAGCGCCATCACTAGAGAGGATTGATGTGGTTCAAGACTTCTCCGATGTTTTTTCGGAGGATTTGCTAGGATTACTGCCAGTCCGGGAGATCGAATTCTCTATTGATCTTTTACCCGATACGGCATCGATATCTAAAGCACCTTATCGGACGGCACCAGTGGAGATGGCTGAGTTGAGAAAGCAGTTGCAAGAACTGTTGAACAAAGGCTTTATTCGACCAAGTGTCTCGCCATGGGGAGCCCCAGTCCTATTTGTGAAAAAGAAGGACGGGTCACTCCGACTCTGTATTGACTACCGGAAGCTTAATCAGGTGACGGTGAAGAACCGCTATCCTTTGCCTCACATTGATGATCTCTTTGACCAGTTGCAAGGTGCTATGGTGTTCTCGAAGATTGACTTGTGCTCAAGATATCATCAGCTACGAATCAAGGAGGAGGATACTTAGAAGATAGCTTTTCGAACCAGATATGGGCACTATGAATTCTTGGTTTTACCCTTTGGTCTAACGAATGCCCCGACAGCATTTATGGACCTAATGAACTGAGGGTTTAAGCCCTATTTGGATAGCTTCGTGGTTGTATTTATTGATGATGTGCTGATTTATTCCCTAGATGATGCGTCTCATGGGGAACGCTTGAAGATTGTTTTGGAGACTCTTCGGGCGCACAAGCTATATGCAAAGTTTAGCAAGTGCAACTTCTAGCTCAAGGAGGTTCAATTTCTTGGCCACGTAATATCTGGTAATGGCATAGCTATTGACCCAACAAAAGTCCAAGCTGTATTGGAATGGGAGGCTCCGAAGACTCCCACTAAAATTCGGAGTTTCCTAGGGTTGGCTGGACATTATCGAAAATTCATTAAAGGTTTTGCTTTGACTGCCGCGCCTTTGACGAGATTAACAAGGAAAGGAGTGAAGTTCGTATGGTCTGAGGACTATGAGCAGAGTTTCCAAGAGT
Organism: Amorphophallus konjac; assembly: GCA_022559845.1. Taxonomy (NCBI): domain Eukaryota; kingdom Viridiplantae; phylum Streptophyta; class Magnoliopsida; order Alismatales; family Araceae; genus Amorphophallus; species Amorphophallus konjac. The sequence goes on from CM040126.1 coordinate 116,627,788, forward strand.
TGAAGAATTATTTGACATCCACCCCGCTTTTGTTCCTGCCTAATAGCATCGACACGTTCACTCTCTACACCGATGCTTCAAGGATCGGAGTTGGTTGTGTCTTAATGCAAGGTGGTAGGGTTGTGGCATATGCTTCCAGGCAATTGAAGGAACATGAGAAGAACTACCCTACACATAACCTAGAACTGGTAGTTGTTGTTAATGCACTGAAGATATGGAGACACTATCTCTATGGAGTCAAATTTGAAGTCTTCACGGACCACAAGAGTCACAAGTATATATTCCCTCAGAAGGAGTTGAACTTGCGACAGATGAGGTGGGTAGAATTCTTAAAGGATTATGGTTTTGAGCTGCTAGGCCCCCTCTCTGAAAGTTGATTTTATTGCCAAGAAGTTTATTCAAGTTATCTTTTCCATTCACAAATCTCGACATGGAGTTGTTTAAATCAGAAAGTTGATTTTCCAGAGATGTTATTAGCAATTCAGAATTTGTGATCTCTTCTTCACACTCTACAATTATGATTTTTAAAGCTTCATTGACTGACTTGTAATCCTCAATTTCCTTTTCTAGAGTTGTCAGTTTTTCATATTCATTCAAGACAACCTCTTTCCCTTTCTCTAGAACAAGCAGTCTATCAGAGATGGAAGTGTTCAGCTCTTTTAATTTTTCATTTTGTTCGTTCAATTTTTCAATATGTTCATCATGCTTATCATCATTAGACATTAAACTTAGTTTTTCTCTTAGTTCCTCTTCTACTTGTTCAAGTTCCTATTTGTTGTCTAGCAGATTTTTAATTTCCTCTCTCAAGGAGGCAATTAAGTCTTTCTGCCATTCAATATAAGAGTGAAGTGACTTATTTAATTCTTTTACAAACAAACAATTATTGCATACAGACTTGACAGAACATGTGTTTTTAGTTTTAAGTTTTTCCAATTGTTTTCTAAGTCTATCATTCTCAGTTTTCAGAGTTTCAAAATTTTTATTTTCAGAACCTGAATTAACAACATCATGCAATTTCTTTTTCAAGGATTTATTCTATTTTCTTGATTCTTCATACAACTCAAGCAAAATAGCATAAGCATCTTCCCAATCATCTATAGAGAAATTTTTGAAAGGATTGCTTACTTCTTCATCATGATAATGAATTTTCTCCAATTCAGATTGAGTTTCAAAATTTACCTTTTTCTCTCCTTCATTGCTTGAGCCATTGCTTTTTGCCACAAGACATTCTTGGTTTTTAAAAGATGCAATCACTGAATCCTAAATTTCCTTGGCAGACCTGCAAGTAGAAATAGAAGGAATGACAATCACATCTACTGAATCCTTTAAGATGTTCAGAACTTGAGTGTTCTCATAGTTCTTTTGTCTGTCCTTGTTTGACCAATTAGTTTCATCTCGAGGCAAAACATGTGGACCATATTGAACGAGCTTCCACAGTTTTGGATCAATAGAATTTATGAAACTACACATTCTACCTAGCCACTTACTGAAATTAGAACCATCAAATGTCGGTAAAGAATCCATCAAGCAAGTTCGGAATGATAAAAGCAAATAATGATAGAGCACAGGGATCTTTTCTCTACAGATGGTTAAATCTGAAAAAGATCAGAGACCCGCTCTGATACCAATTGTTGGGAGCTTTGATACCAATGTAGTGTGCGCAGTAGGATCTAGACGGGGGGGTGAATAGATCCTATATAAAAATTTCGCTCAATTGAAATTCTAAACCGATTAACACTTAGCTGTTAAAATACAAGCTCAGATTAAATCATAAAAGCACTAGCATATCGAGTGATGATAAGGAGTGCATGGACAAACAACTAAGCTACTTTACTGAATTCTTCAGTTCTAACAGGGCTTAGTTCGAACACTTAGTATCTAATTAGAAATGCAGTAGCGTGTGCTCATGTACTAACCTGTGAAGGGAGGAAGGAAAAAATGCATCAAACACGTAGTTGGCAAATCATAGGACAAAGGATTTTTTAGGTGGTTCGGTCTGCTACCCACAGACCTACGTCCACCCCTCACTCAACCCGAGTGAGGCTTCCCTTGCAAAAGCAAGACCGCAGACTCAGTCTGCAACAAACGCTGCCTAACAGCTTGACCTAAGGGAAACAAATCCCTTCTCCCTGATCTTACAACCCGCAAGACCAGACCCACTACCACTGGTAGTGACCAGAGGACCCAATCCTCCCTTCCTATGATACCACAGAGGGATCCCGTGAACAACACCTAGTTGCTCACAACCCAGAGGAACAATCCTCTCTTCCTCTGAAGACAGAGGGACCACCGGGGGAACAACCTCCACACTCAGGTTTCCCCGAGCAAACCACACACAGTTGAAAACTATGTGCAACCACCTTGCGTGCACCGAGCACACCAAGGTAAAGATTGAAGCTAGAATGAAAAAGGAAAAAGGTAACAAAGATAGAAAACAAAATGTTGAACTGAACAGCACAATGAACAAATCAAAAACATGAAGATAATGTAGCTTCTGAAGAAGCCTTTGACTATGACCTCTGAAACAGAGCTTCGCTTCACGTCAGATCTCTCTTCTCTTTTGCTCACTCTTTGAACTGAGCAACTCTCTTGAGCTCTTCTTTTCTCACTCTCTTCTCTTTTCTCTCTTCTTCACTCTTGTGTCTCTCTGGAACTAGCTCACCGATGACTCTCTCTCTCTCTCTTTCTCTTCTCTTTTGCTATTCTCGCTTCTAATTTCCCAGCTACACCTATTTCCGTATGCTTCAGCTAATTTCGCTTGCTCCTTCATATGCTTCTCTTCCCGCTCTTCTTTTTCCACTCAGCTCCTTTTTTTTTCACTCACTCTCTTTCCTTCGCTCTATTATTGCTTTTTCCTCTCTGTGTTATGTTCTTCAAAGACCAGAGGCTTCATTATATAGAGCATTCGAGCATTTTGAAAATATTCTAAAAACTTGATCCCACCATTTTTTCTTGTCCCAGTAGGTCCTTCATTCTTCAGGTTCCACGTTAGATGCCTTGGAACACGTGCCAACACATCTGGGATTGTGCGCTAGATGATCTCTGATCGAACCCAGTTGATTTCCTTAAAGTTCTCACGCTGCTGGCCATTTTTCAGCCTTGACAACCTATTATTCACTCTTAACGGCTATTTGTTAGCCTTACCGACTTATTTGTCATCCATGTTTGCTTGAGCCATCACCTTTGGAGCTTTTTATCTCTTGCTATGAGAACTGTCGCCTTATAGCCATTTGTCACCCTTAGGTGTATATTATACACCGTTGAAGCTTCATTTGTCACCACTAAGGCTCTATTTGTCATTGTTAAGGCCCTTTTTACCTGCACGAGCTCCTCTTCATTTCTGCTGACTATTCTTCACAGTTTTGACTTTTTGTCAACTCTACTACCCACATCTCACCCTTATGAGCCATTCTTTACAGATATTGCCCATTTGACTTCCTTGATAGTCTTTTGCCTGTTGTTCAAAGTTTTTGACATTCTGCACTTGGCTGCGTCGACTCCCCTTGAGCATTGCGTCGATGCTGCTTCTTTGCTTTTCAAAGCTTTTAGTCTGGCAACCTATTATTCACCCTTAAAGAGGTATTTGTTACCTCTGTTGGCCATTTGTCACTGCTGCCTTGCTATTTTTCACTCTTATTCCACTTTAGTTGTCGCCCTTGTTACTATTGCTTGTTCAGTTGGCGAGTTCTTCTGGCTGGCTTCTGGCGTCAACTCCAAAACTATCTCAAGTTGACTCTCCTTCTTCGCGTCTGAGGGATTTCAGTGCTACTGCTTATTTTTCACCCTTTCTTAGTTGTTTGTCACCCTTAACCCATATTTGTCACCCGAAAGAAGTTATTTGTCACCCTTATTCTTCAGCGGGTACAAAGCTTCCTTTGAGGTGTTTTTAGGCCTTGTTTCTTCAGCGGGTAGAAGACTTCTTCTTCTGACATTCTTCTATAGCTACTGTGTTGATGCTGCTTGATTGCTCCTATGTACAAATATTCTTCTTCTGAACCTTTTCTTTAGTTGCTACTCTGCTAGCCTGTTCTTCATATGCACATTCTTCAAATGCACATAGCATTTCTTCAGTCAGACTGTTCAGAAAGCATGCATAGCCTTGTCTTCATCTGCCAGCCTGTTCTTCAAAGTTTCATGTATAATATCAAAACATAACAAGGCATGACATTATCAAAACATTAACAAGCATATATCATAAATCATGATATCAGAACCATGACATCATAAATGAGTCATAGTGTTTGACATCATCAAAATCACAGGGCACAACATTCTCCCCCATTTTGATGATGACAACACTGTGAGTCATTATGATCATAACACTATGAATCTATGAATTCATTGGATGGCAACACTATGAATACTATGATAGCCTCAACTTTCTCCCCCAAGCTCTCAACTCTCTCCCCCTTGGAGAGTGAGGTCAATGACTCATCAAACTCTCTCCCCCTTTGACATCATCAAAAGAAAAACAGTTTGATATCAAGAGTATAATCAGTAGGAGTGTTCACCCCCTTAGACATTGGCAAAAACAATTTAAAGCTTAGACACCAATTAAAGAAATGTACAGAATTGAATGGGGTCACATTGAAAATAGTGAAGGCAGATAGCAGTTGAGATTTACAGGAGCAGTAGACAAGGAATCAAGTATGAAAATGTAGTGCAATCTTGTATGAATAAGGAGTTTTTTAGACTTCTAATGAATGTATGCAGACACAAGAACATATGTAGTACAAACATATCATCAACTCCCCCTTAATTATGCAGATCAGATGAGACATGCTATGCAATCTATCAGCAAGAAAGTTATTGCAGTTATTGTGAAAAAGGTTTAGTCAAGAAATTATTTTGGACAACCAATCAGAGCAAAAATTGTAACATGATCATAGCAACAATATTAACTGACCAAGAATTTTAGAATGCCAGCAAACAATTCTGTAATGACAGTTTCATGCAGTGGAAAACTTGCTTCAAGGAGTTCAAAAAGAACTTTGGATCAGAAGAATCACAACTTCAATCAACATTCATTAGTCAAGCTTTTAATTTTCAGATTCTTCTATCATAAGGTTTTCTATAACACCACCCTTATTTTCTACTTGGTTTAAATGAAATGAATTTAGAGTTTATCAATCAAATTCTTGAAGCATTTTGCAGTCAGGCTTAATAGAAATAAACCAAAGTTATAAGTTTAAATCTTGTTTAACCTCTCTTTTCCTTACTCATTCACAATCAATGACTCCCTTAGGAGTAACTAAAGACTAGTATTGAGATTAAACATGTTTAACAATTCTGATTTTTACCTCATGGTTACATCACTTTTTCTAACACTTTTGGTCATATTTTCAGATTTTTATTTTGGCTCATAATTTTTCAAGAGTATTCAAGTATAGCCCACACCTTTTTACATAAGAGTGCACGTTGATCAGACGCCAGCACCCCTAGTTACTCAATGAGACTAACTATCCTGCTTCACTTTGAACATAGATAGCAAAGGCAGTTCATGACTGAGTCACTTTCATTTCTTTGATGAAGGGCTTAGTTTCTCAGTGAACTCTTAGCCATTGCTCTACCTTGAGTATTGATTCATAATTTTTATCATGTGCTACCCTTTGGAATTTTTCAGATTAATCTATGTTTAAGAATAATACTTAATCTAAGTTTCTCAACCAAGGTTGCCATAACCTTAAATTTTCAGGTTCTAGGAGATTGCACAGGGACACAACATGTGAGAATTGGTTGAGATTTATTAAGCTCCAAATACAACCTTTTTTCAGTAAATTCAATTTTTAAACTCTTGAATTCATTAGGCTTAAACCAATAGTTTTATTCATGGGTTATCATAAATCCTTATACAAGAAGATTCTTCAATAAGATTGCTCAAATTAATGAATTGGTGAACAGATTGGAAATATTCTAATCATAATGAAGTTCAATGAATTTAAGCAAAACTTAACGGTGAAGACAGTTTTTCAAAAGAAATGCTCATTCAGATCAGTTTGAGAGAGAAATGACAGAGATGTCAGTTTTTGATAAAGTATGATACCAATGGGAAAAGATTTCTCCTAAGAAGGTGTAAACAAAGAACCTTAGGAAGACTCCCCTTAAGAGGATGCTGGATTTTGGAAGCAATTATTCATAGTTAAGGCTTGAGAGAAAAATGATCAAAAGTTTTTCAAGGAACGGCCCTTTTCAGCAAATGTCGAAAGTTTGAAATTAGAAATGACTTGAATAGGTCATTCAATCTCAGATCTAGAGAGACAGATTGTTCAGAATTTCCAGGGCAATCAGATGAAGTCGGCTTGGGAAGCTATTTAAGTCGACTTGAGTTCCAAATAGAAGACATTATTTTCAGAATATAGCAGGAAAGTCGACTTAAGCAATCTACAAGTTGGCTTGAAAATTTTTAGAGACATTTTTTCAATTCAGACTAACTCTAAATGAAACCATGAATTTTTTATTTTTCTTTTATCAATGACATACATTTAAATGATGCTAGGTTAATATTGGCTCCCCCTAACTAAATGCATTGAGGGACTCATGAAGACAATGCAAATTGTTGGATATTGTGTTTTGATGATGACAAACACTATGAGTCATATGTATGATGTCATATGTGTTTTATGATTCCATATGTGCTTATTGCATACAGCATGGGTTTTTGTTACATATAGTGTGTGTTGCATACAATGCTCATATTGCTGTATAGATGAATCACATGGAATGAATTGCTGCACATGTGCATGTTTGTGAATGTCTTTGTACAAGTCTTGCATGGAGACTGGTACAACCGTTCATATGTGTCAATGCACCTAACGTGTACACTAAGTCAGTGCTAGTTCAAGTCTTGGCTTTCGTAAGTCCGTGCAAACCTTTTCCTTCTTGCTCACATGAACTCGGTGCAACTTTTGTTTGCCTAAGTGAAGTCAGCGCACATCTTGCTCAGTGTATATCACCGTTTGCGTACATTTGAAACTCGGTGCAAGTTTTGTCTTGAGCATCTGAAGGACCGTGAACATATAGGAGCTCGGTGCAAACACTGTGTAGGTCAATGCATGCAGCAAGGTTAGTGCATTGTAAGGGTCTGTGCAATCACTGTTTGAGGTTAGTGCAAATTCTGACTCAGTGCATACTTTCACTTACTCATATAGATGTCGGTGTAAGTTTGCCTCGATTCATCTTTTTCTAACACATATAGGAGGTGCGTCTTACAGTGCGCCTCACATGTGGCCTAGTGTCGGTGCATATTCTGTTTAAAGCTTTGCACTCGGTGCACTTTTCCCAATCTGTGCATTCACTATTCATATACTCAGTGCAATGTCGTTTGTCTTCCTTGCACCTGAAGTCTGTGCATTCACTATTCATATACTCGGTGCAATGTCGTTTGTCTTCCTTGCACCTGAAGTCTGTGCATTCACAATTCATATACTCGGTGCAATGTCGTTTGTCTTCCTTGCACCTGAAGTCTATGCATTCACTATTCATATACTCGGTGCAATGTTTGGTTAGCATGCATAGATAGTCTGTGCTCTTCACTGTAGCGAGGTATGTAAGGGTCAGTGCATCTCTTGTTCATTCTCGCTTCATAGTCGATGCACACACTATAGCAGGTCAGTGCAATATTTGCATCATGTGTATATATAAGTCTGTGCATATTCTTCTATATGTACATCAAAGTATGTGCATACTTTGCATATACCATATTAAGTCAGTGCAAACATTGTTCTATACCATATAAGATGTCTAATGAAATGTTCTCTTAACTGACAGGATAAAGTGATCTCGTGAGCTCGAACTAAGAAGGCACGTGTTCCTAGAATGCTAGAAGTTGGCACGTGATCCAAGAGAATGAGCAAGCCAGTGATCCTGACACGTGGACAGATGAGGACTAGATTTTAACACATGGCTGAGAGCCTTCTGGAAGCAGTTGGGCGGGAGTGTCCCTTCTACTCGCCCAATGTGTGAGCACGTGAGTCCGAGACTGAAGTCATATATAAACCCTTTCTCTGAAGAGATTGAAGGAGATGCGAAGAATAGAGAAGAGAAAACGAGGGAGAGCAGAAGAAGAAGAGAGTCTCAGAGAAAAGAGAAGAGGAGAGTTGAGCAAGAAGATCAGAGAATTTGAAGAGTGATCTGAAGAGAAAAAGTAGAGTATCGTGAGCTAAGAGAAAAGAAGAGAATAGGAAGGTTGTCGTTCGTTAAAAAAAAAGAAAGGAGTCGCCAGGAGAGCGAGAGAGCATAGTGAGAGAAGAAGAAGAAAGAAAGAGGTAGAGAGTGCAGAAGAGAGTCTTCCCTGAAGATCTGAGTTGTATTGGCCTCTGGATCAGATCTGAGTCATGGTGCTCCTATGGAGCTACATTTTTTTCTGTTTCTCCTATTTGTTTTTCGTTTGTTCTTTTATCTCTGGTTTGCTAGTGACTGGGTGTCACTAGCGGTTCCCCTCCTGTTTGGAGGAAGGGAGTTTCATCTCCGGTTCTGGTCTTGTGGGTAGCAAGTCCAGGTGCCAAGCTTCTGTGGGTTGCAGAACTTGGTTTGAGGGATTTGTCTCCCTCGGTCTGTCAAGATGTTAGGCAGCGTCTGTTTATAGACTGAGTCTGCGGTTCTTGCTATTGCAAGGGAAGCCTCACTCTTGTTTGAAGTGAGGGGTGGATGTAAGCAGATTGTGGGTCTGGCCCAACCACCTAAAAATCTTCTATCCATCGTGGTTTGATTGCCTTGTCTGATCCGCTAGATGTATGTTTAGGCTCGACCTATATTTCCCATCTAGTGGGTATCTGGTTTGCACACTGAGCATTTGATTCAGGTCTCGAGAGAGAGAGCCCTTTTGAATAGGATTACTTGAGCACCGATCATATACATTTGATCTACTCTAGTTGAAGTTCAGTGTGTGCTTTCAGCCCTACAGTTGTTTGCTTTAATTTCGCAAATCAATTTGATTTTAGTTTGAATTGAGCAAAGGTTTTAAGAGGGATTCATTCACCCCCCCTCTGAATCCGGGCCTAGCACCCTATCAATTGGTATCAGAGCGGGTTGCTGTCTTATCGGATCCAACAATCCGTAGTAGATCCTACAGCCTCTTTGGTGCATTTCTGAACTTACCTTCTGGTGCATTGATTTGTTTGACGATTTATTCCATGGGTCATCCACCGGTCTTCAATGGCTCTGATTTTAATTCATGGGTTAGCAGTCTCCATAGCTATGTGAAACTGATTGATCCTGATCTGTGGATGTTAATTTCACACGGTCCTCACATATTACCAAAGAAAGAGTCCAAATGGACTGACAGTCACAGATCAAGGCATGGAGAGAATCAGAGAGTTTTGAATCTAATGAAAGTAGCTACTGACAAGGCCTTACACTCTTGCTTCCATGAATGAAGGTCTGCTAAGGACATTATGGATAAGCTGAAGCTAGGACACAGAAGAAGGAAGGATAGCTGCATGATGGCTAATGTCAGCGATCAAGGCAGCAATCAGAATGAAGAGGATAATGATGAGGAGGTAAATCCTTTCGAGAATTTTTCTTTAGATGATTGGGAGAATGCATATGCTGATTTGTTAGAATCTCATGAACAATTAAGAAAACAATACAAAAACTTGAAAAAGAAAAGTGATCGGGGTAGTTCAAGTTTTCCATGTGAAAATTGTTCAAATCTGAAGCAATCTCATGATGCCTGTTTGTCTAATATCCATATATATATAAAGCAGATTGGGTTACTGAAAAATGAAAATCAAGGATTTGTAGATCAGATTTCTGAACTAGAAGAAAAACTCAACTCAACCAATGATGATCAGCTCCTTATCAATAAATCAGCTCAGAATGAAAAATTGTTGGAGGAACTTGAATGTGTCAATTCAGAACTAAATAAGCTGAAATCTGAAAATGATTCCCTTAGAAAATCTGTTAAAGAAAATGAGAAATTGGAACAAGAAATTGAAAAGCACAAAACTACAAACAAAGTATTGAGTGAATGTCTTAATTGTAGTGAACAAGAGATTACTAGCTATGAGATACACATCGCAACTTTAGAAAATAAATTTAAAAAGCTTGAAAGACTGCAAGAAGAAAACGAAGTAATCTCTGAGAAATTTGATGCTATTAAAGCTGAAAATGAAAAACTCCAAAAGAATCTGGATGAGGCCAAAACAGATCTGAAACAAGGAATGAATGAACATGATCAGATTCTAATAAACGAACTTGTGTAAAATGAAAAGCTGATAAAAGAAAATGAAGAATTGAAGCATCTGAATACTGCCATATCAGATAAGCTTCTAATGCTTGAAAAGGGAGAGTGCACATCTGATGATGAGTCTGAGAGAGTGAGTGTATTAATGGAATAGAATAAAAATTTGAAGGAACAAAACAAGAAGCTCATGGTATTAAATACTGTCATGGGAGATAAATGGTTGACTTTGGAAAAAGGGAAATGTGTGCTAATGGAGGAAGAAGTTAATAAGGAACCTGAGCTAAAATAGGAAATTTCTACTTTGAAGACCTTGAATGATGCTCTGCATCAGCATGTTATTTTTTGTGAAACTGAGATTGCTGGTTACGAAGCTAACACTGCTTATTTGAATTCTAAGATTCAGGATCTAAAAAACTTATTATCTAAATTTATTAAGGGAAAGGACAATCTGAATACACTTTTCGAAACAAATGCTAACCTTCAGAAAGAGGGATTGGGTTACAGTCCAGTCAATAAAAGGACGGATGGAAATAAAATGACTAATGTGCTTGTGAAGAGTTCTGAGCAAAACAAAATTCATGTTCCATCTATATTTCAATTTACTGCTCAGAAAATTGAAAAACAAGGTAAAAATCTGAAAGCTGCTTTCAAAAGGAAAATTTGTAATAACAAGAAAGGCAGCAAGCAGGAAATGAGAAATAAACTCTACATAACTTTTGTTAGTAGCACAAACATAGCTAGTGCTTCTGCCTCCTTCTCCTCAAAACAAGTTGCCACTCAAGAGAATCAGAAAACAAATCAGAAAAAGAAAATATTGAAAAAGATTGATGAGAATAACCATGCTGAGAAAGCTCAGTCCAACAAATTACTTATCAAGAATGTCAAATGCTTTTATTGTGGAAAGGTTGGTCATGAGATGGCTAATTGCTTTATTATGAAGAAGGATGATCTGAAATTTGGTAGAATTCATGCTAGGAATTCTCATGCTAAGAAACCTTCTTTTGTTCAAAAGAAGAATTCACTACTTTTACTGTCTTGAGATAAGTCATCTCATGCATGAGTGTAGACACATGAAATTAGATGACCTAGCTACTGTAGGAGTGCATGACAAACAATTCCATGCTAAATATCATGCAATTCCTAAAAGGAAACTTCATTGCTTTCATTGTGGCAAATCAGGCCACATTGCTGCAAAGTGTTGGCATCCCCAGGGAAGAAATTTCCACTCCAAATCTGGTAAATTCCCTGTAAACAAAAAGGTTTTCGATAGGAATAAGTCTAGTTTTAAAGAAAAATTCACTATATGCTTTGAATGTGGAAAGCCAGGCCACAGGGCTACAACCTGTTGGCTGGCAGGTTATAATAAATAGACTGGGTTCGGTAAACAGAAACCTAATTCTGTTAACAGAAATTTTCATGCAAAGACTGAGAGATTTCTTGACAACAGTAATTTGCATAAAAAGAATTTGAAATCTGTTGCATCATGCCATTACTGTGGTCAGATAGGTCATTCAATGAATAATTGCTATTTGATGAGATTTGATGACATTCATGTACAAAAATTATTTAGAACACCTGCTAAAGGTGTCACTGTTAGTTCAGGACCCAAGACCTCTTGGGTACCTGCTTGTGCGAAATAAAGGCTATTTTGCAGGTGTGCCTTGGTGGAAAGAATAATTTGGGGATAATAAACTAAGGCATTCAAGAATGAAAATCCCAATTCTACATTTACCAGGTCTGTCATGTTAACTCTGCTCAATTCATGTCATTCAAGTTTTTTTTTTGTCTTTGATTACTGCATAGCATGTTAAATCTATCTTTGCATATTCATTCATCATCTGCATTGTCAAATTTGAACTCTATGAATTCTGCTCATCTGAAACTTATGCTTTGCACTCAACTCTGTTGATAGACATCGACTGATTAGAATTCTCTGAAAATATCTGAATTTCACATGATTTGTGTTTTGATGTTTGTCCGAATTTGCATTATATTCGTTAAAAAATCTGATGCATATAGGACTGCATTGGCACTACATTGTCATGCATGACCACTATGGTATACCAAATGGTAAGCTACTAAAAGGGCAGATGAAATCTATCTGGAGGTTCTTACTATGTGTGAGGTGGTCCTTTAGACCAAGTCCTCTACCTGGTGCCATGGGTCACATTGCATATAGGACAGTCTAATGCATTTAGTTAGGGGGAGTCAATGCATAGGCATGCATGTGGTAATTGCATATCATTCATATTGAAAATACCAAAAAAGAGTAATTGTCATGTATACTCTTGGGGGGTGTTCTTGTCTTAATATGAATCGGTTGCTTACATGATTGTATTGAGCTGTTCCTTCTTCAATCTGAATTTCCCTTGACTGAACCTCAATGTTCTTTGATACAAGTGAAGTTGAATTCATTTTATCCTTGATTGATTTTGTTTGCAAGCTTCATCTAATCCTCAGTGTCGACACCATGAGTCGACATTTTGTTTCAAGCATTCCGTTTAAAATGCTGTCGCCAGGGGGAGCATAAGAACAATTCTTGGACTGCTTGACCATCCTTGTCATAATGATTTTCTTTGCTCTTCATGTATTTTATCTCATACATGGTATCAGCCGATCTCACTTGCATCTATTTGTTCTGAAAATTAGTTGAACTTAAATCCCATTTGCTGATGGGGAGCTACTGTCTGCACTTCTTGATTATCATTATCATACTTTTAAAATTGAAATTTCCTAATCAATGATAAGTCACCTGCTCGGCATCATTCTTTGAAAGTCTGTCTGGCGGATAACTAATCCTTGATTCAGAACTTCTGAAAAACCTCACTCTTGGTATGGTTCTTGATGATCATTATTCTGAATCATTCGTATTGGCTGGAACACTTCTGTCAGATCTTCATGAAGATTTCAATGAGCTTATTCTAATCATAAATTCAAAAAAACTTGTACTAGGAATCTTCCATTGTATAGAACTATGAATATCTGAATTAACTCAGCTTGTTTAAGCCTTATGTATTTCTTGAGTTTGATTTCGAACATCTTGAAAATATCTGAATCAATCTTTTAATAAACTTTAACGAGTTGATTCATGTTACATCATGTAAAACCTTCTGAAATCTGAAAGTTTTTATAACCTTGACTTTCTTTGGTAGAGATACTTAAGGTGAGTGTTGTTTTTAAAATGTTTGTTTAATCTGAGTTATGTCTGAATGAAAAATAAGGTCAGAGCAATGATTTTGGTCACTGAGAAACCACGTCCAAAGGACTGTGTCATGAAGTGCCTTAGTTATCTCTGGTAAAAATTTAATGAAAAATTTGTGAAATGTTAAGGCAGAGCGATGATTAGGTTGCATTGAGAAACTGGGATCCTCATCAAAGAAATGGAGTCATCCTATGTCATGAAGTGTCCTAGTTAACTCTGTTCAATATGTATCATGACAGTTAGTCATACTAAGTGCTTAGGGATACTGGTGTCTAAACAACGTGTATCCTCTAGTTATAAGGTGTGAACTAAACTCGATTGATCTTAAGAGTTATTGCAATAAACATTGATGATGCATAGATAGAAAAATAATCTGAAAATTTGAAAATTACTGAATCTTTAGACAAAATCAGATCATTTCATGTCTGTTTAATCTCAACACTACATTCTGTAACTCCTAAAGGAGTCATTGAATTTGAATGAGTAAGAGATAGGGAGGTTTAACTAGATGTTAACATGAAAGCACGGTTCATCTTTATTGAAATTGATGTCAGATATGAGTACAGGTTGAATGAATAAAACTTGAATACATCATGTTTAAACCAGGGCGCTCAATAAAGATTATGTCATAAGTCTTTATAGTGGAAGAATCTGAAATACATTAACCTTGGAATTATGGCTTTGATAACTCATTGCAATTATTTTTTTTTCATGAAATTGATCTCTATCTGCTTACTGGTGCTTTAGCTAAACTCATGTTACGTTTGATGAATCTGGTTCCATTCTAATCCTTCTGTTCTTTCAAAGAGGGAGAATTATATGTTGTTTCATCAGTCTTGTCCAAAGGGGAGAATGTGCTTTGCTGGTTTTTGCCACATCCTTAGGCATCAGGTCCTACATTCACATTGTCTGCATTTGTGCTTACATAAATTGCTCCATTTTAGGTCCTTTCTTTTTGATGAAGTCAAAGGGGGAGAACATGTGGAGTCACATGTCATATTTGTGACTAATATGTGGAGTCATATGTCATATTTGTGGTCGTGCTGGTCATCTTAAGTAGTATTCTGTTTGCTGAATATGTAGTGGCATATTTAGTGTTTGCATGACATATTGAACATCTGGTTCATTTGACATATTACATGGTCATGTTGACTCATATGACTCATAGTGTTGTCATCATCAAAAAGGGGGAGATTGTTGGATATTGTGTTTTGATGATGACAAACACTATGAGTCATATGTATGATGTCATATGTGTTTTATGATTCCATATGTGCTTATTGCATACAGCATGGGTTTTTGTTACATACAGTGTGTGTTGCATACAATGCTCATATTGCTGTATAGATGAATTATATGGAATGAATTGCTGCACATGTGCATGTTTGTGAATGTCTCTGTACAAGTCTTGCATAGAGACTGGTACAACCGTTCATATGTGTCAATGCACCTCACGTGTACACTAAGTCAGTGCTAGTTCGAGTCTTGGCATTCGTAAGTCCGTGCAAACCTTCTCCTTCTTGCTCACATAAACTCGGTGCAACTTTTGTTTTCCTAAGTGAAGTCAGCGCACATCTTGCTCAGTGTATATCACCGTTTGCGTACATTTGAAACTCGGTGCAAGTTTTGTCTTGAGCATCTGAAGGACCGTGACCATATAGGAGCTCGGTGCAAACACTGTGTAGGTCAATGCATGCAGCAAGGTCAGTGCATTGTAAGGGTCTGTGCAATCACTGTTTGAGGTTAGTGCAAATTCTGACTCAGTGCATACTTTCACTTACTCATATAGATGTCGGTGTAAGTTTGCCTCGGTTCATCTTTTTCCAACACATATAGGAGGTGTCTTACAGTGCGTCTCACATGTGGCCTAGTGCCGGTGCATATTCTGTTTAAAGCTTTGCACTCGGTGCACTTTTCCCAGTCTGTGCATTCACTATTCATATACTCGGTGCAATGTCGTTTGTCTTCTTTGCACCTGAAGTCTGTGCATTCACTATTCATATACTCGGTGCAATGTCGTTTGTCTTCCTTGCACCTGAAGTCTGTGCATTCACTATTCATATACTCGGTGCAATGTTTGGTTAGCATGCATAGATAGTCTATGCTCTTCACTGTAGCGAGGTATGTAAGGGTCAGTGCATCTCTTGTTCATTCTCGCTTCATAGTTGATGCACACACTGTATCAGGTCAGTGCAATATTTGCATCATGCGTATATATAAGTCTATGCATATTCTTCTATATGTACATCAAAGTCTGTGCATACTTTGCATATACCATATTAAGTCAGTGAAAATATTGTTCTATACCATATAAGATGTCTAATGAAATATTCTCTTAACTGACAGGATAAAGTGATCTCGTGTGTAGAGCCCCCAAAATTTATAAAAGTAATTTCTAGTTATTTAAATAATATTCTGGCATTAATTGGGCTAAATAATCAATATAAAGCCAAAATTGTGTTAATCAATTAACCCAAACCACGTAATTAAAGTCCAAAATATTTTTAACTCAGGCCCATTAAGTTAGGCCCACATTCTAGAAGGTAATTAAGTCTATCCACGGATATTAAGGATAAATACTAATACTATAAGATAATGATTTGGATAATTAACAAAATAGTTTTAATATTTTAAAAGTCCTAACTACGAAGACTGTAACAGTCTATCGCGAGACCGTCACAGCCAAGTAATGCAGGGTCACTCGACCGTTACACGCCTGTCAGTTCCGTGAAGAAAGGAACTCGTGAAAAGATTGGAACTTGATGTTCCTATCACTATGGATCGAATAAGAAGACTCATAATAACTCTAAGGACTCTTAGGGATAAGGATTTAGTGGAATAAGGACTCTAGAATCGATCTAATCCTCAAACCCTAACCTAAACTCTATAAGTAGGGCATAGTTTTGAACTGTGCGACCCTTACTTTTTGGACATAAAGAAGCAAGGTAAGGAGTCATTATCTCAGGTAAGTTCTTTAGAATAATTCGTTTACAATACTTTAGACTGACTCCCATCCTAATTTCACATCTTTAGGTCAAGAGGTCGTGGAGTTAGAGCCCAAGGAAGTTGCTGGAAAAGTCACAAGAGAAAGAAGGGATCTAGGGCAAGGTTCTCAACCAAATTCAGAAACTACAGTCTAAGTAAGAGGTAGGTTATCTCATGAACGGCAAAAAGAGCTTTATAGTACTAAGAGCCTCTGGTTTAATTGAACCTCATGCATGCTAGATCATTGATTTCATGTCTTATTAGTTATATGTATTGCATGCACCTCCTAGCCTAATAGAGAAATTAAAACATAATCGCTCATATACCCACAATTTCCTATGCATATAGATAACCTAGATTTCATCATCATGCTTAGAATATGTTGATTTCCAGACATGATGTGAGTTAATCTCTTAGTCTCCATGTTAGTTTTCTGTAGCAGATGATGTAATGCACTATGCTAAGACCGTCATTTTCAAATAACGGCCTCAGACAGACCGTTACACACTCTGTGTACTGCGTTTTTCACTGTTGATAATAACGCGCTTGGACAGACGCGTTGCTTTCATGTAACGGCCCTCTACTGACCGTCACTTTCACTGTGACGCCCCCTCACAAGACCGTTACATCCTGTGTTCTGTCAACCCTAGACAGACTATGACTTGCCACTATTACATATGATTATGCCTAGATATCTAAGTAGCAACCTGTTTTCATGATTATCAGATCGTTCATATTAGGTATTGCATGGTTGATATCTCACTTTTATTTTGAGTTTTACTAGTTTCATAAAGCCTAAATGTATAGTTTTGTACTATAAAGCATGACTTGTAAAACGGAGTTTTCATCGTGATTTCACATAGATTATATATCTCTCTCTGTCAATAGAGTCAAATTCTATAAGCACATGGCACTTACTCCGGTACGATGTCATTAGTTTACACTTTGCACTATAGGAAACTATATTGGACATGAGGACCTCTCTATTAGATATTCCTTCCAATGGACTAGGAAATCATTGTTTCAAGGCCTCCGTAAATCTCTGCGAGCCTAGGATTCTCACTAGGACGTCGAGTTGGTTGTACCAATAAAAGTCCATTAATTAGATTACACTATCGGGTTTCTGGTTCTTGAAAAATAACGGCCCTGGACTGGACTGTCAGGCCAAGTAACGGCCCAGTTCCAGACCGTCGCATTCCGCTGAGTCTATCTTTATCTTTCTGGACTCTGGTTATTGTAACGGCCCAGCATGGACGTGTTACATAATGTAACGGCCCAGACCCTGACCGTTACATAGCTTGTTTATGTTAACCCAAGGTTTGACCAAGGGTTGATATTCCATTGATTCTAGACAAACCTTGATGATCTAGAACTTGTCATATTGCTTAAATGGATCTAAAAGGAATGGAAGTTAAGGAAAGTACCGTTATGCTGTCGATTTATTCAATAGGCATAACTTAGTTAAATATCATTCTTGATCTCATATATTCAAAATTGAAGCATTCATTCATTGATTTTAGTTATCATGGAATTATTGGAAGTGCTATATTCTTGGCTATACGTTACTGTTACATGTGTGGAAGTAGCTTAATTTATAACTGAAGATGCGATCGAGCACTGATTGTGTTCAAGGGCTCTATACTAGTCCCCTCGGCTGATTGCCGGAAACATACTATTTTATAAACCATGGGGTATGATGCTACTAGCGTCGCATTGCGCTGGGAGTACTATTTCTATAAATAAGTGAAGATCCACGGCACAACATGACATTCTTGCTTGATATTCCACAGAAATTCACGAAGCACTTCCTCTTAAGCATAAGATGCTAAAGTGAAGAATATGTGGCTTGCTAGTACAATCTCGTTACATTCTTGTTCATGGAAGACCAATATCATGTTCTTGTAATACTCTTGCTAGTTCATTGTTGATCATTCTATCTTACCTGGTTGTTGTGTATGTGATTTTGATGATTACAAAATACCTTTGTTGCTTAGCCTTGTGCGTGAATGCTCTTCACTTGAACTGGTTGTGGAAATGATCATAAACTATTTCTTTTGGGATATCATCATGTGGATGCATTGTAATTCTATAAGGCTTATCATCATGTGGATGCATACGTGTTTTGAGGTTAGCACAAATATTGCATATACATTGTCTCTACACTTGGTGAGATTGCTTTGTATTTAATGAGAAAGCCTATGTGGAAAACATACTTGGATAAATGTCATTTTGAGCATCATGTCATATTGAGCCTCTCATATTGAGCATCATGTCATATTGAGCCTCATATCATGAATGTGTACTTTGGTAATGCTAAATGAATGGGGGGAATGATATGTGGTTTGATGAGCTTGTGGATTGATCACATGGAATGTGACTCAACATTGTTATGCGTACCTTTATTCCAAATTTGTTGATCATGCCATGGTAATTCAATATTGGAACTCCATGATTCTTACATGAACGATTCAATAAAAGAACAAGCATTTAAGGGCAATGTGAAACTCAGGTAAAATAATGTTGTAAGTTCCATCTTTCACTCTTGGAATAGGTTCAACGAAGCAATTTATTGTGAACATGGTCATAGTGTTAATGCTTGATGTAAAGATCTTAATTGTCAACTAACACCTTACTTTATCATGTTTTTCAGGATGAAAAATCATTGTTGATCTTCATGGGATTATGGTAACATTTGTTCAATTGTTTCCCTTTGGTTTGATGGAGGTTTTAGTTATTTTTCAAACTCAGACTGTCTTACAGTCTTCACCATTTTCAATCCAACTATTGGATCTCCCCTCTAAAATTATATGTTGTAGCTCTGGGAGTCCTCTTTCCAACGCCTCCAGTCTTGCTTCGATCGGAGTTCGGAGCTAGGAGAATTAATTCCTGTCGTCGAAGCGCGCAGAGCTATTTTTTGTGTAGTCTGCCTGAAAGGGTCGACCCCTGCAACCTAGAATCTTAAATAAGGTTCTGTTTTGGGTTC
The DNA here is from genome assembly GCA_022559845.1 of Amorphophallus konjac. NCBI lineage: Eukaryota > Viridiplantae > Streptophyta > Magnoliopsida > Alismatales > Araceae > Amorphophallus > Amorphophallus konjac. Next base: position 116,647,141 of record CM040126.1, read on the forward strand.
AGGAGGCACGAGGGTCGACCCCTGTAAAACATAACACAAAACATGTTCTGTTTGGTTTCTGGAAGCCCGAGGGTCGACCCGAAGCCCGAGGGTCGACCCCTGGGGTCGACCCCTGTAAAATAGAACACAAAATCAGTTCTGTTTGGCTTCTGTTTGTCCGAGGGTCGACCCCAAGGGTCGACCCATTCCGGTCGGACCTCGAGCCGCACATTTTGACCGCCGTTTTCTTACTCCAAAAGTCCTACCAATCACATCCTAATGCCCTATATCACTCCATAATTCGTGGATCTGGTCTCCAAACTGTTCCTTGACCGTTCTAAGCTTATAAAACATCCTATTGGAATGAAAACCCTAGGGAGATGGCTGAAAACGATTCTTTGGTGTGTAGGTTCGGAGTTGAAGCTTCCAAGCCCTCTTCCACCTTGCTCTGAAGCTGAAATTGAAGGGAAGAAGCTTGAATCAAGGCTCAAGATCATATACAACTGAAGGCAGCATCTGAAATCAAGATCCAACCTCTGTTCGTGTTGCATATCTTCAAAATTGCTTCAAGAACGTTCTTCATCCTGTAGAAGCATTTCATGAGGGAGTAATCTTGATCTTTCACTTCTATATCTTTTGTTTGAGATTGTTCAAGGTTTTGAATGGGCATCTAAGATGTGTAATAATCATTTACATGTTCTTTGTTCACTCTCTCTTGCATATATATATGAGCTACAATCTTTGTGATACAACATCTCTAATGCTCATGTATTCTTTTGTATAGGTGAAGAAGAGGGGAATCTCTAAACCATTCAAGTCTATATTCTTGTTTGATATTAGCTTAAAGATTGAACTCATTATGTCTATCTACTCTTTCAGGTGAAGAGAGGAGATTGGAATAAGGAAAAGAGAAGCGGCTAGAGGAGAGGAAGAAGATGATGTCAAGATTATGATCATCCATCAACGAGCAAGGAGAATCAGATTTTGATGAAGAAGGGGGAGCCTTATACTTGATGCATTCTTCTAGTTTACATCTATAGAATTTGTGTGGAAGGTCATAGCATATATTTGTGATTGTTACATATACATTTGACAGAATATTTTGTGTGGGTGTTCGGAGAAAGGGGTCTCCGAGTGTGTGTGTGGTCTCTTGTGTGTTGATCTGTGCGGAGTATATCCGCGTGTGTTGTTGGGAGTTTTCTCCCGTGTGGTTGTGTAGGCATTGTCCTATGTGTGTGTGGACGGAGTTGTGTCTCCATGTGAAGTATTCTGTTCGGGGTGTGTTCCCCAACGTTGTGGGTGTGTGTGTGTGTGCTGCTGTGGCAGCAGTTTGAGGCAAGGCCTCGTGTGTGTGTGTTGCTGCGAAAGCAGTGTGTGTGTGTTGGGGTTCGTCCCCGTGTTGCTACATTTTGTAGCGTGTAGTGAAGCCTCACCGGTTTGGTGAGGGGTGGACGTAGGGAACCCGTCGTGGTCCCGAACCACCTTAAAAATCCCCGTGTCTTGTGGTTTGATTCTTGTGATTGTGTGTTCTCTACTATCTGTTTATGTAATCGTGTGAGCTCGGTGAGATTGAGTGAATTAAGTTTAAACTTGTTTAGATTAATTTCCTCAATCCTATCAATCTTGTAAATTCCGCTGTGTGGTAGATTGTGTTTTTAATTGGACATAGTTGTTAGCAGAAGAATCTATTCACCCCCCCTCTAGATCCGTGTTCCTGCACTACGGGACCCAACAATCGGTATCAGAGCGAGGCTCTGTTGTCCCTAGATCTTGCGATCTACAGAGTGATCCCAGTGCATTCCACAATCATGAATTTTTCTACTGAACATATATCAATGAACTGTTTGCCAATCTTCACTGGTTTGAATTTTGATTCATGGCTAGGCAAACTGTGTATGGTGATCAATTCTATCAATCCTAGTCTTTGGAAATTGATTTATCATGGTCCACACATATTACCTTTAGATGAGACCAAGTGGTCTAATCAGGATAACATGATGCATCATGATAATGTTACTGCTTTGAGTTTATTGAAAGCTTCTGTAAGTAGTAACAAGTATCCATTTGCATCTTCTTGTAGGACGGCGAAGGAGCTAATGGACCGGCTGATCAAAGCTCAAGAGAAGGAAAGATAAAAATGTCTCATGGCCGATGATACAGATCAACAAAGTGACAAAAATGCAGAAGAGGTAAATTCAGATTCTGAAGAATTTACTCTTGAAGATCTTGTTGATGCTTATGATGAGTTGGCAAAATAATATAAGAAAGTCAAGTCATAAAATAGAAAATTGAAAAAGAAATCTGAAAACTTGGTCCATGAAAATGGTTCTTGTGATAAATATTCTGAGCTTGTTAACTTCAATGAACTTTTAGAGCACGATGTTGAATGTCACAAAGAAACCATTACTTGTTTGAGAAATGAGAATGTTGCACTCAAGAATAAAATCGATCAATTGGAGAAAACTGAAAAAGATCTAAGAAACAAAATGGAATCAAACTCAATTGATCAGGATATTTACAATGAATTGATTATGGATGATAAACTTGCAAATGAAAATGAAGAACTCAAAAAGGAGAACAGTGCAATGCTAATTCAGATCTTCCTGCTTGAAAGTAGATTGAAAAATCTTGAAAAACTTGAAAAAGGGAAATCTGTGATTGTTGATGAATCTGACAAGATGCTTGTGTTAGAACAAAAGATGGAAAGCTACCAAACCATCAATGCTCAATTGAATGAAAAAGTCATTTCTTGTGAAAATGAGATCATTTCCTATGAGTTGCATATTTCATCACTTGAAAAAGAAATTCTTGATCTGAATGCTTCTTTGTGTAAGTTTGTGAATGGGGAAGAAAATCTGAACAAGATATTGGGGACTAAGGTGAATTTCTAAAAAGAGGGGCTGGGCTATAATCCTGTGAACAAAATGAACTTTGAAAATAAAGTCTACACATCATTTGTCCATAGTTCTAATATAGCCAGCACATCAAATGGGTCTCCAAATCAATCTGTTCCTCAAACAACAAAGCAATCAAATGAAAGTCTGAAAAATAAACAAAACTTGCATAAAAAGGCTAAAAGTGTTGTTGGTGTCACGATGAATGTCAAGAAAAATCATGTTGCACACACACATGCATCCACAAAGAAAATCTCATATTTTTATTGTGGTGAACTTGGTCATATGATGCATGATTACTTTTTGATGAAATCTGAAGATCTAGAAGCATGCAAGAAAATGAATGGCTTCACAAAGCCAAGAAAGCTTTTGAACACAAAAAGAACTCTTGATAACTCTCATGCTCATGAAAGAAGATCATTTGAGAGATTTGCTACATTGAACTGTTTTCATTGTGGAAAGTTTGGTAACATGATGAACAATTGCTTTGGTTTGAAAAATGAGAACATCTCTTCAAACCCACAAAAATTTCATGCTCATTCTTACAAGAAAAATCTAAAGTCTTTTGGTTGTTGTCATTATTGTGGTGAGTTTGGACATACCATGTATGATTGCTCTTTAATGCATTTTGATGATATACATGTCCAAAACCTGTGGAAGGCACCCTCTAGAGGTGTAACTAACCATCCGGGACCCAAGAAGATTTGGGTACCTAAAACAACCAAATGAGAACTTTGTTGCAGGATTGCCATGTGGCCAAGAGGAAGGCTTTAAGTCGACTTGGCCAGTTCTGGGGTGATGCCTTGGTTAACATAGGCTTATCCTTGATTTCACACTGATTTGTAAGTTGGTTGTTCATGTTTGTGCACATCGATTGTGTGGATTCTAAGTTCATGTTGCTGGAATTTAAGTCTCTAATATGCAGGTTTGAAGAGGTTGTCTTGTGTGTTTTATGTGCATCAACCTTGTCTACACATGTGCTTAGACTTGACTCTTTACACTATTGGGCTACACTTGAAATTTCTAAACTGAACTTTGAACTCATGTCAGCTTGAGTGAACAATTTGTATTGAACTGAGATTGATATGAAATTAAGTTTCTGATATTGCAGGATGAGAGAGAGAGAGAGAGTCATATGTGATGAAAAGCCTTGAAGTTAGTTTCTTCATATGCATTGGCTAAATATTGATATGAATTGAGCTCTTTACAGTGCAGGTTTGATAATGACCATCAACCCCTGAAATCATGGTAAGAATTCAAATGTTTGAATGTATCACCATGTGCCTAGATGGAGTTTAATTCATGTTTGGCTTTTCTGGGCTCAGATTAACTGTCTTAGGCAGTTTTGCTTGTTCCTAAGTTGGTGTTGAAAGGCCCATCTTGAGGACCGATTGGTTTGAACTTTTACCCCATTACCCTTAGAGTTTCTCTTCTTATCCTAAGGAGTTTTGGAAGGGTTTTGGTATGGGGTTCTTCGTCTTTTTGATATCCTTACATGCTGCTATCTATAAGATGTGAATTTGGGATCTCAATGGAACTCCTTTGGCTAATATCGTTATATTTCTTGCAAGAGAGAAAGAAAGGAGCTCAAGAGGACTTAAATGTAAGATTATATCTGCTTCCATTTCTTCTGGCTGATATCATTCTAATTCTTGCAGGAGAGAAAGAAAGGAGCTTGTTGATGTAGATGACAACAAGTGAAATAAAGCAAAGAATCTGAAAATGTCAATATAGGTAACTCAAGACAAAGGTGAGAAAATAAAGTGTTTGTTTGAAGCTCTTTGATCTTAATGTTAATGCCATATCTTGACAGATAATGATTTTGAAGTCTTGAATACCCCTTGGTTGCTCCTGACAATGTGGATGATGAATGATTGGCTGAATGGTATTGGAACATCTGAGCAGTATATATGAGAGTGTAGCCATTGAATGACTTTTGCTAAACTCCGGATGTCAAATGTGCATACATTTGTTTCTGATCATCATTTCAATGATTACATGGTATATAAAATGGTGACATGTGGAAGGACAGGTCAAGCCTGTCTGAAAGTTATCACCATGCGTGAGAATATGCCTCCGCCCGGTACCATGAATCATTTATGCATATGGCATCCAACTTAAATGAACTTTCTGAAATCATGCATTGATTATGGGGGAGTTTTGTATGCTGAAAATATTGAAAATGATGTTTTTCCATTCTCTCAGCATGATGATATTGTGTTTGTGGCTACACATCTTGAGGACTGAAGTTGATCAATGTTCCATGGTCTTTACCAATGTGCCACTCATCTTTTTGGTTAAAAGCACAACTGTTTTCAAGAAAAGTTCACATGTGATGATTTTGATGCTCTGAATAAATTTTCTGAATTCTCTTTTCAGAATAAAGTGATGTCCTCACATTTTAACATTTGGTAATGCATGTCATGCATTTGTTGCATTAGGTGCATATAGAGTGTCATGTGAAATCTGGAATCGTACATCACATTGCATATTTGTAAATCACTCTCTACATATCATTCACATAGTACTTTTGGAAGATGAAGCTCATCGTGTGTCTTGTTGCATAGTTGGCATTTCTAGTGTGCATATAGTGCATATTTTGAAATGCATCATCTTGAACATTTCATGTTGCATAAATGCCAAAAAGAATACTTCCATCATTGGTCATCATATCTGTGAAGCCAACATTTCAAGCATTGAAATTGCATACCTTTTCATTTTGCATTGCATATGCATATCTCCATTGTATGCTTGCATGTTATTATATGCTATTCAACCCCTTCCTTTGAAACTTCTAAGACCGAATACTCCATTGTTAAATAATGTTGCATCTGAGTCTTAACAAGTGTGCTTCATGTCAAACTCTCAGGGGGAGCATTTCATGCTTATTACATTTACATAGGGGGAGCTACACTATCCTGTTTTAAGTTAAATTTTCTCCATACATGTTAAATCAAATTCGTACACTTCATGGACTTTAATGTGAAATTGAGTGTTATTCATAAGGATATAGGAATTTCATTTCAACACTCTAAAGTAATTCAACTTGCTGCATGGATGATAAGAGACAGTTGAGGAAAAAGTTGCCTGCCTCCACATACAAAAAATTAGTTGGAATGAAAGGCAGAGCAATGCTAAGTCTCACTGAGTAAACTGGGCACATGTCACCTGAGACGTGATGTGGTTCATTTCTGAAAAGTGTTGACTAAATTATCTCTATTCAAATGAGGTGACAAGGTTCAGTATTCTGAGTAACCGGGGATTCTGGCATGAGCTCCATGTGTCTCCTCGCGTAAAAAGGAATTATGTTGAACCTGATCCTTCTTAGAAAAATTCAGATTGTCAGTATGAAAATTTCTGATGATATATTCGATTGAGGTAGAGCGAAGTCTCCAATACGCTGTTCTCTACATTGAAATGTAGTCTGTGCAGTTACTATTGTGTTTACTTGAAAATCTGGTTATCCATATGGCTAAACTTCATTCTCATGTTACTCACTTGCACATGGTTATTTGATTTGATATGTATTCTGAAAATTTAAGTAATTGCAATGACCTGCTGTACGTCTTCTCCTATTTATCTGCATAATCCTCTAGGTGTAATCATGAGCATTCTGAACTTAATGACTCACTTGCACTTTTCCTACTCCTATCCCCTCACTGTAAATCAATTGGTATCACTTCTTGTGAAGGAGTTATGTTGCATGTATCTATAGATATCTGCTTGATTACATTGTATGCATTTCATGTCTCATCATTTTGATCATACATCATGTTTCATGCATTTCACAAGAAAACTAAAAATCAAAAATTTGAAAATCAAAAATAGTCATCTAATGTGTCAATGTCAATGGGGGAGCTTTGCATGTGATCTTATCTGCTTAACTCATCAGGTCTTGCATGAGTCAATACCTTTCTATTGGTGTTTGCGTGCTTGTTTGCTTGCTCATCATTGTTCATGCCATACACCATTCCAATTGCTGCAACTCGTGCACATTTGCATTTTCACTTTCAACAATTGGTATCAGACAATTGGTATAAGAGTTTCATTTCAACATTTGGTATCCCACAATTCTGCAATTCGTTCATGCATATTGTGCTCATTGACATAGGTTCTTGCCATTCTGGATTCCCCATCATGATCTCCATTTCTGATTATGTCAAAGGGGGAGAGAGCATTATTATAGCATAATATTTTGTCATCATCAAAATGGGGGAGATTGTTGTGTATGTGATTTTGATGATTACAAAATACCTTTGTTGCTTAGCCTTGTGCGTGAATGCTCTTCACTTGAACTGGTTGTGGAAATGATCATAAACTATTTCTTTTGGGATATCATCATGTGGATGCATTGTAATTCTATAAGGCTTATCATCATGTGGATGCATACGTGTTTTGAGGTTAGCACAAATATTGCATATACATTGTCTCTACACTTGGTGAGATTGCTTTGTATTTAATGAGAAAGCCTATGTGGAAAACATACTTGGATAAATGTCATTTTGAGCATCATGTCATATTGAGCCTCTCATATTGAGCATCATGTCATATTGAGCCTCATATCATGAATGTGTACTTTGGTAATGCTAAATGAATGGAGGGAATGATATGTGGTTTGATGAGCTTGTGGATTGATCACATGGAATGTGACTCAACATTGTTATGCGTACCTTGATTCCAAATTTGTTGATCATGCTATGGTAATTCAATATTGGAACTCCATGATTCTTACATGAACGATTCAATAAAAGAACAAGCATTTAAGGACAATGTGAAACTCGGGTAAAACAATGTTGTAAGTTCCATCTTTCACTCTTGGAATAGGTTCAACGAAGCAATTTATTGTGAACATGGTCATAGTGTTAATGCTTGATGTAAAGATCTTAATTGTCAACTAACACCTTGCTTTATCATGTTTTTCAGGATGAAAAATCATTGTTGATCTTCATGGGATTATGGTAACATTTGTTCAATTGTTTCCCTTTGGTTTGATGGAGGTTTTAGTTATTTTTCAAACTCAGACTATCTTACAGTCTTCATCATTTTCAATCCAACCATTGGATCTCCCCTATAAAATTATATGTTGTAGCTCTGAGAGTCCTCTTTCCAACGCCTCCAGTCTTTCTTCGATCGGAGTTCGGAGCTAGGAGAATTAATTCCTGTCGTTGAAGCGCGCAGAGCTATTTTTTGTGTAGTCTGCCTGAAAGGGTCGACCCCTGGGGTCGACCCCTGCAACCCAGAACCTTAAATAAGGTTCTATTTTGGGTTCAGGAGGCACGAGGGTCAACCCCTGGGGTCGACCCATGGAAGGGTCAACCCCAAGGGTCGACCCCTGTAAAACAGAACACAAAACATGTTCTGTTTGGTTTCTGGAAGCCCGAGGGTCGACCCCTGGAGTCGACCCCTGTAAAACAGAACACAAAATTAGTTCTGTTTGGATTTTGTTTGCCCGAGGGTCGACCCCAAGGGTCGACCCATTCCGGTCGGACCTCGAGCCGCACATTTAGACCGTCGTTTTCTTGCTCCAAAAGTCCTACCAATCACATCCTAATGCCCTATATCACTCCATAATTCGTGGATCTTGTCTCCAAGCTGTCCCTTGACCGTTCTAAGCTTATAAAACATCCTATTGGAATGAAAACCCTAGGGAGATGGCTGAAAATGATTCTTTGGTGTGTAGGTTAGGAGTTGAAGCTTCCAAGCCCTCTTCCACCTTGCTCTGAAGCTGAAATTGAAGGGAAGAAGCTTGAATCAAGGCTCAAGATCATATACAACTGAAGGCAGCATCTGAAATCAAGATCCAACCTCTGTTCGTGTTGCATATCTTCAAAATTGCTTCAAGAACGTTCTTCATCCTGTAGAAGCATTTCATGAGAGAGTAATCTTGATCTTTCACTTCTATATCTTTTGTTTGAGATTGTTCAAGGTTTTGAATGGGCATCTAAGATGTGTAATAATCATTTACATGTTCTTTGTTCACTCTCTCTTGCATATATATATGAGCTACAATCTTTGTGATACAACATCTCTAATGCTCATGTATTCTTTTGTATAGGTGAAGAAGAGGGGAATCTCTAAACCATTCAAGTCTATATTCTTGTTTGATATTAGCTTAAAGATTGAACTCATTATGTCTATCTACTCTTTCAGGTGAAGAGAGGAGATTGGAATAAGGAAAAGAGAAGCGGCTAGAGGAGAGGAAGAAGATGATGTCAAGATTATGATCATCCATCAACGAGCAAGGAGAATCAGATTTTGATGAAGAAGGGGGAGCCTTATACTTGATGCATTCTTCTAGTTTACATCTATAGAATTTGTGTGGAAGGTCATAGCATATATTTGTGATTGTTACATATACATTTGACAGAATATTTTGTGTGGGTGTTCGGAGAAAGGGGTCTCCGAGTGTGTGTGTGGTCTCTTGTGTGTTGATCTGTGCGGAGTATATCCGCGTGTGTTGTTGGGAGTTTTCTTCCGTGTGGTTGTGTAGGCATTGTCCTATGTGTGTGTGGACGGAGTTGTGTCTCCATGTGAAGTATTCTGTTCGGGGTGTGTTCCCCAACGTTGTGGGTGTGTGTGTGTGTGTGCTGCTGTGGCAGCAGTTTGAGGCAAGGCCTCGTGTGTGTGTGTTGCTGCGAAAGCAGTGTGTGTGTGTTGGGGTTCGTCCCCGTGTTGCTATATTTTGTAGCGTGTAGTGAAGCCTCACCGGTTTGGTGAGGGGTGGACGTAGGGAACCCGTCGTGGTCCCGAACCACCTTAAAAATCTCCGTGTCTTGTGGTTTGATTCTTGTGATTGTGTGTTCTCTACTATCTGTTTATGTAATCGTGTGAGCTCGGTGAGATTGAGTGAATTAAGTTTAAACTTATTTAGATTAATTTCCTCAATCCTATCAATCTTGTAAATTCCGATGTGTGGTAGATTGTGTTTTTAATTGGACATAGTTGTTAGCAGAAGAATCTATTCACCCCCCCTCTAGATCCGTGTTCCTGCACTACGGGACCCAACACTGGTTATCTTGTTTCTATTGATTTGATCGCATGATTGATTCGCATTGTATGATTTTACCTAATTCTCTAGAGCTAAAATACTAATTACTTTAATAGTGCCTTCATGTGATACGAAGATACCTACTGGGCAAGTGTGCTCATGACCTATTGTTCAATGATTTTCAGGAGATGAATATAGTTCGCATTCAGATTCGGGTGATTCGAGCAGCCGGTCGAGAGTGACTAAGAGTTATCCTGATAAGAGAGAAGACTTAGGCAGTTTCAAGTGTTTAGATGGAGTCAATGTAATTTTCTTATTTCTTGAGTCAATTAGTGGAAAGGTCAAATTATGTATTTTTGAATATTAATTGATTATGGAATAAAGTTGAGGTTTGATTACATCTTGTGCAATTGCATCTATTTATGTGATTGTCTCACGCTCTGAATTATTCTTGCTTGCAAGAGGCTTACCATGTCGGCTGTTCGCGCTCCCCGAGCGAGTTTTCTGCTGTAAATAAAGGCTCGGGGCGTGACAGTTAAGTTGGTATCAGAGCCTAAGTCTCAGGACTTAAGGAAAAGAGTCATGTCATAGGATAAGTCCAAGGTTAAGGACCCCTACCTATGAACTAAGGAAAAAATTCCACACCCATGTGAGGATTGGGTAGAACCCGGGATAAGATAGCTAATTAGCTTTAAGAATTATTTTGATTCATTCCAATTTCATGAGAAATAACAAGTTGTTATTTTCTCTCAGGTACCTTATTATTCTTATCATGGCTCATCGCGTAGATTGGGACGGTATGCAACAAACTGTTGCCGGCCTCGCCCAGGCATTGCAGACCATAGCACAGGGCGGTGCGGGGGCAAGGGCTGGAGACCTGCATCGAAATTTTTGGAGTCTAAACCCTCCGCGTTTCTATGGATCCTCAAATCCGGATGAAGCAGAAAATTGGATAGATGAGATGAACAGAATCTTTGATGTTATTCAATGTACGGATCAGGAGAAGGTTCGTCTGGCAATATTCCAATTAAATAAAGATGCCCGTACATGGTGGAAGACAATTCCGGCACCACCCGCCGATGCACCACACACTTGGAATGGTTTTCTGACACTGTTCCGTGCTAAGTATTTCTCTGAACACGTAAAGGAAAGGAAGGCCTTGGAATTCGCCTCCCTTCGTCAAGGGATGATGTCCGTGGCAGAATATGAGTTGCAGTTTTCAAGACTAGCACTGTATGCACCACATTTGATTAGCACAGACTTATTAAAAGCAAACCGATTTATGGACGGGTTACGGCCCGGTTTCATTCAACAACTGGGAACTCAAAATACCCGCGCTTATGCGGATATGGTCCAGCGGGCCTATTTATGTGAAAGGACCTTAGAAAAGGTCGAAAAATTGAAGGGAAAGGGTGAAGGATCGGGCCGACAATCTGATCGGCATTACAAGAAGGAGAAGTTTAGCATCGCGGAACCTTACAAAAGCCATGATAGCAAGAAAAGATCGAGGAACAGGAATGGTAGAAGTTCCCAAAAGAGTAATAAGAAGATCAAGGAAGAACAAGTTGCCTCGGCATGCACATATTGTGAGAAATTCGGCCATTCGGCTGAAGAATGCTAGAAGCGCCTAGGAGCTTGTTTACGTTGCGGAAGTAGGGAGCATCGTGTACCGAATTGCCCCCTCTTTAAAGAACAATCAAATGATGGAGGACGTAGGAGGCAGGCTCGCCTCAATGCAGTTATAGATGAAGAAGAAGCGCCCAGGGATCAAAATGACGGGCTTATGGAAGGTACTCTTCAAATCTGTTCTCATCCTGCATTCGTGCTATTTGATACTGGTGCTTCTCACTCTTTCATCTCTACTACCTTTGCAAAAACCTTGCCAATTACTTCAGTCCCCCTACCTTCAGATCTTGCTATAACTACACCATTAGGACCTGGAACTAAGCTTACTAAGCATTATCCTGATTGTGAAGTAGTGGTAGAAGGACATAATCTCCCCGCAAATTTGATATGCCTCGATATGAAGGGTTATGATGCCATTTTAGGGGTTGATTGGCTTGTTGATCATGATGCTTATATCAATTGCCGAACTAGGATTATATCCTTTCGCAAGCCTGGACTTCCACGATTTTCTTTTCTTGGCATCAAATACAAGAAGCATCCTACCATAATATCCTCTCTTCATGCTTGCAAACTCATCTCGCAAGGATGCAAAGCTTTTCTTGCCTCAGTCATTGTCACAGAATCTAAGGAAATTGTCTTAGCAGACATTCCTATTGTCAATGAATTCTCTGATGTGTTTCCACCCGAACTACCTAGTTTACCGCCCGAGAGGGAAGTAAACTTTACCATTGAACTCATTCCAGGAGCGGCACCTGTTTCTATAGCCCCTTACAGGATGTCCCCCACGGAACTTAAGGAATTGAAGAAGCAACTACAGGAACTTCTAGACAAGGGTTTTATCAGACCTAGCACATCCCCTTGGGGTGCGCCTGTTCTATTTGTCATGAAGAAGGATGGTTCTCTCAGGTTATGCATTGACTACCGGCGATTGAATCAACTTACGATCAAGAATAAATATCCATTGCCGCGTATTGATGAGCTCTTCGATCAGCTTTCAGGAGCAGAATATTTCTCTAAGATTGACCTTAGGTCTGGTTATCATCAGCTTAGAATCAAAGAAGAAGACATATATAAATCAGCTTTTCGAAGTCGTTATGGCCACTACGAGTTTGTGGTGATGCCATTTGGGTTAACCAATGCCCCAGCAGCATTCATGCAACTGATGAACAATGTTTTCCAGCAGTATTTAGACCAATTCATCGTCGTCTTCATCGATGACATCTTGATATATTCCAAGACGAAAGAAGAACACGAAGAACATTTAAGGATAGCTTTGCAAACACTTAGAGAATACAAGCTATATGCCAAACTCAATAAGTGTGAATTCTGGCTCAAGGAAGTCTCATTCCTTGGCCACATTATTTCAAAGGAAGGTATTGCTGTGGATCCTTCTAAGGTAGAAGCTGTCAGAGATTGGAGTCGACCAACGACTGTATCAGAAGTCAGAAGCTTTTTGGGTCTAGCTGGTTATTATAGAAGATTCATAAAGGACTTCTCAAGGATCGCGGCTCCTTTAACTAGGCTTACAAAGAAAGAAAATCCTTTTGTCTGGTCGAACGACTGTGAAAAGAGTTTTTAAAATCTTAAGAAACATCTTACTACAGCCCCTGTTTTATCACTACCAATTGAGGGTGTTGGATTTGAAGTATACACAGATGCATCAGGAATTGGCTTAGGGTGTGTTCTTATGCAAGATGGAAAGGTGGTTTGCTATTCATCAAGACAATTGAAGCGTCACGAAGAAAATTATCCAGTACATGATTTAGAATTGGCAGCAGTTATTTTTGCCTTAAAAATTTGGCGTCATTATCTTTATGGTGAAAAGTTCACTATCTATTCAGACCACAAGAGCTTGAAATATCTATTTTCTCAAAAAGAGCTTAATATGAGGCAAAGGAGATGGTTGGAATATCTCAAAGATTTTGATTTCGTGATTCAATATCACCCTGGGAAGGCAAATGTTGTAGCAGATGCACTCAGCAGGAAACCAATTGGTATATTATCAAGTCTCATGATTAGTATGACTAACCTTGTTCCTCAATTTGCTCAATTGAATCTAGATGTTGACATTAAGGAAGATAATTGTTTCATGGCAAATATCCGAGCTCAACCAACATTGATTGAGGATCTGGCCAAGTTACAAGAGGATGACCCAATTTTCTTGGAAATTAAGGCCAATATTGAACAAAGATCGGATTTTTCTATTTCTGAAGATGGAAGATTATTATTCAAGGGCCGAATGTGTATACCGGATCGTGAACATACAAAGAAATTGATCTTAGAAGAAGCACATAAATCAAAATACTCCATTCATCCAGGAGGGACAAAAATGTATCAAGATCTTAAAAGAAACTTCTGGTGGCCCAATATGAAGAGGGAAATAGCGGATTTCATATCTCGTTGTCTTACTTGCCAACAAGTTAAGGCAGAACATTTCAGACCTGCAGGTAAATTACATCCCTTAAATATTCCCGAATGGAAATGGGAAAGTATAGGAATGGATTTCATCATGGGGCTACCTAAGACAAGAGGTGGACATGATGGCATATGGGTAATTATAGACCGATTGACTAAGTCTGCACATCTCATACCAATTAAGAGTCGATGGTCTGTTGATATTCTAGCAGCCCTATACATGAAGGAAATTGTCAAGTTACATGGGGTCCCTGTCACCATCATATCAGATAGAGATCCTAGATTCACATCACAATTCTGGAAAGGTTTACAACATTCACTTGGGACTAGGTTGAATTTTAGCACAGCCTTTCATCCACAAACTGATGGTCAAACAGAAAGAACAAACCAAGTGGTAGAAGATATGCTCAGGGCTTGTGTCATTGACTTTGGTGGAAGTTGGCACGATCACTTGCCTCTTGTAGAATTTGCATATAACAATAGTTACCAAGCAAGTATACAAATGGCACCTTTCGAAGCTCTATATGGGAAAAGTTATCGATCACCAATATGTTGGAATGAAATAGGGGAAAGGCAATTTCTAGGCCCCGATTTAATCAGGGATTCTACAGAGAAAATCAAGCTCATTCAGGAAAGGATGAAAATGGCACAAGATAGGCAGAAATCTTATGCTGATAATCGAAGGCGCGACTTGGAATTTCAAGTAGGAGAACATGTATATCTTAAGGTTTCTCCAGGTCGTGGTATTCAAAGATTTGGCATCAAAGGAAAACTAACTCCAAGGTTTATAGGCCCATTTGAAATTCTTGAAAGGGTCGGTGAAGTGGCTTATAGATTGGCCTTACCACCACAGTTAGCAGGAGTTCACGACGTATTTCACGTCTCTATGTTAAAGAAGTACGTGTATGATCCAGATCATATTATTACTTATGACAATCTGGAGATTCAGAAGGATTTGACTTATGAACAAACGCCAATAAGGATTTTGGAACGGGAAGAGCGTCAACTCAGAAATAAAGTCATTCCAATGGTTAAGATTCAATGGAAGAAGGCATGGCCTTATGAAGCAACCTGGGAAACTGAATCAGCTATGAAGAAAAGATTTCCGGAATTATTTAATTGTAAGTACACTCTCCTCAATCCATGAATTGAATTTGGGGACCAAATTCTTCTAAGTGGGGGAGGGTGTAGAGCCCCCAAAATTTATAAAAGTAATTTCTAGTTATTTAAATAATATTCTGGCATTAATTGGGCTAAATAATCAATATAAAGCCAAAATTGTGTTAGTCAATTAACCCAAACCACTTAATTAAAGTCCAAAATGTTTTTAACTCAGGCCCATTAAGTTAGGCCCACATTCTAGAAGGTAATTAAGTCTATCCACGGATATTAAGGATAAATACTAATACTATAAGATAATGATTTGGATAATTAACAAAATAGTTTTAATATTTTAAAAGTCCTAACTACGAAGACTGTAACGGTCTATCGCGAGACCGTCATAGCCAAGTAACGCAGGGTCACTCGACCGTTACACGCCTGTCAGTTCCGTGAAGAAAGGAACTCGTGAAAAGATTGGAACTTGATGCTCCTATCCACTATGGATTGAATAAGAAGACTCATAATAACTCTAAGGACTCTTAGGGATAAGGATTTAGTGGAATAAGGACTCTAGAATCGATCTAATCCTCAAACCCTAACCTAAACTCTATAAGTAGGGCATAGTTTTGAACTGTGCGACCCTTACTTTTTGGACGTAAAGAAGCAAGGTAAGGAGTCATTATCTCAGGTAAGTTCTTTAGAATAATTCGTTTACAATACTTTAGACTAACTCCCCTCCGAATTTCACATCTTTAGGTCAAGAGGTCGTGGAGTTAGAGCCCAAGGAAGTTGATGGAAAAGTTACAAGAGAAAGAATGGATCTAGGGCAAGGTTCTCAACCAAATTCAGAAACTACAGTCTAAGTAAGAGGTAGGTTATCTCATGAACGGCAAAAAGAGCTTTATAGGACTAAGAGCATCTGGTTTAATTGAACCTCATGCATGCTAGATCATTGATTTCATGTCTTATTAGTTATATGTATTGCATGCACCTCCTAGCCTAATAGAGAAATTAAAACATAATCGCTCATCTACCCACAATTTCCTATGCATATAGATAACCTAGATCTCATCATCATGCTTAGAATATGTTGATTTCCAGACATGATGTGAGTTAATCTCTTAGTCTCCATGTTAGTTTTCTGTAGCAGATGATGTAACGCACTATGCTAAGACCGTCATTTTCAAATAACGGCCTCAGACAGACCGTTACACACTCTGTGTACTGCGTTTTTCGCTGTTGATAATAACGCGCTTGGACAGACACGTTGCTTTCATGTAATGGCCCTCTACTGGCCGTCACTTTCACTGTGACGCCCCCTCACAAGACCGTTACATCCTGTGTTCTGTCAACCCTAGACAGACTATGACTTGCCACTATTACATATGATTATGCCTAGATATCTAAGTAGCAACCTGATTTCATGATTATCAGATCGTTCATATTAGGTATTGCATGGTTGATATCTCACTTTTATTTTGAGTTTTGCTAGTTTCATAAAGCCTAAATGTATAGTTTTGTACTATAAAGCATGACTTGTAAAACGGAGTTTTCATCGTGATTTCACATAGATTATATATCTCTCTCTGTCAATAGAGTCAAATTCTATAAGTACATGGCACTTACTCTGGTACGATGTCATTAGTTTACACTTTGCACTATAGGAAACTATCTTGGACATGAGGACCTCTCTATTGGATATTCCTTCCAATGGACTAGGAAATCATTGTTTCAAGGCCTCCGTAAATCTCCGCGAGCCTGGGATTCCCACTAGGACGCCGAGTTGGTTGTACCAATAAAAGCCCATTAATTAGATTACACTATTGGGTTTCTGGTTCTTGAAAAATAACGGCCCTGGACTGGACCGTCAGGCCAAGTAACGGCCCAGTTCCAGACCGTCACATTCCTTGAGTCTATCTTTATCTTTCTGGACTCTGGTTATTGTAACGGTCCAGCATGGACGTGTTACATAATGTAACGGCCCAGACCCTGACCGTTACATAGCTTGTTTATGTTAACCCAAGGTTTGACCAAGGGTTGATATTCCATTGATTCTAGACAAACCTTAATGATCTAGAACTTGTCATATTGCTTAAATGGATCTAAAAGGAATGGAAGTTAAGGAAAGTACCGTTATGCTGTCGATTTATTCAATAGGCATAACTTAGTTAAATATCATTCTTGATCTCATATATTCAAAATTGAAGCATTCATTCATTGATTTTAGTTATCATGGAATTATTGGAAGTGCTATATTCTTGGCCATACGTTACTGTTACATGCGTGGAAGTAGCTTAATTTATAACTGAAGATGCGATCGAGCACTGATTGTGTTCAAGGGCTCTATGCTAGTCCCCTCGGCTGATTGCCGGAAACATACTATTTTATAAACCATGGGGTATGATGCTACTAGCGTCGCATTGCGCTGGGAGTACTATTTCTAGAAATAAGTGAAGATCCACGGCACAACATGACATTCTTGCTTGATATTCCACAGAAATTCACGAAGCACTTGCTCTTAAGCATAAGATGCTAAAGTGAGGAATATGTGGCTTGCTAGTACAATCTTGTTACATTCTTGTTCATGGAAGGCCAATATCATGTTCTTGTTATACTCTTGCTAGTTCATTCTTGATCATTCTATCTTACCTGGTTATCTTGTTTCTATTGATTTGATCGCATGATTGATTCGCATTGCATGATTTTACCTAATTCTCTAGAGCTAAAATGCTAATTACTTTAATAGTGCCTTCATGTTGATACGAAGATACCTACTGGGCAAGTGTGCTCATGACCTATTGTTCAATGATTTTCAGGAGATGAATATAGTTCGCATTCAGATTCAGGTGATTCGAGCAGCGGGTCCGAGAGTGACTAAGAGTTATTCTGATAAGAGAGAAGACTTAGGCAGTTTCAAGTGTTTAGATGGAGTCAATGTAATTTTCTTATTTCTTGAGTCAATTAGTGGAAAGGTCAAATTATGTATTTTTGAATATTAATTGACTATGGAATAAAGTTGAGGTTTGATTACATCTTGTGCAATTGCATCTATTTATGTGATTGTCTCGCGCTCTGAATTATTCTTGCTTGCAAGAGGCTTACCATGCCGGCTGTTCGCGCTCCCCGAGCGAGTCTTCCGCTGTAAATAAAGGCTCGGGGTGTGACATCGTGAGCTCGAACTAAGAAGGCACATGTTCCTAGAATGCTGGAAGTTGGCATGTGATCCAAGAGAATGAGCGAGCCAATGATCCTGACACGTGGACAGATGAGGACCAGATCCTGACACATTGCTGAGAGCCTTCTGGAAGTAGTTGGGCGGGAGTGTCCCTTCTACTCGCCCAATGTGTGAGCACGTGAGTCTGAGACTGAAGTTATATATAAACCCTTTCTCTGAAGAGATTGAAGGAGATGCGAAGAATAGAGAAGAGAAAAAGAGGGAGAGCAGTAGAAGAAGAGAGTCTCAGAGAAAAGAGAAGAGGAGAGTTGAGCAAGAAGATCAGAGAATTTGAAGAGTGATCTGAAGAGAAAAAGTAGAGTATCGTGAGCTAAGAGAAAAGAAGAGAATAGGAAGGTTGTCGTTCGTAAAAAAAAAAGGAAGGAGCCGCCAGGAGAGCGAGAGAGCATACTGAGAGAAGAAGAAGAAAGAAAGAGGTAGAGAGTGCAGAAGAGAGAATAGAGAGAAGAAGAGAGTCTTCCCTGAAGATCTGAGTTATATTGGCCTCTGGATCAGATCCGAGCCATGGTGCTCCTACGGAGCTACATTTGTTTCTATATCTCCTGTTTATTTTTCGTTTGTTCTTTTATCTCTAGTTTGCTAGTGACTGGGTGTCACTAGCGGTTCCCCTCCTGTTTGGAGAAAGGGAGTTTCGTCTCCAGTTTTGGTCTTGTGGGCAGCAAGTCCAGGTGCCAAGCTTCTGTGGGTTACAGAACTTGGTTTGAGGGATTTGTCTCCCTCGGTCTGTCAAGCTGTTAGGCAGCGTCTGTTTGCAGACTGAGTCTGCGGTTCTTGCTATTGAAAGGGAAGCCTCACTTGGTTTGGAGTGAGGGGTGGATGTAGGCAGACTGTGGGTCTGGCCGAACCACCTAAAAATCTTCTGTCCATCGTGGTTTGATTGCCTTGTCTGATCCGCTAGATGTATGCTTTGGCTCGACCTATATTTCCCATCTAGTGGGTATCTGGTTTGCACACTGAGCAATTGATTCAGGCCTCGAGAGAGAGAGCCCTTTTGAATAGGATTACTTGAGCACCGATCATATACATTTGATCTACTCTAGTTGAAGTTCAGTGTGTACTTTCAGCCCTACAGTTGTTTGCTTTAATTCTAAAAATCAATTTGATTTTAGTTTGAATTGAGCAAAGGTTTTAAGAGGGATTCATTCACCCCCCCTCTGAATCCGGGCCTAGCACCCTATCACAAATGACATATGCAGACATGAGAACCCATGCAACGCAATTTATTTCAATTTCCCCTTAATTAGATGTTCTGAAATACCAATTTCAACATGAAGATCATTTAGGGAGTAATTGAATTTTGTTCATGAATATCTAAAATGCCCTATATGCAGTCTTGACCCATGGTACTAGGTGGAGGTATGTCCTTGCGCATAGTGAAAGCATCCAGAAAGGCCTAACCTGTCCTTCTTCATATCACCATTTTATATACCTATGGAGTCATGCATTGAAGTTATCATAAATGCAATGCAGTTTCATGTGATAGCAAATTTATCAATTTTCAATATATCATTCAGAAAATGATATGCATATGCAGACACAAGCATGTGTTGAGACTTCATGCAACAGATTTGAAATAGATGCAATTGTTCAGCATGATTTAAATTCAAATATATGCAAACATAGAGACATGTCCAGCTCCGTTTATTTGAACTTTCCCATTCAACCAGAGATTTCAAATTAGCTTTAGCAACAACCCTTGGTACCTGGCAGAGCACTTAGGTCTGAAGACCACCTTATGCATAGTGTGGGTTTCTAGACATACATGATCTGTCCTTCTCTCTACACCATTTTATATACCAAAGGGTTTTCATGCAACCAACTTTAAAATCCTCAGCTAAACAGTTAAACAGAATAAGCATGAATTCTTATCAAATAACATGATGTGCAATTTTTAATCATGAAAGAAGATTGAAGCAAACCAATCATTAAAGACAACGAATGTAGAGATTGGGGTTTTACCAAACCAGGATGCCTTGCTTATTTAATAAACCCCCTTTTATTTTTCTTGCTCCAAGGCACACCTACAAGAACAACTTCTTATTTTCTGTTTGTAGGTACCCAAGATCTCTTTGGTCCTGAAAGGTTAGTAGCACTCCTCACTGGTGCTTTCCACAATCTTATAGCATTAAAATCATGAGATTTCATAATAACACAATCATCCATGTCATGTCCTAACTTCCCACACTAATGGCAATGAATAAAAGTATTCAAGTTCTTCTTCACAGGATATGCATGAAATTTCTATGCGTAAGTAGGAATTTTATCATTTCTACCATGGAAATTATGTTTCCATTTTATGTGCCAACAGTCCTTGACTATATGGCCGGTCCTTCTACAATGATGACAGTAAGGCCTTCTATTTGAGAACAGTTTTGGCCTATTGGGGACAATGGGTTTTCTGCAATCCTTCAATTCATCATTCTTTAGAATAAAACAATCATGCATAGTGTGACCAAACTTTCTACAATGATGACACTGAATTGTCCTTCTCTGGATAGCATGATTTCTAACCTGGCTTTTTCTAGCATGCACATGAGAGTTTTGAAATGAATTATTTCTGTTTGAAGACATCTTGACATTTTTAAAACTATTCATCCTTTTGCATGCATTCAGATCATCAGACTTCATAAAGTTGCAATCATGCACTAAGTGACCAACTCTTCCACAATAATGACATGAGATTTTTTTTTCTTGCGTGCATATGTGTGTGTGGGTGATTTGTGTTCAACATGCACTGTGGTAGTGTGAGTCTTTTTTGTCTTTTTCTGCAAGTTATTTCTCTCCTTCAGTTTTTCAGTCTGTTTTTCTATTTTCTGAGTAGTGAACTGAAAGATTAGTTGATTTGAGGTGTTGTTTAATTCAGAGCTACATACAAAGGATGTTTGAAGTTTATTTTCAAAGCACTTTTTATTCACAGGGTTATAGCCTAAACCCTCTCTCTAAAAGTTAATTTTATTGCCAAGAAGTTTATTCAATTTATCTTTTCCATTCACAAATCTCGACATGGAGTTTTTAAAATCAGAAACTTGATTTTTCAAAGATGTTATTAGCAATTCAGAATTTGTGATCTCTTCTTCACACTCAGCAATTCTGATTTTTAAAGCTTCATTGACTGACTTGTAATCCTCAATTTCCTTTTCTAGAGTTGTCAGTTTTTCAGATTCATTCAAGACAACCTCTTTCCCTTTCTCTAGAACAAGCAGTCTATCAGAGATGGAAGTGTTCAGCTCTTTTAATTTTTCATTTTGTTCTTTCAATTTTTCAATCTGTTTATCATGCTTATCATCATTAGACATTGAGCTTAGTTTTTCTCTTAGTTCCTCTTCTACTTGTTCAAGTTCCTGATTGTTGTCTAGCATATTTTTATTTTCCTCTCTCAAGGAGGCAACTAAGTCTTTCTGCCATTCAATATCAGAGTGAAGTGACTCATTTAATTCTTTTACAAACAAATAATTATTGCATATAGACTTGACAGAACATGTGTTTTCAGTTTTAAGTTTTTCAATTGTTTTCTAAGACTGTCATTCTCAGTTTTTAGAGTTTCAACATTTTTATTTTCAGAACCTGAATTAACAACATCATGCAATTTCTTTTTTAAGGATTTATTCTATTTTCTTGATTCTTCATACAACTCAAGCAAAACAGCAAAAGCATCTTCCCAATCATCTATAGAGAAATTTTTGAAAGGATTGCTTACCTCTTCATCATGATAATGAATTTCCTCAAATTCAGATTGAGTTTCAAAATTTACCTTTTTCTCCCCTTCATTGCTTGAGCCATTGCTTTTTGCCACAAGACATTCTTGGTTTTTATAAGATGCAATCACCGAATCCCAAATGTCCTTGGCAGACCTGCAAGTAGAAACATAAGGAATGACATTCACATCTACTGAATCCTTTAAGATGTTCAGAACTTGAGTGTTCTCATAGTTCTTTTGTATGTTCTTGTTTGACCAATTAGTTTCATCTCGAGGCAAAACATGTGGACCATATTGAACAAGCTTCCACAGTTTTGGATCAATAGAATTTATGAAACTACACATTCTACCTAGCCACTTACTGAAATTAGAACCATCAAATATCAGTAAAGAATCCATCAAACAAGTTTGGAATGATAAAAGCAAACAATGATAGAGCACGGGGATCTTTTCTCTGCAGATGGTTAAATCTGAAAAAGATCAGAGACCCGCATTGATACCAATTGTTGGAAGCTTTGATTCCAATGTAGTGTGCGCAGTAGGATCTAGAGGGGGTGAATAGATCCTATATAAAAATTTCTCTCAATTGAAATTCTAAACCGATTAACACTTAGCTGTCGAAATACAAGCTCAGATTAAACCATAAAAGCACTAGCATATCGAGTAATGACAAGGAGTGCATGGACAAACAACTAAGCTACTTCACTGAATTCTTCAGTTCTAATAGGGCTTTATTCGAACACTTAGTATCTAATTAGAAATGCAGTAGCGTGTGCTCATGTACTAACCTGTGAAGGGAGGAAGGAGAAAATGGATCAAACACACAGTTGGCAAACCACAAGATAAAGGATTTTTTAGGTGGTTCGATCTGCTACCCACAGACCTACGTCACCTCTCACTCAACCCGAATGAGGCTTCCCTTGCAAAAGCAAGACCGCAGACTTAGTCTGCAACAAACGCTACCTTTCAGCTTGACCTAAGGGAAACAAATCCCTTCTCCCTGATCTTACAACCCGCAAGACTAGACCCACTACCACTGGTAGTGACTGGAGGAACCAATCCTCCTTTCCTCTAATACCATAGAGGGATCCCGTGATCATCACCCAGTTGCTCATAACCCAGAGGAACAGTCCTCTCTTCCTCTGAAGATAGAGGGACCACCGGAGGAACAACCTCCACACTCAAGTTTTCCCGAGCAAACCACACAGTTGAAAACTATGTGCTAACACCTTGCGTGCACCGAGCACAGCAAGGCAAAGACTAAAGCTAGAATGAAAAAGGAAAAAGGTAACAAAGACAAAAAACAAAATGATGAACTGAACAACACAATGAACAAATCAAAAACACGAAGATAATGTAGCTTCTGAAGAAGCCTTTGACTGTGATCTCTGAAACAGAGCTTCACTTCACGGTAGATCTCTCTTCTCTTTTGCTCACTCTTTGAACTGAGAAATTCTCTTGAGCTCTTCTTTTCTCACTCTCTTCTCTTTTCTCTCTTCTTCACTCTTGTGTCTCTCTAGAACTAGCTCAACGATGACTCTCTCTCTCTTTTTCTCTTCTCTTTTGCTGCTCTCGCTTCTAATTTCCCAGCTACACCTATTTCCGTCTGCTTCAGCTAATTTCACTTGCTCCTTCAGATGCTTCTCTTCCCACTCTTCTTTTTCCACTCGGCTCCTTTTTTTTCACTCACTCTCTTTCCCTCGCTCTGTTATTGCTTTTTCCTCTCTGTCTTATGTTCTTCGAAGACCGAAGGCTTCATTATATAGAGCATTCGAGCATTTTGAAAATATTCTGAAAACTTGATCCCGCCATTTTTTCTTGTCCCAGCAGGTCCTTCATTCTTCAGGTTCCACGTCAGATGCGTTGGATCACATGCCAACATGTCTGGGATTGTGCGCCAGATGATCTCTGATCGAACCCAGTTGATTTCCTTAAGATTCTCACGCTGCTGGTCATTTTTCAGCCTTGACAACCTATTATTCACTCTTAACAGCTATTTGTCAGCCTTACCGACTTATTTGTCATCCATGTTTGCTTGAGCCGTCGCCTTTGGAGCTTTTTATCTCTTGCTATGAGAACCATCGCCTTAGATACACCGTTGAAGCTTCATTCGTCACTACTAAGGCTCTATTTGTCATTGTTAAGGCCCTTTTTACCTGCATGAGCTCCTCTTCATTTTTGCTGACTATTCTTCACGGTTGTTGACTTTTGTCAACTCTGCTGCCCATATCTCACCCTTATGAGCCATTCTTCACAGATATTGCCCATTTGACTTCCTTGATAGTCTTTTGCCTATTGTTTGAAGTTTTTGACATTTTGCACTTGGCTGCGTCGACTCCCCTTGAGCATTGCGTCGACGCTATATTCTAATGCGTTGACGCAGTAGATGAAGTCTGACAGAATTCAAAGAAAAATCTAAGACACTGAGTCGACACAACAATGAAGCAGAGTCGACGCAGCAACTACACTTCTGCAGAATCACGCTCAAGTTCAACAAAGGGTCGACACTTAGAGTTGACTCCTATTTTAGGAGTTCTATCTGACCTCAGGTGTGGTCATGGAGTCGACCCATCAAATGGAACGAGTCGACGCCAAAACACGAATCCTTCAGGTAAAGTCTCAAGTGCTTAGATGATGGAGTCGACATAAATGCCTTATGGAGTCGACTCAATCAAGCTGCTTTACTCTGAATTCAAGCCAAGTACAACACTACGCTGACGCTACACCAGTATGGGGTCGACGCAATCATGAGGACCAGATCAAGCTTCTTGGTCTATAAGGGATGATGAGTCGACGCATCTATTGAAGAATTTCTGCAATGAAAAAGCAGAAATTAAATCTCGCACGGAGGCGCTATGAAAAAGTGGTCACGTGATCAGTCCAAACATTGGCATTGGATCCAATACATGAACCACGAAGTCTGGAAGATTCCTAGGAGGGAATATCCTCATCTAACACATGCACCAACAGGATTCAAGCAATTTCCTCAACTAATTTTTGAATTTCATCCGGAAGCTCTGCTATAAGAGCTCACCCAATTCTCTGGCGAATAGAGAGAGCAGAAGTCTTCAAAGAAGTGAGAGTGTAATACCTGTGAAGAAAGAAAAGCCACTTCGAAGATAGGAGAAGAAAGGAAAAAAAATCTGAGTGTAGCCTAGTTCAGAAAAAGTAGATCGTTGTTTGATTTCTTGTAAAAGCTCTCGAATCTCATTCAGAGCTACATTTTGCATTTCTACTTTTTTTCGATTTTCCTTCTTGTTTTTCTATTCTTTTGATATCAATCTAGTTGTCTTTTTGATCGTGCATTGTTGCACTGGTCAGAGGTGTGATCAGTTCGAACTAATCATGATTTGCTCTATGAACCAGAGTGTGAGGAAAGTTTCCTCGTTCTGATCTTGCTGGTAGCAAGATTAGGGTGGTGTACAGCTTAGTGCTATACACATTTTTCAGTCTAATCAGTTCATATTGAGAGAGGAGTGTGTTCCTCTGGACCAAAGCTATGTAATCAGCAATTTGTAGTAGAGTGTTCTCTGCAGTTTCTTGTGCAAGGGATCCTCACTCTGATCAGGTGAGGGGTGGACGTAGGATGTTGGGTAGCAACCGAACCACTTAAAAACTTCTGTTCAATTGTGGTTTGACATCCTTATCTTCTACCTTCATTTCCCAACAACTCGTCTAGTATATAAAAAGGTGTTGTTGGAACGATAAGTTAGACCTATCTGGAAAGCTACACTTTGTGAGAGGAGGTTTTCGTGCCAACCCTACGCCCAGTACTAGTCTAAGTGTGTTGCCTTGAGTTTGGATTTAGATGCCTTGAGTAAATCTCTTCACCTGCTAGTAACGATATCTGCATGCTGTATTTAAAGCACCTTAGTTCAGCACCACCTTATCTTGCACTTCAAGTGTTTGATAGTTGTTTCTAGCTGTCTATTGTTAGCCTGTTCTTCAAGCTGTGAAGCATTTCTGTCTGCTAGAGTATTTTGTGAGTCTTAATTTTTTAATTGGTCTACTAGAGGGTCTGATCTATTCAACCCCCCCTTCTAGATCTGCCTTGCTATTCATAACAGCGCCACCGCCTCCGACTCCTCATGTCCATCCCCTACTGCTCGAAGCTCATGTCGTCCCCGTTCTCACCCACCACCGTCGTCCATCGGCCAACGGAGAGGTGGAGGGGGAGAGGGAGAAAAATGAGAGGGTGAGAGGGAGAGAATGAGAAAGTAAGGGAGAGAAACGGGGGGGGGGGTTATTAGGTTTTTATTTTTATTTTTGTATTCTTTTTTTAAATTCACATTAACTCCAAATACTCTCAAAAAATACATTCTGACAAAAAAAATTCCTGAAAAAAGCAAGGATGCTCAACGCGCCGCCACGGACCCAAAATAACCCACATAAACACCATTCGGGGGTCTGGAGATCCAAAATTAAAGTCCAAAACCCACACGGACACGATCTGCAACCCGCGGAAATACAATCCAAAACTCGAGGGGTTATAGTTCTCCCCCCTTAAAGGAATTTTATTCTCAAAATTTCAGACGACGCATAGAACTCACGGGGAAGAATTCACCCAATGGGAAAGACCTCATTTTCGCAGCCCAACCATCATCTTCCACCATACAACCTTCTCTGAGGAACACTGCCAGACCAATATAACCAATAAATTCCACTCGTACACCCATGCCAAATCATACCAATCCTTAGTTCAATCATGGCACACATAGATAGGCAGGCCTGGCATCACCTCAACATCTCAAAACCTCAACCCACGAACAACAACAGACACGCTCTGCATGCGGAGAGAGAGACCCAATTCTAGACATAATGTTAGGTCTGATAGGGTGCAACAGGATCTAGAAGGGGGGTTGAATATATCCTTTCTAAAACATGCCCAATTAAAAACTTAACACATCAAGGAACAGTCAATGGATAAAATGCACATGAGATGCTTAGACATAGTGCACAGCGGAAATAGTAGGAAATAGCTGATGAGGGAGCTGCAGAAACACAGTGTCAAGTGGTGAGGTTGCCACACACTTAAGCACAGACGATTCAGCAAGATAGCATGCGTTTAATCAACCTGGAAACTTGTGAATGGAGATAGAGGATAGGGATCAAACACAAGCCATTGCACAATGATTTTTAAGGTGGTTCGGTTGCCAACCCGCAACCTACGTCCACCCCTCACCAAACCGATGAGGCTTTACCACACGAGGATGAAAACGTCTCCACACACACACACACGGGACGAGTCCCACAGAACGGAGAGCCCTCCATTTGTCTTCCTACACACAAACCGGTAGGGACAGTTCTCCTACACACAAACCAGTAGGGACGGTTCTACACACACACACACACACACACACACACACACACACACACACACACACACACACACACACACACACACACACACACACACACACACACACACACACACACAAGAAAAACACAAGAAGAAAAACACTGCAAGTGTAGTAGAAAAGTCACAAGAACAAGAAGAATAAACACCAGCTGAAGCTTTGGATGATGATCTGGAAGCTGGTGACTGCAGCTACAAGTTTCAGATCCGAAGATCTATTTCTTCAAGCTCAGGTAGACTGCAAGGTTGCACTCTCTCAAGGCTTCTTTCTTTTTTCTTTACTCTTACATCTTTTTCTTTACAGCACTGGAATGAGGTCGATAGGTACTGGGCTACTCTCACTCCTTTCTTTTCTTTATCACAGATTTTCTTCTTAGATGCTGAGGGATGTGGGTTTCTTCTAAGGCAGCAGCATTTCTTCAAGCATGGAGTCCTTCTTATAGGCGTAAGTAGTCCTCCCAGTAGGAGGTTTCAGACCGTATGTGATTGGCCCTTCATAATCTATTATTTGTCTTCAGGGAGCTTTTGCCTTGGCAGCCTCTGATTGGCCATGGAGGTAGCAGAAAAAGTTTCTTGCAATCTCTTACTTTGGTTGACAGAAAAATACATGAGAGGGGCTTCCCAAGTAAGATCTGTAGCATCTTATTTTCATGCAGGTAGGACAGTCAGGACGTCCTTTTGTCCTGTGCAATCTCAGTGGCAGAGCATGTGATTGGGTGGAGACAGAAAGCTGGTTACCAGGATTGGAGACTTTTCTCAGATATAGTAACTTACTTTTCTACTGAGCAAAAAGACTAATATAGCAGCCCATGATTACCAGGATGGTTGACTGACCAAAGGAGACCTTTCCAGACCTCAAAGGATGGGTTTTTGGACACTTGCGATTCCTATTTATGCTCTCGAGTCACATCTCAGAAAACGTTGCAAGTTTACTAAGAATAGCCTTGGAAGCCACTCAGTAAAGAATTTTGTCGAATAGGTGCTCTTTTCCATGAGGTCGGTGCACATTTGGACTGCTTCAGTTAAGGTCGGTGCACATTACTATTTGAGACATACAGGTCAATGCACATTACTGTTCGAAGCAAATGAAGGTCGATGCACCTTTGACTGATTGCTGCATATGGGAGTCTGTGCACATTTGCATTTGGCATGACCAAGTCTGTGCACATTTGCAAGCCAAGTCTGTGCACATAAGCAAACCAAGTCTGTACACATAAGGAAGGTCGGTGCACATCTAGAGTAAGGTCGGTGCACATCTCATTCTTCAAGCGCTTAAAGTCGGTGCACATCTTATGCTTCGAGCACACAAGGTCGGTGCACACCCAGAACAAGGTCGGTGCACATTCAATGCTTTGAACATTCAAGGTCGATGCAACTTCCATTCTTGGAGCGTTCAAGGTCGATGCAACTTTCTTGTATGAAGAACAGGGTCGGTGCAACTTTCATTTTTTCTCATATGCAGGTCGGTGCACATCACTATTGGCTTCATGCAAGTCGGTGCACATTACGGTTGCCGCCCAGTTAAGGTTGGTGCACATTTGAGATACAAGGTCGGTGCACATTTCTATATAGCAAGACAAGGTCTGTGCACATTTCATACTGATGCATCTCAATGTCGGTGCACATAGGAATTACTTCAGTAAAGGTCGATGCACATTTGAACTCCTTTAGCAGAGGTCGGTGCACATTGTCTTTTTGCATCTGAAGGTCTATGCACGTTTTCTCTGAAGCATTAAGGTCGATGCATATTTCATATTTCTTCAGAACCTTTTGCCAATCTTTTTGCCCAGTTCTTTCTTGCATCTTGGAGCAATGACCCTTGGTGAGATCTGCCTTGATTTTTATGCAACCTCTTGTCTCAATTTTTATGCAATCAACTTGTCTTGATTTCAGTGCAATTAATTTGTCTTGATTTCTGTGCATTTGCAACTTGGCCTGAAACTTATATATGGAGACATCATCAAGAGCAATTAAGACTCACAAATGAGTCATGGTTAGACATCATCAAAACTCATAGTTAGATATCATCAAAACAACATATATCCAAGATTCTCCCCCTTTTTGATGATGGCAACTATGCAATATTGTGAGTCACAATGGGAGTATGAGTCACCTCATAAACACTAAGGTTAGAGAGAGAGAGCACATGAGATAAGCAATTATGGACATGAGATAAGCAATTATGACTCATCCAAAACTTCTCCCCCTTTGCCATCAGCAAAGAGGGCTCACAGTAAGGCGAATTGCAAGGGCAGAGAATGAGCACATGAGATAGCATGAGATCAAAAAAATTGATAAGTGAATTCCATTCAGCAACCAATAAAGACCATTAGCATGAGAGGCATCACGTCAAGATGCAAACTCAAGTCTTACAGATTTTTGTTAGGGTTTGTCACTTTTTAATGTTTTTCAGGTTTTTATATTTTTGAAGTTACCTATGCAATGCATGGAAATGGAGAATGCAAATTAAGCAACCATGTACATGATGAAAGAGCAGATACCAATTGCCAAGAGAGGTGATATATATATCAACATGGAGACATTCATCATCAAGGTAACCATGTGGGAACAGTTGTTGGGTCCCTGTTAAGAGTGGAAGAGCTTTCAAAGGAACCAAGAGAGGTCATTGCAGATGACGCAAGAGTGTTAATCAAGAGCCCAAATTGACGTGAAGGCAAGTGCCACGATAGCCATACAGAAATCTGGACACAGGGGGTCGACAATGGGAGTCGACACTTGGAATTATAGACCAACTAGAGTCAAGAAATCTCAGGATGGGAGTACTTCAATTTTGAAGCTAAGTTCATAAAGCAGAGTTAGAGATTTTC
Source organism: Amorphophallus konjac (assembly GCA_022559845.1). Classification (NCBI taxonomy): domain Eukaryota; kingdom Viridiplantae; phylum Streptophyta; class Magnoliopsida; order Alismatales; family Araceae; genus Amorphophallus; species Amorphophallus konjac. The sequence continues at coordinate 116,677,260 of CM040126.1, forward strand.
AAGAAATTCAGTTTGAGTTCCAATGATAAAGCCCTTGATTTCAGATTGGTTTAAATTTGATGAATTCTGAGTTTCTTAAATAAAAGCATTTTGAAAAGTCTGCATTCAAAAATAATAGAAATGAACCATAATTTCAAATTAAAACCAGGTTAACCTCCTCTCACCTTACTCATTTAATTCCATTAGCTCCCGTGAGAGTGACCACAGAAAGTATTAAGGTTAAACACCTAGACGTTTCTGATTTTAACCAGGGGGTGCTAACATCTTTCACTATTTCTTTTAAAGCCACAGTTCTACATGTGACCAAACGAAACTATTCTTCAATTTACAAGAGCATTCAGATGTGGCATGAACCTTTTGACGTGAGGATGCACGTTGATTAGACGTCAGCATCCCCAGTTACTAAGTGTAGCTCACCATTCTGCTTCAATTTGAACAGAGGTAGTAAGGCACTTCATGACTAAATCCATTTCATTTCTTTGATGAAAGGCTTAGTTTCTCAGTAACACAAATGACATTGCTCTGCCTTGCACTGAATTCGGTACACACCTTTTTTCATGAGGATATACGTTTATCAGACGCCAATATCCCCAGTTACTCAGTATGATAGAAGCTCATTGCAACATTAAGCGTAGCCCTTTTTGAAATAGTTAGGACCCCTCTTTGAAAACTTTAGATAAGACAAATGTTTAAAAACAATACTACCTGAAGTTTCTCAGTCAAGGGTGCCTTTGTACTTAAAATAAACTTTCAGATTTAAGAAGGCATAGCAGTACAAAACCTGAAACACTGGTTAAGGTCTATTAAGATTAAATACAGCCACTATCATGAAAGTTCAGTTCAAAACTCATCAACCCATTAAACTTAAACTAGCTATTTTGACTAGGGCAATCAGAGAACTTCATGGAAGAATATTCCTCTTATAGATGTACTCTGCTAAAAGAACCCAGCTACAGATAGAAATGCTCCCAAGAGTTCAAGGAGTAGGCAGCCAGATATCTGAGTAAGAGAGTGATGTTCCAATTGAGTTCAAGCAATTGAGAACATGAGGTAATTTGGCAGATTCCAGACAATCTAGAAGACTTCATGGACAACAGAAGTATTTCAGACTCGAGGTACAATCATGGGATATTAACATTATTTTGCATAGGTCTGATTTGAACAGGGAGTGCAAATGAGTATACAGTGACACAGAATATGGAACACTCTCCCTGAGGATATGCAGTGAGCTCAGACTGAAGGAAGCTTTCAGACAGAATGAACTAAGAGGTCGACCTATCAAGGTTGAACATGCTCCCCCTAAGATGATGCATTCCATGCAAATGTCAACAAAAATGTGCAATGATGCATGCTGAATTTTGATGATGACTCTCCCTGAATTTGTGCACTGGTTGGCAAAGGAATGTGCAGCCTCTGACATGAATGAATGCACAATGTGTTGGAAATGCTGCCAATTAATTATGCATTTTTGTGCCCTTTTAACATGATGTGTATTGAAATGCATGAGATCACAAAATGATGCAATCATGGATCATTTGCAATGCATTCTGAACTATAATGTAGACTGGATGTTTTAATGTGCTGATGGATACATGCTACTTACTCCCTCTCTCCAAATGTTCTAAGTGTGTGAATTAGACATAACAAGATGGCAAGGGAGTATGAATAAAACATGTCAGTCATGCAGTGCTGGGTCCCTTGATCATGAAATGTATGATTGTGCATGAAATTCCAAGATTACACTTAATGACCACAGCACATACATATTCAAACATATGCAATGCACTTCTACACCAAGGTGCTCACACTTAGACTCCCCCTTTGTTGAATGCTCATGGAAGGTAAGATAGACAACCAGCATGTTATTTGTCCACATGAGTGATGAGTTGGGATATGTGCAGCCATGGAAGACATCATCAAAAATAATGATCAACAATGCTAAGCAAGAAGTTCACATGGCTGTTAAATGATAGAAAGGATTAAACAACAACTCAATCATCAATTCAATTCTATCAGCATGACAAATTTTTCACGGATTACGCAGCTGAATTCATTGACTTCCGGTAAAGGGCGGAGGTGTGGATCTGAGATCCTGCTCACGCATAATGAGAGTTCCAAGCAAGTTTGACTTGCCTTTCTACTCTACACCATTTGATATACTAGGGTCAAGTAAGGTGTAAGCAAGTGATTTATCATAGATGTGTATCTTACACCATGGGGGTTGTTTCAACATTTCAGGGAAGTAAATTTGTTTACAGAATTTGATTGGCAACATGACAGACTTAAAATGCAATATTTACACAGCTAACTAAACACGCATGCTAGCACAAACTGAGAGGTTTATTCACAAACTTGTGCCTTGAGTTTTTATTTCCTGATGATCCTCAACTCAGCTCCAAGGCACTCTTGCAGCCAAAATTCTCATTCGGAATGTTTAGGTACCCAAGATTTCTTGGGTCCTAGAGGATTAGTGAGATTTTTAACCAAGGAGCTCTTTTTTATCAAGACATTCAAGTCATCTTTCCTCATTTTGTGATAGTCATATACTTCATGTCCTACCATCCCACAATAAGGGCAGCACGCAAAGGATCTCTCATTCCTCTCACAACCAAGTGTGACGAGTTTTTGTGGGAGAATGTGAATGCTCATAGCTTTGATATGAGGATTGTTCTTCCTCCTTCTTTGCCAACAGTTTTTGACTGTGTGGCCATGCCCCTTGCAACGATACCACTAAACAGCAGATGTCATACCCTTCAACTCCCATCAATTTGACATACTGTGTCCAAACCTCCCACAGTGGTGGCAGTAGGAGAGCTGCCCGCCCTTGGCTGACCTCTTATAGTGATTGAAATCAAAATTAGACTTGCAGGCTATCAGTTCATCATTTTTCATGTCATAGAACTTATGCATCAAGTGACCTTGTTGATCATAAAAGGAACATGAAGCAAGCTTTTTCTGGAAGTCATGATGTCTGTTATTCTTATCAGAACACACAAACTCATTTTTCTATTTTTGCTTTAATGTTTTCTTTTTCAGGTTTCTGTTCTAATTTTGATTTTTATGGCCCAGAGAAGATTTTGGTGGTGATTGGGAAGATGGAGCAACATCAGAACTGAAATCAGATGACGTAGAGGGTTTGTTTTTAAAGATCTTTTTATTCACTGGTCGGTTTCCAAGCTCTTCTCTCCGGGAGTTCACCCTTGTCTTTAAAAGTATGTTCAGATTTTCTTGGCACTGACCAAATTTGAACAGAGATCTTTTCAGATCTTGAATTTCATTTTCAAGAAGTAGGATGTGCTGTTCTGAGTTACCTAAATCTTTCTCACAAGCGGCAAGCTACTCATTCAGCATATAATTAACGGTTTTGTAATAATCAAAATCTTGTTGAAGGGCACCCACTTTTTCTGAGTCATCAACACTCACATTCTTACCCTTCAGACATGCTTGAAGCTTAGCAAGTAACACATTGTTCTGCTATTTTAAATTTTCATTTTCTTCAATAGAAGCCTTGTTTTCAGTCAAGTCTTGGTGGTTTGACAAGGACTTAGATTCATCTTGAAGCTATCTAACAGTAACTTCCAATCTAGTGATTTCAGCTAGCAAGATTTTACTTTCATCCTATAAGAAAGCAATGTGTTCTTTATGTGTATCTATGTCAATCATGAGAGTTTCATTCACATGCTCAAGATCAGATAATTTTTTATAGGGAGAATTATTCGCATAATTGTTTTCAAGCTTCATTCTCAATTTTTTGTTTTCAGACTTAAGCCTCTTGTGTTGCTTAGCCAACTCATCATATGCATTCATAAGTTCATCATAGGTAAAGTCCTCAGGATCAGAGTTTACCTGAGATGAAGATTAAATGCTTGGCTGATCTGGGTTGTTGGCCATTAGATAGTGATTCCCATTTCCCTTTTTGTGGATACTGGCCAGTCATCAAGGATCTCCTTGGCAATGCTGCAGTTGGAAACAAGAGGAAACATGGTAACAACTACTCCAGCTTTTATCAGATTGAAGGCAGCATAGTTATCAATATTTTTGGTCCTTTGATCAGCTGACCATACATCTGTATTTAATGGCAGCTCATGATGACCATTGTATATAAGAGTCCACAGCTGTGGATCTATGGAGTTAACATAAATGAACATTTTCCCTAGCCATGTAGAAAAATCTGAACCATCAGAAATGGACGGAGAAGCCATCGAAGCATGTGTAGCAGATGAAGTCATTTTAAAAGAAATCCACCAAGATCTTTCCCTGCAAATCGTTGGATCTGAGAATAGCAGAGCTTGGCTCTGATACCAATTGTTAGGTCCGATAGGGTGCAACAGGATCTAGAAGGGGGGGTTGAATAGATCCTTTCTAAAACATACCTAATTAAAAACTTAACACATCAAGGAACAGTCAAGGGATAAAATGCACATGAGATGCTTAGACATAGTGCACAGCGGAAATAGTAGGAAACATCTGACGAGGGAGCTGCAAAAACATAGTGTCAAGTGGTGAGGTTGCCACACACTTAAGCACAGACAGTTCAGCAAGATAGCATGTGTTTAATCAACCTGGAAACCAGTGAATGGAGATAGAGGATAGGGATCAAACACAAGCCATTGCACAATGATTTTTAAGGTGGTTCGGTTGCCAACCCGCAACCTACGTCCACCCCTCACCAAACCGATGAGGCTTTACCATACGAGGATGAAAACCTCTCCACACACACACACACACGGGACGAGTCCCACAGAATGGAGAGCCCTCCGTCTGTCTTCCTACACACAAACTGGTAGGGACAGTTCTCCTAAACACAAACTGGTAGGGACGGTTCTCCACACACACACACACACACACACACACACACACACACACACACACACACACACACACACACACACACACACACATAGAAAAAAGAAAAACACAAGAAGAAAAACACTGCAAGTGCAGTAGAAAAGTCACAAGAGCAAGAAGAATAAACACCAGTTGAAGCTTTGGATGATGATCTGGAAGCTGGTGATTGCAGCTACAAGTTTCAGATCCGAAGATCTATTTCTTCAAGCTCAGGTAGACTGCAGGGCTGCACTCTCTCAAGGCTTCTTTCTTTTGCTCTTCACTCTTACTTCTTTTCTTTTACAGCACTCGACTGAGGTCGACAGGTAATGGGCTACTCTCAATCCCTTCTTTTCTTTCACACAGGTTTTCTTCTTGGATGCTCAGGGACATGGGTTTCTTCCAAGGCAGTAGCATTTCTTCAAGCATTGAGTCCTTCTTATAGGCGCAAGCAGTCCTCCCAGTAGGAGGTTTCAGCCCATATGTGATTGGCCCTTCATAATCTATTATTTATATTGGCAGCCTCTGATTGGCCTTGGCAGCCTCTGATTGGGCACGAGGTAGCTGAAAATGTTTCTTGCAATCTCTTACTTTGGTTGACAGGAAAATACATGAGAGGGGCTTCCCAAGTAAGATCTGTAGCATCTTCTTTTCCTGCAGGTAGGATAGTCAGGACGTCCATTTGTCCTGCGTAATCTAGTGGCAGAGCATGTGATTGGGTGGAGACAGAAAGCTGGTTACCAGGATTGGAGACTTTTCTCAGATATAGTAACTTGCTTTTCTACTAAGCAAAAAGACTAATATAGCAACTCATGATTACCAGGATGGTTGACTGACCAAAGGAGACCTTTCCAGACCTCAAAGGATGGGTTTTTGGACACTTGTGGTTCCTATTTATGCTCTCGGGTCACATTTCAGAAAACGCTGCAAGTTTACTAAGAATAGCCTTGGGAGCCGCTCAGTGAGGCATTTCGTCGAACAGGTGCTCTTTTCCATGAGGTTGGTGCACATTTGGACTGCTTCAGTTAAGGTCGGTGCACATTACTATTTGAGACATACAGGTCGGTGCACATCACTGTTCAAAGCAAATGAAGGTCGATGCACCTTTGACTGATTGCTGCATACGGGAGTCTGTGCACATTTGCATTTGGCATGACCAAGTCTGTGCACATTTGCAAGCCAAGTCTGTGCACATAAGCAAACCAAGTCTGTGCACATAAGGAAGGTCGGTGCACATCCAGAGTAAGGTCGGTGCACATCTCATGCTTCGAGCGCTTAAAGTCGGTGCACATCTTATGCTTCGAGCACACAAGGTCGGTGCACACCCAGAACAAGGTCGGTGCACATTCCATGCTTTGAACATTCAAGGCCGGTGCAACTTTCATTCTTGGAGCGTTCAAGGTCGGTGCAGCTTTCTTGTATGAAGAACAGGGTCGGTGCAACTTTCATTTTTCCTCATATGCAGGTCGGTGCACATCACTATTGGCTTCATGCAAGTCGGTGCACATTACGGTTGCCGCCCGGCCAGTTAAGGTTGGTGCACATTTGAGATACAAGGTCAGTGAACATTTCTATATAGCAAGACAAGGTCTGTGCACATTTCATAATGATGCATCTCAAGGTCGGTGCACATAGGAATTACTTCAATAAAGGTTGATGCACATTTGAACTCCTTCAGTAGAGGTCGGTGCACATTGTCTTTTTGCATCTGAAGGTATATGCACATTTTCTCTGAAGCATTAAGGTCGATGCGCATTTCATATTTCTTCAGAACCTTTTGCCAATCTTTCTGCCCAGTTCTTTCTTGCATCTTGGAGCAATGACCCTTGGTGAGATCTGTCTTGATTTTTGTGCAACCTCTTGCCTCGATTTCTATGCAGTCAACTTGTCTTGATTTCAGTGCAGTTAATTTGTCTTGATTTCCATGCATTTGCAACTTGGCCTGAAACTTATATATGGAGGCATCATCAAGAGCAATTAAGACTCACAAATGAGTCATGGTTAGACATCATCAAAACTCATAGTTAGACATCATCAAAACAACATATATCCAACACATAACTCCAATCCATTATTGGGAAAAATCATGCCCAGCAGTCCACTGAGGACATCGGCTTCCTCAAACACTGAGTACCCCTCACAAGGAGCCCAATCACATCTCCAACCATAGGCAAGCTCACGCAGTATTACCGCCGACCGCAACCCTTCTGACGGCTACACACAATCAACAACTCTCACCTCAAGATCCGAACATAACCAATGCTCACCGGTTATCACTGATCCCAAGGCCAATTCCTCACCGATCTCCACCCATACTTGTGGAACACCTACAATTAACCATCAGAGAGTTCACAATCTGCATATCACATCATAGCATGACCAACCCGAGGGATAACACGTCGGTTGGAGAAAACCATCGGCGAGCCACCGGTCACACACCGACCAAGAATCCTCTGATCACACTCCTCTCTAGTTTCTTTGCAGAACCATCGATCAAATCTCTGGATACTCGGTCACATCCATTGGCCCAAACATCTACTGTCTCTACACATGAGCCACACATCGACTGAACACCATTCTAATCCTCCCTGACCATCTAGCTAACTCCAACTTCCCAGGAAGGGAAAAGAACAACAAGGTTGCCCACGCGAATCTCGAACTCCTCAATCTCATTAATCCTAGGTACAACGCTTCAAATCCCTTCTCAATAGTAGGGCCCCCATCTCACATTCATAAATCGGTGAGGCTTCATTCGCTTCACAATGAAGCACACGAAGATAAACTCCAACCACACACGGAGACTTCATCTCCAACACAATCCTTGGATCAACACATACACGCTGCGACAACTACAGCACCACACACACACGACTGTACGTAGACAGCAACTTTACACAGTATCTTTGAGTTCATAAATAAAATATACAATAGATGTTCAGAATGAAGAATAAATCATGGAAAACTATCTTGAATGATCAAAGAAGAAGTATTAGAAATATCCCCTCTATAGTCGGAGGCTGATAGAAGATGTTTCTCCTTGAAGTCCAGGCTGGAGGGAGGTCGATCTCGAGCAGGACGGAGCCACCGATGCTTCTCCTTGAAGATCCGGCCACGAATCTGACTTTACGAGCTTGAGATATGATGAAGACCTTGAAATCTTTGCTCCAATCGAACCTGCAAGAGAGGGAAAAGAGTTGAGAGACGAAGAACACCCTCCACCACACAGCCGCCATCTTCCACTTCACTTTTCTGTAATAGAATTTCTCTCGTAACTAAGGGTTTTAGTGTTATTTAAGGGACCAAAAGACACATATACCCTTTCTAGAACCTTCCAAAATGTCTCTAACAAGTCTAACAAATTACTCAGGGGCATTAGGGTAAAGTATTGGCCCAAATAGAGGCCATACGAGTGGGTCACAGAGGCCCACCGAAATCACGTGCGAAGGGCGAACATCGCGACGGTCGACCGGTTCTGGGAGGCGGTCGACCGCCCTTGAATCCCGTTCCATTTTGGCCCTGAACTCATGAACACAGGTCGACCAGTCTTAAAGTTAGGTTGACCGGTCCAGGAGAAAGTTCTGTCTGGCCTTGAACCCTGAAACACAGGTCGACCGGTTCTCAAAGTTTGGTCGACCGGTCCAGGAGAAGGTTCTGTCTAGCCTTGAACCCCGAACATAGGTCGACCAATTCTCAATGGGAGGTCGACTTGTAGATGCCTAGTTTTGGACATCCCGTAGACCTTATCTAGCCATTATAGAAATGACACTTTCTCTTGGTTGATTGGGAGTGTGGGGTCTCACCCTTATCTAGGTAGGCTCCAATTTTTTGAGGTATTATATATATTTTTTGCCTAGATCCTTAGGCGGCCAGGGTACTGGCCTCCCAGAACCCCAAGGCGGCCAGATACCTGGCCGCCCAGCCCTGCCAAGGCGGCCACACAGCTAGCCGCCCAGACCTCAAGGCAACCAAACTGCTGGCCGCCCAGACCTCAAGGCGGCCAAAGCCTTTGTTGCCAGATCCCTTGAAACGGCCATCGACCTGGCCACCCTCCTGATCACCCCAGTCAACTCCACGATCCTCCTACTCCGAGCATGTCCTCCGCAACTGTTCCCCACTCGAGGGGTCGAGGGGTCTAGGCGCATGTAATCTCACACGTCCTCACCTCTGAATTAATGAAAATTTGCTTGACTCTATCTTCAAAGGGGACGGAGGGAAGGGGGGCACATACGGAGACTCCATTCCGAGAAGGGGGGACACTTAGAGGAGAGGCTAGCAGCTCGGGGCCCAAAGAGAGCGCTGTGAGGATGAGAGCACCCTTCCCAACCTTCCCTTAGAAGCAGTCGAAGAGCTCCGCAATGGGAGAGTCCCAATTCTAGGAGGCAGCCATCGACATGGCCGCCCACCACCTCTAAACAGCCACGAGATTGGCCACCCTCTGTTGGTCGACGGGAAAACCCCGTCCTTCTTCCTTTATTCCCTATCTTGCTACATTTTGCTTCATTTCAATGCATTATACGCATGCTAGACTTGACCAAGAATTGAGTGTGGGATCTATTCACCCCCCCTCTAGATCCACTCATACCACTTATCAGAGGTGGCTTTTCGTACAGCAGAAATCTTGGAGGTGGATCTTTTGTGTGCCCAGGAGCATGTTAGGGCGATGCAATTCCAACTGGGTCTCCCTCAGCAGTTTCAGGAGCAGCCAGCTGCGTCCTCTACCCATGTTTGTGGCCGAGGTGCTTCAGGTGCGATCGAACGGGGCACCTAGTTCGTGACTGCCCTGAGAGAAGGAGTTGTTATGTGTGCGGTGGGGTTGGGCACGTGTTCTGCGAGTGCCCCCAACCATGATGCGGGATGAGATCGGGGGTCTTCCACTTTATGTTCTGCCGGGGCTCGGAGCAGACCTCGGAAGGGTAAAGCCTAGACACGATCATCTGGATGACCACCTTCTAGACGCGGTCATGATGGTGACCGCGATCTCAGCATTTCCTGCAACTGCCCAACCCGACCCGAACGGAACTCTACTTGACCTAGGGGCTAGGCGGCACCGTGGACGACGATCTGAGGCCCGTGGGGGCTGCTGGAAGCTAGGAATAGGGTAAGGAAGGGAGAGAAGATGAACTATGGGCCAAATAATTAGCTAATAGGTAGATCTAAGGGGGAGAACGGTGGTGGTTTGAGGGGGATGAGAACGGTGGCAGTGGAGATGGACGGAGGTGGTGGGGTGGCTAGAGGACAAGGGAGGGGCCCGATTGGGGCTTCACACCCGTCCCCGTCTCAGGGACGATGCAATTGGACCTCTCCACTCCTCCTCCAAGGTAGAAAACGACGGTGGCGGAGGGATTTGAGGGTGAACATGGTGGTGGCGATGGCGGCAAGGGTGGATAGCGATGGAGGAAAAACTAGGGCTTCAAATGGGGCCTATCACCCGTCCCCGTCGTAGGAACGATGCTTCACGCTCCATCCGTCTCAACACTAGTTAGGGTTTCTCACCCGGATCCCAAAGGGGAAGAACACACATGGCTAAAATTTGATTATTTTCATTATATTCTTCATAGAGAGCATGGGGATACATTTATAGGAGGATTGGGGAAGGGGAAACGACATTATATCAGTGTTTAAACATGGAAATTTCATGAATCTTGGGTTCCCAAGTGTCGAACAGCGTCTAACGGTTGACTGGCGGCGGCTCGAAGGCACAACTCAGATCGCGGTTACCCATGGACCGCATTATGGTCGTGGTCCTAGAGGGACCGCGATCTTCTCCTGGTAGCCAGCTAGCTCCGTCTTCGTTCCCCATCAACTGGTGAGTACACGCTTGCTCTTCTTCGTCACTAGCTGTCTGCACGCTTTCATCCTCGTCGCTGTCGCCTGCTCTTCCACTGAGCACCGCTTCATCCCTTTTCTTCTTTTTTTTTCTTTTGTTGCATCTCAATTCTCTTCTCCCGTAGGTGCCTGGCCATTGCAAGTTTCACATCTCTAGACACATGGGTACAGCCAGCAACCTCAGAGTATCCCGTACCCGCTCCTCCTACCAAGTGCTTCTTCAACCGGGACACACCTCCTCCCATGTGTTCTGTTTTGCAGTAGTTGCAACGCCAGCAACTACGGTTGCCATCCAACATAACTCCATGTGACCATCCAATGTCATTTAGACGTTCCTTCGGAGCCATCAAGTGATTAAACGTATCCCCTAAATTTAAGAATTACACATTTATATGCGTAAAATAATAATGAAATATGGTGTGAAATTTATTTCTAGAACATCTAAAACAAAAAAATTAAATCTAATACATCTAAACGAAATCTAAAATTTGAATCACCACCGCCACCTCCTCCACCCTACCACCGCCCTCTGCCCTCCCACGGACCCCCTTCCTGGCGGCCTCCCACCACCCTCACCACGGGCGCGCAAGCCACGCGGAAACAATACTATATATTCGGCCAAACCCACCATAGGGAATCTATGAAACTCGTATTACGTGATTCCATTCTCAGGATGGTAGGTCGACATTTTTATGGGTTTCTATGCATATAATATGAATTTTTATTTCTCGAGGAAAAAATCTATATTTTTGGGCCCAAGCGACCCTTCCTATAGGGGGTCGGTTGACCTGGGGGCAGTTCGGTCAACCGATTCCCCAGACCGGTCGACCAGTCTGGTAGGTCGACAGAACCGCCCCCAGGGCCCCTCTTGCAGGGGGTCGATCGACCTGGAGGTGGTTCGGTAGACCAATCAGATGACCCTATCGACAAGTCTGGGGAACCAGTCGACTGAACCGCCCCCAGGGCCCTGACTGCAGGGGGTTAGTCGACCGAAACCACAGATCGGTCGATCGGTCCTTATATTATTATTTTTTTATTTTCTTCTTCTCTTATTCGTTGAAATTCAAAACAAACTGGGAAATTTCTCAAATTTTGACCCGACAATCCTCGAGAAATGCACAACTCACCAGTCACACACGGGACCCGTCCACATTTTATTTTTCTCTTATTTGAGGGACCCGAAGATCCGACATTCCCAGAATCCTTTTTCAATTAGAAAACACATTCTGAAACCCGTGGGAACACTCCAAAACCCACGAATGTCAAACCGCCCTGCCGGACCCCCCCTCCCACCTCCACCCTCCCCCCGGCCACCGCCTCCAACCGCCCACCGCTACCTCCTCTTGCCTCCCATCGGCCAGGGTGGAGGCGGTGGCCGGACCCCCCACCCACCACCTCCCTCCTCCCACGTCCACCCTCCCCCCCTCCCACCCCCACAGCCCACCGCCGCCTCCTCTAGCCTCCCACCGGCCAGATCTCTCTGGCTGGTGGGAGGCCGGAGGAGGTGGCGGTAGGCTGTGGGAAGCGGTGGCTGGCGGTGGCCGGACCCCCCCCCCACCCACCACCACCCTCCTCCCACGTCCACCCTCCCACCCACGCCTCCCATCGCCCACTACCGCCTCCTCCGGCCTCCCAACGGCCAGATCTAGCTGGTGGGAGGCTGAAGGAGGCTGTAGTGGGCTGTGTCCGGTGGTGGCCAGACCCCCCCACCCACTACCTCCCTCCTCCCACGTCCCACCGCCCACAATGGGAGGCCGGAGGAGGCGGTGGTGGGCGGTGGGAGGCGGTGGCCAGACCCCCCACCCACCACCTCCCTCCTCCCACTGTCCCATGTCCATCCTCCCCCCCTCCCACCCACGCCTCCCACGGCCCCCCACCACCCTCCCATTGCTCCTACAACCTCCCACTAGCCATCCGTGGGAGGTTGGAGGAGCAGTGGGAGGGTGGTGGTCGAACCCCCCTCCCACCTCCACAGGCTCCACCATCCCATCGCGCCCTCCTCCCACCCACGGCCTCCCACCGTCACCTCCCACCTCCTCCGCCCTCCCACGGCCCCCTACAGTCGCCCACCGCCCCGTTCACCCACCCACCGGCCACCCCCTCCCTCCTCTTTACAAAAAAAAAGCAAAAAAATTAAAATTTCCTCGTCAGAGGTCTCCGATAGCTAGTCCCCGCCACCTGCACCGCCCGTCACCGGCATGCAACGCCCCTCGCTGGTCTACACCACTGCCTACAATGCCCCTCGCCTACCTGCACCGCTGCGTTCGACGCCCTCCAACGCCATGGGGATGGCCGGCTTATAATGCTGAACTGGCACGAGCCGGGCTTCCCGCACGTACCAGGCTAGACCCACTTCGAAGCGGTGTAGTACGTAGCGGGTGATGCGTGGAAAACGCACGTCGTTAATACGCCCCACTATCAAATTATAATATCCGGCCCATAAATTAAATAAATGGAATAGTTAAGTGGTGAGACCGAGTCGAATCCACAGGGAGAAGCAGATTTGAAAGTTGAAAACCTTGAGTTGTTAAGATTTAAAGATCAAGAGAATTGACTTTAGACCGCCTTAGAAATTGAAAACAAAACAGAATTCTATTGAAAATAGGGGTTTGGAATAAATAGAATAACTTAAAATCTAGAGGGAACTAGAAAAAGTGGAATACATGAAAGTTGTAGAGAATTGAAAGATGAAGAAGTTTTATGAAGAACATAGAAACAGAAAATGAAAGGAAGATAATGAAAAACTTAAAATATCAAGATATATCGCTGCTGGTGAACAGTAACTGACAGAAAAACAGACCGCTGAAAAATTAATTCTAGAGCTCAAACTAAGAAGAATTTGACAAAGTAGAAGAAGAACAAAAGTTAGATCTATAAGAGAGGAACAACTTTTATGAAGAACTCAGAGTAAAATTATGATTGTAAAGGCTTAAAAATGGCAAATTGGTGAAGACTATCACTTCGGATGAACAGTACATACACAGGATAGCACTTAGAAACACAGAGAATAACTTTTAAACTAGAAGAAATTAAAGGAAGTGATAAAAAGAACAATGTAAGAACACTTAAAGATGAACAACCTTCATGAAGACAATAAATTGAAATGAATATCACACAAGTTTGTAAATTGATTATGAAAAGCCGAAATGGCTAAGAGTACAATGAAATTCTTCAATACAAACTTAACACAAACTTCAACACTTAAACATAAAAGCTCTCAAAATCTATCCCTACCAAAGCCACAAAGCAAAAATTTGAAGAACACTTACAAATTTGATCAATCCCTAGCTTACAACACTTGGCTCTCCTCTCTTAACAACCTTTTTCATTACATTGGAAGCCCTTTATATAGGGTAACACAACAACCCCTTTAGCTAATATGAACACTTCTTACTTCTTTTGTTGATAATTTCTGCTCTTGTTAATTTAGAATTGTGTGCTAGCATGTGTTGCACACTTTTCTAATTTTTTTAATTTTTTTTCTGATTTTTCTGGCCTTTTTCTAGCCCTTTCTCTCTTCTCTCTCTCTCTTTTCTCTCTCCTAGCGCCGTGTGGACCGCCGTGTGCCGCCGTCGCGCGCCGGCGCACGCGCTTACGCGTGCGCCGCCCGCCATGTGAACGCAGCTGCGCCGCGTTTGCACCGGGCTGCCTCCTCCTTCGCCCGCCGCGTGGCCCAGGGGCGCTTTGCGCCCACCGCCTAGCGCGTTGACCCAGCGTGCGAGGCGGCCTCCTGCCGCCTCGTCGCCCGTGCCGTTTCTACGAAAGGCGCAACAGCGCCTTTCTTCTGCCCTGCACACAACCGCACACACAAACATAAATTAATATATATATATATATATGTTATATATATATATATTACATATAATATTATATATTATGTAGATATCTCATAAAAAATCTAAAAAAATGTCAAATAATTTTTTTTCTATTTTTTTTTCTTTTCTTTTTTTAACAAGTCCATGAGCTTTTGGCCTTAATTATTATTTTTTTTATTTTCATAATATATACATATATATTTATAGATATATATATATATATTATGTATATAGCTTATTAAAGCCTTAAAATATCAGATAAATTTATTTTTATTTTTTTTATTTATACTTTTTATTTATACTTTTTTTCTTATTGAACAAATCCTTGGGCTTTTGGCCCATTTCAACATATATTATTTTTTCTTTTTTTCTTTTTTTTATTTTTTTGAGTGCTTGTTAAATAAGTAAATATCTTTATTAAAATTATTTAATTCTAAAAAATTAGCTATTTGACTCTAAATTAAAAGTAAGTGTGATAAGTGCATATTTATTATTATTAAAGCCCATAAAATTGTAAATAACATGAATTAAGATAGGAAAATACACACTTATCACACCCCCCAACTTACTCATTGTTATTCCCTTAGCAATACAAATAATCTCCAAATGTAAGGACTAACAAGAGTTTACAAAGTTAATGCCTCATTTCTAGATCATCTTTCATAGAGTCAACTAAAGATTAGGAATCTGGAATCATTATCACATACTAGCCTCATGTAGGAAATTCAGGTATATGATCAAGAATTCTAATCAAAATTCAGTAGCACTTGTGCATGTGTAATACTAAATTAACAGTAGAGATAATTACATCCCCCATTTACTATTTTAAACAAATGTCTTTCAATCCTGCACTTCCGAAACAGAGTATTCAGCATAATAGCTTTGTTTGTCTACCTTATTGCTATGTCCCTTTTGGGATCTCTTTTCTTTCTCTTTTTTTTTCTTTCTACTTTTTATTTTTTCTATACACACATGATGTTGCACTACTCTTCACTGTTTTATGCGAACCTCAACACGTCTTAGGTGAAGTAGGCCCGGTTACACAGATCAAAGTTCCCTTTTCCTTTTGACGCGAACCTCAACACGTCTTAGGTGAAGTAGGCCCGGTTACTCAGAATCAGAACATTTTTCATGGTGTTGTTTTTTTTTTCAAATTTTTTTCAATAGATAACATGGCAGAAAGCTTATAAAAGATCTCTTCCTCAAAAAGTACAGAATATCAGGCAATATACCCAAAATAGCAGAAGGCTTGTCCTGCTTGTTTCATTAGCGTGCAATGTGATTTTCATTTTTCTCAAGTGCATATGAACTTTAAAGAGATTTTAAATCAGTTTTCCATGGCTAGATTAATAAATTTTCCATCATCCTTTTCCCTAGTCTTTTCTATTCCAGAATCACTTTCATGAGACATGAATCAAGAAACTCCAACTGGGAATGTATTGTAACAAGAGAAAGTAAAAAGGGTGTGAAAATTTGGAAAAATTGTGAATTTGAAAATTTTTGAAAACTTTTGAATTGAATTTTCCCCTCACCCCCCAACTTAAATGGCATTGTCCTCAATGGCAGAAGCAATAGAAAGAGCAGAGAACAAGTAAACAG
The DNA here is from genome assembly GCA_022559845.1 of Amorphophallus konjac. Taxonomy (NCBI): domain Eukaryota; kingdom Viridiplantae; phylum Streptophyta; class Magnoliopsida; order Alismatales; family Araceae; genus Amorphophallus; species Amorphophallus konjac. The sequence continues at coordinate 116,693,327 of CM040126.1, forward strand.
ATAATATGGTTGGGATGGAAGGATACAACCTGATGGTCGGGGTAAAATGACGAGGGCTGTGTTGCGTTGTGGCCTGACAACTGAAAAACAAACACACTAAAATAAAATATCAAATCACAAAAATCGTGGGTTGCCTCCCAGGAAGCGCTTAGTTTAACGTCTTCAGCCAGACGTAATGTAACTCATAGGGAGTTTGTGAAGTGCACCTCATCAATGTGCATGTCAATTGAAACTCCCTCAATATAGGGTTTGAGTCTTTGGCCATTAACTTTAAAAATATTCTCACTCTTAGGATCAAGAATTTCAACTGTACCGTGTGGGGACACTGAATGCACTATGAAAGGACCCTCCCACCTAGATCTGAGCTTTCCAGAAAAAAGTTTGAGCCTAGAGTTGAACAACCAAACTCGTTGGTTAGGCTCAAAAGTTTTTCGAGAGATGTGCTTGTCTTGAAAAGCTTTCATTTTGGCCTTGTAAATCCTCGAATTTTCATAAGATTCCATTCGTAACTCATCCAACTCACTCAATTGTAGTGCCCGATTTTCTCCTGCTTGAGCTAAGTCCAAATTGAATTGCTTTACAGCCCAGTAGGCTTTGTGTTCCAATTCGACCGGAAGGTGACATGCTTTCCCGTAGATCAACCTAAATGGTGACATTCCAATGGGGGTCTTGTAGGCTGTCCTATAAGCCCACAGAGCATCATCTAGTCTCTCTGACCAGTCCTTCCTATCAGGTCGGACTGTTTTCTGTAGAATGTTCTTGATTTCTCTATTAGAGGCTTCCACTTGTCCACTTGTTTGAGGATGGTAAGGTGTGGCTACCTTGTGGGTGATCCCATATTTTCTTAATAAGGTTTTGAACTGGGAGTTTGTGAAATGACTACCCCCATCACTAATTATTGCTCTTGGGAACCCAAACCTAGAAAAGATATTTTTCTGGATGAACTTTAGAACCACTTTATGATCATTGGTTCTAGTAGCCACTGCCTCAATCCATTTGGAGACATAATCAACAGCCACCAGTATGTACTCATGTCCAAAAGATGATGGGAATGGACCCATGAAATCAATCCCCCATACATCAAAGATTTCTACCACAAGGATGGGGTTTAATGGCATAATGTCTCTCTTGGAAATGTTGCCCATGGTTTGACACTTGGGACAAGATTGACTGAATGTGTGGGCATCCTTGAAGAGAGTGGGCCAATAGAAACCACTTTGTAGGATTTTTGCCGCAGTTTTCTTCCCAGAAAAATGCCCCCCACATGAAAGAGTATGACAGAAGGTAAGAATGCTTTGATGTTCACTTTCTGGGACGCACCTTCTTATGACATTATCAGCACAGATTCGAAAAAGTTCTGGGTCCTCCCAAAAGTGATATTTTATCTGAGAAAGAAATCGATCTTTCTCTTGTTTGGACCAGCCATTAGGAATTAATCCTACGGCCAAATAGTTAACAATATCAGCAAACCATGGAGGTCTCCTTTGAGAAATGGTCAGCAATTGTTCATCAGGGAAGGAGTCTTGAACATGTTCACTTTCTTGCACTAGGATCCTAGATAAGTGGTCTGCTACAACGTTTTCGGACCCCTTTTTGTCCCGAATCTCAATGTCAAATTCTTGCAAAAGCAAGATCCACCTGATCAATCATGGTTTAGCCTCTTTTTTGGACAATAAGTATCTCAAAGCGGAATGGTCCGAATAGATGATGACTTTGGATCCTAAAAGATAGGATCGAAACTTCTCTAATGCAAAGACTACAGCCAATAATTCTTTTTCAGTTGTGGTGTAGTTCTTTTGGGCCTCAGCCAGGGTTCGACTGGCATAGTAAATCACAACTGGGCTTTTATTTATCCTTTGGCCCAATACCGCCCCCATGGCATAATCAGAAGCATCACACATGATTTCAAAAGGTAGTGACCAATCTGGGGGTTGCAGGATTGGAGCTTGAGTCACCGCCTTTTTCAAAAAGTTATAGGCTTGAAGACATGAATCATCAAAATGGAAAGGTGTATCTTTGGCCAACAAGCTGCACAAAGGACGAGAAATCTTTGAAAAGTCCTTAATGAATCGTCGGTAAAAACCAACATGGCCTAGAAAGGATCGGATATGTTTGACTGATGTTGGGGGAGGTAAACTAGAAATCAAATCAATTTTAGCTTTATCTACCTCGATTCCCCTTTCAGAAATAACATGTCCTAATACAATTCCTTCCTTTACCATGAAATGGCTCCTTTCCCAAGTCAAAACCAGATTTGTTTCTATACACCTCTTCAGAATTCTTTCCAAGTTTTGCAAACAAGTTTCAAATGAATCCCCAAAAACAGAGAAATCATCCATAAAGATTTCAAGAAAATCTCCGACCATGTCAGAAAAGATAGCCATCATGCACCTTTGAAAAGTGGCTGGTGCATTACATAATCCAAAAGGCATCCTTCTAAAAGCAAATGTACCATATGGACATGTGAAGGTGGTCTTCTCTTGATCCTCTGGATACATGGCTACTTGATTGTATCCTGAGTAACCATCCAAAAAGTAAAAGTACTTTTGTCCAGCAAGTTTCTCTAGGATTTGGTCAATGAAAGGTAACGGGAAGTGATCTTTCTTAGTGACCGCATTTAACTTTCTGTAGTCTATGCACACCCTCCATCCCGTAGTCAATCGAGTAGGCAAGGGCTCACCTTGTTCATTTTCGATGACTGTGAGTCATGACTTCTTGGGAACAATTTGTGTAGGGCTCACCCAATTGCTATCTGAAATAGGGTAAATGATTCCAGCATCTAACCATTTGACCACCTCCTTTTTCACCACTTCTCTCATATTGGGATTTAATCTTCTTTGTGACTCTCTAACAGGCTTAGCATTTGGCTCAGAGTAGATGTGATGCATGCAGATTGAGGGGCTAATGACTTTGAGGTCGGCCACAGTCCATCCAATGGCAGCTTTATGAGCTTTAAGGAGTTCGTGTAGCTGGGCTTCTTGTTTGAGAGACAAATCAGAAGCAATTATTACAGGTAAAGTCTCCTTGGGCCCTAGAAATGTATACTTCAAAGACTTAGGTAAGGGTTTGAGTTCCAATTGTGGTGGGCTCTGGAGTGAAGGCATCGCCGGCTCAATGTTGAGTTTTGGCGAAGGTTCCACCTTAGTAGGCCACACTGCCATGTTCCTTGAGTCAAGCACATAGACATCTTCCATGGATTCCTTATCATCCAACTCATCTAAATCAATGGGTTCATTTAAGGGAGAACAATTTTCAATGAGGTCCTCAATTACATCAATTGTGTAACAGTCTTCCTCATTCCCCATGTGTTTAGAAGCCTTGAAGACATTGAGAGTGATTTTCTGATTTCCAAAAGAGATGTCCATGAGCCCCGACTTACAATTGATATTAGCATTGGCAGTGGCCAGGAACGGTCGACCTAATAGGATGGGACTTTGAGCCAGGTCATGGCTAAGTTCCATGTCAAGAATCAAAAAGTCTATAGGAAAGTAGCAAGTATCTATCTTGACAAGTACGTCCTCCACCAACCCCCTCGGTGTCCTAACAGATCTATCTGCTAATTGGAGGATCACCGGGGTTGGTTTAAGTTCTCCTATCCCGAACTTTTGATAAACAAATGTTGGCAGTAAATTCACACTAGCCCCCAAGTCCAATAGGGCTTTTTCAAAGGTTATACCTCCAATGACACAAGAGATGAGTGGTGCACCAGGATCTTTCATTTTCTGTGAGAGTTGATTCAACAAGACTGCACTTACATCCTCTGATAGTAGAATTTTCCTAGTGGCTGTCCTAGGCTCCCTCTTTTGTGTGCACAGATTGTCACGCCCCGAGCGCGGAAGATACCCGGAGATGCGCGACGAGTTTATATCAATCATGTCAATCAGAGTGGTCGTGTATTCGACACAAAGACAGAGATGCGCAAAATAGCAAGATAACCCAATCCTTTATTCATTTATAATAGACTATTACAAATCTATTACTCTGTTTAATAAAAAGAAAAGTACATAGTTGACTCAAGAAACTATAGAAAAGACTAGATGACACTTGAGCAGCTCTAGCACTTTCACTCATGACCATTCCCATCCGATTGACTTCCATCGTCGTCGGACTTACCTGAAAAGTACAAAGGGACAAACGGAATGAGCGAACGCTCAGTAGGAAATTATATCTCAAGTACTAGCAAGGGGTTTAAGTAATTACATTTTCATGAATGCGATAAAGCTATGCATGCTCGCATAAAATGACAAGATAGAGAGAATGTAATATCAAGGACATAAGATGAACTTAATCATGAACTTTCAACAAGATAACAAGTTTATTCAAGATATTCAAGCAAGTACGTTTAACAAGTCATGTCAAGAACTTTGGCTATCATGTATCAAGCAAGTAAATTACCCTTTTGCGGACCACGCATTTCATGTCAAGTCAAGTACGATTCAAGTACAAGATGTGTGTGGAATGTCCAATCAAGCAAGTCAAGTACTCGGTATAATGCCAGATACCTTATCATTTTAACTCCCATGGGCACAAGTACTTTCGGGTGCTCCTCCCAGGACCAGATCGGGCCCTATATGCGCAGGCATTTATCATGTATTTTTGACATCCACTCTTGTTTATATAGCTAATATAGAATTTCAATAATCAAGCCTGTAGACATGTATGACAACTTGGATAGAATAGAGTCCAAAGTATGACAAAGGATATAGATCGATAATAACGGTATAATCACGATATTGACAAAACTGGGTAGAATATGGTTCCCTTAACTTAGGTACCATGACAAATCAGTATGGACATTCTTTATATAGAATTGAGGTCCACATGAACAGTATATCAAAGTAAGATACCCTCATTCTTATCATAGAATTGAGGTTTACAAGAATGACATGATATGACATGATATCGTCATCCCATTAAGAATTTCTTATGATACACTCTTTGTATAATCATAAGGGCCGGTATACCATGTTTCTTTAGATTGACATGGCATCAATGGTGTAATGGGTTTTTAGGGTACAACCAGCTCAGTCGGCCTTGAGGGAATCCAAGGCTACGAGGAGTCTTACGGAGGTCTCTATGACTAACTCGCTAGTCCAAAGGAACGGAATGTCCAATGGAGAGCTTGTATGTCAATGAGAGTTGAGTGTGATCGATAAATCAACATGAAACGTGGGACTATACTCACGGAGTGGAGAATAGTGCCGATATATATATATTATAGCATATGAAACCATCGGTTAACAGAAACAGTGGAAAAAATCAGTTTTACAGTAAAATAACGACTTAAGTAGAGTCGTTTCTCAAGTATTTAACGCCTAACAGAAGGGCGTTTACATATGTTTCCATTTTGGCAGAATTTTCAATAATTCAGAAATTTATCTAAAACGTGCCCTGGACAGGGGCGTTTCTTTGCAATGAGACGACTACAGTAGCAGGCGTCTTTTTATTTACAATATTTTACAGAACATATTTATTTTCAGAAATTATCAAAAACGCGCCCTTGGCAGGGGCGTTAATCATTAAATTCTTATTTTTACAGAATATATTGTTCGGGATTTTAACAGAAACGCGCCCTATGAGGGGGCGTTACTTTTCAATTCACGCCCTAGTAACGGGCGTTAGTCCAGTGAAAGACGACCTAGCCACGGTCGTGAATTCAAGAAATACCATGAATTTTCATGGGCAGTAATAATTTCAGGATAATAGAATTCATGGAGAACGAATGTATGGTCATGACAATAAAATTAACAGGTTTGAAGACATATGATCATGCATTATTTGTAGAATCATGATTTCATAGATAATCAATTCTTAACATGGGTGATTAATGATTAAATGAAATTAACGCCTGTGTACAGGGCGTCAAATCTAAAATTGACGACCTGATCAAGGTCGTTTCTTGTGAATTAGCGCCCTTGACAGGGGCGTCTCTTTTAAAATATTGCAGAAACGTATTAAAACTATAATAAATCATATGCATGTCATGCTTATATATATGTATATCTTGCATTAATTTTTGTTTGGGCTACCATAACTTGAGAAAACCTACCTTAATAATGGATTTGAAGATGACCGTGAGGGGTTTGACTAGCATAGGATGATGCTCGGTTAGGCTCCTGAAGACCACGGCTATTGGTTGATGGAAGAAGACGATGGCTTTGATTGTAGAAGAAGAACTGCAGTTATCCTATAAGAAAATAAAGAAACTGTATCAGTTTCTTTGTGATCTGAACATCATACGAAGGTAAATAATTTTTACCCGGATGAAGAACTATGCTTCTTCAAAACGTAGGGGCTTCTTAACCTGTAACAGAAGAAGATGAAGAACTGTTAGTTCTTCATGTAACAGACGTAGGGATTTAAGGAAAATAAGAAGGAATGCTCCTCTTACGTACCTCTGCAGATGAACGAATCAAATAGGTTTAGGGTTTAGATGAACGAGAGTTTTTATAGGATTTTGGGTGTCCTAGTAGGGTTGGTGATTGTGTGGAAGTAATACTTCTATGATAGAGTCATTACCACGTTTGAACTCTTTCTAATGCTTATCACTTACCCTGGATAAGTTCTGGGTTCGAACGGTTCACAAATGGAATTAACGCCTTAGGTCAGGGCGTCCATTCTTGAATTGACGACCTTGTTTAGGTCGTTTATTAAGAAACGTCTTGGAGAAGGGCGTTCCTTGTTTTTCAAACACGCCCAAGGTATGGGCGTTTCTTTTACTTGCCTATTTGGTCGCGTGAGAGTTGACGACCATATGTGTGGGCGTCCTTTCTTTAGTCACGCCGTTTATAGAGGCGTTTCTTTTTAAATTAACGCCTTACTAAGAGGCGTTATTTGTACTTTATTTTATTATCTGTATTACTTCTGTAATATATATGTTTTTAATTTTATTTCAATATTCATTTATCAGGGTTGCTACACCCACCCCCACTTAAAAAGAATTTGGTCCCCAAATTCAATATATATAATTATACACGTGGAGAGTGTAGAACATATACCTCTTAGAATAACTCAGGAAATCGTTTCTTCATAGATTCCTCGGTCTCCCATGTCGCTTCGTGTTCCGGATTCTTATTCCATTGCACCTTGAGCATGGGAATAACCTTATTCCTTAGAGCTCGTATTTCTCGATCCAAAATCTTCATAGGCTTCTGTTCATAGGTGAGATCTTTCTGGATCACCAGATCTCCATGTTCAATAATATGAGATGGATCGTGCACATACTTCTTCAACATAGATATGTGAAATACATTATGTACCTCGGACAATTGAGGAGGCAACGCGATGCGATAAGCAACCTCGCCAACTCTTTCAAGTACCTCGAATGGTCCGATGAATCTTGGCGTAAGCTTGCCCTTAACACCAAATCTTCGTATGCCACGTCCAGGCGATATCTTGAGAAATACATGATCTCCGATTTGGAATTCAAGATCTCTTCTTCTTGTATCAGCATAAGCCTTTTGTCTCGTCTGAGCAACTTGCAATCTTTCTCTGATTACTTGTATCTTCTCAGTTGTATCCCTTACCATGTCTGGACCTAATAGTTGTTTTTCCCCAACTTCGTTCCAGCATAAGGGTGATCGGCAACTCCTTCCATATAAAGCTTCGAAATGTGCCATTTGGATACTAGCTTGGTAGCTATTATTATATGCAAATTCCACTAGTGGCAAATGATCGTGCCAGCACCCTCCAAAGTCCATGATGCATGCTCTAAGCATATCCTCAACAACCTGGTTAGTTCTCTCGGTCTGACCATCCGTTTGAGGATGAAAAGCTGTACTAAATTTTAGTCTTGTCCCCAACGAATGTTGTAATCCCTTCCAAAAATGAGAAGTGAAACGGGGATCTCTATCAGACACGATTGAGATAGGAATTCCATGTAACCTGACTATTTTCTTGATATATAATGCAGCTAAGACATCAATTGACCATCGACTCTTGATTGGCAAGAAATGCGCCGATTTAGTTAAACGGTCAATGATAACCCATATTCCATCATGTCCTCCTTTGGATTTAGATAGACCCATGATGAAATCCATACCAATATCCTCCCACTTCCATTTTGGAATATCTAGAGGATGTAGTTTTCCAGCAGGCTTTTGGTGTTCCGCCTTGACTTGTTGGCATGTGAGACATTGTGATACATAGTCCGCTATTTCTCTTTTCATGTTGGGCCACCAAAAGTTTCTCTTTACATCTTGGTACATTTTGGTTGATCCTGGATGAATAGTGTACCTTGATCGGTGAGCTTCATCTAAGATCTTCTTCTTTAATTCCGGACAGTCAGGTATACAAGTTCTACCTTTGAATAATAATCTTCCATCAGAAGTTAGTTGGAAATCAGATTGTCCCTCTAATCTTCCTTTGATTTCCACTAATATAGAATCATCATTCTGAAGTGCTTGTATCTCAGATAATAAATCTGACTGTATGCTTACATGAGATAATGTAATAAATTTGGATTCCGTGTCCAAGCTCATATTGAGCTCGAAGAATTGTTCAAGTAACCTCCATTCTTGTATCATACAATTGGCTATCATTGCTCTTGGCTTTCGACTAAGGGCATCAACAACATAATTACCCTTTCCGGGATGGTATTGTATATTGAAGTCGAAGTCCTTGAGATATTCTAGCCAGCGTCTTTGTCTCATGTTTAGCTCCTTTTGTGAGAATAGATATTTGAGACTCTTGTGGTCGGAGTATACAGTAAACTGCACTCCATATAAGTAGTGTCTCCATATCTTTAGGGCAAATACTACCGCGGCCAGTTCTAAGTCATGGACGGGGTAATTCTCCTCATGCTTCTTCAGTTGACGTGAAGAGTATGCTATGACCTTTCCTTGTTGCATTAGGACACATCCGAGGCCAATGCCAGAAGCATCTGTGTAAACCTCGAATTTCTCTCCTTCTATTGGTAGAGCTAACACCGGAGCTGTAGTGAGATGATCCTTGAGAGTTTGGAAACTTCTTTCACATTCCTCACTCCATTCATATCGGATCTCCTTGCGTGTTAATCTTGTAAGTGGTACGGCGATCTTAAAGAAATCTTTGATGAATCGCCGATAATAGCCTGCAAGACCTAAGAAACTTCTGATCTCGCTAGCATTGGTTGGTCTTCCCCAGTTTCTAACAGCTTCAACCTTTGATGGATCAACAGATAATCCATCTCGTGAAATCACATGTCCTAGAAAAGCCACTTCTTCAAGCCAGAATTCACACTTGCTGAGTTTTACATATAATTGATTTGTCCTCAAGACTTGCAATGCAATCCTCAAATGCTTTTCATGTTCTTCCTTAGTCTTGGAATATATCAATATATCATCAATGAAAACCACCACAAATTGATCTAGATAAGGCCTGAATATGCTATTCATTAACTGCATAAAGGCAGCAGGGGCATTTGTTAGTCCAAAAGGCATAACAACAAATTCGTAATGGCCATACCTGCTTCTGAATGCGGTCTTGTGAATGTCATCATCCTTGATTCTTAATTGATGATATCCCGACCTGAGATCAATCTTGGAAAAGTATTTGGATCCTGAAATCTGATCAAATAACTCATCGATTCTCGGCAGTGGATACTTGTTCTTGATAGTGAGATGATTCAACTGTCGATAGTCGATGCACAATCTCATGGATCCGTCATTCTTCCTCACAAATAAGACTGGTGCTCCCCACGGGGAAGTACTTGGTCTAATAAACCCTTTTCGGATTAGTTCCATCAACTGCTCCTTCAACTCCTTGAGTTCAGCAGGGGACATTCTATATGGTGCCTTTGAAACAGGACCAGCACCAGGGACTAAGTCAATGGTGAAGGCCACTTCTCTTTGAGGGGGTAATCCCGGTAAATCTTCGGGAAATACGTCTGGAAATTCTCGCACTACCTGAATGTCTTCTATCTTGGTTTCCTTAGCTTCTTTAACAGTGACAAAAGCAAGGAAGGATACACATCCTTTCCTGACGAGCTTGCTTGCTCGAAGAGCCGAAATAAGAGGGGATTTACTCCGACTCTTGGGGCGAGTAAAGACTAATTCTGGAAAATCTTTGAAAGCAATTCGGCTATTGTGGCAATCAACCGTTGCCTGGTATTTGGATAACCAGTCTGCTCCCAGTATAACATCATACTCCTTTAGATCGAGGCATATGAGATCTATAGGTAAATTCCTACCTTGAACCATTACCTCACAGTTTTGGTAGTGATGAGTAATATCATTTTCACTTCCAAGAGGAGTAGTTAGAACTATTTTTATCCATTCCGGTTCTAACGGTAACGGGTCGGCAAACTTCTTAGAAATAAAGGAATGCGATGCACCCGTATCAAATAAGACATAAGCACTTTTGGAACAAATTTTCAATGTACCTTCCACTAATCCGCCTTCTTCTTCAGGTTCGGTCTCCTGGATTGCATGAAGACGAGCATTCTTTGTCACCGGGCGTTTACCATCGCCGGCTTGGTCATTCATTAATGGACACTCGGGAATCCGATGCTCACGGCTTCCACAACGGAGACAAGCTCCTAATTTCCTCCAGCATTCTTCTGTCTTGTGACCAGCCTTGTCACAATGCTTGCATACTGTATTAGAAGGGGTAGTTGTGATAGAGAAAGGCTTGGTCTTTTTGAACTTATGGTCTTGAGAGGAAGAACCTCCATTATTGGGCCTCTTCTTGAAATTGGGTTTGAAAGAACCCGAACCCGTGACTTGTTCCTTCTTGTCTTTCCCTCGGATCCTATCAGATAGTTCCGTGGCATCTTCAAGTAGTTGAGCTCGGCGCACTATTTCAGAATAAACTTGGATGTCCATAGGCGCCAGTTGAGTAATATAGTGGGGCCTAAGCCCATTAAGAAATCTACGGGCTTTCATCTTCTCCGTGCTAATAAGATGCTTAGCATATCTAGACAGCCTGGAGAACTGAGCTTCATAATCTGCTAATGATAAAGATCGTTGTTTTAATGCAGCGAATTCTGCAGCCTTCTTTTCTTGGACTCGGTCCGAGAAATATTTAGCATTAAAGTATTCCACAAATTCTTCCCATGTTACTTGAGTAGGATCGATGGTTGCTTCAATAGACTCCCACCAGCATCTAGCATCTTTCTATAACTGGAATGTAGCTAAAAGAACTTTGTCCTGGTCCGTGCATTGCATGACACGGAATATGCGTTCGGTTTCCCGAACCCAATGCTCGGCATCGTCCGGATCGGTCGATCCCATAAACTTCGGGGGATTCATGTTCTTAAAGGCTTGGTGTAAGCTTCCAGCTCGTGGAGCACCACCTTGTGCTATCTGTTGTAGCACTTGGGTCATCCCTTGAAGGGTACGCTGCATGTTGCGCCATTGAGCACGTTCGGCAGCCATTATCCTACAATTACAATAACTATATTAGTACGTGATCGTATTTAAAGACTCGTACACTATGTTAAATCTAACCCTTGGTTCTACCCAATCTCACTGGTTTAAAGGTTCAACTTATCCTTGGACTTGGGTTTTTCCTAGGAATTGAATACCTTAGGCTCTGATACCACAAAGACTGTCACGCCCCGAGCGCGGAAGATACCCGGAGATGCGCGACGAGTTTATATCAATCATGTCAATCAGAGTGGTCGTGTATTCGACACAAAGACAGAGATGCGCAAAATAGCAAGATAACCCAATCATTTATTCCTTTATAATAGACTATTACAAATCCAATACTCTGTTTAATAAAAAGAAAAGTACATAGTTGACTCAAGAAACTATAGAAAAGACTAGATGACACTTGAGCAGCTCTAGCACTTTCACTCATGATCATTCCCATCCGATTGACTTCCATCGTCGTCGGACTTACCTGAAAAGTACAAAGGGACAAACGGAATGAGCGAACGCTCAGTAGGAAATTATATCTCAAGTACTAGCAAGGGGTTTAAGTAATTACATTTTCATGAATGCGATAAAACTATGCATGCTCGCATAAAACGACAAGATAGAGAGAATGTAATATCAAGGACATAAGATGAACTTAATCATGAACTTTCAACAAGATAACAAATTTATTCAAGATATTCAAGCAAGTACGTTTAACAAGTCATGTCAAGAACTTTGGCTATCATGTATCAAGCAAGTAAATTACCCTTTTGCGGGCCACGCATTTCATGTCAAGTCAAGTACGATTCAAGTATAAGATGTGTGTGGAATGTCCAATCAAGCAAGTCAAGTACTCGGTATAATGCCAGATACCTTATCATTTTAACTCCCATGGGCACAAGTACTTTCGGGTGCTCCTCCCAGGACCAGATCGGGCCCTATATGCGCAGGCATTTATCATGTATTTTTGACATCCACTCTTGTTTATATAGCCAATATAGAATTTCAATAATCAAGCTTGTAGACATGTATGACAACTTGGATAGAATAGAGTCCAAAGTATGACAAAGGACATAGATCGATAATAACGGTATAATCACGATATCAACAAAACTGGGTATAATATGGTTCCCTTAACTTAGGTACCATGACAAATCAGTATGGACATTCTTTATATAGAATTGAGGTCCACATGAACAGTATATCAAAGTAAGATACCCTCATTCTTATCATAGAATTGAGGTTTACAAGAACGACATGATATGGCATGATATCGTCATCCCATTAAGAATTTCTTATGATACACTCTTTGTATAATCATAAGGGCCGGTATACCATGTTTCTTTAGATTGACATGGCATCAATGGTGTAATGGGTTTTTAGGGTACAACCAGCTCAGTCGGCCTTGAGGGAATCCAAGGCTACGAGGAGTCTTACGGAGGTCTCTATGACTAACTCGCTAGTCCAAAGGAACAGAATGTCCAATAGAGAGCTTGTATGTCAATGAGAGTTGAGTGTGATCGATAAATCAACATGAAACGTGGGACTATACTCACGGAGTGGAGAATAATGCCGATATATATATATTATAGCATATGAAACCATCGGTTAACAGAAACAGTGGAAAAATCAGTTTTACAGTAAAATAACGACTTAAGTAAAGTCGTTTCTCAAGTATTTAACGCCTAACAAAAGGGCGTTTACATATGTTTCCATTTTGGCAGAATTTTCAATAATTCAGAAATTTATCTAAAACGCGCCCTGGACAGGGGCGTTTCTTTGCAATGAGACGACTACAGTAGCAGGCGTCTTTTTATTTACAATATTTTACAGAACATATTTATTTTCAGAAATTATCAAAAACGTGCCCTTGGCAGGGGCGTTAATCATTAAATTCTTATTTTTACAGAATATATTGTTCGGGATTTTAACAGAAACGTGCCCTATGAGGGGGCGTTACTTTTCAATTCACGCCCTAGTAACGGGCGTTAGTCCAGTGAAAGACGACCTAGCCACGGTCGTGAATTCAAGAAATACCATGAATTTTCATGGGCAGTAATAATTTCAGGATAATAGAATTCATGGAGAACGAATGTATGGTCATGACAACAAAATTAACAGGTTTGAAGACATATGATCATGCATTATTTGTAGAATCATGATTTCATAGATAATCAATTCTTAACATGGGTGATTAATGATTAAATGAAATTAACGCCTGTGTACAGGGCGTCAAATCTAAAATTGACGACCTGATCAAGGTCGTTTCTTGTGAATTAGCGCCCTTGACAGGGGCGTCTCTTTCAAAATATTGCAGAAACGTATTAAAACTATAATAAATCATATGCATGTCATGCTTATATATATGTATATCTTGCATTAATTTTTGTTTGGGCTACCATAACTTGAGAAAACCTACCTTAATAATGGATTTGAAGATGACCGTGAGGGGTTTGACTAGCAGAGGATGATGCTCGGTTAGGCTCCTGAAGACCACGGCTATTGGTTGATGGAAGAAGACGATGGCTTTGACTGTAGAAGAAGAACTGCAGTTATCCTATAAGAAAATAAAGAAACTGTATCAGTTTCTTTGTGATCTGAACATCATACGAAGGTAAATAATTTTTACCCGGATGAAGAACTATGCTTCTTCAAAACGTAGGGGCTTCTTAACCTGTAACAGAAGAAGATGAAGAACTGTTAGTTCTTCATGTAACAGACGTAGGGATTTAAGGAAAATAAGAAGGAATGCTCCTCTTACGTACCTCTGCAGACGAACGAATCAAATAGGTTTAGGGTTTAGATGAACGAGAGTTTTTATAGGATTTTGGGTGTCCTAGTAGGGTTGGTGATTGTGTGGAAGTAATACTTCTATGATAGAGTCATTACCACGTTTGAACTCTTTCTAATGCTTATCACTTACCCTGGATAAGTTCTGGGTTCGAACGGTTCACAAATGGAATTAACGCCTTAGGTCAGGGCGTCCATTCTTGAATTGACGACCTTGTTTAGGTCGTTTATTAAGAAACGTCTTGGAGAAGGGCGTTCCTTGTTTTTGAAACACGCCCAAGGTATGGGCGTTTCTTTTACTTGCCTATTTGGTCGCGTGAGAGTTGACGACCACATGTGTGGGCGTCCTTTCTTTAGTCACGCCCTTTATAGAGGCGTTTCTTTTTAAATTAACGCCTTACTAAGAGGCGTTATTTGTACTTTGTTTTATTATCTGTATTACTTCTGTAATATATATGTTTTTAATTTTATTTCAATATTCATTTATCAGGGTTGCTACACAGATCTTTGAGGAATTTAGCATAAGCAGGCACATGTTGGATGGCATCTAGAAGTGGGATGTTGATGTGTACTTGCTTGAATAACTCCATCATTTGTTCATTACGGGCCTGAGCCTGTTGTTCCTTCTTCTCATTTCTTGTTCCTAGGGCTGATGGAAAAGGGATTTTAGGCTGATAAATCTCAGGGGTATCCTCAACTTGAACTTTCCCTTTGTCCTTCTTATTCCCCTCATGACCCACTGTAGTGGTGGAAGTAGGCACAGGTTCCTCATCCTTAATCTGAAATCTTGGGTTGGCTTGAGCTGGCTTCGCCCCTTCTCTCATCGTATGGATCTGCAAGGATCTTTCCACTTCTTAATGTAGTGACGGCTTTAGCATTCTCAATATGAGGGTTCTTAGGTTGTACTTGTAGTGTTGGCTGTGAATTAAAACCAGGTGGATAGTTGCTAGGATTTGCTATCGGTTGGCTAGGCAATTGGCCTGGTTCCCTCCTCATATTTGCCTCAGTCATTTGACCAACCTGGGCCTCCATCCTAGAAACAGCTTGTTGAAGTTGGGTAGTAAAAGATTGTTGTTGAGCCGAAAGAAGTTGTTGGAATTGTTGTAAAAGCTTATCCTCATTTTGAGTGGATGGCTGAGATTGAGATGATTGACCATAAGTGGGCGGGACAAATTGTTGATGCGGTTGTGTAGGTAATGGATGAGAAGGTTGACCTCTGTTAAAAGCTTGGTTTTGGAAGTTGGTCTGATATTGGGCCTTATTTGGAAAATTATTAGCCTGAGAATTTTGGGCCTGAACCTGTTGTGACTTCCAAGAGAAGTTGGGATGGTTCCTCCATCCTGGGTTATAGGTGTCACTATAGGGATTATTGTTAGGTCTTTGATATGAATTGGCTTGTGACCAAGTCTCCCTAAAGGTTTGGATTTCTGAACAATTTTCAACCAGGTGATCTGAACCATTGCATAACACGCACATAGAAGGCTCAATATTTTTGGCAGTTTCATAAGTTTTTCCAATTTTTGTCATTTCTAAGGCCTCCAGTCTTCTGGCCAATGCTCCCATTTTGACCTCCATATCAACTTCTTTGTCCACTTGGAACAAACCGCCCCTTGTGACTGCCCTCCTTGGTTCCTTAATAGTTTCCCACTATTGTGATTTTTCTGCAATTTCATCTAAAAATGCCCAAGCTTCTTCTACTTTTTTATTGGTGAATCCCCCATTACACATGGACTCTACCATAGTCCGAGTATTGAAATCCAACCCTTCATATAGAATTTGGACTAATCTCCATTGTTCAAATCCATGGTGAGGGCATTGCAGCAGAAGATCATTGAATCTCTCCATGTATCTCCACAGAGTTTCACCATCAAGCTGAATAAAGCTATTGAGTTTTTGTCTAATGGTGGCAGTCTTGTG
This sequence comes from Amorphophallus konjac, assembly GCA_022559845.1. Classification (NCBI taxonomy): domain Eukaryota; kingdom Viridiplantae; phylum Streptophyta; class Magnoliopsida; order Alismatales; family Araceae; genus Amorphophallus; species Amorphophallus konjac. The sequence goes on from CM040126.1 coordinate 116,709,373, forward strand.
GTTTGGAAAAAATTTCCTTAAAAATTCCGTAGATATGCCATCCCATGTTGTAATCGACCGAGGCCGTAATGAGTACAACCAATTCTTGGCTTTATCCCTTAAATAGAATGGAAACAATCTTAACTTAAGGGACTCAGCACTTAGATGAGTGAAGCTCATGGTACTGCAAATCTCCTCAAAATCTCTCACATGATGATATGGGTTCTCAGCTTCTTCCCCTCTAAAGACAGGCAACATTTGGATAATTCCTGACTTAAGCTCAAAATACCCATTATGTTCAGGTAACTAAATGCAAGAGGGTTGGCTAGCCCTCGAAGGATACATGTAATCTTTCAATGTTCTAGGTTGAGCGACAATTCCCTCCTTTGGGGCTTCCATCTCCATAGACTCAACCCTTGTGTTTTTAAGGCTGTGTTGTAGGGTTCTCTCAATCTCAGAATCAAGCTGAGCTAGGTCAGGACAAAGAGATCTCCTACCATGCATACACTCTGATTCCTTAAAGCAAGATTAGATTGAATTATGCATAGAATAGTACTCCCTCTTTTTTTTTGTTGTTTTATTTTAAGAAGACACGAACAAGTTATCACACAATTCAACCTAAGACACCTAGGGGTACTCTGAATCTACAAGTGGGGTTTCACAAAGTTATCAAAGTACAATGAAAGTTCATCCTCAAAATTTCCACTAGCTAGGTAAGGGGTGGGGTAGTGGGAGGCTCCCTTTGCTTTCACAATGTCCTAATTAAGTAACCACTAGCCCGCTTAAGGCGTTTACCGTCCGACCGTCTTGCCTTAGGCACCGATTTCCACACGAGGATAAACTCAAATCGTACTAAAATTACAGTGTGATGTCCTAGGGCCAGTGTCTGCTGATTTTTATTATGGCTTAGGTCATGCAAAGATGCAAGGAAAATGTGGTTTGTGGGCTAAGGAAATGGTGATAAAATCCCCACCTTATGTTATTTAGGGGTATTGCCCTTAAAATATTTTGAAACGAAATGCACACCACAATGTCAAATAAGGGGTTCTTATGCAATATGTATGAGAGAATATGATAAATAGAACGTACCTTGCCCCTTGCAATCTTCAAAAATGTAATGACAGAAATCAAACAAAAAAAAATCTTATGCTAAATGATGCATGTCCTAAAACAGGGTGTGTAGTTTCTAATCTTGAAATGCAAATTTTTTTTTGGGTTCAAGTGCTTTTCTTTTTTTTTGTTGTTTTTATTAATGAACCTATCTAACCAGTAAGATTTTTTTTTTGAATTTTCAATTAATAATATGAAGAAAGAAATTAAATCAAGAGAGATAAAGTAAGATACTTACTTGACAGCGATCCCTCGTTCTCTTTTTTTTTTTGACAAAACAAAAATTGTTAATATCAATTTATACACAAACACAAAATAATCAACTTAAAAATCATAAACTCATCCCCGGCAACGGCGCCAAAATTTGATGCGCGGAAAATGCGCGTCGTTAATACGCCCCACTATCAAATTACAATATCCGGCCCACAAATTAAATAAATGGAATAGTTAAGTTGTGAGACCGAGTCGAATCCACAGGGAGAAGTAGATTTGAAAGTTGAAAATCTTGAGTTGTTAAGATTTAAAGATCAAGAGAATTGACTTTAGATCGCCTTAGAAATTGAAAACAAAACAGAATTCTATTGAAAATAGGGGTTTGGAAGAAATAGAATAACTTAAAATCTAGAGGGAACTAGAAAAAGTGGAATACATGAAAGTTGTAGAGAATTGAAAGATGAAAAAGTTTTATGAAGAACATAGAAACAGAAAATGAAAGGAAGATAATGAAAAACTTAAAATATCAAGATCTATCGCTGCTGGTGAACAGTAACTGACAGAAAAATAGACCGGTGAAAAATTAATTCTAGAGCTCAAACTAAGAAGAATTTGACAAAGTGGAAGACGAACAAGAGTTAGATCTATAAGAGAGGAACAACTTTTATGAAGAACTCAGAGTAAAATTATGATTGTAAAGGCTTAAAAATGGTAAATTGGTGAAGACTATCACTTCGGATGAACAGTACATACACAGGATAGCACTTAGAAACACAGAGAATAACTTTTAAACTAGAAGAAATTAAAGGAAATGATAAAAAGAACAATTGAAGAACACTTAAAGATGAACAACTTCATGAAGATAATAAATTGAAATGAAGATCACACAAGCTTGTAAATTGATTATGAAAAGCCGAAATGGCTAAGAGTACAATGAAATTCTTCAATACAAACTTAACACAAACTTCAACACTTAAACATAAAAGCTCTCAAAATCTATCCCTACCAAAGTCACAAAGCAAAAACTTGAAGAACACTTACAAATTTGATCAATCCCTAGCTTACAACACTTGGCTCTCCTCTCTTAACAACCTTTTTCATTACATTGGAAGCCCTTTATATAGGGTAACACAACAACCCCTTTAGCTAATATGAACACTTCTTGCTTCTTTTGTTGACAATTTCTGCTCTTGTTGACTTAGAATTGTGTGCTAGCATGTGTTGCACACTTTTCTAATTATTTTGATTTTTTTCTGATTTTTTTGGCCTTTTTCTAGCCCTTTCTCTCTTCTTTCTCTCTCTTTTCTCTCTCCTGGCGCCGTGTGCCGCCGTCGCGCGCCGGCGCACACACTTACGCGTGCGCCGCCCGCCGTGTGAACGCGGCTGCGCCGCGTTTGCACCGGGCCGCCTCCTCCTTCGCCCGCCGCGTGGCACAGGGGCGCTTTGCGCCCGTCGCCTGGCGCGTTGACCCCGCGTGCGAGGCGGCCTCCTGCCGCCTCGTCGCCTGTGCCGTTTCGACGAAAGGCGCAACGGCGCCTTTCTTCTGCCCTGCACACAACCGCACACACAAACATATATTATAATATATATATATATATATATATATATATATATATATATATATATATATTACATATAATATTATATATTATGTAGATATCTCATAAAAAATCCAAAAAAATGTCAAATAATTTTATTTTTTTCCTTTTTTTTTAACAAGTCCATGAGCTTTTGGCCTTAATTATTATTTTTTTATTTTCATAATATATCCATATATATTTATAGATATATATATATATTATGTATATAGCTTATTAAAGCCTTAAAAATATCAGATAAATTTATTTTTATTTTTTTCTTTTATTTTTTTATTTACATTTTTTTTCTTATTGAACAAATCCTTGGGCTTTTGGCCCATTTCAACATATATTATATTTTCTTTTTTTCTTATTTTTATTATTTTGAGTGCTTGTTAAATAAGTAAATATCTTTATTAAAATTATTTAATTCCATAAAATTAGCTATTTGACTCTAAATTAAAAGTAAGTGTGATAAGTGCATATTTATTATTATTAAAGCCCATAAAAAATATAAATAACATGAATTAAGATGGGAAAATACACACTTATCAGCGGGACGCATGGTCCCGTGCGGGCCAATGCATCCTGGCCACATACCACGGCCCGAGTGTACCGCCATCCACGTGGCCCGGTCCGGTACGGGTGGTTCGGCCCGTACCGGAATGGTTTGACAAACCCTTGTCTAATAGAGTCAATCAATCAAAACCTGCTACACATCCCATGTACTAGTCATATCTGTTTTTATTTTTATTATTTTATTATTTTTATTAGATTAAACTAATTAATTACATTAAACTAGTTGCAATGAATGTTCTTCATCTGTTTGATGTTTTCTTTCTTAAAATCTGAAATTCATCAATCAACAGATTCCGTTTTTCATCTGTGTCAGCTTAGTGGTTCAAATATTTTGATCAGTCCTTTAAGTGCATTTTCTTAAGGGGTGGATGAACTAAAAAGTTGGACACTTGATAATGTGCATTAAAATGCATTTTGCATATCCATGCATATAGAGTATATCGTGTTCAATCATTGATATTTTTGCATATCATTCACACTTTTGCATACACTGGCATCTGCATGTTGCATATTTTGACACGTGTGCTTGCACATCATCTTGCATAACATGTTTTCACATCATTCTCATTCAATACAAGGCTTTTTCAACCATGCATTCTCAAACATACTTTCTCAACAAATATAAAGTTTTGTTGTCGTCAAAATCACAAGCATAGCACAACAAAACTTATCTTAAAATTATTTCTAAACTAGTCATTAAGACTATTGGAAAATATCTTTTCCATAATGTTCATTATTTTAGTTTATGACAAAATAAATAAATAATTATCCTAGTATTTGATGTTACAGGTTTAATCTAAATACATGTCTCCTATAATATCGGGGATAATAACTAAATTGCCTAGATATAAAGATTTCAATATACAGGTAAAAAAGGTTAGGCAAAGCGTAATCCTAAACTCCACGTCTAAAGATAAATAAGAATATGTAAGGTAGAACAAATGCCTCTGGAGTTAGAAAGGATAAAAATGAATATATATAACACCATCCCTCCACTCACCACCGCACTAAGTCACTATCAAGACGGAGTGCGCACTACCTTGGTTGGATATTAAAAAATAGGTTCTGAGACTCTAATGACTAGAATCTAAGATAATATAGGAAGTCCAACCAAAATAAGGAGCACACACAGAAAAAGATTCGAGCACAAAGGCTAAAAGAAGGAATTTGTGGACATTAACATAAAATTGAGTAGCATATAAAAAACACTCTAAGGAAGACTCTTTTAGGGTTGCACAGACTCTGAAATAAACATGCATACTCAAACTATAAGCCCTACAGGACAAGTACTGCCCTTAATGTTTAATAGTGCACTGACCTGAGATGCAATGCACTCTCATATCTATTTTCTCTTGAACAAACAGATGAATATTTCAAGAAAGACAAATAATTACACTCTTCCGCACAATGATAGAATATGAAAATATCTGGAAGAGTTATCGTAAGATAAGACAAATCACCTAAAAGATATCAGGACTTTCCTTCACTAAAAAGACTTCACACAAAAGCTAAAATGTCAAAAGAAGAAAAAATAGAAAAATCAAGAAATCTAAATAAAGTCTAAAAATAAAATACAATATTTTCTGAAATAGATATGGGTGAAATCCTACTATCTCCAGACATAGGTAGAAGACAATCATAAATAAGGTAGTCGGTAAAAAATCAAGACGAAAATTGGCATAAGTCTAGTATAATTAAGGTACACGGAAGATCGGTTATCTTTAAGACTACAAAGAGCTTAGGCAAAGATATGTTCAACTGAAGTAGGCGCAACTCCTGCTACTTCAGTATCTTAAACCAGATAGGCGAAAGATAGATTAACCTAGATATTCACATAGGTAGACTTTTGTCTATCCTAGGAAAATGACAAAATTTAGACATTCTTCTCTAAACAAAGGCTTAGGCGGTTTGCCGCCTATCGTAAGAAGAAATACTAAATAGCCTATCTGTATAGCATGCTCTAACGTCGAACAAAGATATAGGTGGAACTACGCCTATCAGGCAGAAAGGACAAACTATCTCATCTCAACCTCAATGAAACTGAGACGTGTGTCCTCACCTAATTAGAAGATAATCAATAGTCTGCAGCTAATTGAATAGCAAACGTATAAAATATATTTAGGCTTATAGAATATTTCAAAACTAAAAGAAGCCTTTATACATATACACATTTCATGAGTATGGTCTCATATAGAAAATTGTATTGACCGTTTTGACCAACCCATCTTCTACATTTAATGCCTAGTAACCATTGGGATACTCTTGCAGGAAATGTGTACGATTACATTAAATCCTTAGTATTTGTTACGGACACATTTGTACTAAAGTGCAATATAAAATATATATATACTCTACTACGTGTTCTTTAATCATGTTGTGTGAAAATACATTTCATGTCTCTTTATATTTAAATTCTCACTTCATCTCTCATCGTATTTAAAAGTCTGCTTTGAGAGTTTTGTTCAGTAATATGCAGGCTATACAATCAAGGGAAGATAGAGACTTCAGCATGAATACTAGCAGGACGCAACTCAGCTCAGAGATCTTACTCTACTCAAAAGTATAAGAAACAAAGTTTAAGAGAGAAACTAACATGGATTCTGTAAGGCCCGTGCCTTAATGGATCCTTCGTGGTATTTGTTCTATTAATTGTTCTGGAAATTCCGGCTATTTTCCTGGATTTTTAGGAATTTGTCTGGCATTTTTCCGGATTTGTTCGGAGCTGTTTGAGGGTTATTGAATATTAATAAGATTTTTATATATATAATGATTATATTATATATATATTAATTTTATTTATATTTTTTATATATCTCTCACCCTCACTCTCTCTCCCCCGTCGATCTCTCATTTCACTCTCTCTCTCTCTCTCCTCCGTGCGGCCACCTCCTCTCCTCTCTTAGGGATCGGGGTCGAGACGGCGTCGGATTGAGACAAGGTTGGCACCGTTGGATTCCTCGCGTCGAGTAGAGCGCGTGGGTGTCCACTTCGGCGTGGATCGGTGATCGTGGGAGCGAGGTGGAGCGTGGAAGCTCCGTGGCTATTCCTCCTTGCATGCGGCCCGTTCGTCGGTTTCGGCTTGCGAAAGGTAGGGGGATAAAACCTCGATCTTGCTAGGATCGTTTCCTTTAGCTCGCTTGTTGATTAGCACCCCGTAGCATGCATGATGTTCATATTTCCATTTTTGGGGTTTTAGCCTAAATCTTGAGTTTAATGCGTTTTAGGCCTTGCATGTGCTAGATTTAGATGTTAAATTATTGTCTAGCATGCGTGGTTTGACAGGTTATCAGGTTTTTCGTCGATACCCGGCGTTTTCAGCCGTCCGGGAGGGCTTCGGTTTACAAACCGTACCCGCCCGTAACCCAGGTGCAGTGACGGTCCTGCCAGGAACCGTCACTTGCCCGACGGTCCATGGTGGACGCGTCACTACCAAATAGCGGCCCAATGGGGGTGCGTTACTTGGAGAGTAACGGTGGGGCTCCCATCCGTTACTCATCAACTGTTTTCCGTGATTTTGGTCAGGCGGTGCGCCCGGCGGCCAGTCGGCCGACCGTCGTTTCGGTCCGGCGCGCCTAGACCGGGGCGTTACTTCACCTGCTACCATTTAGAACGCTGATAGGTGGTTTGAGCCTCGGGTGGATGTGACGGCGGTGACCCCACGCGTCGCTTCGAAGTAACGCGCAGGGCCCCCACCGTTATATGCCTTTGGTGCCTCTTGAGCTGGAATCCTGAAGGGAGTGACGGATGGGGACTGGAGCGTCATTCTTGAAGTAACGCGCCGACCCCCGACCGTCGTTTGCATGTGGCGCGTGGGTCCTTGACCGCCACTTCCCTGATGGCTGCAATATATTCCCAGCCCATTGCTTATGCGTTCCGTTCTATATTCATGCCATAGTTGTATTGTTTTACTATATTGTGGCGTGTTTTATGTGCCAATAGAGTAGCTTTTCTTTCCAGGCAATGGAGCCACTGTTGTTGCCCTAAGGTCTGTTGAGCACCGACCCGCTTGAGGATGGCGGAGGGGTATATTTCCCATTCACGGTTTGTAAGCTAGTTCCGTGGGCTCCCAGCCAATGGTAGCGTCCTGCCAAGGGAGAAAACTAGTTAGAGGGCCTGGCTCAGGCTAGAGTCAGTGTGTGCACACGTGGTCGGAGACTGTGGACTGACGCCGACGGGTGTCACTCCGACTGGTCACTTGGTCTGGTACTGTTTGCGCGCTTAGCTTGTCGCTTGTCGACTGCGAGTGCTTGAGACGCAGTGTAAGCCGTCAGTGGACGCTTCTGGTTTCTGCTCCAGTGGTTGTCCTTCCTTGTTGCTTGGACTAGTTGCAGCTCATTCTAATTGGTAGTTTTAGCTTTAATCGCTTGCATTTAATTAGTAGCGGCATGTGTTAGCTGTTATACTTGCTTAGATAGAGTTTACAGCTTTCTTGTGATTAGATATTCATGCCATTGCCTGTGTATTTATTTGAATGCATGCTTTAATTGCTGTTAATTATGCATGTTCGCTTGTTTAGTGCGAGGTAGGGATCCGCGTGACCCCTACTGAGTCTGGCTGTGACTCACCCTTCTCCTTTCAGGTGAGCCGCGCCCGACATCTCCCGGAGTTTAGCGTGCTGTTTCGGGACCGTTCCTTAGCTGCCAGCTGAGCACGAGCTGCCTTTTTGAGGCTTGTGTTGTACTTTTGCCGGGGTATGCCCCGCATTGTTGTGCCCTGTGGACTAGTGTTTGTGACTCTGGACTAGTTATATATATCACTCTGGTTATTTTAAATTGCTTCCGCACTTGTGTTTAAATCTTAAATACTTATTTGTATTGCGCGCCCCAATTCACAATTAATTATGCATATTCCTCAGCTAACCCCCCACTAACCCTTCAGAGGCCTCACCAGCCTCTTGGGTGGCCTCCCCAGTTCTTGGTGTCGGTATACTGATGTTATCGGTATATCGGTATCCTGAACTCTGGGTCGTCACAGATGGTATCAGAGCTTGAAGTTGAGGATTTGCGTAAAGAATTGGAATTGACGCTTGGTCCAGAGCTAGTCCTGTTGTTGTCTCTTGCTGGCATAGGATGTTTTCCGTATGATTGATGGATTTCATTGTTGATTGTGTTTTTGGCAGCATAATTATGCCGCCTCGTCGAGGAAGACCTCCTCGAGCTCCTCGTGTTCCTCGAGATGCGCCCAGGGAAGATAGCGGTTCTGCACCTCCTCCTGCAGTTCCCGCTGTTCCTGTCGTTCCAGTTGCTCCTCCAGTGCCGATCGTTCAAGCTGAAGTGCCTGGCAGTCGAGGCAAGGCTTTGAAGGAATTTCTGATGTTCAATCCGCCTGCTTTCGATGGCCAAGCTGATCCAGAAGTCGCGAGGCAATGGATGGATGCGATAGAGCGTGTTTTTGTCTCGATGGAGTGTGCTGAAGATGAGAAAGTCATGCTCGCTGCCTTTCAACTCCAGGGTACGTCCATTGCGTGGTGGAAAGCCGAGTGGCAGATTTCCTTTCGATCCAGACCTCTTCGGCAAATCACTTGGGCAGAGTTCGTTGCTGCTTTTGAGCGTGCCTATACTCCTGCCTGCTTGCAGATGGATAAGATGTATCGGTTTATGGAATTGACCCAGGGCAGTATGACCGTGCTTCAGTACAGGAATAAGTTCTTGGAATTGGGTCAGTATGCGCCCCATGTGCTGGCCAGCGAAGCTTTGAAGACCCAGCAATTCTTGCGAGGGTTGAGGCCAGAGTTGAAGATGCCGTTGATAGCGAGTCGTGTTGCGGATCTCGATACTGCGTGCCAGACAGCTGTAGCTTTAGAGCTGGAGATGGCGAGACCGGGTGGATATCCCCAGGCAGGGTCAGTACAGCCGGTGGCTCAGGTTCAGCAGGCTTACCGACAGCCCGTGCCTAGTGTTCCTTCGGTCCAGTCAGAGGTTTCCAGTGCTTCCTCTCCTTCTAAGCCCAAGTTCAAAAGATTCAAGAAGAAGAAGAAGTTTGTTCAGCAGCCGTCCGGTGCAGATTCTGTTCAGCAGCCGACAGCACCTTCTTCTCAGACTCGACAGAGCTCAGCTGCTAGTCAGCCGTGGACGTGTCGGAGATGCGGTGGTCATCATAAGGGCCAACCGTGTTCTCTTCCTGTTGTTTGCTTTAGGTGTGACCAGCCAGGTCATGTGGTTCGAGATTGCCCGCTGAGGCCGAATCCATTGCAAGCTCCTCAGTTTTCTCAACCTCAGCCGCAGTTTAGACCTCCTGCACCTCAAGCTCCACAGCAATTTTTCTCTCAGGCGTCGGCGTCTTCTCAGCAATCTTCAGTTGGTTCTAAGAAGCAGAAAGGCAAAGTTTCTCATTTGACAAGAGCTGATGCTGCTGCGTCCCATCTTGTGGAAGGTACGATTATGCTTTATGGTCATTCAGCTCATGTCTTATTTGATTCTGGTGCTTCTCACTCTTTTATTTCTGAGGATTTTATGGCTTGTATTGAGGAACCAACTTCTGAGCTGTCTTGTGAGTTGTTTGTGGAATTGCCTTCTGGAGATTTCATGGTTACTCCCTTGTGTTTGGATGAGTCTCCTGTGATGATTGATGATCACCAGTTGCCGGCGAGATTGTATGCGTTGCAGCTGGCAGATTATGATGTTATTCTGGGAATGGATTGGTTGGAGCATTATGGAGCTGTGGTTGACTGCAGATCGAAGAAAGTCTATTTTCAGCCCCAGGGAAAATCAGCCTTTTATTTTCAAGGTATTCGATCCCGTTCTTCTCGTACGATTATTTCTGCTATTCGAGCCTATAGGTTGCTTAGCACAGGTTGTCAGGGATTCCTTGCTTCAGTGGTGGCTGTTGAAAAACCACGACGGGATGTTTGTGATATTCCGGTTGTCTGTGAGTTCCCTGATGTGTTTCCTGACGAGTTGCCAGGCTTGCCCCCAGAGCGAGAGATTGAGATGGTGATTGAACTGATTCCAGGTACTGGCCCCTTAGCAAAGCCGCCGTACCGAATGGCTCCAGCTGAATTGAAAGTACTGCGTGCACAGCTACTAGAGTTACTGGAGAAGGGTTATATTCGTCCCAGTTTTTCTCCGTGGAGTGCCCCAGTACTGTTTGTGAAAAAGAAAGATGGAAACCTGAGGCTTTGTATTGATTACAGGCAGCTGAATCAGGCGACTATCAAGAATAAGTATCCGCTCCCCAGGATTGATGATTTGTTTGACCAGTTACAGTCTGCTGCTGTCTTTTCACGGATTGATCTCCGGTCTGGCTATTTTCAGTTGCGGATCCGGGAATCTGATGTGGAGAAGACTGCTTTCAGTACTCGATATGGTCACTTTGAATTTTTAGTCATGCCGTTTGGTTTGACTAATGCCCCAGCAGCCTTCATGGATCTAATGCAGCGTATCTTTCGTCCATTTCTGGACCATTTTGTGGTGATCTTTGTTGATGATATCTTGATATATTCTGCCTCTGTTGATGATCATGTGCAGCATTTGAGGATCGTTCTGCAGACTCTAAGAGATCACGAGCTTTATGCGAAACTCAGTAAATGTGAATTCTGGCTTCGGGAGATTCATTTTCTTGGCCATGTGATTTCTAGTGATGGAGTAGCAGTAGACCCTGCAAAGATTGATGCCGTTTTGAGTTGGCAGAGACCGAGGACCATCACGGAGATACGAAGTTTTTGGGATTGGCTGGGTATTACCGCAGATTCATTCAGGATTTTGCGAAGATTGCAGCACCGATGACTAATTTGACACGGAAGGGTGTGCCATTTGTCTGGTCGGATCAGTGTGAGGCTAGCTTTATTGAATTGAAAAGGCTGTTGACTTCTTCTCCAGTGTTGACTTTGCCTTCCGACTCGGGTGGTTTTCTTGTTTGTACAGATGCGTCTCGAGTAGGTTTGGGTGCAGTGCTGATGCAACATGGTAAGGTTATCGCATATGCATCTCGGCAATTGAAACAGCATGAAGGAAATTATCCCACTCATGATTTAGAGCTAGCTGCAGTTATTTTTGCCTTGAAGATCTGGAGACATTATCTGTATGGTGAGAAATTTCAGATTCTTACTGATCATCAGAGTTTACAGTATATTTTCTCCCAGAAAGATCTGAATCTCAGGCAGAGGCGATGGATGGAATACATGAAAGATTATGACTTTACACTCTCCTATCAGCCAGGTAAAGTGAATGTTGTGGCTGATGCTCTGAGCAGGAAAGTACAAGTCAGTCATTTGTTGCTTCATGAATGGAAATTGTGGGAACAGCTTCCGAGCGAGGCATTGTGTGTAGAGATTCCTGCCGATCCGAGGATGGCAGTTTGTGCTAGCTTGGTTTTGGGTTCAGCTTTGTATCAGCAGATTCTAGAAGCCCAACAAGCTGATTCTGATTTGGCCCGTGTTATATCAAGATATGATGTGGAATTTGATGACGAGCTGGTCGTCAGTTTCCAGGGCAGATTGTATATTCCTGTTGATGATGATTTGAGGAATGAGATTTTGAGTGAAGCCCATGGTTCCCGTTTTGCTATTCACCCTGGTGTCACCAAGATGTATCAGAATTTGAAGAAGCAGTTCTGGTGGCCCGGCATAAAGAAGGACGTGGCTATTTTTGTTTCTAAGTGCTTGACTTGTCAATTAGTTAAAGCCGAACATCAAAAGCCAGGTGGTCTGCTTCAGCCATTGGAAATTCCGATGTGGAAATGGGACCATGTTACTACAGATTTTGTGGTGGGTTTGCCTCGAACTTCTCAAGGTTTTGATGGAATCTGGCTGCTTGTCGACAGATTGACGAAAACCGCCAGATTGTTGCCAATTAAAGTTACTTGGAGTGTGCAGAGATTGGCCGAGCTCTATGTGCAGAAGATCGTGCCATTGCATGGAATTCCTGTTTCACTTGTGTCAGATCGTGACCCGCGTTTTACCTCTGGCTTCTGGCGTGGTTTCCAGAAAGCTTTGGGCACTGAGTTAGCTTTCAGTTCAGCGTATCATCCACAGTCAGATGGACAGTCAGAGAGAACTATTCAGACATTGGAAGACATGCTGAGATCGTGTTGCCTTGATTGGCAAGGTTCGTGGGGTCAGCATTTGCCACTTGTCGAGTTTGCTTATAATAACAGTTTTCACTCCAGTATTGGCATGGCTCCTTATGAAGCGCTGTATGGTCGTCCATGTCGTACTCCTCTGAACTGGTTTGATGTTGGGGACCGACTGTTGACAGGACCGGACATGGTACAGCAGTGTTCTGATGTGGTTCGTCTGATCAGACAGAGATTGTTGACGGCTCAGAGTCGACAGAAAAGTTATGCAGATCGGCGCAGACGTCCACTACAATTTGAGCCAGGAGATATGGTGTTTGTTAAAATATCTCCAATGAAGGGTGTTTCCAGGTTTGGGAAGCGTGGAAAGCTTAGTCCGCGGTATGTTGGCCCTTTTCCGATTGTTGAAGCTATTGGTTCAGTGGCTTATCGTTTGCAACTGCCGGCGACCATGCAAGCTATTCATAATGTGTTCCACGTGTCTCAGTTGAGGAAATATGTGTCTGATGCTTCTCATGTTCTCGATGATTCAGTGTGGCCCGAGGTGACTGCTGATTTGTCCACGCCAGAGTTTCCTATCCGAATTGAAGACCGTCGTGAGCAGCGGTTGAGAAATAAGGTTATTCCTCTGGTAAGGGTTGCTTGGCAGCGTCACTCTGGTAACGAGTCTACTTGGGAGCGTGAAGATGAGATGCGTCAGCTTTTTCCTTTCTTGTTCCAGTGAGGTATAAGTCCTTTCTCAGTTTCCTCCTTTTCGGTTATTGTAAATTTCGAGGGCGAAATTTCTGTAAGGAGGGAGGGACTGTAAGGCCCGTGCCTTAATGGATCCTTCGTGGTATTTGTTCTATTAATTGTTCTGGAAATTCCGGCTATTTTCCTGGATTTTTAGGAATTTGTCTGGCATTTTTCCGGATTTGTTCGGAGCTGTTTGAGGGTTATTGAATATTAATAAGATTTTTATATATATAATGATTATATTATATATATATTAATTTTATTTATATTTTTTATATATCTCTCACCCTCACTCTCTCTCCCCCGTCGATCTCTCATTTCACTCTCTCTCTCTCTCTCCTCCGTGCGGCCACCTCCTCTCCTCTCTTAGGGATCGGGGTCGAGACGGCGTCGGATTGAGACAAGGTTGGCACCGTTGGATTCCTCGCGTCGAGTAGAGCGCGTGGGTGTCCACTTCGGCGTGGATCGGTGATCGTGGGAGCGAGGTGGAGCGTGGAAGCTCCGTGGCTATTCCTCCTTGCATGCGGCCCGTTCGTCGGTTTCGGCTTGCGAAAGGTAGGGGGATGGAACCTCGATCTTGCTAGGATCGTTTCCTTTAGCTCGCTTGTTGATTAGCACCCCGTAGCATGCATGATGTTCATATTTCCATTTTTGGGGTTTTAGCCTAAATCTTGAGTTTAATGCGTTTTAGGCCTTGCATGTGCTAGATTTAGATGTTAAATTATTGTCTAGCATGCGTGGTTTGACAGGTTATCAGGTTTTTCGTCGATACCCGGCGTTTTCAGCCGTCCGGGAGGGCTTCGGTTTACAAACCGTACCCGCCCGTAACCCAGGTGCAGTGACGGTCCTGCCAGGAACCGTCACTTGCCCGACGGTCCATGGTGGACGCGTCACTACCAAATAGCGGCCCAATGGGGGTGCGTTACTTGGAGAGTAACGGTGGGGCTCCCATCCGTTACTCATCAACTGTTTTCCGTGATTTTGGTCAGGCGGTGCGCCCGGCGGCCAGTCGGCCGACCGTCGTTTCGGTCCGGCGCGCCTAGACCGGGGCGTTACTTCACCTGCTACCATTTAGAACGCTGATAGGTGGTTTGAGCCTCGGGTGGATGTGACGGCGGTGACCCCACGCGTCGCTTCGAAGTAACGCGCAGGGCCCCCACCGTTACATGCCTTTGGTGCCTCTTGAGCTGGAATCCTGAAGGGAGTGACGGATGGGGACTGGAGCGTCATTCTTGAAGTAACGCGCCGACCCCCGACCGTCGTTTGCATGTGGCGCGTGGGTCCTTGACCGCCACTTCCCTGATGGCTGCAATATATTCCCAGCCCATTGCTTATGCGTTCCGTTCTATATTCATGCCATAGTTGTATTGTTTTACTATATTGTGGCGTGTTTTATGTGCCAATAGAGTAGCTTTTCTTTCCAGGCAATGGAGCCACTGTTGTTGCCCTAAGGTCTGTTGAGCACCGACCCGCTTGAGGATGGCGGAGGGGTATATTTCCCATTCACGGTTTGTAAGCTAGTTCCGTGGGCTCCCAGCCAATGGTAGCGTCCTGCCAAGGGAGAAAACTAGTTAGAGGGCCTGGCTCAGGCTAGAGTCAGTGTGTGCACACGTGGTCGGAGACTGTGGACTGACGCCGACGGGTGTCACTCCGACTGGTCACTTGGTCTGGTACTGTTTGCGCGCTTAGCTTGTCGCTTGTCGACTGCGAGTGCTTGAGACGCAGTGTAAGCCGTCAGTGGACGCTTCTGGTTTCTGCTCCAGTGGTTGTCCTTCCTTGTTGCTTGGACTAGTTGCAGCTCATTCTAATTGGTAGTTTTAGCTTTAATCGCTTGCATTTAATTAGTAGCGGCATGTGTTAGCTGTTATACTTGCTTAGATAGAGTTTACAGCTTTCTTGTGATTAGATATTCATGCCATTGCCTGTGTATTTATTTGAATGCATGCTTTAATTGCTGTTAATTATGCATGTTCGCTTGTTTAGTGCGAGGTAGGGATCCGCGTGACCCCTACTGAGTCTGGCTGTGACTCACCCTTCTCCTTTCAGGTGAGCCGCGCCCGACATCTCCCGGAGTTTAGCGTGCTGTTTCGGGACCGTTCCTTAGCTGCCAGCTGAGCACGAGCTGCCTTTTTGAGGCTTGTGTTGTACTTTTGCCGGGGTATGCCCCGCATTGTTGTGCCCTGTGGACTAGTGTTTGTGACTCTGGACTAGTTATATATATCACTCTGGTTATTTTAAATTGCTTCCGCACTTGTGTTTAAATCTTAAATACTTATTTGTATTGCGCGCCCAATTCGCAATTAATTATGCATATTCCTCAGCTAACCCCCCACTAACCCTTCAGAGGCCTCACCAGCCTCTTGGGTGGCCTCCCCAGTTCTTGGTGTCGGTATACTGATGTTATCGGTATATCGGTATCCTGAACTCTGGGTCGTCACAGATTCAATGGTCATAAAATCAAGACCCAAGAGTCATAACAAATCTCCAAAAGGCTGAGTACCTGAGATCCGACCGTTGGACGAATTTGTGTCTAACGAATACATCATCTTCATCCTATAAATAAAGTGAATATTGTAGCAAGGAAGACACACAGAGCAAGAGATGAATCTGTGTCTAAAAACGCCTTCATGCATTCAAGTGATCTCTACATCAAGCTTCCAGTGCATCCACGACAAGAAGAGCTTCACCCCGTTCAAAGTTTATCTTTGAAGTTCTTCACTTACAGGAAGCATTTTGAGAGGGGATATTGTGTTGTAACGATATTCGTATTCCCCTCATCTTCTTCTTTCTACTCTACTTATTTATTTTTCTTTGGTTTGTATCACTGTCGGAAGGGCAATGGGTGTGAAGAGCATTCGTTGCTCAGGGTTACCAGCACCGCGGGTGACTGGTTGTTTGGTCCGCTAATACCCATGAAATTAGTTGGGTGACTAGCCCGTGGAAGACTAGCCGGTGCGAAATCACCAAAAAACTAAGTCACAGGGAAGTGGCCGTTGGTTGTTGAGACCTGACCAAATGAGCAAGGGAGCTGCCCCTTGAGAATCACTTGATATAACATTGGTTACAAAGTTAGCGGAATATCCCGGGCAAATTGAAGGAGAGCTAGATGTAGAGAAACAAAAGACTAACCAAATCAGTATAAATCTCTTGTGTCGTGTGATTTGCTTGCTTGCTCGTACTTTTATTTTTCGCTACGTACGTATTTGAGTTGATCATATCTCAAGACACACCTAGTCACCCTCTTTTAGGGTGTCTACGACTACTAACAAAGACTCACAATTAAATTTAAAAGGAGTTGATTCTCATTATATTAGAAACATTTATAATTTAAAATATTTTCTTTGAAGACAAGGAGATCGAGCTCGAGTTTTCCCGTCGAGAGTGGGGATGGGAAGAAAAGAGAGATAAAATTGAGAAGAATGCTACGATTTTTATGGTGGAGAATTGACCCCATTGAATGTAGTTGTCACTGAATATATCATGTCTCATTTTCTCTACCCTCCTCTTCAAGTCATGTCTAGCTAGGTCAATGAGAACGAGTGTTACAATTTAAGCTGACCTAAGTAGACCGGGTGCCATCTGTGAAGTATTACTCTTTTAAAAGCAATCGAATGGTTAATGAGAAGGAATAGAAAACAAATCCTCCAAAAAAAAGTAGAAGGCTAAAAGTGCTAAAATTTCCGAAGACCTAAAAATAATATTAGATATCTGACAACGGATGCCAATGAATTACACATCCCTTCGCAAAATGAACACAACTGTTTACGCACGGAAGAATAGGCATGGCACATTCCATCAGTCTCTTAATCTTTAAATATCTATATGAAAAATCTCTCTCTCTCTCTCTCTCTCTCTCTCTCTCTCTGGGTGAAAGAGAGAGACGTAGGCTGCATCTTCATCTTGACTATAACAGAATTCGATGTTTCTAATAAAATGACATTTACTTAATACGTAGATGTTATATATAAGAAATGGCTGGGCGCTACCAGATTGCAATTTCCAAGCGGTTATCCACCAACCAACCCAATTAGTTCCACATTGGTGGGACCCAAAAAAGGGGAGGACAAAAAAAGAGCCCAACCAACTTTTTCGGAGCCATACGATCCCAGACAGACAGCAGTCACCGGGGCTCACCTGTTCTCTTCATAGTCAAGTTGGAAGAAAAGCATTTCCGGCATAATTTCAAGAACATAAAATACGTTATACGGTTGTGTCACGCCATCATACTTGCAATCAAAGATGAGGTTGTCTAATTGTCGAACGTACTTAAAAAAGCAACCTCTTGTTCTCGTCTGATTCCGAATACCACAGAGCTCAGTCAGAAATCATCTCACTTCAACATCCGAGGGGGAGGGCAAAAAAAAAAAAAACCTATTAACAGCAATGATACAGAAAACAAAACAAGGAATCATCCACATGTATACCTGGGTATATGGATGAAAGGGTCCATTGCGGTGTTGACACCACCCAATTAAAAAAAAAACAACAAAAAGGTTAACTCTTGTCCAACAGGAGCAATGATATAGGGCAAATGATAGCTTCCAACTCTTGGTCCCAAGGTCTTCATAGAGACCGAGCTAAAATGTGTGTACCCACACACAACAAAAGGGTGAAAGGTCAGGCGATACAAAATTTGTTCCCCACCTCATCATCAGATCCAAGTACCGGGAAGCATATTGGCAGGGATTTTCTTTCCATTCCCCTCCCTTATTATTCCAGAAACCCATAAAAATTTGTGATGCCGTTTCTTCATAGCAACATAGACTGTGGGTTCTCAATGTACCCCTTGAATGCCTTCAACCACTCCGCGCCGATTGCACCTATTATATATTACATAATTTGTATCAGGTAGATGCAAAGTGAATTAAAAGATGCAAAAAGTCTCACTTGGGGCAAATAAGATTATGAAGGCTATACCATCGATTACACGGTGATCACAGCTTAGTGTGACAGACATGAAGGAACCAAACTCAAACTGATCAGGGCCAGCAGCAGGAATCACCCTCCTCTCAGCTGCCACATCCAAGAAAGAAGTTTCCAAATTAGTACGGCTTTGGTTATAACAGATGCGGGCAGCCAATCCAAAATAAGACACGGTTGGTACAATTGATTAATTATGCAAGCTCAATCTTTGTTACTAATACAATGAGTATCTTCTCCTGTAACAAGGGTCCAATTCTAGCAGAGGGCTTAATCTAGTAAAAAAGGGGCCATGCCAAAAAGTTGGCAGCCAACGTTTGTAGGTGGGCATGTGAACGGATAAGAAAAGTGATGACTTGTCCACATTGACAGGAAGTTCATTAAATTACTAGAGCATAAAGACTAACTACGAAATCGGTCTCAAGGTCTGCCTTTAAAGTTCACAAGAAAAAACCTACCGGAGCCCACAGCCAGGATTGCTGCTTGAGGAGGATTTATTATAGCACAGAATTGCTTGATGCCGAAAGGGCCCCCCAAATTTGACACAGTGAATGTGCCTCCCTGCAAATTCAGCCCAATCCAAATACATAAAAGAATTGAACAACTCTGTCCATAATAACTTCAGAGAATTACAGGATCCATATGCCCACCTCATAATCTTCAGGCTTCAGACTATTGTCTTTGGCCTTCTGTGCAAGAAGTTTCACCTCCGCAGCAATTGTTGATAATCCCTTTTTGTCCGCATCCTAAAATCCCCCCAATCAACATTGTCAAAAGCTAGGCACACCAATGAAAACTGTGATTACTGAATCAGAGTTAGTCCTCACCCTTACAACTGGTACAAACAATCCATTTGCTGTCTGAACAGCGACATTTATGTTTACATTGTGGTACCTGCACCAATATTCACAGATGAATGTTACGATTAGATCTCTTGCAATCCAAAGAAAACCTCTGAATTTTGTTTTACTCACTCCCGAATGAAATCATTCATCCATGAACTGTTGCACTGTGGAACTTTCCGCAGGGCCAAAGCAGCAGCCTGAGACAATTTACCAGCATATTTGTGATTATTTCAATGTGATTTCAATGTGTAACAAAAATGTATAATAAAGCTAAGACAGAGTCACTATCCCTTTTTTGGATATATTTCATAACCAGAGGAGCCAAAGATCCAAAAAGAGAAGAACATTAATGCAAACCACCCTGTTAAAAGAATTACAGTAATTTCACCTTTGGTGGCCACATGGACAAAGTGCAAAACAAGAAAGCTTTGTTTAAGCCTTTCACGACTTTTACTTGGTAACTTGTTTCAAAGGATGTTATCAAACCCAAATAATCTGTTAACAAAGATTACATGAACCCATACCAAGAGCATAAGCTCCCCAGCAAGGCGTATATTCATAAAAGGAAAATAGTGGAAGTCCCAACACGCAGTTACGCTGAAACCACAACTCTCTCTCCTTCAAGCACATATTGATTTTGATTCTTTTTTTGAAAGTGCATATTGATTTTGATTCTTGAAAATCATCATTTGACTATCCATTCAAAAACATAAAATAGAAAAAAATATCCTTCAATAATGCCAACAGTTTTGCCAGCGAGGAGCAGCAAACCTTTATCACAAGATCGTTGACAGAAATTCGTCTCCCACCAGAGGCTTCTTGCAGAGCGTTAAGTTGGGCCCGCAGACTGGGCACAAGATAGGTCCGATAGATTAATGTGCTAACTTATAATATAATATGAAAAAATGATAGATAATTGAACCATCACTCACTCCATAAGTTTGTCTACACATGTATCAACTGTCAAGTAATAATGAGGAATAGTTTGCTTCGACAGCAGCAGCCGTGAAGCTGTCACCTGCCAATAAGTTTCCACCAAATATTTTTAAAATCATTATAAGGACAGAATTCAGTAGTCACTATCTGCGAGCCTGCAAAAGTGGTGAATGACAAGGTGATGACAAAAGTATACTTTTCTTATCTGAGAGTTTGGAATGTCAGAGTAGTCCAATGAAGGAGCTGCAGTCGGTTCCTTTGCTTTGGAAGATGGCTTGGATGTGCGGGCTGTGACATTTTGGACAATTCAGAGAAAAAAGAATGAGCATTAAAGATTTTCATGTGAAACATAAAGGCAAACCAATACATGAACTTCTTAACTATACTCTAGGACAACGCATGTATAGAAATTTCAAGATATAATATTGTTCATGTTCTAGAACTAGAATGATCCATTACTGAGAAATTCAGTAGCTATTTTAACTTGAAGAGAGCCTAAAAGGATATCCAAGTTTCCTTGGACAGAGTAGCAAATAGAAGCATTGTATGAATATCCTTGAAGAAAATGTCAAAGCCATCCACGAGTATCTTGTTGCAAAGATACAAAATAAAATGAAGTTTGGATAAGATGATAATCCATACATGATATTCTGATACATGGTACAGGATGTACAATCCACGATATGTTTGAAATGATACAAGATCCGGTTATACACTTCCGATGATAAACCTCACTCTATAACATCTTAATTAACAAATTATCCAAAGACAACTTATGATCAACGATGAGTTATGACGTACTGATCTAATTCATTAAATGAGTCATGATCTGTTACTGAACCTGACATCAATTGAAGGTGCATATTGTAATCTAGCGGATCATTCCAGCACAGAAAATTCACAGAGCACCAATCAACATATTATTTCTGAAATTTTTTTGCCAACATCAGTGTTCTAAGTCTTGCAAGTCATCTCAGGAGCTCAGCTTATCCAGACACATCGGTGGATTCTGAGTTGTCTAGATTTGATGGATTCCTCAATAATATGGTATGAGCTTTGAGAAAACAGTGGAATCTGTCAGCAAAGGTCAAATAAATTTGATCATGATTTTTCTGAATTTTCTGGGATTTAGGCCTGTTAAGATTGGTTAGGATGGTCACTAGCAGGCAGTTGTAATCCAAGAGCATCAACATGAGGAATATTTGTAAAAGATCCAAGGTAATCCTTGAGTTGTTGAATAGTTACAACACAAAGATGGAAGGACCAAAGTAGGGTCCAGCAACAAATAATGCCAGTAACAAAACTAACTCCAGGATATCCTACCAAATATGAGTATAAAATTTCCCCAAGAGTTCCTAGAGCTTTAACAAAGGAGGAATGGTAGGGAACAGTAATAAAGTAGGTCAAAAAAAGCATCCAATTAATTTTTAATTAAAAAATATACAGCTTTGGATTTCCTACAATGTACTTGTCAAGTGCAAAGGTACAAAATCGCCTAGAACAAGTTTGGATGTCTATATGATTTTGGTATGATTATGCAACTTCTGTAGTTACAATCAATAAACCTCTAGTTCTTAATGTTAGCTGCATGCTTCTGACGTACCATGTAATAAATGTTTCATAAAACGTACTTGTCAAGTGCAAACTAAGGTACAAAATAGCCTAGAATAAATTTGGATGTCTATATGATTTTGGTATGATTATGCAACTTCGGTAGTTACAATCAATAAACCTCTGGTTCTCAACATTAGCTGCACGCTTCTGACATACTATGCCATAAACATGGGGACACTTTTAAAAATGTTAATATGATAAAAAAGGATATGATAGCAGGCAGATAGATTATATCTAATTTGTATTAAAATAGATGATATTATAAGACTGATAAATGATGAGATGATACTGATGCTAATGATGATGATAATGACAACACAAAAGACTTTGTCATTCTGGATTCATTAAAATGTGTTCTTCTGTGGCCTGCAACTCTCCAACTTTGATGTCTGAAAACCTCACTGGCATCTGCCTCCTAAATACACTCACATGTACAATATTTTCATAAGCTCTCTCCTTAGATGGGCCATCCCTGAAGTCGACAACTCTGCATGCCCTTCTCCATAAGTCAGCCCCAGCAACCATGGACTTGGGGTCTGCATAATTCAGTTCAATCCACAAAACCAAGCCAAACCAAATGATTCAGTGCAATTCAGTTTGATTTGAAAAAAAAAACATCGGTTTGGTTGATTCCACAAGTTTGTGAAACCAAACCAAACCAAATGAACCAAACTGCCTAAAAATATCTATGTTGTATTGATATTATATATAATACACGTTATAAATCTTTTTAAAATTTTAATTGCATATGCACATATATACTAAATTACTAATATAAGTATTTTATTTTAATTTAAATTTTAACTACACATACATATATGCATCACCAAGTATGTATGTATGTATGTATGAATGTATGTGTGTGCGTATATATATATATAATATGAAACTTCAATTTGAACCAAACTGAACTGAATTTTTGCCAATTCAGTTTGATAACCATGTTCAGTTCAATTCAATTGGGAAATTTTTTCTCTTGAAACCAAACTGAACGAAAATGTGCACAGCCCTCCCATGGACTCAGACCTAGGAATATTTCACTTTATTACGTCTGAACCTCTTGCCTTCTAAGTACTGAAAAGTATCATCTTTCCACCCAAGAGATTCTTTAATTCTCTACACCCTCCTTTCTATTCTTATAATTTCGCATCAATAGGTTGTGGAATTTCCTCATCGCATAGTTGCCTCCACAAACTTCTATATGACAATGGACTTGCTCCATCTCCTGCATGCATGGTTTTCAAGGAAGGAAGAATCACAGGTCGGGCTCAGATCGGGGGCCGAAAACCCAATCTGGATCAGCTGAATTGAGCAATCCGAGCCTGATCGACAGCCAATCCAGGCCAACCCTGTTTTTTTTTCATTTTAGAAGTTAATATGCGTTTACATTATTATACAAAAGTCTAACCTAAAAGGGGCTCTCAAGGGTTCTTTTCCCTTCCCCCCACCTTCCCTTGCCAGCGGCGGTTCCATCGAGAGCAGGAAAGGGACAGAGAAGGAGGATGAGGCGGAGGCAGGTGGCGGTGATGGCGCGGCACCAGCAGCCGATGGGGACAGCAACGGCCACAGTAACAGCAACAGGTAAGTATTTTCTTTTTTTTGTTTTTCCTCTTCTTCTTCTTCGTCGTCGGTTCTTCTTCTCCATTTTTTTTAAATTTACTGGCTGGGTCTATGGATCTGGCACGCGGATTGCGCTGGATCGGCCGATCCAGCCGGTTCCAAGGCCAACCCAGCCCGATCCATCCAATCCAGCAGATCCCATTTAAAACTCGGGGTCAGGCGGATCAGACTCAGGTTGGTTGGGGTGAATCCAATCGGATCGGCCGATCCTGGCCGATCCAATCCGATTCTTCCCTCCACAATGGTTTCATTCTTCCAGAAGTTGTAATTGTTGATACTTGCCATAGTAAATGGTCAACGGCATGGCGATTCAAGCACTTACAAGCATTCAATAATTTTTGCCATCATTCCCAGTCCCCCATTTCCCATTCCTTCCCTTATTCTGAAAGAAATGTGAACTGTAAACTAGATAAACCCGACTCCCGTGTCATTCCCGTTCTCACTCCATGCCCGCTTCATGCCTCTAAGTTCAGGTATCACTTCATGGAATGGCATCAGTCCTTGATCGTGGGTGTGCATACAGTCTCATTCTATCGCCAGCCGGGAACTGCTAACAGTTGTCCCAAGGAAAAATTCAAGTATCCAATAATTACTTCCTACTGTGTTTTGATTTGTCAGAAAGTCCAGTAGGATTTACAAATCATGAAAACTACACCAGATGAAGTGATCTTAAACTGCACAACAGATAGAGTAATTTTATTACACACCAAAGGCCACTGGGTTGATGGGAACTTGTTAGCTTACCATGTCCAAACTTCACCAGGAAGTTCACACCACCCTTGAGGGCTGATGCTACATAAGTCAGCTGACCAGAAACTTTGCTCTTTGGATACTTCATTCAATCTAGCCAGCCCCAGATTGACAGTATAGGGACCATGATGTTGACCAGCCGATAATCACTTGTACATTACAGATTTTTCTTCTTTTCCTTTAAGTGTGCAATTGCAGCATTGCAAAAGATTTAATTCTTCACTCTAATAGGTAATAGACAAGACAGAACTCATCCATATTACTAGATCCTACATTCACAGTCGGCTAAGCTTCCTCGTGCCTGATGTGACAAAGCTGTGTAACTACCATCTGCCAGAACCAACTGGGCTTTCAAAACTTGAAATTAAGGCTTACACCTCATTAACATCTAATTAGCAGGTTTTATGGATAGGGTATTGGATACCATGATGAGCTCAAGAGCTATGTAGTCAGTGACAAGAGGAAATTAAGAGGTTGGCTTAGCCTCAAACACCTAGGCCAACATTTTATTAAAATATATATAAAAAAATACATATATATAACTATAAAGTTCCTAAATTTATTCATTCAAATGTGTTAAATTAATGTAGACACACCAAGTTCATGTAGAAATTGAACAAACCAGAGAGATTAGAACACAGAGAGAGAGAGAAAGTGAGAGAGGAGGTCAACCACCCCCATGCCTCTAAAGAGTCGCCCCCTCCCTGTGCACGAGAGAGAGAGAGGGAGAGAGAGAGAGAGAGAGAGAGAGAAGGGGAGATGAAACCCCCTGTGTACATGTATGTACAACTGCAACAGACACACGGGGGAAGTGGGTGTCAAAACCCCCCTTCCCCCACTCCGTGCATGTGCATGTGCATGTGCGTGCTTCTCTCTCTCTCTCTCTCTCTCTCTCTCTCTGAGAGAGAGAGGGGGGGCAGGGGGGGCGGGGGGGAGAGAAAGTGGTCACATCTTGCTGGAGCTGCGCTGGATTTTCCAGTCACCAGGGAAAGAGGGAGGGCCTAGAAGCCATGTGTGTGTGTGTGTGCGCGCACGTGAGAGAGAGAGGGGGGAGGGTGGTCACATCTCTCTGGAGCTTCGCTGGATTTTCCAGTCACCAGGGAAGGAGGGAGGGCCTAGAAGCCGGAAGCGGAAGAGAGAGATGAGAATGCTGGAGCAGGGAGAAAGCGTCGGAGCCAAGGTGATGGTCACCAATGTTGCTGGGGTTGCAGGGGTTGTCATGGCTAGGGTTAAGAATCAGAGGTATGGCAAATGGGATTGGGGGTGGGGGGTGAATCCACCGGGGTTGGCTTTTTATAAGTTTAAATGGCCTGGAGTTGACAGGCTGCTTAGTGGGCCTGAGCCAGAACGAGGCTGGGGGGTACAAGGCGGGCAAAGGTACCTGCATGGGCGAGCCAGGTGAACCCTACAACCACCTAGGTAACAGAAGCGGTGGCAAGGTAACTTGCAGTCACCTGGCCCTGTTGTCTACGAGAGCACCTTGCTTGCCTTTGATAACATAGCTCAAGAGTAAACTGCATGAGTAATTACCAGATTCTAGGTGAAAGGGAAAAAAGGGAGAGGGCAAAAAAAGACTGTTAGAAGATTGCCGAGGATAGAAAAGCCAACTGTGTAAAGCATAAAGCAATTACAAGAGAAAAAATCTGTTACTGATGGCATGGACTTGGAAATAAGTAACAAACTAGTATAAACGTTACTCTCTCATAAAGTATCCTTTTTTCCTTTTTTTTTTTTATAGTGGATGGTAACATTGTATATATTAAATGAAAATGAAAACAAGGGATTTCCAAGTGTATGTTGTGAATTCTCAAAACATCCATATACATTCCTATACAAAAAGAAGATGTGCTACCCTCTAGCTGCCCAACAATGGCAAAAGAGCAGAGTTGTGTGTATTTACTTTACAAAGAAGAATAGCCCACTTCCTCACCCTATCCCCAACAAAATCCCCAACTCTTTCTAAGGCTGTGTTTGTTTCGGATCATGACCCATGGGGTTTTTGGAAAATCCCTCGTCTGTACGCTGTACTGCAGTGTCAGCAATTTTGGCAGAATGTGAATTGCATTTGGTTTGTGTAAATGTTGGGCGGGATTCCTATTTTTTAAAAAAAAAGAATTCTCTGGGCAAAGATGGGCATCTTTGCCCGTGCCCTCTCACAGAATAAATGCTGGTGGGAGAGAGAGAGAGAGAGAGAACGCATTAAAACCTTGGTTACATGTTGGGTGGGCATTTAAATGCTGGTTAGAGAGAAAACCCCTTGGGAAAGAAGGTTTCGGGTGGGCACGCGGCCTGTCAACCTTTGAAATCCACCCAGAAGCTCCCTCGGACGAGCTTCTCCGGATTTTCCATCTTCCCTCCCCATGAGTCTATCTCACTCTTGGTTGGAAAATCCCTCCTAATGCGGAAGCCGAGACAGTTAGGTTCATTTGGTTGGACTTGGGATTTTGTAGGGGATTTCAATAATTGGAATCCCCCCACCATCCCAACCAAACGCACCCTAAGATGGTAGCCTCCTTTCTAAAGATTTTGTTGTTCCTCTCCCCCAAATGACCCACAGGGTGGCATAGAGGATGAGCCACCAAATCTGCCTATCTTCCTTGAGTGGCCATTGCCCATGCCACTACCCCAAAAGTTGTTGGACCATCTGTCTAGGCTGCCAGCCACACTAGATCTTGTTCAAAACATGCCATCACACAACTTGGGAAAAGTGGCAGCCAATGAAGAAGTGCTTAGTATTTTTCTCCTCTTCCACACACAGGCAGCAAATGGTTTGGATATTTTCTAAGAAGGTAGCGAGTCTGTCACACGTTGGAAGCCTTCTGTGAGAGATTCTCCAAATCAGCACCTTAACTTTAAGCAGGCTCCAAGGTTCCCATATTTGCCTCTCCAAAGGATGTCGTAGACCACCATCAGCAATTACATGATAAGCCGATATGACTGAGAAGTATCCCTCCTTATCCCATCTCCACATCCATTCATCTGCCCTACTAGCATCTGGTTTCTACTGCTGTAGCATTGAGAGCAGAGTCCCGAGCTAGTCAATCTCCTCATCACACAGGTGTCTTATTAAAATTAGACTCCAAGTACCAGCTGACTCACAACTATCAATGGCTCCACGGAGACTGCATATAGATGAGGAAACAACTCTTTAAGGGGACGATCAGTGCACCATCTGTCTTTCCAGAAATGACACTCTTATCCATCTCTCAGTCTCATTGTAACTCCTGCCCTGACAAGGTTGATACTCTGCAAAATGCCCTTCTAGAGATAGGACATGTAATGCTGGGGTGAGGATGACAAATCCCAAATCCTTGCTCTACAATAATATTTCTGTTTGATGATCATATTTCAAAGCCCCATATCCTCAGTGCCACTTTTCCATAGCCATTTGCTCAATAAGGCCAAATTAAAGTCCATGATGTTCTTCAGTCACAACCCTCCCACTTCCTTACACGCACTGTCCCATGCAATGTCATGTCATCCTCTACCCCTCAATTCATTGTCATGCCATAAGAACCTTGCCCGAATAAACTACAACTTCTTTGCTACTGAGAGAGGGACCTGGAAAGTGGAGAGAAGTAAATAGGAAGGTTGTCCAAGACAGATTAGCACAACACTAGTCAGCCCTCATATGAG
This sequence comes from Amorphophallus konjac, assembly GCA_022559845.1. NCBI lineage: Eukaryota > Viridiplantae > Streptophyta > Magnoliopsida > Alismatales > Araceae > Amorphophallus > Amorphophallus konjac. The sequence continues at coordinate 116,736,899 of CM040126.1, forward strand.
AGCAACCTCCCCTTCCACCCTGCTAGTCCAGATTCAAACCTTTGTACCACTAGTTGCCAATCCTTGTATTGTAGAGCACTATATGTCAAAGGAAGTCCCAAGTAATAGGGAGTTCGCCCACCTGACAGCCTACAATAGTAGCAGCTCTCCTGATGGCTCTCTATTCCATATTCAAACCAATGACTTGGCTCTTGTTATGATTCACCTTAAGTCCGCTAACCTCCTGTAGCAGCTCCAACATCATTCTGATATTATACAACTAACCGTCACCTTCTACCATAAACAAAATCGTATCATCAGCATACTGTAAATGGGAGATGTATTGACCCTATGAGCAATCTGGAATCCCTTGATTAGTCCATGAGACTCAACTCTCGACCACATCCTTCTCGGGATCTATACCACAAGGACAAATAGAAGAGGAGAAATGGTGTCGCCTTGCCTTAGCCCTCTACCACTATTAAAGTAGGGAGATGGTTCCCCATTGATGAGAATAGCAAATCTGGCTAAATGGATACATGCTTGAATCCACCCGATCCACCTATCATCAGAGCCCATCTTGCTAAAAACATCAAGCAGACACGACAACTAACCCGGTCATAGGCTTTCTCAAAAGTTTGAGTACCAGTCTTCTTTTCCTGTGTCTTGATAGCATGTAAGCATTGGTGAGCAACCAAAAATATTTTCTGAATGGTGCGTCCTTTAATGAAGGCTCCCTAGTAGCCACGGGCAATCCTTCCAATAACACTTTCAAGTCGCATAGTCAATAGCTTTGTGATTATTTTATAGGTCCCATTGAACAAGCTAATGGGTGTATAGTCTCTCAAGCTCTAAACACCCTACTTAGGGATGAGGACTAGCAGAGTCTTGTTGATGCCTCTCAAATAAGCCCGCCCTTCATGGAATTCCCATACAGCTTGGAGCAAATCTACCTTGATGATGTCCCAACAATGGTGAAAAAAGGCTATTGGCCACCCATCTGGTCATGGGACTTTGTCACCTGCAAGAGAGAAAACGGCCTTCTTCAACCTCCTCTTCGAATGGGTAAGAGAGAGTAGTGCTCTCCTCTACCGACAAGCACAACAGGTCTTCTACAATGGACTACCTAACTAGCTGATCCTCGGGAAAAAAAACCGCAAGTAAAACCGTCTGGCATGCCTCTTGACTTTTCCAGTATGATAAGGAGCTGGTTCCCCGCCTGATGCACTTGATGTAGTTCAACCACCTTCTTCTTGAAGTAATCTTTTAGAAATAAGACGTATTCCTATCTCCCTCCTTAATCCATCTTTCCCTAGCTCTCTATTTTTAGTAGATTTCCTCCTTAGTGAGGATATCATCAAAATCTGCCTTAAGCTTGTCCCGCCAATTCCTTTCAGACTCGTCTAATAGACCTCCTTCCTCCAATGCATCCAAACCCTCCAGTTGGAGCAAGATCCTTTCACTGCTTTGCCAGCAAGGGTCTTGTTAGCGCCCCACTTGGTCAACTCTTGTGCTAAGTATTTCAACTTGCCTATCAGTCGGGCCATGGCAGACCTCTCTTGCCTTTGGATCCCCCATACTCTACTGGCAATGTCTCTAAGCCAATAGCTTTCCATTTTGAACTGCACCTTCCTCCCGTGCCCGCAGCTAGTCCTAAGCATGATAGGCTTGTGGTCAAAGATCTGGCCAAGGCCTAGGCTTCCAAATGTGGGAAGTGGTTCTCCTAATCAACAAAGACTAGGAATTTGTCAAGTTTAGGCAGTGCTGGGTCGGCTCTCAAGTTTAACCATGTGAATTGGGGATCGGCGGTGTGAACACCAATCAAGGCTGTAATGACAATAAAGTCCTGGAAGTCTTCCATCTCTCCTATGGAACGTGAGCCACCTGACCTCTCATGCATGTAGACAACAGCATTGAAGCCCTCCCCCCTACACATCATAGATGGCTAGAGTTGACATGGTGAATTCTCATCCTACAATGCTTTTTTGTCCTTCCTGTTCTGAGGCCCATAAACTCTAGAGAAGTCACATGTGAAGCCATCTTTGATGCTATGGAAAGAGATGACCCCCCGCCAATCTACTTGAGCTCCTCCACCTCGAACTTATTCTAGAAGGCCATAATATCCCCTACTCTCCCCTCCACCAAAGAGGCTACCCCTATAGACAATCTTATACCCCCTATCTCCCTCATAATTGTCTCCCAATCTCCATCACATTTCATTTCTTTTAAGCAAAGAATATCTATCTTGCATCTTCTGACTAGGTCTTTCACCGCCCTTCTCTTCTCCCTCCCACCACTCCCTCACATTCCAAGACACAATCCTCATTTTTATTAAGACTTACAATCCCACCCACTTCCCTTTACCCCCCTCATACCCCTTCTCATTCTTCCTGGCAGATTTCCCTCCTTTGACGTTCCTGACCAACGTGAGCAACCACCTCTTTTGGACCTTCATAAGTAACCCTCTTATGTCCTTCTCAAGCCCGAAGGACACTCATACATACCTTCTCGGCCAGCTCTCTCACCTGCTCTTCGGTCTATCTCTCGACTTCCCCACCATTTCCTCGACCTCCTTCCTCTCCAACCCATATGTCTCCTTCCAACTATCTTCACCTTGTTGGCCCTAGTCCGTATTCCCTATCTAAGGACCACACTCCTCATGTACACTTTTGCAGTAGTGCTTAGTAGCTCTTCTAAAGACACCTTAGCCTTAAATAGTTAGGGATTAGCTCTCAAAGAGGTCAGATAGAGCTTCTTCCTCCTCTTGTGGTCCCTTGATAAGGGCTACAAGGCCCCCCAGCGTTGAAGAAAGCGGAGCCTTGAGGCCCCCTTCTGTGCCTTCTAGATTGAGGGCTTCGCAACTCCCAACCACTGGTGCAGTAGCTAGCCTATCTCCCAATAGAGTAGCCGAGAGATCTTCAGGACGGCTGTCAATAGCCCCTGCGACAGAGGCGACTGGTGCATCAAAGCCATCGGGGGATCGTCGGTCGACACCCGACCCAACACCAGAGCCAGTGGCCAGTGCCCTCCACTTTGGCAGACATTTGCTTGGAGTCCCATCTGCTCTGTCATGGGATCTCATCGACCGTCCTCCCCCTCCATCCAGCTCTTTGCAATAGGGCCCTCTAGCTAGAAGCCTATCATGGACAGGTGCGACTGAGTAGCCGCTAGCACAGCAACACCCTGGTGCTTAGACTCTTGTGTGGAGGACAGGGGTTCCTACTACTACTGAGACGACCGGAAAGGGCAATTTGAGCATCGATCAAAGAGGCGACCGCAGAAGTCGGCCTCAACCGCACTAGACCTCACCCGCCTACCTCCCGTCAGACAATCCACGACCATCTGCACTATAGCCCAAATCGAGTTAGGAAGACACGTCCAAACAGGTCCACGAAAAATAGTATTCCCATGATTCCCGGATTCAAGCCATGGGTGTCGAATTTCGGGTCCTGGCCAACAATTGAGCCCATTGCACGAGAGGACAACCCGTTTCTTAGACCCTGACCTATCTCAACAGGCATCGAGTCCCCCTGGCCCAAACGACGGCCCACCCTTCGGCCCGCCTGACCCATCCATTGGCGCGCCCTGATTCAAATTTGAGTATGGCGCTACAGCGCAGCCATGTACCCCGCAAGCCGTATGTCTTCAATGTGATGCCCGAAAAGCTGTTACCCTAGGTCCGGCACTCCTATGTCTTCGACTAGATTGTGAGACGTACAAGAAAAGCCTCCCCCCTACAGAGAAGGATAGTACCGAAGGCACCGTTATAGGGGCATGAAACCCGAACGGTGGCCTTGACGATGGTTAAGCCTCCGGTCAGGACTAGCCGCAGGCTTCCAGTCTCCACCTTCCTAAACCTACAAGTCAATGGGGACAATCCACCTTCCTAAACCTACAAGTCAATAGGGATTAGGGACAATACATCCTCGTCGCAAAAGATAACCTCTAATGGTTAGGCTAACCTCCCTTGGGTTGGGGAATGTCCCCCCTAGCCAACGAGCATCGTACTACAGAGGATGACGCCACCAGCAACCAGGAATCCCGCCTCTACCTCTGCCACCACCGCTTCTACACAACGTCCGACAACCAATGAACCACTTTTGTGGACTTGCCGGACCTCCCATTGGCCTTCCTCGTTCCCCCGAGGATCCAAAAAACATTGAACCACCACCAAGTCCATCCCCCCTCAACCGCAGATATCTAAAGGCACCTGTTGAGCCAATCTATTCAGCCCTAGAATAGGTCTTGAGGGATGTGACCTACCTCATGGCAGTCTCCCTCCCATGCAGGTGGTGTCGGTGCCCTACCTCAGACAGCATCTGCAAAAGTCCCCTTGAGAGGGAAGCCCCTCTCAACTCCATCGGTCATCGGACCCTTTCTTCCCACCCACGCCCTATAGTGCCACTACATGTGACCTCGTCTCTAACAACGAAAGCAAACAGGGCCGAGACATTGACCTGCAAGATCCCGCTCCCTTGCCCTGGCTCCGTCAACGGTCCCAGCAACTCCCCTGCTCATGTGCATGTCAGGGAATGCCGCCTCCTCCAAGAGGGGCGTGGTTTGCCCCGGAGGCGAACTACAGAGATCGCAACCAGTTCATGTTTAAGTTTTTTTTGGACTCGGAAAGTATCAATTAACCACCAAATATGAACATATGAGCTATAAGACAAGTGGGGAGGCCTTTTCACTTATTTTCATGACTTGTGATGCCTCCATCAAAGGCGTCCAAGCAGCTCCATATGCAGAAACCAAAAAAAAGAACAGAAAAATATGCCCACTATCAAAAACAATTGAATTGCAATGTTCTTAAAGGCCTAAAAAGTATAGAAAAAATAAGTCTACCTAGGTAATCTTCAATATCAGCCTTCAAAATGCGTCCGTCTGGTCCAGTACCTTTAATGCTTGAAAGAGGCACCTACATTCAGATAACAAATGATCAAAGTGTATACACTTCTCCCTGCAAGATATCAGCTAGATACATGCAATAGAGGAAAAAGGAACCAAGAAATGACATTTAAATTTCATATTTATGAATTAAATGGCACATGCTTCCTAGTAACACAATAAGTAAACACGACACAAAATCACTTACATTGTGATCCTCTGCGAGTTTTCTTGCCAGAGGACTTGAGAAAATACGATCTTCTCCTCGAGGAGCTTCATCAGTCTTTGAAGTCACTGGTTCCGGAGTTTTAACAGGTTCAACTTCCTCCTTTTTTGTCGGGGTGGGCTCAGGTGGGGCCTCAGCCCCACCATCCCCAGAAGGTGCAGAAACTTTGTAATCTTTAAACTTCCCAATATCTCCTTCATCTTCCACAATTATAGCAATCACCTAATTGGCAAACAATATTTCTCTCCTATTATTCTTTTTCCCTCCAAGATAGTTGAAAATAGCAATAGATTGCAGAGATCACATCATTTTGTCACTGATGAAATATTGACAAGCCATGCTGGTACAAAGCAAAGATATATGAACCATATGTAGTGCTTTTCACAACCCTAGAGTAGCACAGAAGTACCAGAGTCCTGTGCAATATTACCAAGTTTCTTATGAAATATATGATGGTCCAAAATGTCCACAGACATGTTAACTTACCTGACTGAGAAAATAAGAGAGGAGATAGCAAATCAAAATTTAGTGGTTCAGACAAGATTTTCTTTTTTTGGGAAAGTGGGTAGTACCACTAATGTTAAAAGAAAGGGAATGTACGAGTATATGCTGTCACAACCCAAAAGGCAACCCCAAAAACCTATACAAAAGAATTCCACACAGAGTGTGTGGATCCACCTAACCCCCCAAACAGCCAAAAAGAGAAGGGAATTCACATTACAATGATTGACAGCCCATTCCCTTATTCTAGCACAAACAAAAGAAACAACAATGTCCACATTTCGAGACTCCCTCCTAAATATTTTATTGTTCCGCTCCCCCCACAGCGTCCACAGTGTGGCGTGAAAGATGAGGCACCACACCATCCAGTCAGTCCGGAGAGGCCAAGGTCTATCCCAATACCTATGGTCAAGGGTCTCATCGTCCTCACCACATAGATAGCAGGTAGATAAAAGACCCGGAAGGAAGCGGGAGAATCTGTCTCGGGTCAGTAACCTCCCATGAGAGACCCTCCATGCTAGAATCTTCACCTTCAAGGGGCTCTTCAGTCTCCACACTTGATCATGAAAGCAGTGGTGAACACCTCCATCTGAGATGACAAAATATGTCGATCTGACTGTAAATGGGCCTCCCTCCTCCCACCTCCAAACCCATGCATCCTCACTGTCCCGAGGACGATAAGTAAGTAGGAGAGAGAGAAGGCCCTAAAACTGCTCCAGCTCCTCCTATCTGAGATCCCATCTAAAAGTAGGTGCCCAAGAACCTCTCGGAGGAGGTGGTCAAAGGCATGAGAGACTACACCCATGTGGTCCGAAGCTACCGCAAAGAGGCTAGGGAATAAAGCCTCCAAGGGGAAGTCCCCACACCATCTATCTTTCCATAAAAGACTTTTGAGGCCATTTCCTAGACGGACCCGTACACCTGAGTGAAGAACATCCCTACAAGAGATGATACCCCGCCAAAGAGGAGAAGTCCTGAAGAGGGGAGAAGGAGCTGAGTCCCAGACTCTCCACCTCTTGCATGTTTACAGTGTATATGCATGATATATGCAATGTGCGTAGCATACCCTGTCCAGCCATGTTTGTAAACATTTCCAGAGTGGGGGTGGTTTCCATAGCAGCACTCCTGAGATTGAGACAATGGGTGCAGAGACGTGAAAATCCTTTTTTCTTCCCCCTTGCACAAGGTCTGCTTGTTCTGCAGCTGACAACTGTGTGAAAGGATCCAGATTCATGAAAATAGCCAAATATGGTTCTAAATTCAATTATGCTGGTAGAGATCATGATCGTAAACACTATTAGTAAATCAGATTGGATCTAGATCCTTCAAGCATCTATAGTGAGTATCCCACAGATAGTATTACTTATTTTACTATGATAGTAACTGTCAGACGTTACTCAGAAGCTTCAGAGGAAACTTCATGATATATCTTACTTCTATGACCTCGATCTAGATGGCATGCGCTTAAGACTTAAGGTCAGGATGGGCCATCATTGCCAGAGAATTAATAGGAGATACCACCATGATAGTTTTGTCAACAATGTTTCCAGTGGTGAAAGTTTAATATTCAAGGCCATGCCATCATAATGAAACTAAAATCATCCTGGTTTTGTGATTCTAAAAAACTATTAATGCTAATTGACATTGGTAATAATTATTTAAAGATCTTTAGAAAATGGTTACAAATAGTGAAACTTTTGTTTAAAAAAGCAGAGACTTCATGTAAGGATGTCTATCGAAAGAGTTTACATCCTAAAATGGAAAAAAGTGATTTATAAATAAGTTGTTGTAATTGTGAATCTTGAGATAAGTACCTCTACCTGAGATATATGCATATGCTTTGCTCAAACGTTGAAAGATGTTTAAATGTTCGGTTACTGCACCTACCATGTAGGAAGAGTGGGATAGTAATACCTATTACATTTGTGAATTGGGTAGGAAGTTTAAGTGTGTGATCATCTCAAGAAAGATAATAATGTACAGTAAGATGAAGAAGGATTGATGGAAAAAAATTTCTTCTAGGCCAGAGCGAAATAGTTACTCTAAATAATTATGAGTGACTATTGTTAGTATTCTAATATCTGTATTTTTAATGATCTGTTTCCACAAGTTTGTGTTTTATTCTACTCATAAGTGGGCACATGCCTTTCCTCAACTCTCCTCTTTTTGTTTTGTTGGGTGGTTAGAGTGACCCACACTACCTAGGTGTGGCATTTTGCATAGAGTCGGTGGGGTTTTTTTTTTTTTTGCCTACACTTGTATATTCCTCCCATTTTTTCATTTAATGCATCAGTGGTACCACCCACTTTCAAAAAAGAAAAATGGGCACATGCCCATTCAGGACTGTGGGGCCTGAGGAGCTTCCCTGATGTAAAAAATACACCAGCTTGGCCCCATGCTCCCCCTCAACATGAGAGTTCAATGCAACTGCAATGAAAGATGGCCCTACTGACGGTTCGCCATCAACTGGTCCAGACTTCATATCCTAGTGGACAATAGCATCTGCCAAAATTCTTTCCATTTTAGTTTCCAGATAAACCATTGACCTATGCACAGGTATGCCACTCTCCTCGTCCGTAGATGTTTTTCTTTTTCTCCATTAGTCCTCCGAACACTTGACATCCACCTACTGACTCTCTGTCACCACATAGTCTAGCCTTCATACCTAGAAGCCAACAACATCTGCCAATTTTTTCCTTTTAATTTCCTAAGTAAATGACTGACATAAGCACATGTATGCCACTCTTTTCATCCCTTGCCACAGCCTTGCTCCTCTGATCTTTTAAACACACAATGTCTATGAAAGAATCTTCTGTCAACTTTTGTTAGCAAGCAGCTCTCCTGTAAACACATCTCCCCCTGCATCCATGCTAATTTTCATTGAAGATGTGAAAGATGAAAGGAAACAACAGAAATAATCCCCAAATATATGAGTGGTCACCTGCGGGTGCGAAGTACTAAAGAAACCAGACATGGAAGGAAAAACATGACCCTCAATATTGTAACTGGAGAAAAGAAATGGATCCAAAAGCAAAGGTTTGATAAGAAAAAAGAAAATGAAAACAAGTGCTCAGTCAGCTTCCCCCATAACAATAACCTTCAACAATATCCTACTTAAATTTTGAGGTCATAGGTCCACAGCTTTAAGCTTTCATCTCTTCCTTCAAGTAAATACTATTATCCAAGGACAACTATCCACAAGTCAGCAGTAGCATAATCAGTCTGGTACAGTGCATGACCAAGACTTTCAGAAGCTTCCCCATGCATAGTTGAATTTTAACCTGTTGGCATGGTTTCAGGAAGGGGCTGCCCCTATTAGGTGCAAGGTGAGTTTATCTCATCCCTAGAAAAACAAAGGCAATGGTTAACGAACAGCAAATTATACATCATTCAGATGCATACCTCAGGAATGCACATTCTATGTTCCAAGAATGCTATGACTAAGGTCCTCAGCATGGAAGTCCAAATGGCACGTCAAAGTGGCCAAGAAATTAAAGGTACATTTATAAAGGTGCTGACCTTGAATGATAGATTGTAGTTATATTTCTTTGATCCACATCTTCTAACCTTGGTTTGGTAACAAAGCAAGCCCAAAATAAGGCATAAAAGGGGACTAAAATTCCATATTTAGCTTTGGTAAATTAAAATAGAATCAGTATTCAAGCAAATTGCAAGAATATGGATTTAAACCCTTACCCATATTAAAAGTGTTTGGAAAGGGGGATCCATTTGAGGGGATCAAGCCCCACTCTTTCTCTCTTCATTTTCCCTCCTCTCACCTCCTCTCTCCCCTTTTTATCCCTTTTCTTTCCCTCCTTCCTTCCCTGGATCATGCAGGATGCAAGCCTTTTTTTCTCTTTTCCTTTTCTTAACACTGCCCATGTACCTTTTGGGGCCTTTTTTCCCTCCCCTTTTTTCTTAATACTGCCCATGTACCCTTTGTACAGAGTACAGCCATGGTTCCTATTGAATGAAGAAGCAGCAGAATTATAAATACTTTCTGTTTACTAGCTCTAATTCTGGCTAAAAAGTACATGAGTGTCTGTCACATCAGGCACCCAACTAAACTTTGTTTGGGTTTTTTTCCTTCTTTTATTTGCCTGCTTACCTTGGTTCAGCCTTCTGGTATTTATTAAGATTTGAGCCAGCTCCAAATAGTTGTTATATTTTTTTTCGAGGAAAAGTGGACTGTACCACCAATTTTATAAAATAAACAGAGGTAGTACAATCAGAAGGAGAAAAGAAGTTCATCTACCTCATTAAAAAACCAAAACAAAAACAGACTTCTCTGATACAATAAATGCATCGCCATCTTCCACTCCTCAACAGACAAATGCAAAAGAAACCAACTCCAATTATACAGAAAGGAAATGACTCTTAAAGAGATGTTTTCAAGGTAAATTCCACTTCCCCAAAATATTATATAATTATTTCAAGAATAATCTTCTTGCATGTCATCCTCTCCATAGTCATACGAGATAAGATGGTAAAATGGCCAAGTTCATGAACCCATGAATCTATTTTCAAGAATAAGAAGGCTACATGGCATTTTGGACACCTACTCTGCTTCTTATTCATCTCCCATCCAAAGTAGATTTTCTTGTTGAAGAATGCAAATCTGTTATTCAGCAACCAAACTGAAATTAGGGTAAGAACTTAAACACATGTTATATGTTGCATATGTACAATTATTGTAGTCATTCTTTTCCAGTTACCAGACCAAGGTTAGTTTTTTAGGCATATCTATTAATGTTTCAATCTTTTCCCATAGACAAGGTGCTACGTCATGGTTTTGAGCTTGGCTCCCATGCTTAACTTGGAAGCCTTCAGCGACTGCCATAGGGAGAATTCTACACAGATATTTCTGGATCCATGTCCCTGCAAAATTGCAACGTAGCAAGAATTCCCTACAAGACTCATTCTCTTTCAGAATGTATCATTACAGATACATTTAGTTAACTGTCATCAAAGAGGTGTGAATCTGAGAGATTATTCCCTACAACAGCACTAGAGTGGACTGAGAATATTTAATGCAGGGATGCACAGAGAGTGACGAGAGAGAGAGAGGTGGAGTTTTCCTCCTGAGACACAAACAGAGCGGGAGCCCCCAACAGCCATGGTGTCTCCCCACATTTGCTTCCATTACTTGCAGCTCTGCATACAATATTTGAAGCTCCACCACCAACCCTGTCCACTTTGCATCCCCACGCAATACCACTGCTAACTCCTCAATTTCCACCTTGTCAGGGGAGTAGGTGAAGACAAGTGCTCATTCTGGGCACCAAAGATGCAGAGCTTCCAACTGGACAACCTCTACATATTGTGAACACAAAGCCACCAAAAGGCTTCTTGAACAACCCTGACCACTGCTTCAAAGTGGTAAAGCAGGGTGCCTCATTGTTCTCTATCCAGTTAATCTTGACATTCTAGCTCCCTATCAACATCATCCTCCCTGACCCTCCTGTGTCCAGAATAGAATCATGTGTGTGGTGGTGCTTTGAGCCACCACTAGGAGACTGCCACAGCCTCCAACAGCTTGTTTTGAGAGAATTGAAGGGGAAGGATGCGGTCGGGGCAAAATATAGAAAGGAGGTCCCATCCATGGGTTGCCTCTAGTTCAGCATCAGGCAGAGGGAAGGAGGGAGGGGCTGCAGTAATCTCATCCATACCAGATGAGAACTTGAGAAGACAGAGAATAAACCGATGGCAAGAACAGAAGTGTAATTTACTTACACCGATTAGTTGCATTATGATTTGTAGATCATGGACAGAGGTCTCAATGTTGATACAGATATGTGTATCAGACATGGCAAAGTTTTAAGAACAAGACAAGGGTACACAGGAGATATGAAAATGTGGACATATTCATCTGCATTTATATATGCATGCAGTAATGTAAAATTAATTGAATTTTTCATAAACCATAAAAAGATAAATAAAATATTGTAAAATTGTTGAATTTTAACAACCTGCTCTCTGATCAAATTTCACTAGTTTTGGGGTTAGAACTGGGGATTCACAGAAAACCCATTTTTGAAGATTTTATAATATAATAAAATGGTATATTAATTGTTTATAAAATACTTTAAGTTTCATTTATACATTTCTCTTGTTTTAGGGAGTCATTTTTACAAAATCTCCACACTAATATTAGAAGAGGGTTAGGGGGTGATCAGGGGATGGGTCAGGTGAAAAAGAGAGGGTGTCCTTGCAGGCACTGTCCTCCACATGTCCCAATACATTATTGATAGCGATGCAGCCCTTCACATGCCACTGCCTCCATCACACTTCACCACTGCAACTTTCCTCTCATTGCCACTGCATCTCTCCCACCAATTTGTCATTTCTAGTACATCCTTCCCCCTTTCACTTGCCCCTTTTTGCTTCTTAGTTCTTAGTTCTTACTCTATTCCCCACTCCTCTTCCTTCTTTCAACACCACGATCCCTGTTTTAAGTGTTGCCCCATTTCTTCCTTCCTTTTTCCTCTAGGAACAGACAGGACTAGCATTCTTGGATGGGAATGACTGGTTCACACTCCGAATGAACCAGAACTGGCCATGGCGAGTTCCAGAACCGATTCCAGCTCTGCCAAACTTGATGACTCTCGCTCTTATGATCTGATCCTACAGGGGCTCTCCCTGGAACCCTGGAAAAAGAAGCTCATCTGCTCACCCTTTCTCTCTGGAAGGATGATGAATCTCCTTTTCCTGTCAGGCAGGGTAGGTACACAGGCCCAAAGATTTTTTGTATGACAAGACTCAGCCTTGAATAAATGGGATTTTCTTGAGCCTGAGCCAAGCTTAAAAGAACACAGGGCCCAGGCTTTCTCCAGCCCACTCCATTGATACACCTAAGAAGTAGTCAACAAGGATTAACACATAGATTTAATTTACATGATCACAGAACTAATAACTCTTTAAAGAACTACGAAATTGTGTATTTCAAGAATCCTTCATAAACCAATATGACAAACTCAATAGAATAATTGAATTAAAAGGAATAAAAGGTAAATTCAGCAGAAGAAATAAACTGTTACGAGCAATGCTAATTTCCATACTGAAAAGATGGATACCTCTCCAACTTTTAGACCTTTAGCTCCATCACCATGAATTATTTTAGCAAGGAAGCCTTCTTCCATGCACTCCATTTCTACCGTTGCCTTGTCCTGTCAACCCATATAAAGCATTTCAACTTTACAAATTTGTTACCAGTGCCTAAGGCCTTAACTCTGGAGATAAGAATATTACAGTTTCAACTTCACAAAGCACATCTCCAGGAGAAACTTTATCCCCTTCTTTCTTCAACCAACGTGCTATGTTTCCCTAAATAAGCCATTGAAACACAAATGGTAAGGAGTTCAATATTTAAAGAGACTGCAGCTTGGATACCCCTCCAACCTCTATGGAAGAGAAAAAGCAGATACCTCAGTCATCGTAGGTGAGAGAGATGGCATCCCAAGTTCTTGGTGGGGTGGAAGGTCTGGAAAACATCAAACATAGTTCGGTGTGAAAATCCATCTGCATCTGGTATTACTACAATAATGATTTATCCTCATGTCTCCATGAATGTACAAAATAAGAAAGTTCATGGATGTTTCCTTCTCTAAAAACCAGCAGTCAACTTGTATTAATCTTTTTTCCCAAAACTTTGGAGTGAATGTTCAAAAAGGACAATTTTAGCCTCATTTAATAGAGGTAACTTGTAAAGCATAAAGCTGAAACTGAGAAGACTGTCATTTCCAGTGGGGACAATGGTACACAAAATTGGACAAAAAAACTGAATTTCTATCTGGCAATATGATCTAAATTTTTCAAAAGTTGCACATTTCAAACCAAAACATGGAACAGAATTGACCTACATCCATCCACATTTTATCCTGATCAAAACCAGCTTAATAGGATAGTTGAAATGTCATAGAAAATGTTCAATCATCTATTATCTATATAACTATTTTTTTTGGAAGTGGATGATACCACTATTGTATTAAAATTAAAAGAGGGATGTACAAGTGTAGACAATAAGCTCCCAAAAAATCCCTACACATCAAAAAGGCCTACACCAAGACGGTGTGACCACCACTACCCCCTGTTTAACCCACGGAAATAAATAAATAAATAGATAAATAAATATTACTCCTTTGAAGAAGAAAATGCACATTAGTGGTTATTTAAGCAGCAAGTGCATTATTATTTCCGCAAATTTAGGTTTATCAGACGATTTGGGTTTGGATATGGAACATTTTCCATAGACCGTAGTCGATGTTTATTTACATCGACATAAAGTCCGAATACCCTTGATTAACTGTCAAAGAAACGCCTTTCGACCTCCACAATATCTGATGTGATATTGGGGGCTTTATCTAACCGATTTGATCAAAGAGATCACCCGTTAGAGATAAACATTTGCAGGAGAAAACTAAACATTTCATTCTTTATATTCATCTTCACAAAATACATGAAATCCCAATTGTATAGTCGGGTCATTTGATTTACATTTGGCCTTCATTCCACCACCAGAACAGAACGTTGAATTTGAGTTTCACATAGAACAAACCCCTTTTTTTGAGATATGTTTGCAATTTCTGACTCATCCTGGGTATCGCCGCAATTTTAGACCCTTTTCTGGGTATTTCTATAGTTTCTAACCCTTCAAGGGTATTTTTGCAGTTTCCAACCATTCCAGGGTATTTTGACAATTTTTTGACCCTATCAGGGTATTTTGGCAGTTTTTGACCCTTCCAGGGTATTTTGGCAATTTTTGACCCTTCCAGGGCATTTCTACAATTTTTCCTCGATTGTAGGTCTATCCGTGATTTTTCCTCGATTGGGAATTTGTTTGCAATTTTTCCTCGATTGAGGGGTTGATTTGTAATTTTCCCTCGATTGGGGATTTATATATATCTTAAGTGAGGGTTTATCTATAATTTTCCCTCAATTGGGAGTTTGTTTGCAATTTCCCTCAACTAAAGGAGTTTGTCTGCACTTTTCCCTCAATTGGGGGCATATCTACAATTTTTGGAGAATTTTAGAGGTATTTGCATAATTTCGGACAGACCAAGGATATTTTTATAATATCTAGACTAAACATGGATTTTTGTGTAATCTTGACATGAAGCGCAAGTCCCTCCTTAGCGGATGCGCGTTGGCCAAAGACTCTCGAGAGATTGCTCCTCCTTCTCAAGCTCTCATAGGTTGGGATCAACTTCATGCATCCATCGGCGCAACGCCAGGGATTAGGGGACAGTGCCCCGCCCCCTGGAAGAAAATTTTCTTATAATCCCTCTCCAAGGAGTCACACAAGAGACATCACCACAAGGGCATCTCTCTCCAAGGAGTCGCATAAGAGACATCACCACAAGGGCATCTATGCAGACCCTTTTTGTAAAGGTTGGAGTGCTTATAGGATTCCTGATTATTTCAAGCCCTGTTTGATAACGGGTTAAGCCCGGGTAGGATAGCTTAACCGGGATCGGGTGGGCTATTCTTGTTTGACATTTTTTTTTTCTTAACCGGGGTCGGGTGGGCTATTCTTGATTAACTCATTCCTAGGAAATAGGTGGAATGAGTTAACCGATCCCGGTAGGATTAGGGGTCGCGTGGGCCACCCCGAGTAGGCCACCCACCCCTAACCTACTCTGTTATCAAACTCGCCCTCAGGGAATCACATTATTTTCCTCAAGACATTTACAATGAGGTTACATGAGGTTACATTAACCACATCACGAACATATGTGCGGATCCAAGGAGGGACAATTTTATAACATACCCTCACTGTAAGCACAAGCACAACACAAACCCTCCCGAAGGATGGGGCCTTAAAAAACACAAGTACAAGAGTCCTCTGTGCTTTCTCCTCTCTGCGCTCTGTCTGTGTTTTGTCCCCGAAATGGGGCCCCACTAGAGGTATTTATAGAGCCCCCGGGCGGTTGAAGATGGATCCGGTCCAAATCACTCACCCAGGGAGAGTGATCCGGTCCAAATCACTCACCTAGGGAAGTGATCCGGTCCAAAACCCCAAGTGAGGGTTGGATCCGGTCCAAACCCCCTTATGGAGGGAATGGGGGGGCCGGCATCCATATATATATATATATATATATATATTAATTTTTTATCAATTTTTTGCTTCAACACCCCCCAACAATACAAAAAGGGAGGAGTTGTGAGAATTCACATGACGAAGGAGTCTCCCCCATTCTCTCACCCTCTCACAGAAAAAGGAGGCCAATCTCTCGACAGCTCTAGCTTCCCTCTAAAGGTTCTATTGTTCCTCTCTCCCCAAATAGCCCACAATGTTGCGAGAAGAATGATCCATCAAGTGAGCTGATCTCCCAGGTTCCATCTTCTGCCCCAATTCTCTATCAGAGTATGCACGTTCCTTTTAGGTTCCATCTTTTACTTATCTAAGTAATTTATTCACAAACAAGAGTGGGTGACATTATTTAATAGGCTAGGTGTTCCACAAACTAGGATAGATATGTACCTAGGACTTCAGTCAAATACAATCCGCAAGGATCTCCCCCACCCACCCACCCCACCACACACCTTTTTCTTTGAGGGCAGGGTGCAATAAGGATCTCAGCACATCAGCAGAAGACAACAAGAGGTGGCAAGCACCCCACAATTTCCAACAGACAATAGGTTTTCTTGCAAATACACCATTCTATAGATTGGATTACACATTTGCCACTGCAAGAAATGCATTTACACGCATAACATTTTTGCAGGATGTGTGAAAATCTACCACTTTAGTTAAGTGCCATTAGTCATCATTCAAGTATACCCAAAATATTTCTTTCAAATAGACCCCAAGGAAAGGGACTAGGGTCCAAAACATATTCATTCTGGCAAAAGGACACTTGTAACCTTATCTCACTGCATGAAGGGACAGGCATTTTTATAATTTCAATCTCTAAGAAACATTTAACTGAAATGTAGATGACTTAGAGTGGGGTAAGGTAATGGCAGCAGCAGATTTGCACATATATTGCACATGGTAAGCTGGATCGGGGATCGGGCTCAGATCGGTGGCGTGAGCCTGATCCCCAAACAATCCACTGACCCAACTTTTGCATGGATTTTAAGGTTAAAGCGCACTTATATTATTATATAGGGGATTTTATGCAATTTTAGAAGCCTACTTTACTAATTTGCCTTCTCGGGACTTCCTCCCACTTTTGCAGGTGGAGAACAATGGAGGAGGGGTGGTGAGCGGTAGTGACATCAGTGGCAGGTGGCCACGACGACATAGCGGCAGGTGGTGACGGTGATGGTCACAACAGCACATAAGTAGTTTTTTTCCCTCTCTTCAATCCCGGCCCAATCCCAGACCGATCCACCTGATCTGCCAATCCCCATTGAGAATCAGGTCAGGGTTGCATCAGTTTGGCCAAAAAGTTCCAATGCAATTCGGCCAACCATGATATTGCATGCAATGTGCGTATATGTGCAAATGAATTTCTTGTATTAGCAAATGTGGGGCTGAAGTATATTTGCAATAAAAAAGGAAAGAAGTTAACACCAGAGACACTCCTTCAGGCCTTTATTTTATTCCCTTACCCACATCAGTGTTAGCCAATGTCAGACATGTAATGCTGCAAAATGGAGATTCTGTTCACCACTCCTTAAATGTTCTTGATATTTTCTTGATGATTATAGGTTAACTCACATCGGGATAAGCAATTCTTCCTTTATCCTGAAACTGATGATAGTAAATGAGACAACATAAAGAAGCACTCTCGACACTACCGTTCTGAATTTCTGGTGTCATTCATGTTGTCAAAGAATCTATCCAATACAGACATTGACTATACCTCCCCAAAGCTCATCTATGTGGATTCCAATGGCAGCAAACCAACTGCCATGTGCAGGCCCCCTAATCCACCCCCAAATGCATCTCAGTATCCATATTCTCAAGCTGAGTCTTTTACAAGGAAACTTGGTTGAGTTGAGAATTTAAAAATTAAAATCCCTGCCTGCACCATAACCCCATGCAGCATCCCCTGGGGACTGGGCAGCAGGCACTACTTGGGAATCATGGCATCACTAGCAAGACAAGGCACTCAAGCACCATGATTAAACCCCAAAACGGCAACGTAGGTGCTCGCCTGGATGGGCTAGCCAGTCCAAGGTGCCTGCAGCCTGACTGGCTGCCTTGGACTGCTTAGAGGCCCACTTAAGAGGATCGATTCCTGGTAAGCCACCCAAAACCACCTCGATCGCAACCCAGCCCCCTGCTTTCACAATAGCATCCCCAACCTCGACTGCAACCCCAAGCATTTCTCCTCCCCGTCCCGGTTCACACTGCTCACCAACCATCGTCCTCCACTTGCTGACCACCGTACGCTCACTAGACCACGAGTGATTCTCTTCCCATCTATCTGTCTCTTCCCCCTTTCCTCTCCCCACCTCTATATAAACATTCCATCAATCTATATATCTAGACATACATATATATACACTTGTATATATGTATATACACATACATGCACATTCATTGCATATTATACATAAATGCAAACATAAATATATAGATATGTATGTATGTATGTACCTCTCTGCCCATCTCTACAAGTGTTCTGCAACAAGAGACCCACCTCTCTCCTGTCTCTGCCGCCCGCCCACCCCTGCCCCCTTTGTCCCTCTCTGTCATGTCTCTCCCCTCTCTCTCTTTCTGCCCCCATCTGTCCCCGAACCTCACCCATTTCCTGTCTTCAGCTTATGAACTTATAAACTAATTTTGTTTATTGTTCTGGTATCTTATTAGCACTTCATATTTGAACTGGTCATACAATGGTTGTGTGGAAATGTTTCTTGGCATTTGATAAATCTGTAATTCTCTTGTTAATGCATGATATTGTTTGTGATAATGATTTTTGGTATTTATTTTATATATGTTGACAATATTCGCATTATCTAGTTGAATCTATTGAAGTAGTTGGCAAATCTCATATTTGTACCTTTCATTCTGAAATTTTTAATGCCATAATCAATTTTCCCTTACAAAGTCAATTTTGGTACTTGATTGTGGCTTATTTCCTTTTAATGTTAATGTGATATTACTGATATTTCCTAGTAGTTTTTATATTGAAAATTCTCTAGCTACTACACTCTGTATGGGATGCCTAGGCATCACTTAGGTGGCCACCTAAACATTTAGGCACTCCAGCACTCCATTAAACCATGGGGCACTATTTGTGCGCGGAAAATACACGCGTATTTTTCTTTTTTGGCATGCTTTATTAATTCCGCGCTTTTGGGATTTATCAGACGATTTAAGGTTCGTGTACAGGACCTTTCCCCACCGACCGGAGTCGGTGTTAATTTACATCGGACGAGTCCGAACATCTTTGATTAAATGCCAAGGATTTTGACTACAATATCGGCCCTAACGTCATGGGTCTACCCCTGAATGGCCCCCACGCCTTGAGGCGGGACACGTTCGGGATATTCTTACGAGTATTTGCCATCTTCCCATTCATTGGGGGATATGTTCCCAATTTTCCCTCTTTCGAGGGTGTATTCATAACTTACCCATTTGAGGGCATATTTATTAATCCCCTTTTTAGAGTGTGTATTCACAATTTTTTAGCTTTTAGGAACATTTCTTGCAAGTTTTGCTCGTCAAGGGTATTTCTGCAATTTTCTGCCACTAGGGGCATTTCTGCAATTTTCTTCTAAGGGTGGATTGTTTCTGAAATTTAGTGGATGGCAGAAGGGCATTTCTGCGATTTATGAACGGTAGAAAGTATTTCAACGATTCCAAGATATACCAAAGTAAAATTCCAGAATTTCATGGGTTTATAAAATGCATTGACCCATCTATTTCTCCTTTTGATCAACATAGATTCCCCTCATGGGGCATGATATATCATCCTTTTACATATGTAACCCTGTTATGAGGGTTTGTTTACAAAGACTTCAAAAAGTTCTCTATAGAGAGAAGGGCGCCCCTTTTCCTTCACCTTCTTCTCCTTCTTTTCTTCTTCAGCCTCCTTTGCGCAGGGAGCTCTCTCCTCTTGCCAAAAGCTCTCTTTTTCTCTCAAAAGATCCTCTCCTTCTGCAGCAAGCTTTCCTCTCCCCGGAAGAGGTCCTCTCGAAGCAAAAAAATCCCCCTCCTGAGTAAGAAGGGTTGGGTTTTTATAAGAGGTGAAGGAAGCCTTGGAGGAGGTCCCCCGGAGCTTTGGAGAGGTAACTTCCATGCCTTTTCACCTTCCCCGGCCTATTCCTCTTCCTTTTCTTTCCTCCCCCGGTGGTGTAGTAATGAGCACAAGGAGCCGGGAAGCTTCCCGCTTGGAAGCGTAGCAGGCGGACCAGGGGGAGGTCCCCCAGTGGGCAGGTAGTGGCGGGGGGAGGTTCCCCCGGTGGTGGCAAGGAGGCCAGGGGGGCTCCCCCGGTGGCGCAGCAAGGGGGGGTCCCCCCGGTGTGCAGGGAAGGCGGGGGAGCCTCCCCCGGTGGCAGGGGGCCTGGGGGGTCTCCCCCGGTGGCAGGCGGCCCGGGGGGAGGTCCCCCCGGTGCAGGTGGCAGGCGGGGGGGGGGGGGGGGGGGGGGGGGGTTGAAGGGAGACCTGGGGGGTGCTCCCCTGGTCGCAGGCGGCCGCAGTGGGGATTCCCCACACCGGGAGAAGAGAGAAGGAGGGAGTGAGAGATCCCCCCCCCCCATTTCTTTGTCAACTCTATAAAAAGGGACCCCCACTTGACTTCTTTTTGCCTTTTTCCGATCTTTTGTGCAGGGTAAAAGACCCACGTGGAGGTCATTTTGTCTGTTTAACAATTCCCCAGGCGCAGACCCTCTGCCAGATTGACTTCAGGTTGTGTGAATTTAATTTGAATTACCATGGGAACGCCCAGACGGCCCCCCCTAAAAATATTTTCTTCTTTTCTCTTATAAAACTTGATCGCACGGGCGTGTAATTTTGTGTAGCCCACGCAGTGTTTGTTGAAATGCCCACTCGTCAATAATAGAGCCAATGGCTCGACTTATCGTGGGTTTTCAATTTGAAAGACCTCATGGGCTTGTGATTCATATGCGGGGCTTGTCCAAATGCCCTTAAAAAGACTTTGTAGTTTTCAAAGATTTGATCTTCCACGGGCGGGTGTATATGACTTCATACCATGCCAATCAAAAGATTGAGCATCATTTTTAAGTTTCTTAATTTCTGAAATTCCTATAATAATCAGAAATTAATTGTGAACCTTTTTGGGGTCCAACAGGCACCTTGTCGCTTTGACAGCTATGGATTATTCATAAGGAAAGAAACACTTTTCCATCATAAGTATGTGGCCTATGCACCTTCCAAAGTCCAAAGGAACTATTCTTTTGATAATGTAGAATACTGAGCTAGTGTACACTTTGATCACCGCCTCCAAAAATTCAAACATGTTCTCACTCCATACCATCACCAATCCCCTCCTAGACCCAGCTGTAGGTTAGAATATGTTTTCCTATCAATAGCTGTAATTCAATGCACAAGAGTTCCTAAGTAAAATTGAAATGGCATAGTCAATTGGAGGGCTTTAAGTTACAACAGCCCTCTCAAACAAAATAGATCTTCATTTAAAAGCATTTTCATTGAATCAATAATTCAGGTAAAATTTAGGAAGACCACTCAGGTGGAGAGCTGACTTAACAATACTACATGTGGACGCAATAAATGGAATGCATCATTAAGAGAGAGGAACTACTTGATGACATAAACACCCTGTTAAGCAGATATTACACAGCATAGGCAGGGCAAGGGCTAATTGCATATATTGTGTTAAATTTGAAATATCCGCTTTCTGTATGATTCTTTCCTCGGAGACGATTTTCCTTCCCTTCCCTTAGGATCTGGCAAATGCCTTCTTTTCATCTGTAAACAGGAGTCGACAAAATAATGAAGATATTGATTTTGTTGAACATTTCGTATCTATAATGCAAGAGAATCTTCCATTTTCCAAATGGGGGGAAAAAAGAAAAAAAGAACAAAAGAAATAAGTGTAGGGTGTCATAAAACTTACTTTTAACCCAAATTACCTGGCCCATCAGGTATCTGACTTGACCTAAGGCATCTACGATGGTGCACACATTAGCAGGGAAGAAAAGCCTAGTACACTGCTGGTATATAGAAATCAGATTTCACAGATCAATCTTAATTATACCAGCTGGAGAAGGCACAGGAAAATCCAGGACAAGAGTGAAAGATCCCAAAGAATATATAGAACATCTAGAAGTTCACCCAGAATAAGCTCTCAATTTAAATTACATGACCAAGGATGGCTCCAGCCTACCAATTCAAGTCAGGATATCAAAGAGCAAGATCCCTATAAAAAGGACAAATATCTCTATCTCAAGTCTCAACTCCTATGCAAACTAACAACAAGCCATGAGCAGTCTCAAAACTTTAGGGCATATTTTGTGCGGCTTGAAATGCCTTTAGACTTTTACAGCTTTCATCCCAGTTAGTGTGAGGGGAAACATTAAACCCTGGAAGCAGTATCTTGGCTTCGAACCAAAAATTGTACATTGAAGCTTCCTACATTAGGGAGGAAATGGGGTTATAAGGGAGGGATTGACTAGATGGTTGTCTAAAATTAATTATAAACATGCTTGCCTAGTATCTTTTCTGTTGGAAGTGGAAGCCAAAAGTGGCTTTTGAAGATAAGCTCTGCTAAGGACGTTTTTGTCTTCTCTCAATTTATTTTCTTTATTCCAATAAAACACATGATTTTTTATCATGTGGGAAGGAAAGGACTGTGGAGAAGGGGTGGTGAACACCATTGTTTACACGCAGAATTTTTCGGATATCCAATTTGTTAGATAAATATGCGTATATTTCGACATATTTGTTAATTCCGCGTTTTCAGGTTTATCAGACGATTTAGGGTTCGTATACTGGACTTTTCCCCACCAACCAGAATCGGTGTTAATTTACATCGAACAAGTCCGAATACCTTTGATTAATTGCCAAAGACCTCGTTTACTCTTGCGATGTCAGCCCTGATGTCAAGGGTCCGGGGAGACTCCCGTGCCCGAAGGCAAGGGTACATTTACAATTTTCCATATAGTTAAGGTATATTTGCATTTTTTTCCTCGAACAGGGGTATATTTGCCATTTTCCATTTACCAAGGGTATATTTGTAATTTTCCCTTAACCAGGGGTGCATTTGTAATTTTCCCTCTTTCGAGGGCATTTCTATAATATTCTTGACCTTCGGAAGTGTTTTGGTAATTTTTCAACCAATAGAGGTATTTCTGTAATTTTCTGACCTCTAGGGGTATTTCTATAATTTGTTGTCCTCCGGAGGTATTTCTGTAATTTACTGTCCTCCGAGGGTATTCCTATAATTTTCTTTGACTTGAAGCATCATTTAGGGTTTGCCATCTCGGGCCGGGACGGCCCGACCCGGCCCGTCCCAGGCGGTGAGCGGGACGGTCGGGCTGTGGGTCGTGGCCGGGATTGACTGGACCGCAAGGTCCCGTGCATCCCGCCACGTACCAGACCGGTCTGTGGTCGGGACGGCCTGGTACGTGCGGGTCGGCCGGCCCGTGCCGGTCCGCCCATTTAACGGGCCAGTGGGGGTGCGTCCAGGGGCGATGGGAGGCGTCGGTTGCAGCGGTGGAGGGCGTCCAGGGGCGGTGGCGAGCGGCGAGCAGCGGTGGACGTCGATGGACGACGGCGAGCAGCAGCCAGCGGCAGCGACGGGCGGCGGGGACCGGCCATCTGAGGTAAGCTTCGATTTTTGAAATTTTATTTTTATATGGGGGAGGGTGGCCGATGTGGGGGCGTGGGAGGGCGGAGGAGGTGGTCTGCGGCAGTGGGAGACCGGACGGGGACGGGGGGGGGGGGGGGGGGGGGGGCCGTGGGAAATAGGGAGGAGGGAGGTTGGGGTGGGAGGTTGGGGTGGGGGAGGGGGCGGCGGTGGGACGGGTGGGGGGGACCCACCGGCCCCCACAGCCCCCTCCGGCCTCCCACCGGTCAGATCTGGCCGGTGGCACGTTGATGAGACAAACAAGGGGGTGGGGGTGGGGGTGGGGCAGGGGGGGAGCTGGGCGCCGATGACGCCGGTGGGGGACAGTGGGGGTGGGGCAGGGGGGGTCAGTCGGTGGGGGACGGGGTTGGGGGTGGGGGAGGTGGGGGTGGGGTTAAAAAAATTTAATTAAATTTTTAGTTTAATTAAATTTAATTTGGGGGCGGTGGGGGTGGGGTTAAAAAAATTTAATTAAATTTTTAGTTTAATTAAATTTAATTTTGTTAGTTGTAGAAATTTTAGAATAGATTTTGTTAGATATTTAAAATTTAATTTAGATGTATTATTCAATTCATTTAGTTGTAGATGTTTTAAATTTAATTTTAAATTTAGTGATAAATATTTTACAAATGATTTAAATTTTTAGATAAATTTATGGATTGTAAATTGTATTCGATAGTTCTATATAAAATTTAATTTGTAACAAAAATTGTAGATTTAATTTAGATATATTAAATAATGCATTTAGTTTTACATGTTGTAGAATTAAATTTATTGTTTTAATCAAAATTATATTTGTAACAAAAATTGTAGATTTAATTTAGATGTATTAAATAATGCATTTAGTTTTACATGCTGTAGAATTAAATTTATTATTTTCATTAAAATTATATTTGTAACAAAAATTATAGATTTAATTTAGATGTATTAAATAATGCATTTAGTTTTACATGTTGTATAATTAAATTTATTGTTTTCATTAAAATTATATTTGTAACAAAAATTGTATATTTAATTTAGATGTATTAAATAATGTATTTAGTTTTACATGTTGTATAATTAAATTTATTGTTTTAATTAAAATTAAATTTGTAACAAAAAATGTAGATTTAATTTAGATGTTATTAAATAATGCATTTAATTTTACATGCTGTAGAAATAAATTTATTGTTTTCATTAAAATTAAATTTGTAACAAAAATTGTAGATTTAATTTAGATGTATTAAATAATGCATTTAATTTTACATGTTGTATAATTAAATTTATTGTTTTCATTACAATTATATTTGTAACAAAAATTGTAGATTTAATTTAGATGTAATAATGCATTTAGTTTTACATGTTGTAGAAATAATGATATTGTTTTCATTAAAATTATATTTGTAACAAAAATTGTAGATTGAATTTAGAAGTATTATTTAAATTTTTTAGTTGTAGATGTAGAACAATGAAATTTCATATTTAAAATTTGTATTTCTTAAATTTAGGAGATACATTTAAGCACTCTATGGCTCCTAAGGAACGTCCAAATGACATTGGATGGTCACACGGAGTTATGGTGGATGGCAACCGTAGGTGTTGACATTGCAACTACTGTAAAACAGAACACCGGAGAGGAGGTGTGTCTCGATTGAAGAAACACTTGACAGGAGGAGCCGATGCGGGATACTCTGAGGTTGCTGGGTGTACCCATGTGCCTAGAGATGTGAAACTTACAATGGCCAGGCACCTGCGAGAGAAGAGAGTTGAGATGCAAAAAAAGGAAGAAAAAAAAAAAAGAGATGAAACGGCAGTTAGCGGAAGAGCAAGCGGCAGCGACGAGGATGAATGCGCATGGACAGCCAGTGACGAAGACCAACAAGTGCATACTGACCAGCCTAATGTGTTTGTCACGGTGAATGATCCATATGAAGCGGAGTTTTGTGAGGCAGTACGTCAGAGTAAAGATGAGACAAGACATCCCGAGGAGACGAGAGTGCGAAGCTGCGAGACGGCAAGGACCGGAGCATCAGGCAATCGTGGTTCATCTACGACTTGACAACCACGGGGCATGAGGAGTTTTTTCACTGGTGACTCGGGTTCACAAAGAAAAAGGACACAATCGATCAACATTGAAGATGTGAAGCCCGGTGCACTATCCCGAGAGCATGGCAAGCAAACGAGGGTGAATGATGCATATGGCCAGAAGGGGCCTAAATGGAAACTTGGACAGGCCGTTGTAAAATGGTGACACCACGTGGGTCTGCCTTTCAATGCGGCCAACAGCCCTTATTACAAACCAATGTTTCAGGAAACACAAATTCTTGGGATACACGTGCAACCACCTACAGCAAGAGAGTTGGCCGGCATATATCTTGATGAACAAGTTGTTGAGATCAAGAGTTATGTCGACTCATTCAAACAAAAATAGTCAAAATACGGAGTCACACTAATGTGTGATGGATGGTTAGGTACCACAAAAAGTAGTCTGATCAACTTCCTTGTTTATTGTGACAGACATGTTTTCTTTCACAGATCAGTGGATGCGTCAGGCCAAGTCCACAGTTACCAATATATTTTGTCATTGATGGAACAAGTGGTGACCAAGATCGGGGAGGAGTACATTGTTCAAGTGATGACAGATAATGACTCGAACTATAAGAAGGCTGGGGAGGAGCTGATGAGGACGAAACGACACATTTTCTGGACCCCCTATGCAGCACACTGTGTAGATCTGATGCTGAAAGAGATTGGTCAACTTCGTGTAGTCAAATCTGTGGTCGAGGTGGCACAAAAAGTCACGAAATATATCTACGACAACACACTTGTATTGGCATGGATGAAAGAGCATTGTGGCGGCGAACTGTTGAGGCCTGACATCACACGATTTGTCACCAACTACATCGCATTGCAGAGCCTTCTGAAGCACAAGGATGGGTTGAAACAAATGTTTAGGGGTGAGACTTGACTGAGTTCCTCTTTTGCCGCTTCATGTGAAGGAGGGGAGGTCGAGGGGATTGTCAACACCAGTAACTTTTGGGATAGAGTCAAGATATTAGTATCATTGATAGAGCCACTGTATGAGATACTGGGATGTGTGGATGGGGATAGAGTACCAACCATGGGGTTGGTGTACAGTAAAATTGAAACTGCAAAGCGGAAGATTCTTGCGACGTCCAAGAAATATGGACCTACTATCTTAGAGATCGTGGAGGACAGATAGGACAGGCAAATAAGTCGCGATTTTCACATGGCAGGTAAACATTTATAGTCTCTAACAATAAATGAGCCACGATCTTCAGATGATACAAAAATTTTGTCGTCTCGTGATTGCAATGTACTACCTACACCCGGCCTTTCAATATGCTCGGGACCTCGCTTATGACGATACTTTGATAGAATCCGTCAACATTGTGGTAGACCGATTGTCTCACAGGCCAACAGATGCTGCTGATGCGTTGAATGACGTATACTTGGATATTTTGCCATTGAGAATATGAAATGAATTATGTACTTATTATTTTCGATAATGCAGATGAAAACATTTAGAGAGGCAATTGGTTCATTTGCGACACCTACTGCCGTGGCCAGCCGTGACAGACTCAATGCAGGTAATGTATTTTCACAATGCACATTGTATAGCTCGACAAGTAATTATTGCATCAAATTATTATATTGTACGCCATCTGCTTTAATCACAGCTGAGTGGTGGCTAAATTACGGCACAAGTGCACCGACATTAAGGAATATCGCAACGAGAGTTCTATCACAAACATCCTCATCGAGTGGGTGTGAGCGGAATTGGTCGACATTCTCCTTCTTACATACCAAGCTCAGGAATAGGCTAACACACCGAAGGCTGGACAAAATGGTGTATGTTCATTACAACATGAAGCTAAAGGTTCGACATATGCAGATGGATGCAAGGAGAGAAGAGGGAGATTACGACCCAACAGATGTCGTGTACTTGCGAGACGATGATGACCCTATAGTTTCATGGGTTACAAGAACCACAACTGAGCGTGGTGAGGCAGAACTTGACGAGGAGGGCGAAGAACCAGGCGAGACACCACGACCTAATACTTTTCTCGCAGCAGCTGTGCAGCATGCACTGGGGGAGGGAGATGACATCGATGTGCAGACGGTTGGAGACGAGTCAGCAACGGAACGTGATGAGGAAGTAAATTTGGATGAAGACCTCATCATTGGGGGTGGAGACACATCGTATGCGTACGATGATACAACATGGGGGCGATTGATGCAACCTCTAGCAAATCCACGTCCACCGCCAGCTCAGGTGAAATAATATATACAAATCGAATCGCATATTTGATTAGAGAGCGTAGGCATATATCTATGTATGATGATGTAAGAAATAAATTACAGGCCGATCCGACAAATGAACACTGGTCTCGGGTTGCTGCACCGCGACATTCAATATCTACAGAACCCAGAAGGATATCCACTTCTAGAGAGGCTAGGGAGAGTTCGTCATTTAGAGAAGTGAATTTATATGACTACAAGAAGATTTATATGTTATATTCTATTGCTAATTGATTTTGTTATTGGCTCAATTGTGTAGTCTTCGGTAGCATCCAAACAGCCATCTCAGTCAGCTGCACTACGACGCTCAGAGTCTAAGGCACCCATGTAGTCGTCTCAGGTATACTCATACGTATATTTACCCAGTATGAAATGACTCGAACTTCTTATCTAACAAAACCTCCGATTCTCAGGCATCTAGAGGGACACAACATGCAGCAGATAAGCGGCCGCCTGCTCCACAGAAGAAGCAATCGTCATGGACCACATTATTCAAGAGCAAAAAGGGCACACAACCACCAGTAAATCTGATGGACATTACAGACTTGGAGACATTAGATCCCAATGTAGATGACGACACTCCCGAGCCATCTGTTACATAGAAGGCAGAATCGATTGGGATCGGATCGCCCGATCCGATCGGATTTCGGGCGAAACGATCCGATCCCGATCCCAACTGACCCGATCCATGCCCGGGATCGGCCGGATCGGGCGGGATCGGCCTGGGATCGGCCGGATCGGCCCGGATCGGCCGATCCCAGGCCGATTCTGCATTCCATTACCAAATGCATCACTTCTTCATATTTCACTAAAACCATGAACTTTTTGAGTTGTGCTTTGATTGTCAAAGTTCTGATGTGCCTTTATAAGTTGGTTTCTGTGTCCAAAACACATTCCTATGCACTGCTTTTGTAAATTGGCTATCAAAAGTTATGGAATGCCTCTTGTTCAGAAATGCATCATACTCATTTTAGATTTTAGATCATCTGAGATGTGGTTTTCAATCAACATTGAAAGATGGGGTTAACTGAATGCAAAGGCTTTATCATATTGTCAATCATGCACAGAATTGATGATGTTTTTAGTGTCAATTTTTTTTTCTGTTGATATTCATTTTTTCTAATTAACCTTTGTACATGTTCAGCTTACCAAAAGCAAATAAAAAATCATTTTCAATGATGTGTCTGCACAGATTTTGAAGGAAACCTAAGTTATTCCTTGTTTCAAGCTTGCAAATATGTAAAGCTGCTGATAAACAGGTTAACCATTCTGATATTAGTTAGAATACCAAATATTTAACTAAAGTCAAACTAAATCTGAGATTGCCTTGTTGATAGTTCCCTCTAACTTTGATGTTCAAGCAAAGAGCATGCATTACATATCTTTCCACTGCTAAATTATTGAATCCCAACCAATAAATGGGTCACACAATCTGCAGACTTCCAATTAGTCCATAAGACTGATGCACATAGATACATGCACTTAATCAATGCATGCACCTATTTCACAAAATAATGAGCAAATGTCACCTATTTCACATTAAATTTGATATAGATCTATGTTAGAATGCTTTTTCTATATTTTTAGATTTTTCCAGATTTATTTTGATTTTTTTTAGCCAAGTTAGCTGTCCTGACTCGGCCGGGATCGGTCCGGGATCGGCCGATCCCACCCGGCCCGGATCGGTTTGGGACCGGGCGATCCGATCCCGATCCTCGATTCTGCCTTCCTTGATCTGTTGAGCCCCGCATCAGTGGGAGTCATGACTCCGATGACGACAGTACACCTACAAGGTTTTCATCCCATAGTCGTGACGGTTCTCAAGGTGGTCAACGGAGTCATCGTTGGGATACTAGTGCTGGTGACAGAGAGTATAGCAGTGGTCAAGGCAGAGGTCATGGGGGTCGCGAACGTGCCGCATGGACAGAGGAGCAACACTTCACACATGCCACGCAAGATGAGGACCACGGTGCTCCACCGCTAGGGGCGAGGCGGGTAGCTGATTATTGGGATCCCTACTATGGAAGTTCTGTTGCAGACAGTACCAGCTATCAAGATATGCTATCTGATTTTGAGAGGATGAGCACACATGACTCTCAGGGATCTGGAAGTGAGTATGAACGGTCATGGCAGCAGCAGCCGATGTATCATGGCGATTCTGAGAACAGTAGTTCATTCTTCCCATCGTATCCATATCCTCAGCCCTCAGCTGTGCCACCGCCGGTCACGTACTCACAAGGTTCCCAGCAGTATGAATACTACGTACACATGTACTAGGAGAACTATACAGGTTCCATGCATTATGAAGACTATTTGTCCTATCTGTGGAACACGTATAATGTCAGATTGTTTGGAGATGGGATGTGGCCAAGTTTGAGCCCATATGATTAGGAGTATGTATCATTTGTTTATATTTATGAGTACCTATAAATTAATCATAATTTTCTTCATATCTTGAGTCTTGCACTTATCATTCAAGTTACTAATACAAAATTTTACAACATTTGCAGGTCATCATGGACGGACAACGTCACCCTGCGTGGGAGCATGGTTACACTGTTGAGGGTGATCGACATGTGCATTGTAGATACTGCGGACATCGCGTCACCGGCATACACAGATTTGCAGAACAGCTTGCGGGAGTGGGACGAGATTGCCGTGCATGCTCCTTAGTTCCAGAGGATGTCCGAGATTACTTTCGACACAGTTACGGGAGGGATATGTTTGTCGTAGCAGAGCCGGGGCATCCTCTTCTACGTCCAGGGTACCCCCACCACTAGCACCGGGCGGAACAAGATCTTCCTCCACGTCCAGAGTTCGAGCAGCACCAGCACCAGCACCAACAGTCGCACCAGTAGCAGATGATAGACTTGAATGTATACATGTAGTTTGGGCTTTTTTTAAAGATTTTCATGTACCCTCCACCGCTGCACATGACCCAGCCTTTGTGCAGATGGTTACATATTTTCAGGCTCACCCACATGTACCTTCACCCACTAGGATAGAGTTAGATTATACGGGTCATCAGTCTCATGTATCTGATTCTGATTGGTATTCAGGATTCACAGATGAGTCAGATAAGTGAGTTTTGGCATTTTGTACTTTATGAGTGGAGTTAAATTATGTCATTATTATGTCTATGTTTGCTTTAACATATTAAAGGATCTTTTTTTATCTCTTCAAATAAGATGTTTAATTAAGAGGTGTAATATGTTATTTTTATATAATTAATTATATGTAATTTAGTATGGATATATGATCACAAAAAATAACTCTACATTCTAATATTTTTAAATGTATATATCATTTACAATTTAAATAAAATTTTATTAAAATTCTATTTTTAAAAAATAATATTTAAAAATTTTAAAAATCGCGTCGTCTTTCCGAGCGACCGGGACGCCGGGCGTCCCGCCTGACCCGACCCAACCCGTCCCGGGCCGTGACCACTGACCGGGACGGGCGGGTCGGTCGGAACGACAAACCCTGGCATCATTGCGTGTTTTTCTGAATTTTATTGTATTTTACTGTGTTCTTTCTGGACTTTTATGGAATTTCCCATAGTTTCAGGGTAAAACTGTAATTTTTGAACTTTGGAATAAACATGGACTTTTGTGCATTTTTTTAAGAGCATTTCTGTAAATTTGAACCCTTTTTTCCTTGAATCTGTTGAAATTTACAGTTTCCTAGACGTTCTCGGATATTTACACAATTTTGAAATCTTTCGGGGTATAATTGCAATTTCTGTTCTTTTGCGGCTTTCTGCCACATGATACATCAAAAAAATCCCAGAACCATAAGTTCATGGCCTTTATTTGTATCTTTATTGCCTATAGCGAATAACATAAACTTTCCCTCGCATGAGGGTATTTTTACTAATAGCCCTAATACGAGGGCTTTTCACAATTTTTAATATAACTTGAATAGGGAGGAGGGTGCCTCCCTCCTCTCACCTCTTGCACAGGTTGCAGCAGAGCTCCGAGCTTCCAAGTCCTCTCCCAAGAGAAGGAGGCCTTTGCCTTTTATAGGTGGTGGAGGAGGCCAAGGAGGAGTCCTCCCCCGGTGAAACTTGGTGGAGGTAAGCCCTCCCATCGCTTCATCTCCTTGTCCTTTCCTCTCCTCATCCTAGACCACCCCCGGTGGTACAGTAGGAAGAAAAGGGGGGAAGCCTCCCCCGATGGGAGGAGGCCCGGGGGGGCTTCCCACCGGTGTGCGCGCAGACGGAGAAGCCGGGGAGCCTACCCCCGACAGGTGCAGGCCCAGGGGGCCTCCCTCGGTGCAGCGGAGGCTCCCCCCAGTGTAGCAGGGTCCGAGGGGGTCCCCCCGATGCAGGCGGGCCCGGAGAACTCCCCCCGGTGCAGCAGGCGAGGGCCAAGGGGGGTCCCCCCGGTGCAGGTGGCCCGAGGGGGCAGCCCCCCCCCCCCCGGTGCAAGGAGAGGAGAGGGAAGAGGGAGGGGGTGGCTCCCCCTCCCCCCCCCCTTTTCTTGAAAACCTTTTTTATTGTTGCTTTGACTTCTTTCAGCAGAACGACACGTGGAGATTTTTGTTTGTTTGTTGGCCGTCTCCAAGCGCCGCCTTGCTGCCCGTTTGACTCCAGGGTAACGAGAGATTTATTTTAATGCCATGGGAATACATGATGGCACTTAAAAACTTAATTTTGCATGGACATTATCCCACGAGCGTATAATTTCATACCGCTCATGAGGTGTTCGGTAAAATGCCCACTTGTCATAAAGAGCTAAAAGCTCAATTTAGCGTAGGACTTTGTTGAGTACTTGGTGGCCTTGTGCCGCCCACCGGCGCTTGGCCAAATGTCTTAATGAACTTCACACTTGATGTTGTAGATCGGGTACACATAACTGTGTGCCGCCCCCAAGGTGTTCGATGAAATGTCCATAAGCATTCATATGACGGCGATGGTCGAGCATTGCTTCATGTCATAGTCTAGGACTTTTTAATTCCTGAATTTTTATGCAATTACCAGAAATTGTGAACTTTTGGGGGTTCAACAAATATCCCCCACGGGGGGTCCGTCGAAGCCGAAGGTGACGGCAGGCGACCCGTGCCCCTTAACTTTGTTTGACTTTGATTGCTTAGTGTCTTGAATCAGCTCGTTGTTCTTTATGTAATGTTTCGCCTTCATGGTTGGCTAACCTTCTTTCTTTCTCTTTTATTTCTTTGTTTCACAAGAATTGAGAATGTCTCACGTGAGGGAGATGCGTTCTCGGAGAGGTGCTGGCCGAGATGGGGAGAGAGATAAATCTCCTTATTTGTCGAACCAATTAATGCCTCCCTTGGGCCCACCCCGAGTCACGAGGGATAATATGTTCTTGCTTGATCGTGGGTTCACCACTATTGCTAGAGGCCCGCTTTCAGAAGACCTTGTGGAGGGTGGAGAAGTTGATCCCTCACTCATCATTCAGGAGGGGGGGTTTTACAGGTACTAGAGGATTGGGCGTTATCCAAGATATTTTCCCTTGGATGAGTATCTATTCCCATTCATCCAAAACTTTGTGCCAGAGAACATGGATGAGGAGGATCCCATAGTGTCAGCTGAACGAGTGTTGCTTAAGAGAGCCATTTTGATGGGACGAGATAAGATGATGGAGACTTGCACTCTTTCTCACCCTAGCTTCCCACTGGGCTACTCTCCCCATGCTCAGTTTCCGGGGGCTGCCCAGCTTGGCTTTTTCAGGACAGAGGATTCCTGTCATTCCAGATCATGCACAGTGATTCCTGTTGTGTCCCCTGGTTTTGATGATAACAAACCATAATTCATCATTAGATAATTGAGGAATATCTAACAAGTTTGGTTTAATGTATAGACTGATCAAGTACAGGAGAAACACTCTAAGAGTGCCGACACCTCCCACAACGTGTCGACACATCAAGAAGAGATCATGATGAACCATCTCCGGTTGAGCTCTGGCATGAAGCAAGTGTCGACACATCTGAGCAAAGTGTCGACACCCCAAGAAGAAATCCATCTTGAGGCCGTTTCTGTCTGGCCTCTGGATTAACCAAAGTGTCGACACCTTGAGCGAAAAGTGTCGACACCTCGATTCCAAGAAGCAGGCCTTACTTCTCTCTGGCGCATATGTCCCGACACCGCCTAGTGACGTCTCGGCACTACAGCACGATCCACATGCGAGTATGGTGCAAGTGTCGACACTTGTTCGTCAAGGTGTCGACCTGTTCTGCTTGGAAGCCACGGGTCTTCAAGATCATAATGGGATGTGTTGACACCCTGTGTGTAAAGTGTCGACAGGTTCATGATCGTCCAGAACGGATCTGAAACCGATAGAATCCGCTCTTCAAGATCCGAAACTTGTCCTGGAGGATCCGTTCGCTCCGGAAAAAGCCGTCAAGAAGATTACTGCGTCAGAGGATCATGTTCTGGCAGAGACATCCTCTGAAAGGACGGTACCATTGCTGATATGGTCCCCTACCTACCCACATACCAGCAGGAACGGCAGAGAAAGGTCAACTATGCAATGGAAGCTAATCAAATAATGTGGATGTGACATTCTGGGTTTAGCTTCTACAGTGGACAACGTTGGAGTTGCCGTGAGCCACCAATATATCAGGAGTAGCAGCTCCAGTTCAAGGAAGGATAGGCAAGCAGGAAGAAAAGCAAGAAGGAAGAAACGTAGAAGCTTGCTAGCGAAGCCATCTCCTTCCTGGTGCTGCTGGAGTGAGGGCAACGTAGAAGACGCTCTTCTTCCTCACTCAAGGAGGTCTCACAGCAAGGCAGAAAGGATCTGTGAAACTCCATCCGGTACCCTTGAGAGCTGGAAGCGAGATCGTCCTTCCCTCGTGAGGTTGTGGTGAAGAACCAGGAAGAACAAGAAGAGAACCAAGGAGTCCTCCAGTTCCTTCCCAGACAGGAGTTTTCCTTCCCAAATAATTTCTTTGTCATACTCTGTCTGGTTGTTCTTTTTACAACTTTGTTTTTCTTTGAAAACAAATACTCTTACTTTGCTCCCTACCTATGAGTAGGAAGACAGACGGTGTGTTCACCGGTCTGTGAATCTCAGGGTGGTGTACCCTCAAGCTGTTTGGCAGCGGAGTTGAGAGAGTGTATCTCTCTGTTGGAAGCTGTGAATCAGCGGCAGTGCATTGGCACTAGTGAAGCTTCACCGAGTTGTGTAAGGGGTGGACATAGGTCTCTGGATAGAGACTGAACCACCTTAAATATTGTGTCTTGTGTTTTGTCCTCCATTAGGTATTGACGCTAGATGCTTGGTAGGAACGGCTCCGATCATCATCCTTGCATCTAGCATGTTAGCTACCATCTATCTCTTGCCTAAATAGTCTTAGTTTTGCATCTAGTTTCTATTTCCGCAAAGAAGGGCAAAAGGGGGCTGATCTATTCACCCCTCCCCTCTAGATCTGCCTATCACCACACATCAATTCCAGGTATATGGGAGTTATTTTGGGCAGCATAAAACAGGATCACCTTCTTCTGAGCTGTTCTTGATGCCATCTGGCACACAATTTTCTAGAGAAAATTATGACAAAGTGTGCTTCCTTGACCGAATTGTGAGTGGTTCTGCACCTAGTTGATACGGGAAATGGTCAATGGTTGCCTCACACCGGTTTCATTTGGGTGCGTCAGAGTGGCTGATGGGTGTTATTCACCACTACCGTAAGATTTTGGATCATGTGGGGATCAGTCATGCTATTACTGCTGCCCTCTACCAATACCCTTGCTACATCGGGCTTCTCCAGGGTTTGGTAGAGCGACTCAACCGGCGTTTCAATACCTGTGCTACCGCCGAAGGAGAAACATCACTTGATTTGTGGAGCTTTCATCGCATTTCAGGGCTCCCCATCTCCGGGAACATGTACGAGGAAGCTTGCTTAGATGACCTACACAGGGAGTATTCCACTGGCGCAGGCTCCTATGGTTTGTCTTTCGATTTTCGATATCTGATGAAAGTCTGGCGAGACCTAGCCCGTGTTGGAAAGGGGAAAACCCCATCTGCTTCCACTAGCACTGTGAGGGTCAGCCTCAATGCTTGGGTCTAGTATTTTTATAATAGACCATTCTGCTTTCAGGAGAGCTTTGCAGAGGATGACAGACCTCTCGATCAATATTATCAGCTGCTTCTGAACCCGCCAGAAAATGAGCGGTATTTGTGTGCACCGCCAAATGAGGGATGGAACTCTCGGAAGCTACCAGACAAGACTTACTTGGTAGCATATCTCGTATATTGGCTAGAGACCTTTGTGGTGCCATACGGGGAGGAGGGCGTTGTACGCCCCGAGTTGATTTACCCGGCCTGCCTGCTTGATGATGGCCAGAAGCTTGCTCTTGCCCCTGCTGCCCTAGCCAACATATATCATGGATTGAGTAATTTGATAGCCTGTAGCTCCCCACGAGACCGCAGTGTACAGCCGGCTACATATTATTTAAGTGCATGGGCGGGCTTGCTATTGCCCGGATTATGTCAGAGTGTCAGGATGGATAATCCTATAGCTCCACTGATTTTTCAACCCAGATCAGAGCCCTTTAGAACACTTGACAGATGCCAGAAAGCTGCTATCTTATTTGCCCACACAGGGACAGCCAGGTAGAGACTTTGCTTGTGTCTCACATGATTATCGCCTTTTTGCTATTGAGGGGCCTGATGGCTTGACTTATCATCTTCCACACCATTCTAGCCCCAGCAACACTTTTTATGATGATCGGCTTTGTTGTACACCCCCGAGTGTTCTTGTCTTTCGCAAGGGCACTACCACGTTCCTGGAGCCTTACTATCTGCACTACTTTGCGCGAAATTTTGGACATGATCAAGGGGTACCCCCGAATGCAAACTTCCCATTAGAGGTGCGGTTGTATAGAGGGCAGGATAAACATTTAGTGGCAGCTAGCTGGTGGCATTACTTCATCCGACGAGGACCAAAGCCGGGTTGTTCTCCTCCTGCCCGGCAGAGGATTGGGCATGTTGATATATATTATGCCCGTTGGTGGTTTCAGCATAGCAATATCTTCAGGCAGCCTGTTCATAAATTGAAAGAAGCAGAGGAGGCCCGCTTAAAAAGAATTGATGCGCCACCACTTATTATTGATCATTCTTTTCTTTATTCTCAGTTTCCTCATCTCGCCCGATCAGTCCGAGAGCTTCGCTCAAGATAGGAGGCAGCAAATGGGCCTATTCCCGTGGACAGAGATACTTATGTGGGGGCCATGAAGCCTCTGAAGCATCCGGAAGGCCCATCTTCAGAAAAGGGAAAGGCCACGGCAAACCAGAAGGTTTATTCATGGTGGGGGCATTTGCTTTCAGACTGTGGTTATCCCCCAAGTGCCTCTCTGTCTAGCCCTCTTCTTCCTGATGGATTCAATAATGAACATTAGCTTAAATGGGAGAGACACTTGATAAGTGCCATTGCACGGGTAGGCGCCCTTGAATGCATTTCATGGATTGAAAATGGGGCCACGCTTCGAGATATTTGGGATGCTGTTTGTCGGGCAAGGAAAGCCATGGGCCTTTCTCCCGAGCAAGGTGTTACAACCATCTTTTTCTCCTGCACCGAATGGTATGTATCCATAACTTGTGACCTTTCATAGAGTCATATTTAGTTCCATAAAAAGGACTAGTATGCATACTAATTGATTTCCTTGCAGTGAGCTTCGTCCCTGCCGAGACTTTCAAGAAAAAAAAAAGTTCCCATCATTCCAAACGGCAGAGGGCAGAAGGCGACGATAGCCCAACCACGAAAACACATCGTCATCAATCCAAGGGGACGGCTCCGTCAGATGGGCAGGATGGTAACTTGTTGTTTCTTCATTTAACCTTGATTGCCAAGGCTTCATTGTATATATATTGAATAAATGTTCTCTTTATTCCTTTGTCTTTCTCAGCTGCTCCGGGTGCTGTTGGCAATGTTGCAAGGAGCCTCCCTTCCATGGACACAAGTGTCCCATTGGAGACTGGGCAGAATGATAGGGAGGATGAAGGGCTGGATGACCTGGGCATGTTGAACTATGATTATAATCTAGTGTCGGATGCTTGACCTTCTTCTTTTGGTGAGAGTTCCCCGGATGTAGCTTCTCACGGCCAGGGTAGACTCATTATCCCCCATACTTTCTTACTGCCTTGTTTTGCTCTTCCTCTTCTTTTTGTGGGGCATGAATTGCTAATCCATTTATTGCCTTCTAGCAAGGAGTTTAGAGGATGCGATGGCACCAGTAGGAACATATGCTACACTATTGAGTGCCACATTAAATAATGAGCTCCCGGTGTATTCTGATACTCCCACGGTCGGGGGGAACACTGTATCGAGTTATGAGGCAGCATTATTGGCCGAGCTCTGTACTCATGGGGTCGCTTCAACTTCAGAGGGGGCCATGGCCAGCCATTTTGCTCTTAAGAGTGGTCGGCTACCTATCTCTAGCAGTTTAGTCACATAGCCGGCTTCTCATTCCGCTAGTGAGCATAACGAACTTTTCTTGCTCTTCTCCTTTTATATCAATTGAATTTTCTTTACTCATTTGGCCTATTTCTCTGCTCCTCTTATGCAGTGACCATCTATGTTGTTATAGGGTCTTCTGCTCCTCATTGCAAGAGGCGACCCAATCAATAGGGCAAGACCCCAAGGCTGAGGTGCCTAAGGTGAGGGCTGATCTAATTTTTAAGAAAAGGCCTCAAGAGAGTTCTACAGCGGATCCGCCTGAGGATTTGAATGGGAATGCTGTAGGTGAACTACTCTCCCCTCCTCCATTTATTTGCTCATTAAGACTGCATCCTTTAAAGGTTATATCTTATAAGCCTCAAGATGCCCGGACGAGGGAGCTGGCGAGGTGCCCGGGCTACAAAGAGAGGAGCCCCAGGCTCTTTAAAAATTCTTGCTTCCTTTTGCATGCTGGATGACACCTCCACTTGTCCACCGCTCATACCCGTAGCAGAGACCCCCATTGAGCACGCAGGTAATTCGATTCTTCCTTTCTTTGTCTCCTTCCCCCTTTTTTATGTCTTGACCAGCATGACAATGTTATCATCTTTCCCTTTTCAGAAGGGGATGGTTCACAAATTGTAACGGCTGGCAATCCCGAGTCAGGCCTTGAGCATGAGCCTTATGCCGCGATGGTGCCTCCATGTGGTATGTCCACCCTTGTCGAGGAGCATGATATATTCGATTCCCCTTTTTTCTTGACATACTCATCAGAATAATTATTTGTCCCTTTAAATCCTGCTTCTTCCCCCCTTTTTTATTTAGGCTCCGAGGACATCATCCCTTTGAGAAGAGGGGGTTCAGATCACGTACCAGCTCCTTTTGATGAGTTCCCAGAGCATGGTGTTGAATGGCCAGACTCTCCACAGCCTATGCCTTTCGTGGAGGCCGAGCTAATGGCCCAAGCCATGTTTCAGCAGGAGACAGCTCCCTCTACAGAGGCTGTGCAGGACGCCCTTCGGACTGGGACAGGGGGTTACCATGCACTAGGGCTACCCCGGGATCATTGGATGGCGGCAGTGGAGAAACTTTGGGAGGAACTTCAGCATATACATGAGTCTCTGGCCTGGGAGGCCTATCGCTTAGAGATTCAGCAACTTGAAACAGAAATGGATGGTTTGTCTAGCGAAGCCAAAGAGCTACAGTCCAAGGTTGAAGAGATTCGAGGACGTCGAGGCTCCTTTGAGGCGGCTGAGGCTGAGAATAGGAACCAAGCCGCACTGCTCCAAGGGACTGTTCGGAACATAATGCCGAAAATTGAAGAATTGCAAACCTCGGCTAAGTCGAATGCCAAAGAAGCTCAGCTAGCTCGGGTTGAGGAGAGTTCCCTTGTTGCACGATGTTTGGAGGTGAAGGATAGTATGGCGGCCCGACGGAGCTGAGTTGAGGATTTGATGAAGAGAAAGTCCCGCCATCGATGAGCTTGAGCTTATTACTTTTTTGTACATTGTCATTCCTTCTTTGCCTTTCCTTCTTCAGCATTCATCATTTCATGGTTACCCCGAGGACTTGTCTCGGGCTTTAATTTTGTGGATGAATGATAGAAACAATAAATTAATGGTAGAGAGAAAAAATTTGTCCTGCTCGAGCATTATTCTTTCATCACAATTCTTCAACGGTCTTCCTTTCTCTCTTCTTCTATATTCTTTTCTTTATTTTTCCTCTTTTTTTTCTCTTTTTTTTTCACTTTACTAGTTTTAGCGTCCTTTCGGATTTTCACCAGAACTAGCCCCCTTTAGCTTTTTTCAGCGTGCCCTTTTGGGTTTTCACGCTAAGAGATTGCCCATTTTTGCCTAAGGCACTCTTTCGGGTTTTTACCTCAGCCAGGTTATGACCTTTTTGCCCTTGGACAGTCGGTAAACCGGATACCCAAGTCCGTCGGGGCACCTCTATTTTAAGCCTCATTTTTTTTAAGAAATGTGGGAAGTAATCCCCCTTAAGAGCTCGAGGCTAAGGGTTATTTCTTTGCGGCGGATGACTTCGGACTCATCCCCTGACTAACTCTAAACTGTTTGAGAATCAAACTTGGGATTTAGGATTTGAGGTTGACCCTCGAGTGGTGTGAGAGCTAAACTTAGGATTCAGGACTTGGAATTTGGGACTGACCTTATGAGGAGCCAGAATTTGGGATTTTGGATTTGAGATTTGAGGCTGACCATCTGAGTGGTTTATGAGCCAAAACTTGAGATTTAGGATTTAGGATTTGGGATTTGGGGCAGACCAACTGAGTGGTATGAGAGCCGGAAGTTGGATTTAGGATTTGAGGCTAACCAGCTAAGTGGTTTGGGAGCCAAAACTTGAGATTTAGGATTTAGAATTTGGGGCTGACCAGCTGAGTGGTATAAGAGCCGGAACTTGGGATTTAGGATTTGAGGCTGACCAGCTGAGTGGTTTAGGAGCCAGACTTTAGATTTAGGATTTACGATCCGAGATTTGGGGCGGTGGGACATGAACAACGAATGTTAAACTTAGTCACACCAAGTTCTTTCCTTTCTCTTCCTTCCTCTTTTCTCCTTCTTTCTTTTTTTTCTTATTTTTTTTCTTCTCTCTTTTTTTTTATTCTTTTCTTTTTAACCTTCGCCAGGAGAGGAGACATCCAACACCGAATGTTGCAAAAATTCGTGCTCAGGGGCATGATATAACTTTAAATATTTGCCGTTTAGTGGAGGAAAAGGGTTCTCTCCCTTGTGGTCAACGACCTTATAGGCACCTCTTTCATAGACTTTGGAAACAACATAGGGCCCACGCCAATTGGGTTGCAATTTACCACCGGATTTACAAGCCATGACTTCTCTTTCTTTGACCATAACGAGATCACCTTCTTTAAATGCTCTTTGTTTCACAAGCTTATCATAGGCTCTCGTCATTCGGGCTTGATATGCCTGAAGATGTTTGTAGATTTCTAACCGTTTACTTTCTAAGTTGGATAGTTCTTCCAACCTTCTTTCTATTTCATCTTGTTCCTAAATTTGCAAACCGGTACGTGCGGCTATCCAATAGGATGACATCTCAATTTCAACCGGGACCATGGTTTCTGCCCCATATACCAAAGAGAAAGGGGAGCACCCAGTGGGAGTCTTACAGACTGTCTGGTATGCCCAAAGAGTTTCATGTATCTTTTCAGCCCAGTCTCCTTTGCGACTGCCGACAATTTTGGCAAGGAGCTTGTAAAGGATTTTGTTCAATGCTTCAGCCAACCCATTAGCTTGGGGATTATAAATTGTTGAAGTTCTCCCGTCTATGTAGAATTGGCGGCTAATGCATATATTGTTCTATTTTTGAATGGCGTACCATTGTCTGACATAATTCGGTTAGGGTGCCAAATCTATAAATAATATAATGTTTGACAAATTGGACAACCGCCTCTCCCATGACCTCCAGCAGAGGGATGGCTTCGATCCACCTGGAGAAGTAGTTTGTTGCAGGTAGTATGAACTTGTGGCCTTTAGAGGACGGTGGGAAGGGTCTTACAATGTCCATTCCCTATTCTACAAAGGGCCATGTAAGCGCCGTAGAATGCAAGGAGCTTAGAGGTCTTCTCGGCACTGGGCCAAAGGCTTGGCACTGATGACATGCGTCGGCGTACCGATTGCAATCCGCATACATGGTGGGCCAGTAAAAGCCTTTGAGTTTTATGTTGTTCTTCATCTTGTCCCATGCCGGATGGGCGCCGTAGAGCCCGGAGTGGACCTCGTGCATAATTATCTTGGCTTCCTTTGACGAGAGGCAGCGCAGGAGAACGAACTTGTCTTTTCCATGGACAAGCCTGTACAACTGATCCCCTATCAGCTGATATGATGTTCCCTCCGCAGCAGTTGAACCCCTTGAGCTCAATTTAGAGGGAGGCGACCCTTCTTTATATCAATAATTGGTTGACGCCAGTCTTGTCCCTCTTCCTCGGCAGGATCGGTTTCTTCAATTATATTGACTTCAGAAGTTTTGGAATTAACATCTTCGTCCAAAACACTTGGCATGAACCTCCTGTGTCTTACGGTTATATTCAATTCTATTTCAGGTGGAAGTTTTATGGCAGAGGCCAACTTGGCTAAGGCATCGGCATGAGAATTTTTGCTCCTGGGGACGTGATCTATTTCAAACAGGTAAAATTTCGCCTTGAGCCGCATCACGACCTCATGATAAGGAATCAGTTCTTTCTTTTTGGCATCATAGTCGCCTAGAACTTGCCGTATGACGAGTTGCGAATCCCCGTAAACTTTAATATACTTGATATCCATTTCTAAGGCTAACTGAAGCCCAATAATTAGTGCTTCACATTCCGCTTCATTGTTTGTTAAGGACTTCATAAGCGCACAGGAATTATGCAGGATTCCTCCTTGAAGAGTCACGAAGACAATACCCGCTCCTGACGCGAGGCTTGTGGTGCCATCAGATTCCTTGACTATCTGGGAGGCACCATCAAAGTAGAGCTTCCAGCATGGCGTATCAATCACGGAGACATCTTCTTCTTTTCGTGATGGGGCAACCTGAAGCTGGCCCTATGCTCCTGATTGGGCAAGAGTGTTTCTTCATCAGGGGGTCCAATGTTGAGAGGAGAGTCTGCCGGGACTGGGTGTGCCGCCAAGAACTTTGCCACTCCTTGTCCCTTGATTGCCTTAGGGACGAAGGTTATGTCAAACTCCATGAGGAGTAATGCCTATTTTCCAAGTCTCCCTGACAGTACAAGTTGTTTAAGGAGGAAAACTCCACCCGATGGGATAGAAGATAATGTCTTAAATTCTTCACGGCGAATACCAGCGCCAAACATATCTTCTCCATTGGAGAATAGCGGTGTTTGGGGCCAACCAGCTTTCTACTAAGGTAGTATAGCGGTTGCTCTTTACCTTCTTCATTTATTTGTGCCAGTAAGGCTCCCAGAGAAGCGTCCATGGCGGCAATGTAGAGTATCAGTGACTTCCCTTTGATTGGTGCCCCCAACACTAGGAGAGTGAGGAGGTATTCTTTGATTTGCTCGAATGTATCCTGACACTCCTGGTCCCATACGAATGGTGTGCCCTTTTTCATTAATTTCCCGAAGGCTGCACATCTCCCTGAAAGGTTAGATATAAACCACCTAATGTAGGCCAGTCTTCCCTGGAGAGACCTCAATTCAATTATGTTTCTGGATGGCGGCAACTCCCAAATTGACTTGATTTTATCGGGGTCTATTTCTATCCCCCAGTATCTAACGATGAAACCGAGGAATCTGCCACTTGAAACGCCAAAAGCGCACTTCATTGGGTTCATTTTGAGTTGAAATTGGTGAAATCTTTCAAAAATCTGACGCAAGTCGGCCAAGTGATCTTCCCGCCTTCGGGTTTTGACGATGAGGTCATCAACGTAGCACTCGACCAGGTCGTGCAGCATTTCATCGAAGATCTTGGTCATGGTCCTTTGGTATGTGGCGTCAGCATTCTTCAAGCCGAAAGGCATCCTTTTGTAGTTGAAGACCCCTTTGGGGGGATCGAAAGGCCATGTGGTCCTTGTCCTTGATGGCCATTCGGATTTGATTATAACCCGAAGATCCGTCCATAAAAGATAAAGCTTCATGTCCAGTGGTCATATTGACCATGGTTTCCGTGATAGGGACAGGAAAATCGTCCTTCGGGCAAGCTTTATTTAAGTCCCTGTAGTCAATGCAAATGCGGACTTGGCCGT
Source organism: Amorphophallus konjac (assembly GCA_022559845.1). NCBI lineage: Eukaryota > Viridiplantae > Streptophyta > Magnoliopsida > Alismatales > Araceae > Amorphophallus > Amorphophallus konjac. The sequence goes on from CM040126.1 coordinate 116,780,630, forward strand.
TTTTCTTTTTAAGGGGGACTATATTGGCAAGCCAGATTGGATAAATGCAGGGCTCTATAAAATCCACCTCTAGAAGCTTGTCAACTTCAGCATTCACCTTGACCTCGAACTCATGGTGCATACGTCTTTGAGCTTGCTTGATGGGTTTAGCCGTGGGGAGTATTGCCAATTCATGCTCGGTCACAGAGGACTCTAGCCCAGGCATTTCCTTATAAGTCCAGGCAAAGCAGTCTTTGTATTCGTAATGGAGTTGCTTGTATGCCTGCCTTTCTTCCTCATTGAGAAGGGCACTGATGAAAATTGGCCGGAGTACTAATTCATCTACAGTCACTTGTCCGTCATCTTCGAGTTCTCGCGGAGCTGGCTATAGATCGATGAAATCCTCGCTACCGTCCAACTTGGCAGTGTGGACATCATAATAGTCCAAGTTGTCCACAATGGACGAGTGAAGCTGCTCATCCTGTTCTTCGGGCGCCACTTTTCTTTGCTATTCATTTGTAAGATCGCTAGGCTCCTCGCCAAAGTTTGAGCTACTGGGAGAGGACGACGATCCTATAGCATTCACGGAGTAGTAGACTTTGAAGCTCTCTTCCCGGCTACGGGGGAGGCCCGTCACATCTCTTCCGGAGACAGGAAACTGGCCCAGGAATGGTTCCTTTGCCGCAAACTCAGGTAATGCAGGAGCGGCTAGGGCGAAAATTTGTTTGGCCGACTGCTTAGATCGATTCCATTAATGAGGTTGTGGGGGAGACAGCCGATGATTTTTAATTTGAATGACTCCCGCCTGTATTAAGCTTTCAACCTTGTCTTTGAGGACCTAGCAATCCTCTGTAGCATGCCCCGACATTCGATGCTACCGGCAAAAGCTGGGATCGTTGGCCTTGCCTTCTTTGGTTGGTCTCCGAGGCTCTGGCAACGTTATGAGATCCCGCTCCATGCAAAATTTAAACAATGGCTCACTATGTGCCTTAATGAAGGAGTATGGTGTTTCCATTCGCTGTGCCAGTGTTATAACAGGAGGCCTTCCCCTGGCATCTTCATGAGGCCGGCTGGCGCCAGTTCTTCCTTGAGGATGAACATCCATAGGGAAGAACTACACGTTACTTGCCCTCTTCTTGATGGTATGATGGGCCTTAGTGGGTCTGACTTGACCGACTGGTGGTTCGGTCAAAATAGCTGGAAGATTGGCACTTGCTTCGGCCTCGATGTTGGCTTGGTAACTTAATGAAGAGACGAGATGCCTAAGGAGGGCATCCTGTTCTCGGAGTAATTCTTGCACAAGGGATTTCAATGCTTGATTTTCTTGCTTCAAACATTCTACCACAGTGGTTAGTTCTTCATGCTGCCTATTTGGGGGGACATTTGCAATGCTTGGTGTAGAGTGCTTGAATTCTCCAAGGTCAAGACCAGCCAATTGGCGTATAGCCGCTTGCCCAGCATCTTCCAGTTTTTGCAGGACGGGCCGCAGTATGACAAACTCTTCTTCATCATTAGGACGGATAACGCAGGTATCCTCGTTGCTCATATCAGTCAACTGAAGCTGGTCATTATGATTTTCAGGTGCCAGTTCCTTTTGATGCTCAGTTGCGCCTGCGCCAACCTTCTGGCTGGGGCTGGAGTCGATGGCAGAGGGTGACAGCCCTATAGTGTTGACAGCACAATAAACCTTGAAGTCAGCCTCAGGGTCATAGCCCAATCCTCTTCTATCTTTCTTGGAGAAGGAAGGTTTTCCTCTAACTAGTGAGTGATACCACAGCTGCCAAAAATAGTCCTGCCGAGAAGCTTCTTGAATTTGCGAAATATTTTGCTTCCGACACATTTCTTTGATATGTTTGGGCATGTCGTCCATTTCCTAGACGAATTTAGGGGCATTCTTGGGCGCCTCATCCCAACTGAAGTCGTCCTCTGGGGGGCCTTAGGGCACTAAGTCTCCCTTATAAAATATGATTGGCTTAGCGGCCTTACTGCCTTTCTTTTTCCCTTCCCTTTGATATGTGACGATGAACGTCTTTAATCGTTCAACTTTGTGTTCTTCCCTTAAAAAGGGGAGTTGCATGCATGACGAAGGCAAAGAGATGCTCTTGTCGATTGCCCGACTGATGAGGTTGGCTTCAAAATTAACCTCTCGCCTCTCTAGATGGGGAGAAGCTATTCTGTTGCGAGAAGTTACAGGTGAGGTAGTTGCCCAGTTCGTGAGGTACTACATCATATACAGATTCGGCACCCCCAGCCGAATCGTGTCGGACAACGGCACACCATTTAGAAACAAGACCATGTATGCTTTGGCATATAAACTTCATATCGATTAGAGGACATCGGCGGTTTATAATCTCCAAGCCAATGGGTTGGCCAAGGCCTTTAACAAAACCCCAAGGCCTTCAACAAAACCCTTTGCAAGTTGCTGGCCAAGATAGTGGGTGACCATAAACGAGATTGAGACGAAAAGGTCCATAAAGCCCCATGGGCCTACCGGACTATATATAAAACCCCCACCGGGTGCTCTCTGTTCTCCTTGGTCTATAGAGCTGAAGTAGTGGTCCCTGTGGAAATTGAGTTGGCGTCCTATCGCGTTGTTGTTCACGCTAGATTGCCAGGCCAAGACCAATCCGAAATAGAAAGAAGGCTCGAGGAATTGTCCAACCTCGAAGGTGAAAGACTCAAAGCCTATAAACACTTGCAAGTGTATCAAGCCTGTATGACACGTGCTTATGGTAAGTTAGTCAAGCAAAGGAGATTTTAAAAAGGCGATCTTGTCATGATCAAAGAAAAGGAGGTCTTGACGGGAAGATCCAACGGCAAACTCCAACCCAACTGGCGTGAACCTTACATCATTCAGAAGGTCTATGAAGGAGGCGCCTACACGGTCATCGACTACAAGGGAAACAGTCCCTTCTCTCCTCTTAATGGCAAACACATGAAGCTCTATTATGTGCCACAACATGAGTTTGCACAACACCAACCCTCAGAGGATATTCACCTTCCCAGAAGAGGGTCGAATTGAGTTCTTAAAAAAAATGGGGTTAAAAATATTGATGTCCCGATGGACTTAGTCACCTTTCGTCCAAGGGTCGGCTAAGGGTAAAAAGGCCATAAACTCGACTGAGGTAAAAACTCGAAAGGGCGTCTCAGACAAAAATGGGTAACCCCTCGGTGTGAAAACCCACGAAGGGGCATCGAAAAAAGTTAAAGGGGGTCAGTCTCGGTGAAAACTCGAAAGGGCGGTGAGGTTGGTAATGTAAAAAAATAAAAAAACCTCTTGCAACATGTTTCCATAGGTGGTTCCAAGTCATCAACTTGTACTTGCATGATGCCACGGCTACAGTTCCAACGTCGCCAGGCAACATCCAGTCTTACCGAGATGCCATGGATATAATCCCGACGTTGTCATGCAACACCCTGTCCCGCCGGGATCGTCAGCATTTTGAACCTTTTGGATTTGACTCATATGCCCCACCCGGGCTTTCAAATCCATCTCTCTTTCTCGCAGGGTTAATTCATATGTCCTTTGGCTAGTCAACCCCGCTTACATTTTCAATTCTGGATTTGACCCTTATGTCCCTTCTGACCGTCAAATCCATCCATTCCTTTTTCTAGAGTTGACTCATACGTCCCCCGGCATGACAAGTCCACCCATATTTTAGACTTCCCGAGTTTGACTCTCGTGTCTCTCCAGGCTATCAAATCTGTACTTCCAGTCCCATCGGGCTCGGCCCATGCATTCCCCTTTCGGGATGCCGACCCATCTTGCCTATCGGCTTCCGGGTTTAACTCATATGTCCCTTTCGGACTATTAAATCCACTTACTTATTGTCCCAACCGGGTCTGGCCTATGCATGCCCCTTTCGGGCTGCCAACCCATCTTGCTTATCGGCTTTTGGGTTTGACTCTCACGTCCCACTAGGGCTGTCAAACCCACCCGTTCATCTTCAGGGTATTAGCCTATGCATGCCCCTCTCGGGCTGCCAACCCATTTTGCCTATCGACTTTCGGGTTTGATTTTCACGTCCCACTAGGACAGTCAAATCCATTCTTTCCTTCCGTCGGGTTTGGCCTATGCATACCCCTTTGGGCTGCCAACCTATCCCGCCTCTCGGCTCCCAGGTTTGACTCACATGTCTCATTGGGGCTGTCAGACCCATTCTTTTGTCTCACTGGGCTTGGCCTATGCATGCCCCTTTCGGGTTGCCAACCCTATCAGCCTTCGGATTTGATCCATATGTCCCACCCGAGCAGTCAAATCCATTCTTTCATCCCGCCAGACTTAGCCTATGCATGCCCCTTTCGGGCTGCCAACCCGTCTCGCCTATCAACTTCTGGGTTTAACCCACATGTCCCTTTCAGACTGTTAAATCCACTTATTTGTTGTCCCAACCGGGCTTGGCCTACGCATGTGATGCGACACGACCTTGGACTTAAGCAAGCAAGCACATTCACAATCTAAATGGGCCAATTTGGGCCGCCGCTCTCTCGTCGCTCACCCAAGCCCGGGGTAACTTGGCAATGCCAAGGTGAGGTTGAGGGGTTGGGCCCTTGCTGGTAGAGGGCCAGCAAGGCCAAGACTTGATTCCCAATGGATGTGGAAGCCCAAGACAATGGGGCCGACCAAGTGCCAAAGGCACCGGTTTCTCTCTTTTCCCACGGTGATCACTTATAGCACAAGAGCTTAAGGATCGGGCTCTCACTCACGGCCAGCGGAGTTTATGAACTAATATTGAAAGAACAAGCACAAATTAGAGCAAAGTTTGGAGCACTTACTCGACCGGTTTGAAGAAACCGGTCCCGCTCGGAGACGAGGGCGAGCGGGGAAGCGTGGGTTCCCCACACGCCGCGCCGGGGTAGCTTGACCTGTTTAAGCTATTACAACACTACACCCCATGCAAGGGGGGGATCGTGGGGAAGGGAAGATGATAGTTACAATCAAAACTACCTCCACGCAGGGAGGGGCCTTCAGCCGGCCAAGCGGGGTGGGGAAAACTAGGGCTAAAACGATGATGAAGTGAATATGCTGAATCTGCCTTCTCTCGGCAATTGTGGACAGACAGTCGGTACTGTGGCTGCAGAACGTGATCAGGAATTTTGCCGAGGGCGAGACCAGTGGGAAAATCTTTGTTACTGGAACTGGAGTGCCTCTGAATTTTGCCGAATTCTTCTGGGGTCGCTGCTGGCCTGGGCAAGAGCTCGAACAGGGACGCTGATTCTCGGACTGACAGCAACTGGTTACTAACAGCAGGAAGAAGAGGTTGCCTCGGCCGCTCCCGAACTCCGAATCAGGTGCCGCCAGAGCCGCTGGAACCGTGGACGAGTCTTCTTTGCAACAGAACTGACGGGGAAGCCGAAAGATGCCGGCGAAGATCAGGGGACCCAGAACAGTGAGTGGGGGTCGGTGCAGACTGTGGGAAGCGGAGTCGCACGCCTGAGGAAGAAAATTCGTAACTTCTGCTGCCGGATGCCGAACGGAGTTCCGCTTCTTGGTTCTGAAAGTAGACAGGGAGAGGAAGAACTTTGCAGAAGAGCTCGTGGCCTGATTCCTCCGGGGATTGTCGTGGTGAAGCTTTCTCTCCGGATCAGGATCTCTGCAGAGCTAGCTCCTGGTTTCCAACAGCAGGTTGCAGAGGATGCCCCGGCAGCTCCCGACCTCGGAATCAAGCGCCGTCAGAGTCGTTGGAATCGTGGACGAGTCCTCTTCGCAGAAAAACTGACAGGGAAGCCAACCGATGTCGGAGAAGACTAGGGGATGCAGAACAATGGCGACTGGTCGGTGCAGACTATGAGTAGCAGATCTGCGTAGCTGAGGGAGAAAAATGAGAACTCTGGATCACGAACGCCGAATGAAGTTCTGTTTCTTGATTCTGGAAGTAGACTGGGCGATGAAGAACTTTGAAGAAGAACTCGTGGACTGATTCCTTCGGGGTTCGTCGTGGCAGAGCTTCTAATCTGGCTCAGGTCCTCAGCCGAGGCAGAACTGCGCAGTTGTGGGAGAATGGACCTCCTGGACGGCTCGGAGATCGGAAGAAGATGAAACCACTTCTGTTGCGAAGGAGACTGGTAGACGCTTCCGACGATGGCTCTTGGGTCTTCAAACTCGTCCGGAGGAAGTCGTGGTGGCCGCTGCAAGTTGCTGGTTCATCTGTAACCTCTGGACAGCAAACTGCAACTTCGAAGTAGCTTCCAATGACCAAGAAAGAAGAAGGGGAAGGGGGTAGATGAGTGTGGGAGTGACCCCTGGTTGTAAGGGGGTCTTGGAGGGGGTGTTCTAAGGTGTGGGAGGTGGAGAATAAGGTCTGGGAGAGGGTCCAATAGATGGTGGTAGTGGGGGCTGCGAATTTGGTTGGAATGGAGAGAGGGAAAGGATATTCGAAAATAAGTTTAAGGGTGGGGTTAATTTTTTGTCTTGGGAATGGGGGGGGTTGTGTTGGGGAAGGGAAGGGGTGCTTGGGGTAGTGGAAGGGTGCTTGGGAAAGTGGGAGGGGTAGTTGGGGGTTGGATGGTGAGGAGAGGATTGGTGGAGGGGGTCTTGGGAAGGGGTGGAGTATTGATGAGGGTTGTGGGGAATGGGAAGAGGCTTAAATGGGGTAGGTGGGGAGTGGAGGTGGTTGGGAAGGGAGGAGAGAGAAGAAAATTCGAATTTGGGTGTTGAGGAGAGAGAAAGTGGAGTGAAAAAGAGAGATAAAGAGAGGGAAGGGTGGGGAATCTCTCCCCTAGGGTTTCTCACCCAAAAAATAGAATCTCTCCACTAGATAAGAAGTGTAAACTCTCAAAATGGCAAGTTTTTTCATTCATTGATTCATTAAGTTGAAATGGGGGGGAATGGGGTTCTATATATAGGAAACCCACATTTCTACAAAAGTCCCTGACAATTGACTCAATGACAAATAACCGAGGGGGTAGGGGGAGCCCTTGGGCCAAGCCCAATGAATTGGGCCCAATAGCTAACTAGACAACCTAATGACACTCAAACTTATGGAAATAAACACAAGACCTAGGAACATGACTCAATTAAAAGGGAAAATACATCAAATGACTCAAATAAAAATTACATAGGACTCAAAATTAAATGACTAGACCATGCCGGATGTAATGGGAGGTGATGTCCCCATCATACTCCCGGGGTGCGGAGAACTCGACTCCGTCGAGTAAGTGTCCTTCCCTCCTTGGACGGTGTAGAAGTGGTACTGCCCTCAAGTCTTCCGAACGAGACCGATCCATCCACCTGCCGAGATAGCGCTTGTATACTTTGCTCCTGGTGGTAGTGACATGTTCATCCAATATTCGTTCAATGCGCTCACGCTGGGCTCTCTTGGCTAGTGGACTCTCCTCACGGGTGGGTGCTCTCTCAACGGAGGGAATAGGCTCAATATCCTCACTAGGTACCACCGTGGGTCCCTTGTATGGCACTAGGTCGGCGACACTGAATGTGGGACTTACCCCATATTCCTCGGGGAAATCTAACTCATAGGCATGTGCACTAATGCGCCTCAGGACCTGGAAGGGACCAGCCCCACGTGGCCTCAATTTGGAGATGGCTCCCGGGGAGAGCCTCTCCGTTCTTACCATCACAAAGTCACCCTCATGGGATTCTTGGTGACGTCGATGAGAGTCGGCTCGCCTTTTATAAGTCACATTCTTCTTGCTAATGTGCTTGCGGATCTCTTTATGTAATGTTGTGAATGCAGACATTCCGGGGGTGATGGGTGGACCTGGGCAACCAAAAGTAGACCTATCGTGTAATGTTGCAGTATAGACTTTGGTTAGCCTAGGTGGGCCGGGGCACCCGTAGGTGGCCCTATCATGCAAATTGGTGATAAATATAAGAGGACCCGGACATCCGTAGATGCCTTTGACATGCTTAAGACCCATGATGAATGAAGGTGGACCATGACATCCGAATATGGACCACTCATACTTTCTACTTGACATGTGGGTGATATGAATGAATGGACCCAACATCGTGTTTATGCCAAGGGGTGTGGAAAGCCTAGACACATGCATACTTTTCCCAAAAGTGACTTCCATGTGTATAGGTGTGGGATAACCTTTGAACTCCCATTGGAACGGATCGAATGGATCTAAGAAGGTGGTCATCATGGGGTGGGGCACCACCTTATTACCTAGGGATATATGGTCCAAGGTTATGGCTCCCAAGGTGTAACCCGGGTCTAAGATGGAGTGAATTGGGTCAAACATTGTGAGTTGGTTTAGGGAAAGGTGGGTGGTGGATAAAGTGTTTGGGTCACACGAGTCTCTTGACTCCCATTGGAATGGATCATATGGATCATAAAATGGGTTACCTAGGGGGAGGAACTCCATGTCCTCAAGATCCTCAAAAGGTGCTAAGTCATCCTTCTCCATGATAGTTGGGCCAATGTTCTTGGCAAGTGGGTCAGCCATGAGTGGAGGGCTTGACTTTCTACCCGAGATAAGAAGCTCTAAATCGAGGAGAAGGTTGGGCTCATCGGGTGTAGGGAGGAATAGAAGGAGGTCGCTAGTGTAGCAACCAATGGTGCAAACCGAGGTGATAGACCCTATGCATAGGTGTATGAGGCTAAGGCTCCTAGGTTGTTCTACCATAGGGGTCAACATGCTAGTCATCTCTAATTGCCATGCTATGCCCTTGAGAAGGTCCTCTAAGGTCTCCACTTGATAGGATGCTTGGATTGTGGTGTGATAGGAGAAGAAGGGCACTAGGGGAAGGTCTTGTTCTATAGGAGGGAAAACATGGGCCCGGATCTCTCTAATTGGGCTCTCCTTTAGCCAACTAACAATGGGTTCTCCTAAGATGATCTTGGTCCCAACTAGAGAGGGTGATGTAAGGTGAGGACCATCGTGTGATGTTTCTTTCTCAACTTGGACTTGGGTTTCCTCCAAGGTGGGGAGTGGGTTTGGAGTGTCCTCAACTATTGAATTGGGTATGAGTTCTTCTACCAAGGAGGTGAGAGGGTCTTTTGGGGTGATGAGGGTTGGTGTGTGGTGCTCCCGGGGTGGAGGGTAAAGGGAAACTTGGTTTGGGATTGGTAGTGTGGGGTTTGGGAGTGGAAGTATTGGAGGCTTAGGTTGGGATAGGATTGGGGTTGGAAGTGGAAGGTGGGTCGGGTGATGGGATTTGGGTTGGGTGGTGGTGGCCGACATGGTTCTAGGTGGAGGGATGGAAATGGGGTCCACTTGGGTTTGAATGGTGAGAATAGGATGAGTGGTAGTCCTTATTGGGAAAACTGGGTTGGTTAGGAGTCTCTTCCCCTTGGGATCGGCCAGTTGTGGAGGGGGGAAAGTGGGGGCCAATTGAGTTTGGATAGTGAGGTTTGCGGAAGGGGGTTTTGGTTGGAGTGTGGGGACCCTTAGGGGATTTGGTGGAGAGGTGGATGTTTGGTTTATTTGGGCCTTAAGGGAGAGGACTTGGTTGCGAAGTGAAGTTATGATGGTGGAGAAGTGATTTGTTGGGAGTGGTGGGGGAGGAGGCCTAAAGGTGGTATCAAGTTGATCGGGTGGGGATGGAGGAGTGGTAGTGCACCTCGGGCTAGGGGTGTTTGAGTAGAAGGGGTGGTAATATTTGGGGATGTAGATCTTCCTAAGTTCAACCTTCATATCATCCCATGAGGAAATCGGCTCTTGCCTCCTAACCCTCCTTAATCCCTCTATGTGTTCCCACTTACTTTTGGCTTGACCTCGAAGTCGTCCCTTGGCCTTTCGGACTCTCGCGGATCCATATACCCAAGTCTTTTCAAAGTACTTTTCTATGGTAGCCTCCCACCTAAGATAGTCACTAGAATGCGATCCGTCAAAGGTAATATCCCTATCTAGGATGAAGTCCATGGGTGGTGAGTAGGCTAAGTAGGTGGCCATGGTGATCGGGGAAATCAATGCAAGGGTCGGATTGATGATGACTCCAATGCAAGCATGCCCTAGGACTTGACTTGATAGAGACAAGTCAATGACTTGCTCTGATACCAATTGATGTGACACGACCTTGGACTTAAGCAAGCAAGCACATTCACAATCTAAATGGGCCAATTTGGGCCGCCGCTCTCTCGTCGCTCACCCAAGCCCGGGGTAACTTGGCAATGCCAAGGTGAGGTTGAGGGGTTGGGCCCTTGCTGGTAGAGGGCCAGCAAGGCCAAGACTTGATTCCCAATGGATGTGGAAGCCCAAGACAATGGGGCCGACCAAGTGCCAAAGGCACCGGTTTCTCTCTTTTCCCACGGTGATCACTTATAGCACAAGAGCTTAAGGATCGGGCTCTCACTCACGGCCAGCGGAGTTTATGAACTAATATTGAAAGAACAAGCACAAATTAGAGCAAAGTTTGGAGCACTTACTCGACCGGTTTGAAGAAACCGGTCCCGCTCGGAGACGAGGGCGAGCGGGGAAGCGTGGGTTCCCCACACGCCGCGCCGGGGTAGCTTGACCTGTTTAAGCTATTACAACACTACACCCCATGCAAGGGGGGGATCGTGGGGAAGGGAAGATGATAGTTACAATCAAAACTACCTCCACGCAGGGAGGGGCCTTCAGCCGGCCAAGCGGGGTGGGGAAAACTAGGGCTAAAACGATGATGAAGTGAATATGCTGAATCTGCCTTCTCTCGGCAATTGTGGACAGACAGTCGGTACTGTGGCTGCAGAACGTGATCAGGAATTTTGCCGAGGGCGAGACCAGTGGGAAAATCTTTGTTACTGGAACTGGAGTGCCTCTGAATTTTGCCGAATTCTTCTGGGGTCGCTGCTGGCCTGGGCAAGAGCTCGAACAGGGACGCTGATTCTCGGACTGACAGCAACTGGTTACTAACAGCAGGAAGAAGAGGTTGCCTCGGCCGCTCCCGAACTCCGAATCAGGTGCCGCCAGAGCCGCTGGAACCGTGGACGAGTCTTCTTTGCAACAGAACTGACGGGGAAGCCGAAAGATGCCGGCGAAGATCAGGGGACCCAGAACAGTGAGTGGGGGTCGGTGCAGACTGTGGGAAGCGGAGTCGCACGCCTGAGGAAGAAAATTCGTAACTTCTGCTGCCGGATGCCGAACGGAGTTCCGCTTCTTGGTTCTGAAAGTAGACAGGGAGAGGAAGAACTTTGCAGAAGAGCTCGTGGCCTGATTCCTCCGGGGATTGTCGTGGTGAAGCTTTCTCTCCGGATCAGGATCTCTGCAGAGCTAGCTCCTGGTTTCCAACAGCAGGTTGCAGAGGATGCCCCGGCAGCTCCCGACCTCGGAATCAAGCGCCGTCAGAGTCGTTGGAATCGTGGACGAGTCCTCTTCGCAGAAAAACTGACGGGGAAGCCAACCGATGTCGGAGAAGACTAGGGGATGCAGAACAATGGCGACTGGTCGGTGCAGACTATGAGTAGCAGATCTGCGTAGCTGAGGGAGAAAAATGAGAACTCTGGATCACGAACGCCGAATGAAGTTCTGTTTCTTGATTCTGGAAGTAGACTGGGCGATGAAGAACTTTGAAGAAGAACTCGTGGACTGATTCCTTCGGGGTTCGTCGTGGCAGAGCTTCTAATCTGGCTCAGGTCCTCAGCCGAGGCAGAACTGCGCAGTTGTGGGAGAATGGACCTCCTGGACGGCTCGGAGATCGGAAGAAGATGAAACCACTTCTGTTGCGAAGGAGACTGGTAGACGCTTCCGACGATGGCTCTTGGGTCTTCAAACTCGTCCGGAGGAAGTCGTGGTGGCCGCTGCAAGTTGCTGGTTCATCTGCAACCTCTGGACAGCAAACTGCAACTTCGAAGTAGCTTCCAATGACCAAGAAAGAAGAAGGGGAAGGGGGTAGATGAGTGTGGGAGTGACCCCTGGTTGTAAGGGGGTCTTGGAGGGGGTGTTCTAAGGTGTGGGAGGTGGAGAATAAGGTCTGGGAGAGGGTCCAATAGATGGTGGTAGTGGGGGCTGCGAATTTGGTTGGAATGGAGAGAGGGAAAGGATATTCGAAAATAAGTTTAAGGGTGGGGTTAATTTTTTGTCTTGGGAATGGGGGGGTTGTGTTGGGGAAGGGAAGGGGTGCTTGGGGTAGTGGGAAGGGTGCTTGGGAAAGTGGGAGGGGTAGTTGGGGGTTGGATGGTGAGGAGAGGATTGGTGGAGGGGGTCTTGGGAAGGGGTGGAGTATTGATGAGGGTTGTGGGGAATGGGAAGAGGCTTAAATGGGGTAGGTGGGGAGTGGAGGTGGTTGGGAAGGGAGGAGAGAGAAGAAAATTCGAATTTGGGTGTTGAGGAGAGAGAAAGTGGAGTGAAAAAGAGAGATTAAGAGAGGGAAGGGTGGGGAATCTCTCCCCTAGGGTTTCTCACCCAAAAAATGGAATCTCTCCACTAGATAAGAAGTGTAAACTCTCAAAATGGCAAGTTTTTTCATTCATTGATTCATTAAGTTGAAATGGGGGGGAATGGGGTTCTATATATAGGAAACCCACATTTCTACAAAAGTCCCTGACAATTGACTCAATGACAAATAACCGAGGGGGTAGGGGGAGCCCTTGGGCCAAGCCCAATGAATTGGGCCCAATAGCTAACTAGACAACCTAATGACACTCAAACTTATGAAAATAAACACAAGACCTAGGAACATGACTCAATTAAAAGGGAAAATATATCAAATGACTCAAATAAAAATTACATAGGACTCAAAATTAAATGACTAGACCATGCCGGATGCAATGGGAGGTGATGTCCCCATCAGCATGTCCTTCCCGAGCTGTCAACCCATTCGGCCTATCGACTTTCGGATTTGACTAATCATGTCCCACTAGGACTGTCAAACCACCCATTTATCCCACCGGGTGCAGCTCATACGTCCCTCTCGGGATGCCAAACCCCCTTTGCCTTTCGGCACCATAGGTTCTCAAAAAAAAAGGGCTAAAAATATTGATGTCCCAACGGACTTGGTTGTCTCATTAGGAGGGCAATCAAGGGCAAAAAGGCTTTAACCCAGGTAAGGTGAAAACCCGCGAGGGCACTTTAGGCAAAAATAAGTACCCCTCAGTGTGAAAACCCGCAAGGGCGCACTAGAAAAAGCTAATGAGGGCCAGTCCTAGCGAAAACCCGAAAGAGCAGTAGGGCTAGTAAAGCGAAAAAAAAGAAAGAAGAAGACAAGAAGTGAAAAGTGTGAAGCAGGTGGCAAAAAGGACGAAGACAATGAATTCTGTTGTTTATTCACCGTTCTTATCAGAATGCAAGGTAGGCCAAGACAAGTCCTTGACTCAACCCAAAAAGCAGGACAAACAACTAGAGCCCTATATACAAAAAAAAAAAAACATAAATCGGCATAGACCTATTAAGGTCTAGCACCGCCTCTCAGCTCAGCAAGGCGGGCCTCGCACAAAAGGGCCTCCTGTCGAAGCTCATCGGATTCATGCTAAAGAGTCTCCGCCTCAGCCTGCAGGCAACTGCACTCCTCCTCAGCCTCTTGTGTCTACAGCAAAAGAGCTTGCATCTCCCTCTGCAGCTCTTCCACTCGTAGGGAGACTGTCCAGCCGCACTCCCGAACAGCCACAGCTCAATCCTCAACCTCCGCTTGAGCCGTTTGTAGTCTGCGAAGCTGCTCCTCCCCGTGCTGAATCATCAACTGAGTCCTCTATCCCTGCTCCTGTGCAACATGAAGGCAGGTGAACTCATCCCACAAAGTCGTAAGCTTCGCCATCCATGCATCCTTGGGAAGGCCGAATGCGTGGTAACCCATGGTGAAGACCTCTAGGCTACTCCTCAGAGCCTCCACAATCGGCAGGGGATCGACCTGAGTCAGCTGCTCAAGAGTCTGGAGAAGCCGATCAACCATATCAGCATCTGGCAACACCATCCCAAGTTGAGGGGTGTCAGGCCACTCGACCCCAAGAGCAAGGAAATCCGCAGGTACCTCTGGAGCCCCACCCATTGGAGCTGAAATCAAGAAAGGAAAAAATGAAGTGAGTGTCCTTTCATAGTCAAGAAAATAAGCACGAAAGTCGCAAGGTGCAAGACATAATGTTGTACCTGAAACAATCCCGTATACGGGAATAGCTGCAGAGGTGCTTTCCTCCCCAATGACCTGGGCAAGAGCGTCCACAAGGGCTAACTCTGGCCCTACAAGTTGTGCATCTGTAGCCTGGCTCCCTACAACCGAATAACAGCATGTGCTTATGGCCATCCATGTGTAAAATGACACGTGAAATGATGCTGAGCTCCAAAGGGGAACTACATACCTGTCTCAATAATGTTGCCTCCTTCAGCTATGCTAGATGGGATAGACTCCGTATCGAAGACCCTTTCGGAGCAAGGTTTCTCACCAGTAGGGACCGGCCTTACTTCGTCTGGAGACTCCTTTGTCCCAAGGACCTCAACTGCCGACCCCGAAGAAGGAAAACCTATAAGAAGGACACGAGGAAATGGTTAACACCATAAACAAACGGTGTCCACATTTTGAGTCGTTTGTTGACAGATGTAGGGCATACCTGTGATCTGAGGGCCCGCTGGCAAGGCACCATGGCCAGGGCCGCACTGCTCCTCTAGCGAGTCCTGGAGAATTTCCCCTCCTGGGGTAACCTCACTAGACTGTTGCATGTCACCATCGGCAGCTTGGCTTGCCACTACTCACACAAGTAATGTGATAAGCATCAGTCAATTCAGCAATAAAAAGTAAGAGAAATAACACAAATATGCATACTTCATACCCAGCGAATCCTTCGCGCCGACTTCAATAGCACTGAGAGCGCGGGAGGGTATCTCCAACTGCGGGTTCAACATTGTATTGCCAAAGACCCCTAGCGCTGGGATTTCAGCACCCGCCACCTCCATGGTCCTTGTAATTCTTGGATCATCGCCATAATTCAGGAGGTCTATAAATGAGTCGAATTCGACAAGTTGTGAGAATTCCTCCACGGAGCCGGCCAAGTCAACGCCTGCATAATTGTTGGTTATATAAACCAGACAGATCATCACAAGAAAAGGCTAGTTGGGAAAAGCAAGGTTGCATCTATGCTCACCACAAGTAGCCTTGAACTCTCCGCCTTCTCGGAAGCCTGACGGGGTCGAGGGATTTCTCTCGCCTGAGGAAGAGCTCGAAGTCTCGATACCTAAGGAAGAGCTCGAATTTCCTCCTTCGGGGGAATCGGAAGTCTCAGAACCCCCACTCCCAGAAGTAGACTTAGCATTGTCTCCCACCGCCGAGACATGGAGAGCAGCATCAGGAGCCACTGTACAGCCAAAATGCAAACACCAAAGAATTAAGGACTTTCTATTCTTCACATGCTAATGAAGAGGCAAGGCTGAGTACATTACCTGAGGGTTGAATAGCCGGGACCCCTTCTGCGATAGGTGAGGAGGAGCTAGCCATCACCGACGTATAATCATCAACAGGAGGGATCAATTCTTCAAAGCTGAAGATATTGTTCAGTATGGACACGCCAAAAGGCATGTCCACCCCCGCGGAAGTATTCGCTGGATGAGAGGAGAAACTCATGCCAACCCTGGCCTCAGGAGGAGCTGCATTGGGCAAGGCAAAGGATGGTTATAACATTACATACAAGCCTAAAGACGGCATGTAATAAACCATGTCACTTACTGGAGACTCTTCCTCGATCGGAAGGCGGGACAAGGGCCTCGCGTCCCCACCTAGGACTCTCAACGCAAGGCCTTTTCGAGGTGGCATTGCCCCTCTCCGGTGTCATCTCGGGAGGACCCTCCAAAGGACCAACGCCGGCCACTCCAGCAGCGCCACCTACAATCATCAAAGGGATGTATGTAACACGTATTCTGAAATACGAGGATATATGTACAACAGAAGACCAGGCGAGGAGGTAATTACTTGTGGCTTCTATAGACTTCACGGGCTTCAAAATTATTTGCTCCAGCTTCAGTCAGAGAACATGGGCCGCTGCCTTTGCAATCTCTAGAATGGCGATAGGAGTCATCGCCATCTCCAAATCAGAAATATACTCCACCGGGCCTGCACAGCCCACGGCGTTGAGCACATGGGCCCTCCACTCTACAAATGTGCTACCTCCGAGTGCTCCCTCGGGTATCGGTTGGGATAGCTGGGACTTCTTTCTCACCCCACAGGAAGCCTGCAAGTCTTCCCACCAAGAATAGGCCTTTGAAGAGCCTAGGACTACCCCCGAAGCAGAGGAGGAAGGTGTTGCGGATGCTACTACTGGTATACCCTTCAAGGGCTTCAAAGCCCCATTATACTGATTTCTGTCTAGAGAAACTGTCCAGTCTTTCTCTCGCCACCTGTCCTCAATATCACTGATGACACGGGTGACTCCTGAAAAATGGGATCTGATGAAGTCCGGGTCCACAAACAAAGGAGGCAAGTCCTCCCTCCTCAAATGCTGCTCTTCAACAGCTCGAATGGCGTCACGGTGCTCTCTGAAGACATTGCTGACTTTGAACCACCAACGTGCATAATGAATATCAAATTAGCCTCTACGCCCCTGCTCCAGAATGGGGTAACCCTCCTTCACCTCGCGGCAAAGAAAGTCCTGCCACGCTGCCGCCACTAAGTGCACGTCCCTGTGCCTGTATAGTCGAAGGGCTAGAGGGAACTTTGCACTCGAATGAATGCCCTGATCAAACCCAAAGTTCCAGGCGAACCGGTGTGGATAGTAGGGCTCAAGAATAGCTGTGTTGGAACGCCGATAGACTAATACACTCGGACGGATACATATAACCCACTCGGCTAAGCCGGGGGAAGAGAGTAGAACGTGTGAAAACACCCTACTGACAACTGTGCCTCCCTCTTGCCCCACATAGAGGCGGTAAAGGTAGGAGAAGTAGTCAAGGGCTAGGCCCTCACCTCTCCTCACTAGAACAAAAGACAAGGCCCGCTGGGCCCCTGCAAGCTGAACTGTGGCATCATGTGACGGCTGTCCTATGAATAAAAAAATCAACGGCGCCGCCGAATTATCAACTGTGGTTCTCCGAGAGAGCTCTGGAAATAACAACCCTACCCATGCGCTCAAGTAATGAATGGGCATCATTATATTCTTCTCTCGTGGTGATGAATGAGATGTCAAAGCCCCAAATGAATGGTAGATATTCGCTAGGGTTGTAGGAGCAATGGCGAGTCTCTGGCCACATGCTAACAAGCAGGCTGGATAAATCACCTTAGATCGCGGGACCCCATCCTCCCCGTGAGGAACCACAAAGCTGGCCAACCAATAGGCCAAGTATGCCACCAAGTATGTGAGAGGAGGTAGCCCCCTCAAATTCCATCCCTGTGCAGGTGCAGGCAGATGTTGCGGATGTGGAGGGAGGTCTATCTTAATCTCTCTGCACTCTTCCCAGGTCACGCCAGGTTGAGCAAATTCCTCGTGGAAGTAGAAAGGGCCACAATAGAAGTGGCTCACCCACGCATTCAAAGCCACCCTCGGGGTGCGAGGAGTCCGGTCTGTGCCAACCCGAGCCAAGTCTCTCCATGTCTTCATCAAGAATCTAAAGTAATAAGGCATGTTATACCTCCCGATGCCATCGGTGGAGGAAAGGTGCAGATCATCAAGGGTCAGCTCCTTGTAGAGCCTCCCGTAAATCGGAAGACCAGAAACCCTCTGAAAAGCTTAGAGGTCTAGTGAAGTCTCTCCCCCGGCAGTGACAAAGGTGTTCCACCGCGATTGAACCTCTCTGCTAAGGCCTGTAGCAAGCCCGTGTGACAAGGGTAGGAGTACAAGGCAGCTGTAACTGCATGACGGATCCCCACCTTGTTTAATATCGACCGGTAGACAGTCAGAATACCCCAGAGCCACTCTGTCGCGCCACGATGATAACTGTGAGATGGGACAATTGACCATTTCCCATACCAACTAGGGGTCTTCAATGCCAAGACCTTCTCGAACATACAGTCATGAGCATACTCATCATGTGCAAAACTCACCCCTGAGGGTGTCAAGAAAAGGCCATCACGATCTGATCCATGGTCCTATGATGCCCGTGCAAGTGCCAGATCACTGGGGCCAGTGGTGCAGCACGAACTGTGAAGCTCATACTACTAAAAGAAGCCCAGGCTCCGCCGATATGGGTACTGTCTCTGCCGAGTAAAACCTTATGGGAAGCTCGGATAAGTCAGGGAACATAATCCCTACATGCTGTCTCTCCCCGCCAGTATGGCCCGCTCAATGCGAGGCCTTTCCTCAGGAAGTAGGGGATCGTCATCCTCGATGCCGATCGGTGCAAAGTTCTGAAGGAACCGATGAAAATGGCGATCCAAAGGATAATGGCGTGGATATCCCCCTGAGCGACCATAGTTATAAATGCCGTCTCTCTTTGTAATGCGGGACATGTCCACGAGGCCTTCATTATCGCCGGCACTTTCAGTCAGGCCCTCAACGACCCATAGATAGCCAAAGTCCACCCTGTTGAAGTTGTCATCGTTGATGACGCGAGGAGGGAAAAGTGGCATGCGTTGATCAGTGCACTCAATACGACATTCATCAGGACCTCTAGCCCTCGGCCTCCTAGACCGACTCTTATCTCCGCTGCTGCAAGCCATACCTACAGATACCGGAGAACAAACAATGAGATGAAGAGAAAGAAGTGAAGTTAGGTCAAATATTTTAGGACAGCACCATAGATATTAAATGCAGTCCTACAAAGTCCAAAGTCTATTCAAGAGACGTATGGCAATCATCCCCTTAAAAGGGCACGGGCCGTCCGCCCCCGCCTCTGGCCTTGACGGACATCCCGTGGGGGGCATTTGTTGCACCCATAACTTTCTCAAAATATTTCAAGAATTTTACTTCACACCAACCTACGGATAAAATACGGCATAACGTCGACACCGTCATTCCGCGGAGTACCTCCACGATTTAGGGTTTATTAGCCCGACTGTATATCATTGCAAGGGGCGTCGCAACAAGAAAAATTAATGGGAAAATACATGTGCATACCTGTTGAAGTGGCCGAATAGTTGTGTATCACACGGCCCGGACAGATGTAAAAACTTCCCCCCCCGGCGAACAACGCATGAAGAGACGACAAACAAACAAGCCTCCGCTCCCGCACGGTTCTCCACCAACGCGCTGCTACCACACGGTAGAAAATGAGCGT
The DNA here is from genome assembly GCA_022559845.1 of Amorphophallus konjac. NCBI lineage: Eukaryota > Viridiplantae > Streptophyta > Magnoliopsida > Alismatales > Araceae > Amorphophallus > Amorphophallus konjac. Next base: position 116,799,620 of record CM040126.1, read on the forward strand.
TGGAGGGCAATAAATGTAGGCGGCAGCTTCTCCTCTACCAAGGGCGACAAAAAGATGTGGAAGACACGCGAAAAGGGGCCAAAAGACTGCCCCGGGGTCAAATGACCCCACTGGGCCACCAGCGGGTTCCGCCGACCACTGCGGGGTCGCGTCCACCCCGTTGGGCCCCAGCGGGGTCGACCGACCTCGAGTGGGGCCGTTTGACCCTGCTGGACCCCGACGGGGTCAACACGATCCCTGTGGGGTCATTTGACCCCGTTGGGTCCCGCCTGCGGGTCAAATGACCCCTCCAGCCCCATGTTCCCATAAAAAATGGAAAAAGAGGAAAAAAAGGTGGGCCACCCCACCTTGTCAAAATTGGGGCTAAAACCCATTCCTTTTGTCAAAATTGAGGCAAATCCTCATGTTTTTGACAACCCGGGTCCTCCCACTTCTATAAATAGTCCCCTAGACCGAGGAGGATGTGGACACAGACACAGACGCGCAGAGACACACGAACATACGAAGAAGAGGACACAGGCGACGGAGTTTGTTCGTTTGTGAAAAGGCCCATCAAGAGTATGATTTATAAATACCTCAGGTCTTACGTTTATGCCCCTGTAGGCTGCGTATGTAATTTGTAATGCATTTTGGATGGCCAAACCACGTAATTCCTTCAGATAATTAGGAATTGCGCAAATGCCCCTCCGAGAATTGCAAGAAAACCAAAGTCCTGTAACTGCGGTCCTATCCTGCGACTTTTTGTAATGGTGGCTATGCCCTCATGTCCCGTGTCAATGCGGAGACCCTTTATGTATAGTCGGCAATTCGCCGACAACCCTTGTGCTTACATGAAATATCAGCGCACTCAGATGCCTTCCCTCATGTGTGTGCCGAGAAAAACTGCGAATAGACCATGATTTTCAGAAAACTATGCATATGTCCTTCATTTTAAGTTTCAACACATGCACGCCTTCTCTCAAGCCTGCTATTGTTTAGGGTCTTTGTTGGCTCAGTTTTGCACTTAGGTGTCAACGTAAACCTAAATCTGCCTGGGGTCTAGTAAAATTACTAAAATATCCTTGTGGCCTAGACATGGCGTCGAAGCTTTTAAAACCTCTCGGAAACTGCCTCAGCGCCCTTGAAAGCTGGAGATCACACCACGCTCTCACTCCAACCCGAGAATTCTAGGAATACCTTTGGATAGGTAAAATTACCAGAATGCCTCTGGAGCCCGTAAAAATGACCAAAATTTTCTTGGGATCCTTCGGCCTCTCGCAAATCATACTTATGTCTTTAAACTTTAGGGTTTCGCCAATGGCCTCAGTTGAAATCCTAATTCTTTCAATAGCGAGTTCGTTGTTGGGAGAAGTGTATTATGAGCCATGCAAGGTAGTATGCCCTTGGCCTCAAAACCCGTATACAATTAAGCAAGGGTGTTCGGACATTACGCCAATGTAAATCAACACTAACGGTGGTCAGTGGGGAAAGGTCCAACACTCGAACTCAAATTATCTGATACGATGCGCACCCACGGAATGAACCATGCACAGGCTATATATGCAGCCCCTCAATGTGCACCTTTCATAAATTTTCCTTTTCTTTTACAAGGCTCAGTAAGAAATTTATGAAACCAAAATTCTTTTCCAAAAAAAAAGGAAAAGACATTCCGTGATGTCCAACACTTAGCATATATAAAAAGTATACTTAGGACATTCTTCAATAGAAATTCAAGGCTTAACATTGTAACAATGTTTACATCATTGCCGCTTTACAATAAGTGCCTGTAGCAAACAATGGGGATAACAATTACTCAGAAAAAGACCTATAGCAGCCCATTTTAGTATCACCTTTCATCATAGACTGACAGAACACGAGCAAAAACACAGTCTTAGCATCTCTACCCTTAGAACCAGCCCTTGCGCCAACACCCACAACCATGCCCCTTCTAATCCTAAGTAAATACTAAATAAGGAAGAAGAATTCAGAGAATTCTGCTGGAGTAGTGGCAAAATTCAATGTGTGCGGGTTAACTAGAGATGCATTCTTCCATATCATTATACCTTTTTCGGTGCTTCTGCTTCTGAAAAACAGAGATACTGGGCGTCATGCTAAGTGTTAAAAATAAATCATCCAAGACAATTAGTGTACTGGAAAAAAAATCCAAAAAAGAAGACTAAAATCTCAACGCTCAAAGGCAGTGGCTACAAATAGGGAAGTTGGCGTCCACCTGAATTTGTTGAGAATTGCCTCTGCCGGGGTGCCTGAAAACTCGTAACAGACCACGCAAAAGCATTGTTGATCCTCAATCCAGCAGTTGGAATACTTGCTTTAACCATTCCTATGGAAAACCTACCATTGAAATGCCCAGGTGAAGACGCCTGAAAATATCACACTAACAGTATCAGCCGACAAACCAACAGCGCCATTGGAGGAAGGTCAAAAGAAAAAAGCAGAGGATCAAAACAATTTACGAATCAAACGCCAGTTTCATCTAGAATTCAAAACACATAGATAGTAAAACAAGTAATCGATAGAAATTAGTCCGCGGACCTCCAGGAGGACGCAACCGGACCTCCGGTCGACCTCGGGGCGAACGGCGCACCGCTGCGCGCCGGGGCACCCGACAGGCCCGGCGGAGGAAGAGGCTGGCGCGGCAGAGGCGGATCGGTCCAGCAGGTGCCGGAGGAAAAGAGGATCCGAGAAGGACGGCCTCCGCGCCCGCCGGGCGACCGTGAAGAAATGTCGGACAGCCATTCCTCGATCTCCTCTTCTTCCCTCGTCCCTTCTTGTCCTAGGGCGGCTTTGGGTTTGGGATTTGGCGGAGGAGGAGGAGGGGGAGGTGGAGCGAAGGGGGAGAACAACGGAAGGAAAGGAAGGTTGGTGAAGGAAGAAGGCACCGCTGACGGCCACCGAGAAATAGTCTGCTGACTAGGCCCCGTTTGGTTCGGATTTTTCCAGAGATTGATAGGAATTCCTTACAAAATCGGAAGTTGTTCCAAATGTCACACATTGGCCTTAGCTATTGCGTTGGGCGGATTTTTGCATGAGAGAGGCTCGATACTCAACGTGAGTGAGAATCTTCTTAATCTACCCAAGATGAGTTTATTGCACAGTGAGCGGGTATTTTGGACGTTAAAAGATAATAAGGTATTTGGGAACATTTTTTTAAGTTATTTCTACCTAAAAATATATTATGTCAATTTTTAACTTATTTTAAAAATTGATAAAAATAGATAATTATCTCTTTGATAAAAATGACATATTTTTTAAATTTTGTGTACACTTGTTTGGTATAACAACTTCGAAGCTCTTAACCCAGCGGTTCTCGATTCTTCCTACGATGCTTGTGGTGGTGTGAGGCGGTGGAAGAGGAGAGGAAGACAAAAGAGAGGCAGACAGAGATCTGCTCCACAGAAGCACCGAGTTGTTCATCCATGGCGGGCTCCCGTGACACCGCCAAGAGCCGCGACTGCATCGACGCATCCATCAAGGACGGCACTGGGAACCCGGAGGAGGTGGAACGAGTGTTTCGCCACTTTGAAGCCAACGGCGATGGCAAGATCTCCGCCTCCAAGCTCACCAATGTCGTCTGCGCCCTCTCCGGCTCCGACGGCAGCGCCGCTTCCAACGAGGAGGTCCGACAAATGATGGAGGAGATGGTCACCGACAGCGACAGGTACATCGACCTGACGAGGTTCATGGAGTTCCATTGTGGCAGGGGACAGGGAGGAGGAGGAGGAGGGAGCGGCCGCGGCGCCGCATGGGTGGGGGACAAGGAGAAGGAGCTGAGGGAGGCATTCCGGACGTACGACCTGAATGAGGACGAACTGATCTCGGCGAGGGAGCTGCACCAGGTGCTGAGGCGGCTGGGTGACAAGTGCTCCGTCCGCGACTGCTCTCGCATGATCAACTCGGTGGACGACGTGGGCAGAGGTACCTCCCCGCTCTGCCTTCTCCTCCGTTAGACGATGGGGACAACGTACATGAGAGGGGGTGGGGCTAGACGTCAAACACGTAGGATGCGGGTTTCTCTCTCAAAAATAAATATGGCAAGACCTTTTTTATTTTGAGAGAAGTTATAACTAAACTAGATTCCATCCTAAAATTTTAAAGATGTATTACCAAACGTGTTTTTTTAGAGAAAAAAGAGGTAAAAATTTGTAACCAAACACTCTATAAGTTTCTCCCTAAACATTTGTCGTTTTCACGCTTTTATATGAAAGGACAACAACGATAGGTAGGGCGAAATGGAGATTTTGAAAGTGGCATAGGCGATGATGTCGTCTTGTGAATGCGAAATGGGGATTTAAAATGCCATGCATGGGTGACGAGGAGGCGAATGTGAAAACGGGAAGTCAACAATGCAAAATGGCAAATACTAGATGTGTTTGGCCAAATGGGATTATTTCTTCCCCAGAATCCCTGGGACGACCGACAATTGTATGATTAAGAGATTTTTAAAAAATTCCACAAGACAACAGTAGTGTCAAACACAACATAAGATAAATTGCACATTAATCTATGTTAAGCTTGAAATTGTCGAATAACCACCATAAGATCCTTACATTTTTCTCTTTTTCTTTTTTTGTTCAAGTGAGTTTATCTAACATAGAGCCAGCTCCCTAATGCAGTTAATTTACCACCCTATGTCGAGTGAGAGATGCCTATCGAAAAACATTTATCTAACATTCACATTTTTCTTTAATAAAAAATGTATCATTAACGTCACACTCTTTCCTCGCTGTTTGATAAGGGATTTTTAATTCTTAACGTCTTTAATTTTGATTGTCTATATATTGATTTTTTAATCTAGATATTTATTTATAGACTCTCGTAATTATGCATTTATTTGCTAAATATATTCTTTAAGAATTTTTTGGTAAATACACGATAGATTATTTTGTACTGATATAGGGCATTTTAGTAAATAACTTGTGATTTAAGAAGTTATAAGAAAATATTTGGATTGGAAAGACTAATCCATATTTAAGATTATACGGTTCAAAAATTAAAAAATCCTTAATTTAAAAATCGGATGGTAAGAAAATAATTTCAAATTTAACACTTTCAAAATTAGAATATTAAACTTAAGTTACTAATTGGATCATCTAATCTCACATAAGAATAATAAAAGATGTAACACGAATCACATTGTAACATTCTTCTCTCAATAATATTGTTGAGGGCTAAGAATCTTTCTACGTATTTACATGATTTTGTCTCTTATGTTTTAAGTCAAAAAATGTCCCGAGGAGTAATACATTCTACGTAGGTCCTAACATTTGTAGAGGACATTGATATAGGTCTCATATACTTGTTAAATAAATCCTTTTTAAGTACAGTAATAAATAAGATAATAACTCTAGATAAAAATCTAGAGTTTTTTGCATATAAATCTCTATAATTATCTTTATTGTCAAATAATGTCACGTCTCTAATGTGAAATATTTGAATGCAGTAATTATAATAAGTCAATCAGAGGAAGAACTAGGTAATCAATAACAAACCACAAGGTAGACAACTCCAAATATGATAAAATAGACTAAGCCATCATTTTATTGATAAATCACTTCCAAATGGAGTTTATAACAATGACATTTCAGGGATTCAAATGCTATTCCAACTATTAATGTAGTACAATTTCATTGACTCTCTCAACACTACACTCAATAAAATGAAAAGAACTTCTAAAGATGACTTGAACGCTCCACCACTTTTGCCCCTCTCCATCAGTATATAGTTTATCATCAAAATTATCAGAAAATATTAAAAAATATTGAGTGAGTAAAAGTTGAATAAGAATTAAACCTCTAAATCAGGCAATCATTAAGTGATTAATACATTCATTAAGAAAAGGTGCACTAGATTATAAAATAGGTTCGAGCATGAAAGTAAAACACTATAGATGATGACACGAGGATATAATCAATAAAATAAAGAAATTGCAAGTACGAGAGCAAGATTTCAAATGAACTTAGCTATAATTAACTATGCAAGTATTCAATATGTTGAATGTGGAAAGGTTGATCTAGAGGGGGTGAATAGATCTGCCCCCAATAAAAAATGAGACTGATGGAGAAATAAAAAATGAATATGTAACGACCCAAGATCTGGATACCGGGAAGAACCCGATAACATTCGAATCATGTTTCGCCGCCCACGAGCCGGAGGGCTCGGAAGGGCTAAAAGGAGTGTGGAGGTACAAAGAAATAAGAAATAAAGCAGGATAATTCAACAATTAACAGAAATAAACAATCTAAATACAATAGAGTCTAGTCCAACAAAAGTACAGTCAAAGGTAGGAAAGCGTACCCAACACCGAGTGAACACTCGGCCCGATGAGCTGACAACTAAAAACCTCCGCACAGCACCCTAGAACCTCGAGGAAGAACCGCCACACCTGAAAAGCAGGGGTGAGCCTACTATCACTAGCTCAGTAGGGGTCCCGCGGAACCCCAACCATAAACAACGGCGGTAGCGGAAAGCAGCAACAACAGCAGGAACATCAAACCCGGTGGCCGGTAAAATCTCGGCTCTACAGCTACTCCTACTGGAACGGAAACCAACACCCCGATCTCACAATCGGGGAAACACCAGTCTAACGGAAAGACCTCTGGCTATACTGCCAAGAAAATACACCACGACAACCCTGTCGTGGAGGCCCGTCTCACAGACAAAGGCCCAACCCGAGACCACGCGGTCTAGGTAGACATGATCACGACCTCACCGTCGTGAACCCTACACTGTCTAGGGAAAAGACCTTCGGCAATGCTCACTGGAAACCCTAGACCTCTACCTCAGAAAACACACGGAACCTACACGCAAAACCACGTCTCGCAGACGGGAGCACTGCCCACCAGAAGCAAGGCTGGATGCGTCCACTGACGACTTAGTCCGCAGCCTCAGGTGTCTCCCTACGACGCCCCAGGCGGACACTGAGACACACAACAGTAACCAGGAACACAAAACAAGGACTAGCTGGGGTCGCACTCGTCAGCGCAGGTCCGACGCCCCCAACCACGTGTGCACACACAGACCATGCGCCTTACGTCAAATCCTCTAGCTGGTTCTTCCTCCAAGCCCGAGTACTCAGGCTGCGCGAAGGGGCCCTACGGTAACCAGCCTAAAAATCGTCTCTCTTAGGTAAGCCGCTCCACCACTCCCGAGTGGGTCAGCACATGCATGATGCTGTAAGAAGGCTACGACCAGTGGGAGGTCACTAAATGTGAACACGGAAAGTCACACACGTACCCATTGGGAAAAACACAGAGTACTAGGTGGCTACTAACCTACTAACCCAACGGTCCTTGAGTCACATGACTCGGGTCAAGACCGTCATACAGGGACAGCTCCACGCTGTCAATCTGCCCTAGCCCTAGGGTAGAAACCTCGGCACGATGACTCATGAGACAATTCACAACTGCCGAGACCATTCCCTCATAAAGGGAACTCAAGAGACCTCCAGCTCCAAGCTGGGTGACTGGACTCACAATCCAAGCCAAACACACGGCCCACACGGAAACCACTTTCTAGAGAAACACGCGAAGTGCGGGAGCAGCCCTCCGCACTCATACCGATACACGGCGACTCGATCTAGAGAAATCACAGAAGCCCGAGAACACACGGGGTCGCCCGGACCCTCAAAACTCATGGGGACACTAATCGAGGTAACACGATACCTCCCGGATCACGAAGAATCATGTGGACACCCCTTCCGCGAATCCGTATCGCATACGGACACCTTGGGGCAAGAAAACGCGGAACACGGTGGCACGGGGGCAGACTGGGCTGGGCGGTCAACCTCTTGGCCGCCTAGAGGCCTGGGCAGCCACACCAGTGGCCGCCCAGCACCTGGGCACCCCTTGGCCTGGGCGGCCACACCTTGGGCCGCCCAGAGGGCTGGGCGGCCATCATTCTGGCCGCCCATACATAGGTCATGCTGGGTGAGGGCGGCCAGGGTCATGGCCGCCCAACACCCCTGGGCGGCCAGACCAGTGGCCGCCTAGTGACTTGGGCGGCTAGGGTCTTGGCCGCCCAGACCAGGGCGCAGAAGGCCACAAGGGTGGCCGCCTCCTATGTCTTTCGACAGACGGACCGAGCTCTGCCGTGAGCTCGGTTTCACGCCCCATTCGCCTCCCAGCGAAGGAGAAAACAAGGGGAATTCATTCCCAGGCATTCCTACTACCATAAAACCAAATCAAAACCACCATCGGGCCTCGAATTGGCCGAAAATTGTCGCTCACCCCAAACATGCGATTTTCCCCCCGGCGTGAAATAAACCCACTCTCGACCTAGCCTCGGCCTATAAAATGCGGGGAAAGAAAGTACAAGGGCTAAAGATCCATCCCCCTACCTCCACCGAAGATTCTACACACCGAGGACGCCGATCCGCCAAGAAAACACCGCATGAACGCCGCGGTGCCCCGAACTCGCGGCCGAGCTTCGCCGCGCCTCCACCGCCTCAATCCTCATCTCGTCCCGCTCCTCTCCCACGTTGCCTCCGCCTCGCCCCGGCCTCACTCCGTCGGCCGCCGGAGAAGAGAGGGGAGAAAGAGAGAGCGTGAGAGAAGAGAGAGGGAGAGAGGGAGAAATGAGAGATGGGGAGAGAAAAAGAGGTTAATATATAGAAAATCTGAAAATTTTAAAAAATACTAAAAATAGGGAAAAATACTCCCCATGATTCTCGAAAAACGCACAACGCGATGGTAATGTCCCAGAGTTGGAGAACGCAACGGTTCGCCCTACACGGGGTTTCGAAGGTCCGACAGATAAAAACACGCGTAAACCGCAAAACTCAATCTAGGACCCACAAAACTGATCCGAAACCCATGGATCCTGATTCGAACAATATCCGAAAATCCAGGGGCATTATAGCCCTCCCCCCTTAAACAAATTTCATCCTCAAAATTCAGGACAAGCGCCATGTCACAGGGGGAGAACACCCTGAACCAACTGACAACGCTGTCAGAGCCCCAGCACAGAAAACATCGATTCTCACAAAAACACAGTCCCTGAGGGACACTGCCATACCTTAATCACGACCATCACCCCGCTCATGACCCAGCACACATCGATCATCAAAGCAAGCATAACAGAAAAGCACAAGTCTGGCATCATCACAGTCACAACGAAATCTAATCACGGCACCGCTGTCACAATCTCGCTCACCGAGGAGACACAGTCCTCGTTACGAGAAACAGCCACCGATCAACTCATGGTCCACGGACCAAACAAACATCAACTTCACCCCTAGCTAACTAATCTCACGCCCCACACTAGGGACAACCATTGTTGAGCCTCCAACCAGCTCACGCAGTCTTTCCAACTGACTATCGCACAACCATCGGCTCCACGCCAAGGACCATCTCACACCTGGCAAGCCGAATTGCCGATAACAGCACAGGTCCAACTCTGTCAGAACTCAAACTTCGATAGAGCCCATATCCCATCCGGAAAAAGGCACATCACGGAAATGGCCACCAAAGGCCTTGCTTGCACACGGCTCTCACCGTTCTCGATGCGCAACCACCAACAGCTTTTGTCTGTGAAAGACCAATCACCGGTCACTAGACACTCGTCAACGGGAAACCCTTGACTCGTTCAGCTTCTTCCTTCTTTCATGGTCCTTCACCAGGTCTGAAGGGCACATTCCAAATCCCATCAGGCCATCCGTTGACTTCCACGCACATACCAACACCACGTCCAAGCCAAAATCTCACTTGGACACTACATGCAGACCTATTCCTACGCCAACTCTACCCTCTCAGGGGAGCACGGCGAAACCAAATGACAAGATTCCGGAATCTTCGGTCCTCACCTCACTCGACTCAGACTTACAGGAGAAATCCTCTCATGCTGGTCACCAGACCAAGGATCATCATTCCACGTCAACGCCCCATCAAGGACCTCCACGCACAAGCATCGTCCATCGCCCTGTCTCATCAAATCCTATCTCATCTCAGTTACTCTGAATGGACACCTGCTGATCCCGATTCCGCTCTTACCACAGAGCTACGAGACACACAACCTGAGTAATTCATGACACACGACTCCAAGGCAACCAAGTGCCTAGCAACCTGGTCGACGACGCCACGACTAATGCACACGGGTCCCCAGACAATACACATCTTACCATGGTCGACCACACGGTCAACCTAACCAGCCGCTCGCAACTACCAACTGGGACCCATAATCTCTCAGAGACCACTTCTCTAGAACACGATCTCATTCAAGAGCACAACTTCCAACACACGAACAGGGTACTCATGCGACGCACTTGCCAACACATTTCCCCAACTCTCCATTCTGCCAGTGCCACGAGTCACAATATCTCAAGCAACGGCACGACAACAACACGTCTCATATCGAGGAACCAATCCCCCGACACTCTACACATCCTCAGGAAATCCGCCTGTAGCAACCAATGCTATGATTCCAAACTGTGGGTTATAGGCCCACCAGGCTTCCGCTGCGCACTCTGATCTACATGCTCAGCCAACCACAACGACTCGGGATCCACCATCCCGAAAATCCTTTGCAACTCCGCAGACTCCGATCCTCAACACATTGGGAATCACAACACCAGCCGCAAATTCTCATGAATACCACCCAGGGAAATGGGCACGACTTCTCACAGGCAACCACCTTGCCAAAACACAGGACGTGTCTCACACGGACTTCATGGCACACGAAGGCCAACCGATCCGGACACACGATGCAAGACGACGAACCTTGGCAAAACACAATCTCCTCCAACCAAGGGAAAGACTTAATATACCTCCGACCAACAGAAGGTCTCCACGCTCGACTGACCTCAAACCTTGCACACGTTGGGAACAACACCTTCCAGCATCAAGAAAAAAAACCATTGCCACTTCCGACAGGTCAGCTCCTCTGACACACTCGCTAAGTGCCTCGTCGGATCGCACTCGCAGCATCTCTCGATGTACCACCGCTGCAATTCCTCGAACTGCAACATGCCACGCCTCGAGCCGCAGCACGAGCCATAATCAGTAACCGCCAACGCTCATCCCCGAGTCCCGAACTCGCCGCGGAACCTTCACATCTCAAACCAAGTCTAGGGCGAACACAACCCATTCACACGCAGAAGCGTAAGAGCAAGAACTTACTGGGACATCTCTACCCAATCCTGCCTCGAAATCTACAAAGATAACCGGGACCGACACGTCATTTCTGACGCTACAGAGTATGACAAGAACATCGGGCTCGACAATTAGCAGCTCAACAAAAAAATCCTCTGCTCGCCCGAGCGCAATTCTTGACCAGAGCACCCGCTCTACCACCTCAAACCACGACCTCAACACCTCAGGGGCGGGATAAACCTCAGGCTGGGGTGGCCAATTTCAATAGCAGCTCCCTCAGACCATACTCACAGTCACTTGACCACGAACCATCCTCACCAGCCACCTGACCTTGCAATAAATACCTCGAACGCAGCATTGCGAACTCACGCCTGCCGGCAACCTCTGCCCAACGCAGCACAACCGGGGCCACCACCCATCGGGAAGAAATCTCACTATCATATCCCTCGGGCCCCACACCGGCACTCCAACGAAAATGAAACCAACTTCACAGCGCCAACGTAGCGCACTCAAGCTCTCATGCGAGAAACGAAGCGAACAACATGCGCAAATCCCTATGCCAGCTACCAACTGTACTGGACCTTACGGACTTTGATCACTGTAATATCTCGAATTCCTGAGTATGTCCACAACCACTGCTCTGATACCAACTGTAATGACCCAAGATCCGGATACCGGGAAGAACCCGATACCATTCAAATCTTGGCCCACCGCCCATGAGCCGGAGGGCTCGGAAGGGCTAAAAGGAGTGTGTAGGTACAAAGAAATAAGAAATAAATCAAGATAATTCAATAATTAACAGAAATAAACAATCTAACTACAATAGAGTCCAGTCCAACAAAAGTACAGTCAAAGGTAGGAAAGCGTACCCAATACCGAGTGAACACTCGGCCCGACGAGCTGGCAACTAAAAACCTCCGCACAGCACCCTCGAACCTCGAGGAAGAACTGACACACCTGAAAAGTAAGGGTGAGCCTCCTATCACTAGCTCAGTAGGAGTCCCGCAGAACCCCAACCGTAAACAGCGGCGGTAGCGGAAAGCAGCAACAACAGCAAGAACAGCAAACCTAGTGGCCGGAAAAACCTCGGCTCTACAGCTACTCCTACTGGAACGAAAACCAACACCCCGATCTCACAGTCGGGGAAACACCGGTCTAACGGAAAGACCTCTAGCTATACTGCCAGGAAAACACACCACGACAACCCTATCGTGGAGACCCGTCTCACAGACAAAGGCCCAACCCGAGACCACGCGGTCTGGGTAGACACGATCACGACCTCGCCGTCGTGAACCCTACACTGTCTAGGGAAAAGACCTTCGATAACGCTCACCGGAAACCCTAGACCTCCACATCAGAAATTACACGGAACCTACACGTAAAACCACGTCTCGCAGACGGGGAACGAAAACTCGAGTCACAATAACCTTACGTCACGTGACGGGAGCACTGCCCACCAAAAGTAAGGCCGAATGCGTCCACTGACGACTTAGTCCGCATCCTTAGGTGTCTCCCTACGACGCCCCAGGTAGAGATTGAGACACACAACAGTAACCAGGAACACAAAACAAGGACTAGCTGGGGTCGCACTCGTCAGCACGGGTCCGACGCCCCCAACCACGTGTGCACACACAGACCATGCGCCCTAGGTCAGATCCTCTAGCTGGTTCTTCCCCCAAGCCCGGACTCAGGCTGCGTAAAGGGGCCCTATAGTAACCAGCCTAAAAATAGTCTCTCTCGAGTAAGCCGCTCCACCACTCCCAGGTGGGTCAGCACACGCGTGCTGTAATAAGGCTACGACTAGTGGGAGGTCACTAAACGTGAAAACGGAAAGGCATGCACGCACCCATTGGGAAAAACACGGAGTACTAGGTGGCTCAGGGCCACCAGACTCGGGACAGCCTTCTAACCAACTAACCCAACGGTCCTTGAGTCACACGACTCGGGTCAACACCGTCGTACAGGGGCAGCTCCACGCCGTCAATCTGCCCTAGCCATAGGGTAGAAACCTCGACACGATGACTCATGAGACCGTTCACAACTTCTGAGACCATTTCCTCATAAAGGGAACTCAAGAGACCTCCAGCCCCAGGCTGGGTGACTGGACTCACAGTCTAAGCCAAACACACGGCCCACATAGAAACCACTTTCCGGAGAAACACGCGAAGTGCGGGAGTAGCCCTCCGCACTCATACTGATACACGGCGACTCAATCTAGCGAAAGCACATAAGCCCGAGAACACACGGGGTCACCTGGACCCTCAAAACTCATGGGGACACTAATCGAGGTAACATGATACCTCTCGGATCACGAAGAATCATGCGGACACCCCTTCCGCGAATCCATATTGCATACGAACACCTCGGGGTAAGAAAACGCGGAACACGGCGGCCCGGAGGCAGATTGGGTTGGGCGGCCAACCTCTTGGCCGCCCAGAGGCCTGGACGGCCACACCAGTGGCTGCCCAGCACCTGGGCACCCCTTGGCCTGGATGGCCACACCTTGGGCAGGCCAGAGGGTTGGGCGGCCATCGTCTTGGCCGCCCAGACCTAGGCCATACCGGGTGAGGGCGGCCAGGGTCATGGCCGCCCAACACCCCTAGATGGCCAGACCAGTGCCGTCCAGTGACCTGGGCGGCCAGGGTCTTGGCCACCCAGACCAGGGCGCAGACGGCCACAAGGGTGGCCGCCTCCTGCGTCTTTCGGTAGATAGATCGAGCTCCACCGTGAGCTCAGTTTCATGCCCTATTCACCTCCCAGCAAAGGGGAAAACAGGGAGAATTCATCCCCGGGCATTCCTACTACCGACAAACCAAATTAAAACCACCATCGGGCCTCGAATCGGCCGAAAACCACCACTCACCCCAAACATGCGATTTTCCCCCCGGCGTGAAATAAACCCACTCTCGGCCTCGCCTCAACCTATAAAACGTGGGGAAAGGAAGTACAAGGGCTAAAGATCCATCCCCCTACCTCCACCGAAGATTCCGCGCACCGAGGATGCCAATCCGCCAAGAAAACGCCGCACGAAAGTTGCGGCACCCCGAACTCGCGACCGAGCTTCGCCGCGCCTCGACCGCCTCGATCCTCATCCCGTCCGCGCCCGCTCCTCGCCCACGTCGCCTCCGCCTAGCCCGGCCTCGCTCCGTCGGCCGCCAGAGAAGAGAGGGGAGAAAGAGAGTGCGTGAGAGAAGAGAGAGGGAGAGAGTGAGAGTGAGAAATGAGAGATGGGGAGAGAAAAAGGGGTTAATACATAGAAAATCCAGAATTTTTAAAAAATACTGAAAATAGGGAAAAATACTCCCCATGATCCTCGAAAAATGTACAATGCGCTGATAACGTCCCGGAGTTGGAGAATGCAACGGTTCGCCCTACACGGGATTCCGAAAGTCCGACAGGCAAAAACACGCGTAAACTGCAAAACTCAATCTGGGACCCACAAAACCGATCCGAAACCCACGGATCCTGATCCGAACAATATCTGAAAAACCTGAGGCATTACAGAATACGCCAGGCAGGTATATAGAAAACGTAGATTAGATTTAGCACAGTTGAGCAGTCCTATGCATGCATCTAACACAGCAAAATATCAATCACACTGCTCGTAAAATGATTTTTAAGGTGGATCGGTCTCTTCCCCGAGACCTACGTCCAACCCCCACTCAACCAAGTGTGGCTTAACTGCTGACACACAGCTTGAAAACCGCTGATTAACAGCTTTGCTGATACTAGGGGTGTTCATAGTTCGGTTCAAATCGAACCAAACCGAACTTCGGTTCGGTTTGGTTTGAACCTAAATTCGATTCGGTTTGGTTTCATAACGTGTGAAACCGAACCAAACCGAATAAACTGAATTTATTATTTATATTTATATTTATTAATATATATATCATAAATATATTAAAATATTTAAAAACATAATTACATAGATGTATAAACAAACAAAATATAATTTTTTTATTTATATATATATAATTTATTAAATTCATATATATTGTAATAAGATATAAAACATTTGGTTTGAACCGAACCTTCGGTTTGATGGTTTAGTTCAGTTTGGTTCGATTTGAGAAAAAAAGCCCCCAAACTGAACCAAACCGAACCGTGAACACCCCTAGCTGATACACTACTTAAGGACCACTGACTCACAACTTGCTACCGCTAACTCACAGCTTGCTACGCTGACTCACAACTTGACTCAGATCTAAGCACCCAACGCTCGATCTTAACACCCTACTACGAAAGTAGGTATCAACCCAAATGTAGTCATGAACAATGAAAGAAACAAAAAAAAGATTTAAATGAAATGTAGATCGAGTAGAGATTATCCCCCAGTGATTTGAATGTTTCGATCTGATTAAGAGCTTCTGTCGTGTTTTGATTCTTCAGTTTTGATCGACAAAGGGCTTGGACTCTTTGCCTCGATTTTTGAACCAGCAGGATAAAGTTAGATTGATCTTCTGGGTGTTCTGCTCTTTCTTCTTGAAAGTGACCTTTTTCTCTAGTTCAACCTGCTCACAGCTTTTCCTTGCTTTTTCTTCTTGGCTTTGCACCCTCTCCAAACTTTCTTCCTTCTTCTGGTTGGCTACGCACGGTTCTGCTCGTGTTGCTCTTCTCGTTTTTGCTCCTCTTCTTCTTCTTGCTCGCTGCGCACCTCCCTTGGCTTTTCTTTCCTTCCTTGGCTTCACGCCTCTTTTTATCCAGTTCAAAAGCACCTTCCTATTTTTGCTTTGGGTTGTTGTCGCGATCAGATCATAACCTTGCCCTTTTTATGCTTTCCGTTGGAGAAAGAATCCATTGGGCTCCACTAAACTAGGAAGTAGTTGGGATATATTGGAAATTCCCTCCTTAGGAACCTATTACCTCGTAACCTAACAGATCCAATGTTTGGGCATCGGATCTCATACCAAAACTAGTCCAATTTCCAGCTCGTTCATGATCGGTTCCGGCACAAGTCCACTTGTCCCATTACCAAGTCGACTTGCTCAGAATCTGAACAGAGACTGGGTTCTGTTTCCTGGGACCAAGTCGACTTCTGGTATGACTGCAGAGCTGACTGCTTGTTGGAAGCTACTCCAAGTCGACTTGTTCCCTTCTCAAGTCAACTTGGTGAAAGACTGCAGAGCTGACTGCTTGTTGGAAGCTGCTCCAAGTCGACTTGTTCCCTTCTCAAGTCGACTTGGTGATATGTTCTTGTGCTTTTGACTTGTTTTCACTTGGGATTCAAGTCCGCTTGCTTCTTTGCTTGAGTGATTGAGTCGACTTGAGTTCCTTGACCTGTTCACTTACATAATTCAGAGCTTTTGCATCTTTTTGATAGAAATTAACATATCACTCAATGGCTTATAGTTAGACATCATCAAAATCAAGGATGTACAACATTCTCCCCCTTTTTGATGATGGCAACTATAAGTCATTGTGAATTAATAAATTCATATAAACATTCATTCCGCACACAAGAAAACCATGACTTCCTCTCTCCCTTTTGCATGGACTTGACGAGTGAGTGACTGACTACAATGACTTCCTCTCCCCCTTTGATATCAACAAAAATCATAGAGGGGTGGCAGTCAATAAAATCAAAGCTACCTAAAAGTGAGACGGAGGGAACTCTCTCAATTTCAAACAGAACTCAGAATATCTGAAAAAATAGCACGGAAACAATATGTGAATGAAAGATAGAGTGGAGCGAAAGAAGTTGCAGGGAGGTCTTAAAACAGAATATCTGAAGTTCAGATTACAAGGGTCTTTAAAAAAAATAAGTATCCTCTTAATAGAGACAATCGAAGAATGACCCATATTAATTTTTCTGGTTCGAAGTTTATAAACCCAAATCTGAACGTAACAACCTTAAAATAAAATATCAAGCATGCACATTTAACAGAGTTAAAATAGTTCTTAAAACAATTGCATGTCCCTTTCTTTCAATCTTATTAATCAATTTCACGATGCACCTCTAGAAAAAACTTCATTAAGTATTGAAGATAAACATTTTTTAGAGGTTTATGAACATATAAATTTTAATTTTCTTTCTTTTTTTTTTAAAAAAAATCAACAAGAACATCTTTAAAGGTACATTCAGGTTAGTACACACTTTTTGACATGAGGAGGCACGTTGTTTGGACGCCAGAATCCCCAGTTACTCAGTGTGATACAACCATCCTGTTTAACCGGAGATAACTGTACACTTCATGACTCACAGTCCACATTACTTCTCTGGTGAAGGGATGTGGTTTCTTAGTGATTCCACAGTCATTGCTCTACCCCTTTTCCCTTTAGTTTTTCATACTTTACTCTCATAGAGTTAGCTAGACCTTTACTTCATGACTCAATCCGTATCGCTTCCTAGGTGATAGGACACGATTTCTCAGTTGGTCATAGCCATTGCTCTGACTTGGCATGTTTTCTTTCGAGCCTTTGAAGAAACCCCTGCACTGTTTAAAAACAATAATTAAGTGAAAAATTTGAACTAAAGAGCCCCCTTTACTCTCTATTTTCAGATGTCCAGAAAATAGAATAGACAAAATATTTTTCAGGTTGTTTCAAAACTATTCCATGTACATGATACAAAATTTCAAGATGTTTAAGCTCATATTTTTAGGATTATAAACATTAAACCATTAGATTACTAGGGGTCGGTCTAAGAAGATCACGAGTCTCTTAGAAAGAGAATTCACATTTTAACTCCTCTTGAATCAGTGAACGTCCTCAGACATCTTGGATATGGAAGCACTCTCCCTACAGAGTTGAGCTATTGAAACATATTGCAGATATTTGGGAGTTCCAAACAAATTCAAATTTCATGAAATATGAGGGCCAAGATAAAGTTTGGCAGATAACAAGAACTCTCCTTGAGAAAGTGTAGCTCAAAACTTTTACTGAAAAACTCCCCCTCAGCAAATGCATGAATTTCAGGTTAGCTTAATTTCTAATAATCCGACTTAGCACCTTCATACGAATGAGACTCTTGGTACTTGGCAGAGTATTTACTCACGCATAGTGATAGTGTCCAGACAAGCGTAACCTGTCCTTCTACAATTCACCATTTTATATACCAAGAAGTCGGTGTCATGACAATGCATAAACAGACATCTGATGCAACAAAGATTTGAAATCACATAAACTGACTCTATGCAACAAACTCATTTAGCAAACTCCGCCTCAACATGACGCTCATAATATGAAACAACAAAACAAAATCACAACCTCACTTCCATATGAACACATGCATTTCAACACGCGATACAACCACCACTGATAAATCCTAGAATCATGCCAAATCATTCTTAGTATTAAATTTATCAAACTCTTTCTTATCATTATTATGAACAAAACATTTTACTCCAAAAAAAACTTTAAACTAAGCAGGAGAGGGCTTTTTACCTCTTAGGGGTGCACAAGGCATCTTTTGCAGAATAGTCTTACCTTGGCTGAATTAATGATATAGGATGATGTGTTGACCATTTCAGTAGAAAAACTTTCTTGATATTGACTCACATTGTCCTTTGTCCTCTGTCAAGTGCCTTGGACAACTATTGTCGAGATAACATTTGTTGTGTACGGCTGCGAGGCATTCCTGCAAGACAAATCAAGCAGAAAATTTTGGAACCCAAACATCTTTGGGTCCCAGATGATCATTCATCTCATCCAAGCAAGAGAGTACATACTTGAAATCCAGATCTATTTGTTAAACAAGAGCTTTTCACTGTTTTGGGGTTTCTTTGTGTCATTCTGAACCTTTGTGAACGAACCTTGTTGAGTGAGCTTAGAGCCATTGAAGTTGTTAAAATTATTCACAAATCTTGATTTGTAGTTCCTCTTATTATCCCCAGGAGCAAAGAATGGGTTGAACACTCTAGGGAACTTGGATTGACGTACCCTTGAATAGGTCTGAGAACAAAGGGTTCTATCTGGCCTCCAAGTCAACTTTCGATTCTGACTGGGTCGACTTGTGGGGGAACTTCTGGGATTTTGAGTAGAGGTGTGCGAACCCTGTGTGTCGACTAAGAAGACCTTAGCTTCGCCCTTGGATTTCTCATTAATTTGGTATTTGATGATTTTGGTTTTGTTCATTTCAGCAGTGACATTTTCTTTGTTTTTATTCTTTGAATTGAGATGTGTGGACTTGCCAGTTGGCACAAATGAAATGGTTTTAATTTTACCATTTGTTTTTAGGTTTGGTTGCCTTTTTGATGATGCGCCAACTTTATATGTCTTTCCTGATTTATACAAATCAATCAATGGTATTTTCTTACTTGAATCTTGTTCGGCCACACATATCACAGTTTTCATTTGGAATTCTTTCTTGGCTGATGGGTTGTAGCCCAAACCCTCTTTCTGGAAATTAACTCTAGACCCAAGCACAACGTCTAGATTTTATTTTCCTTTCACAAATTTTCAAGAGAATTTTGTTTATCCTTCATTTCTTCTTGAAGTTTTTCAATTTCCCTTTGCAGCTGACTATTAACCTCTTTAATGGCATCATGTTTTTCCATAGCCAATTTGGACTTCTTTTCATATTCTTGCATTTTCATTTTCAGGTCATCAATTTCATCAGTCAAATTTTCATTCTGAGTTTCCAATTCCTTCAATTCAGAATTTGCATTCTCTAGATCACAGACATTTTTCTTCAGGTGTGATATTTCAAGTTCCAAACATGCATTATTTTCACTCAATGCATTATCATTCATAAGAGAGTTTATCTTCTTTTTAATGACTTATTTTCCTTACGATACTCATCATATTTATCAAGCAGTTCTATATATGTATCTTCCCAATCAATAGTGGTGAAATGATTAAATGGTGAAGATACCTCTTCATGTTCATATTCTTCACCTCTTGCCATCAGACAGATCCTATCCTGATTTTCTTCAACAGAGGTGTCCTCTCCTTCATCTTCTTCCTCGTCGCTCCAAGTACTCACCATGGCCTTGAGATTCTTTCTTTTCCACTTGGAGTTGGCCTTCTTTACAGCTTCTGGGCATTCCGGTTTGACATGCCCTGACTTCCTGTAATTGTAGCAAATGATTTCATCAGACTTTTTCTCACTTCCAGACATAAACTTAGAACTTTTTCTTCCATGTGGCCGTCTCTTTCTAAGGCCCTTACCTTCATTCTTCAAGAATTTTCTGAATTTTCTGGTTAGCACGACAAACTCACCCGAGGCCTTCTCAGTGCTGGATGACTCACTATCATCCGAGGACTCCTTGTTATGCTCATTAGCCTTCAGTGCTAATGGCTTCTTTTTGATGTTTCATCCTCTTTTCTCTTCAAATTAAGCTCATAAGTCATTAGTGAACCTATTAATTCATCAACTGACATGGTAGACAAATTTCGTGAATCCTCAATCACTGTTGCTTTAGTGTGCCAGATGGGAGTTAAGGATCTAAGGATTTTTCTCACAAGTTCATTCTCAGTATAATTTTTCCTTAGACTTTTTAGACTATTTGTCAATTGAGTCAATCTGACATACATCTCAGAAATAGATTCATCAAGCATCATTCTAAACAACTCATAGTTGGAAATGAGCATATTAGCTTTGCTTTCTCTTACCTCGAATGTGCCTTCATATATTACCTCTAGTCGGTCTCACATTTCTTTAGCATTGGCACATGAGGAAACCCTTGAAAATTCTGTTGGATGAAGAGCACATTGCATAATATTCATGGCTCCCCAGTTCAGGTTTGACTTTCTGATCTGCTCTCGCGTCCAGGTGTCTTCATCTACAGGGAGTTCATACAGACCTCGGCTTACCACTCTCCATATCTCATGGTCATATGCTCTGAGAAATACATGCATATGGTTTTTTCAATATGAGTAATCAGTTCGATAAAAATATGGTGGTCTAGTTACTGAATGCCCCTCAGCCATTATACCCCTAGCAGCCATTCCACTAATCCTCTCCAGGTTGTTAGACCTCAAAGGGAGAATCCTGCTCTGATACCATGTGTTGGATGCGGAAAGGCTGATCTAGAGGGGGGTGAATAGATCTGCCCCCAATTAAAAATGAAACTGATGGAGAAATAAAAATGAATACACCAGGCAAGTATATAGAAAACATAGATTAGATTTAGCACAGTTAAGCGATCCTATGCATGCATATAACACAACAAAATATCAATCACACAACTCGCAAATCACACGGTGGACAGATGATTTTTAAGGTGGTTTGGTCTCTACCCTGAGACCTACGTCCACCCCCCACTCAACCAAGTGAGGCTTAACTGCTGACACACAGCTTGAAAACCGCTGATTCACAGCTTTGTTGATACACAGCTTAAGGACCGCTGACTCACAGCTTGCTACCGTTGACTCACAACTTGCTACGCTGACTCACAGCTTGACTCAGATCTGAGCACCCAACGCTCGATCTGAACACCCTACTACGAAAGTAGGTATCAACCCAAATGTAGTCACGAACAATGAAAGAAACAAAAAAAAAAGGTTTAAATGAAATTCAGATCGAGTAGAGATTATCCCCCAATGATTTGAATGTTTCGACCTGATTAAGAGCTTCTGCCGCATTTTGATTCTTCAGTTCTGATTGACAAAGGGCTTGGACTCTTTGCCTCGATTTTTGAACCAGTAGGATGAAGTTAGATTGATCTTCTTGGCGTTCCTGCTCTTTCTTCTTGAAAGCGGCCCTTTTCTCTAGTTCAACCTGCTCACAGCTTTCCCTTGCTTCTTCTTCTTGGCTTCGCACCCTCTCCAAGCTTTCTTCGTTCTTTTGGTTGGCTGCACACGGTTCTGCTCATGTTGCTCTTCTCATTTCTGCTCTTCTTCTTCTTCTTGCTCGTTGCACACCTCCCTTGGCTTTTCTTTCCTCCCTTGGCTTCATGCCTCTTTTTATCGAGTTCAAAAGCACCTTCCTATTTTTGCTTTGGGTTGTTGTCACGATGAGATCATAACCTTGCCCATTTTATACATTCCGTTGGAGAAAGAATCTATTGGGCTCCACTAAACTAGGAAGTAGTTGGGATATATTGGAAATTCCCTCCTTAGGAACCTATTACCTCGTAACCTAACGGATCCAATGATTGGGCATCGGATCTTATACCAAAACTAGTCCAATTTTTGATTCGTTCATGATCGGTTCCGACACAAGTCGACTTGTCCCATTACCAAGTCGACTTGCTCAGAATCTGAATAAAGATTGGGTTCTATTTCCTGGGACCAAGTCGACTTCTGGTACTGACCAAGTCGACTTGGTGAATGACTGCAGAGCTGACTGCTTGCTGGAAACTACTCCAAGTCGACTTGTTCCCTTCTCAAGTCGACTTGGTGATCTGTTCTTGTACTTTTGACTTGTTTTCACTTGGGATTCAAGTCCGCTTGCTTCTTTGCTTGAGTGATTGAGTCGACTTGAGTTTATTGACCTATTCACTTACATAATTCAGAACTTTTGTATCTTTTTGATAGAAATTAACGTATCACTCAATGGCTTATAGTTAGATATCATCAAAACCAAGGATGTACAACACAATATCCAAAGAAACATGTAACAAGTGTGATATATCAATGGATTGACCATATCACGGGTAATAACCGACAAGGGTCAATATGTACAAGTCAAGCAAGCATTTATTCACATCATGAGTGAATTGTCTAGATCAATTAAGCACATATGTAGTGGTGCAATATCACACCCTATCATTCACACTCCCATGGGTATAAGTACTTTCAGTCGCCAGATCAGGTCCTATAATTTTCAGGCATTGAGGTTATTGGATCAAAGATCCCATGTAATTTCTAGACAATCCCATATTTAATGGCCAAGCAAATTAGAAGGAATTAAGCTTAGTAACTAAGGCATGGAATTGAATAAGACTTTATGGAAACATGAAGGATTTCAAGGAATAAGGGCTCAAGATTCTAGACTCAAAGTTTCTATTTGCACATTGTCGTGCCCCAACGTATTTTGACGAAGACAAATTATTCAATCTATGTATTTTGCATTGACTATCCTTTGATGAATGTGTGTCATGTTGATTGGTTATATGGATGGTTTTTCAATGAGCTGAATGTGAAATGAGTACACACTTGAGCTATTGTATTCTGCTGTCAAAGAATCATGAGTTCATTTTGCTTTGGACTGAATTTGCAATTTAATTGAGGTATGATTGAATTGAATTGAAAATGGCTTATCCATGCATGAATCAATATCTGGAAAGAGAGCTTGAATTTTAAATGGGTTGGATGTGTTTGAATCATCTCTATATATGTTTGCAATACCAACTTATTAACATGGATGTTAGATAGAAGGAAGTTGATTCTTTCATGTGCTTTGCTTGAACTGTATCTGATATGTAAGCTTATGATGAATATGGTTTGAAAAGCCCTGAAACACTCAAATGCGTAGTTCTATTTCAATATATGAACATGCAGGTTCAAATTTCCCTCAATTCATTTGGTCCATGGTAAGTCACAATTCTTGTATATAACCCATTGGATCCATGGTAAGAATTTAATTATCAAGTTCACTCATATTACTTTGAAAGAGGTTGATGCATATTTCATGTTTTTGGGCTTATACTGACTGCCTTAGGCAGTTTCCCTTTTCCCCACTGCAAGTGTCGACCCCTAGGGTCGACACCTGTGGACGCCAAAAAAATGACGATGATGATCATGGCGACATTCGCGTCTACGCATTAGAGCGCGAGTCGAGGACAGAAATGCTGAATAAACCTCATGCCTCGCCCGATCAGGACGAGAACTCGCTTGGTGGTCCGCTACCCACTCAGGAAGCCCCCTAAGCAGAAGATACAGCTACAACACTCCGACCGGCCATGCCGAGAGCTGAATCAGAGAAAAGTCGGGAACTCCGACACAGTCTCAACTTGCACCGAAAGTCACGCAAAGTCTGGGACCGAGTCTCGGAGGCTGCGAACAGAAGATTGTGGAAGCCATGCAACGCAACCGGAACATTATGGGAATGCCAACATTCATATAAACGGCCTCGACTTCGGAAAGAATCTGTTCGGTGCTTAAAACGGCGCGGGAGGGCCTTAAAGCGGCACGCCTTAAAACGGCGCGCCCCCTTGCTAAAACGGCGTGGCCAAAACGGCGCGCCCCCTTGCTAAAACGGCATGGCCAATTCCGGCGCGCCCCTCTCCCTTGAATGGCCCAATTCCGGCGCGCTCTCACCCCTTCAATACCTTAAAACGGCGCCACCCTTTGTATGCTATTACGGCATGGCCAGTTTGAAGGCCAAAAAGCATAATACGGCATGCCAATTACACTTGAGTTTAAACCGGCGTGGTCACTATTCCCCCGCGCCGTTTTAACCCCTCATCCTATTCTTTGAAGCATGTCTACGGCGCGCTACTTTGGACAAGCCATCACCATATGCTCTTCTTAAAACGGCGCATCGAATGAAATGAGTTTAACCTCATCCTGTCCCGTCCGCCAGCCGATACTCTGTTCGGCATAAATGAGATGTACAGAGAACATTCAATGCCCGACGTTCTGTCTCCGCCTCCGTTCGACAGCACAGAAGCTCGATGGCGAAGCAACCCCCAGCAAACCTACGAGCATCCCGTCCTCGGACGAGCAGCAGCGTACGGGACGAATCAACGGCGTCCAGCACAACGAGTCGACTCCTGACTTCGTTGCGGACGAGGTGGAATTGGCAGGGACGCTCCCAGATTGGCTGATATATAAAGGGCAGCATTGTGAAGCAAAAAAAGGGAGATACAGAGAGAAGAGGAAGGAACAGACAGACGAAGACACAGATAGAAAGAGAGAGAGAAGGGAGGCAAAAGGGAAGGCTTGCTGGTTCGGCTAGGGTCTCCGGCGTGACAAGAGAAGAAGAAGCTCCACCCATTCTCACCCTGAAGGTGAAGAAAAAGAGAGAGAGAGAGAGAGAGAGAGAGTGAGAGGGGAGAGAGGGGGAAGAGCTTGTGCTCTGTTCCTCCTTCTCCCCCCTCCGATCTATCTTCTTTCCCCCACCTCAACATTTAGCTTTTCCCTTATTTTCTTTGTTGTATTTCCCCCGGTGCTTTGGGGGTATATCTCCTTTCCCCTTGAGGATGAATAAAAGAGTGACTCTTGTGGGCGTGAATGGCATTCTATTGCTCTGATCCTTTCCCCTTTGCTTCTGTTTTCTTCCTTCCGGTTTCCAACGTCACCTAGGGTCCTCAGAAGCTTGCCCTTCTATGGCATGAACTCTGAGGAAACCCATTCGAAGGGTGAACATTCATGGCCACCTATGGCCTACATCCGTCCCGTTCCACGAAATCATCACCCGTGAGCTGTGGTCGTTCTTGTAGGCTGGTCCTCGAACGTTCCATACTCACATTTGGGTTCGGACCGCCGTGAGGCCGCTCCGCATTTTGAGAGTCTACCTGGGAGTAATCCGTGTGGTGACTCTCGCTCCTCCCTGGCAAGCCCCGACCCAGGGGAGGTGCTGCCCGATTTTCGCCAAGGCTAAGAACGCTCAACAACAGGTGAACGAGTTGAACTAATGAAGAACGAAGTGAGGCCTCTGTGAGCAGACTGCTTGAATAAAACTCTTAGACGTTCATACTGTTTCATCATAATAAACGGTTAAAGTGGTTAAAACTCTTAAAACCTCCTCATTACCAGCTTGATTTATCAGCAGAACGGGCAAATCAACCCTTGAATCAATCCACGGGTGAAAGGAAGAGGAAACGCAGTAGCAGAGCTCTGAAACAACCCCATATGGCTATCCCGGCGCGGGTTAAAACGGCGTGGCCAGTGTTCCACCGCGCCGCTTCAACCCTCCTCACAAATCTCTCCATCTCTTTCTCTAAATGCTAAACGGCGCGCCCTCCCATTTCTCCCCCACTGAACACTAAAACGGCGCGCCCTCCCTCATTCCCTCTTTATTAAACTCTTTAAAACGGCGCGCCCCAATCCCTCCTTTGCCCTCCAAAAACGGCGCGCCCCCCCAACTTGCCATCCCAAACCGGCGCGCCCCCCTCCAATACCCACAACCGGCGCCCCCCAATATCTCCTTTGCCAACCTTAAAACGGCGCCCCTATACCCGGCGCGCCCTCCCCCTTTGTCTACCTGTTAAGATCCTAAATCGGCGCCATCATCTTCCTTCCCATATCCGGCGCGCCTCCTTAACAAAAAGGGGATAAATGGCTAGTAAAAAAAAGGGGGAATAGAAAGGTTCAAAGGGGAATACAAGAGATCAATGCCATTAATAAAAGAATGAATGGAAGGAGCTCCATCACCCGCGCCTTAATTGAATTTTTGTTCCGGGGGCGCTGCCCCCGGAAACCCCCGCAAGGGGCGTTGCCCCCTTGACCCCCACGACCTGACCGGTCAGGTCGAACCCCGCGACCTGACCGCGCAGGTCGATCCGCGTGTGAGGGCGCACGTTAGTAAGCTCGGGCTATGCACTTAATAATCCACTCCCTCGGACGGGGTGCAAGGAGAAAACCAACGACGCCTTATGGTATCGGACATGGTTTACGGAATTTCCGACATGGCCACAGTTCGAAATCACCTCCGGCCAACAGTCTATCAATTTGACCCATTTCTACCGGGATCCAGTCCCGTATTCTCATTAAACTTGCCTTGTTCGTGGCAGACATTCACGCGGTTTTGTCACCGTCTTTTATACTACAAGCCCGGAGCTTCGTCCGAACACGAAGTGGCCCATGAGTGGCCGACATAGTCTGAACATTCACGCCCCGAGACGGGTTTCTAGCATAGTTCGTCTTTCACTATCCTCCTGCATTATTAGTATTCTCTCTAGGCCGTAGGGCCCTTATTCCCGGCAATCAATCAAGGGTGTTCCCCCGTATGGGGGATGTAAATAACGCCGTGGCCTTTACGGCACGGCGGGTTTCGGTCCCGACACGAACCACACAATCGTCTGACCGAGTCAGATCGAGCGCACCATGGGCTTCCATGAAGCCCGAATAAATCGTCACTTTGTGACTGGCACGCCCACGCACTTAATAGACGCCAATAAACAGATAAACGAACGATTTTATTAAACAAAAAGTGCGTCCACAACACCTAGCTGCCTGGGGAGTGGTTTTTATGAGGAGAGAACCCAGTAAACTAGGTGTCGACTCCAGGAGTCTACACCTACTCCCTGGGGGTTGTTTTGCACATTGGCAGAACCTTGTGTGAAAGGTGTCGACACCCGATGTCGACACCCATCACCTGGGTCCCTTTCTTTTGGAACGGACAGAACACCTGAAACTAGGTGTCGACACCAGGTGTGGACACCTGTTCAGGCGCCTCCGGATCGTGGATCCGGGTTTGGTTTCGAAATGCCCATTATATGATTCACTTGGCATGATATTTTACCATCCTATCCCTAAGGTTTCTACACTTGTTTGGGTGTTGTTTTGAAGGGTTTACCCATGGGCTATTATGTCTTTATGCATCTCCTTTCCTTGTGTATATAAAACCTGCGAACTCCATCAAAGGAGGTAATCCTTTTGATCTAATAGTTTTTATCTTTCTAGTAGGAGGAGGCGAGGGCGTCGCACACCTGCTGGAGGAGGAAGAAGAAGCCACAGAGATCACCTTCCACAAGTCCAAGCATCGATCTGGAGGAGGCTGCTGCTATTCTCCACCGTCCGTTGTCTTGGGCGTTTGTTTCTACAAGACCGGCTGCTTCCACTTCGCGGTTTATCATTTCCAGTGCACCCTTCCATCCTATCTCTGAGATTTATTGAAGATCTAAAGGGGGATCTCTTGAGCTTTCATTTCCACATTCTATTTGAGGATAGTCTATCATATTTGAACTGGGCTTTGTATTTCCATATATTTTTCTTTCATAGATGATTTCGGAGCGTCGTCTCCGTGTGCATGGTTTCTCGTCGTTGTGCGAGAATGCGTGTGTGTGTGGGGTCGTTGAGCCCGTGTGTGTTTGTTTTGCTACCGTCGGGCAGTAGGTTTTAGTGAAATCCTCTCGGGTTGAGAGGGGAGGACGTAGGATGGCACTCGGGTGCGTCCGAACCACCTAAAAAATTCCTTGTGCTGTGGTTTGCTGTTTGTGAGATTGTTGTTCCATCTCATCCATTCTGATTTACGTGTGTGTTGCGGTGAGCTGAGAGTTCATTCAATCTATCCGCTCTTTACCTTTTATCCAAGTGGTTCATCAAACTGTGCTGGAGAGTTGTGACAGCTTGCTTGTTTGCCACTCTATTAATTGATACTGCTCCATAACTAGAGTGCTTCATTAATTCTTATTGACATCTCTGCACATCTATCAGGATAGCGTTTACTGTTGCATCATCATCTTAGTATTTTAGCTTTAATTTTCAAAAAGGGGGCGCAATCAATTCACCCCCCTCTTGATTGCTTTCCTAACCAGGCCAACAATTGGTATCAGAGCCTCGGCTCTATTTTATTTTGAAACCTCACGATTTAGAGAGATCTGTTAGGAATGGCTAACAAGGGGTTGATGCCCGAAGGGCATTCAATACACAGGCCTCCCTACTTTGATAGAAATAATTATAGTTATTGGAAAAATAGAATGATGGTATTTCTTCGTGCTCAAAGCCATGAAATATGGGCCGTTGTTAGCAAGGATCCACATACTTTGCCGGAAGATGAGAGAAGTGGAATGAAGAACATGTTAAGAAGTCCACCGTGAATTTCAATGCTTTAAATATCATTCAATGTGCTATTCACCCGACTGAATGTGCTTGTGTGTCTATGTGCAGGAGTGCAAAAGAAATGTGGGATAAGCTAAGATTGATTTATGAAGGCACTTCGGATGTCAAGGAGACGAAGGCCAATCTTGTTATCCGAGATTATGAGTTGTTTCACATGAAGGATAAAGAGACAATCTCCGAGATGTGTGCACGTCTCATGGAGATAACAAATGGGTTGAAGTCACTCGGAAAAGAATTCAAGGACACTGATTTGGTCAGGAAGGTGCTTAGGTCGTCGTCACTTAGTTGACACACCAAGGCTATCATGATAGAAGATTGAAAGGATCTTTCTACACTCACTTTGGATGCTCTCATAGGGTCTTTAATGGCCTATGAGATAAATATCAAGAGGACGGAAGATGACACCAAGAAGAAGAAGTCGATCGCATTGAAAGCAAACCCAGAGTCTATCTCAAGCCAGGAGGATTCCATGGACAATACGGATGATGAGGAGGTTGCCATGATTACAAGGAAGGTTAGACAGTTTCTGCGGGAAAGAAGAAAGTTTGGTGGAAAGTTCAGGAAAGGGAAGAGGCAGCCCAAGCAGAAGAATGAACCATCCAAAGCGGCTGAGATTATATGCTATGAGTGCAAGAAAATGGGGCACATGAGAGGTGAATGCCTCGAGCTGTAGAAGAAGGCCAAGAAAATCAAAGGCAAGAACCCAAAGGCCATGAAAGCTACATAGAGCGATGAGGACGAGGACGAGCCTACGTCTGAGGAAGAAGAAGATATCAAGGAAATAGTCAAAAACTTGTGTCTTATGGCACGAAGTGATCAAGAGCAGGTAAATTCTGACTCCGATTTATTACCAATGATCAATGGGAATTAGCTTATGAGGAATTGTATGAAAAATACAAAAAGATCAGAAATGAAAATAAAAACTTGAGAAAGAAAATTCATGAAATCATTCATTCATCAAACTCTTGTGAAAAATGTAGTTTGTTTGAAATGCAAGTTCAAAAGTTCAAAAGTGTTAATGAATCTCTTGAATCAAAGTTGATCATGTTTGAAGATGAAATTTCATGCTTAGAGGTAGAAAAATAGAATGCATTCAAAATCAAAGAAGAAGTTCAAGAGAAGAATGAAATGTTGAAAAAGGAATTGGATGAAATGAATGTGAAAATAAATGAATGTGAGAGAGTCAAGGGAGAGTTGAAGAGTAAAACTGAATCACTTGTCACAGAATTGAATGAATTGAAAAATGCTCATGAAAACATGTTAAAGGCAAAAGAAAACCAGATTGAGAAAAGCTCAAATCTCATCCATGGTAACAAAAATCAAGTTCATTACAAGGTCAAAAAGTGGTGCGGACACCAGAGCACACGAGCGGCACGGGTCGCGAGACACCGGTACCGTACGCGGAGCACCACTCGAGCCTCCTCAGTGTCCATCTGGCTCGGAGACAGCCTGGAGACTCCCCCTTGAGTCTCGACATTTATCATATTTGTCTAGACTTTATTTGTGTGTAATGTGTGTTTGTTTCATTTTATTCGGTTTGTAATTTTGATTGTAAGAGGGGTTTATTTGTAATATGGGACCCCCTGGGTCCCACGGGCCCCCCATCCCTCCTCCCATTGATCCACCTCACTCCTAGGGCCCATGTGGGGTCAGTCAACGATTCAAATGGAGGCTTCTAGAAGGGTGGGCCAAGTGGGGGACAAGTGTGCTTAAGAGTCATGGTTGGCCCCCTCTCACCATCACCCCATTTAATTTTTGTAAAAATTTGTGTAGAACTAATTAGTTATACTCATTATTATATTCCCCAAAATCCTAGGTCCAAGGGTATTTTGAGTCTTTTGCCATTTCATATAAGTACCATGTATTAAGCATTTTAGTAGAATTAATGCCATTTTGAAATCTGAAATTTGCTTGGAGCAGCCCTTGGGCGCACCCCTCCTCTCTCCTCCCTCTCCCCCTTGCAGCTGAGACGGTTGCTATTTTGAGGTGTGACGCCTCCCCTATCAGTTTCGGTCGCCACCGCCGCCGCCACGTGTCGCCATCACGCCTCCACCATCGCCGCCGGTGTTCTGTCCATCCAGGAAAGAGGTGTCTTCTCCGAATTCCTGCTCTCCACCCCGTCGTGTTCTTGAGCTGGGATTTTGAGGGGATGTTCCAGAGGTGTTCCCCACGATCCAAAAACATTGGTTGGTCATGAATCTTCCATTTGATAATTTTCCATTTTCGTCCAACCTCTTTTCCCAGATCTGTCTGCTTGCTATTTAGATTTCCACCCGCCCTGTGTTTCCAGTGTTCGGACCCCTTTTTGACTTTTCCTAGATCTCCCAATTTTACTGGGAGTTTTGTCCATCAACCCCTCCCTCCACGATTTTTCTTGAATTTTGATCATCCCTTCACCTATTTTTAAAAATTCATTTTCAGAGATAGCTACAGTGCTGTCCACCTCTGTCCAGATCCGACCACCTTCCCGTGAAAAAATCATAACAAATCATAGCCTCCACCAATTCTTCCACAAAAAGTATTTCCGTTTTCTTGTTCAAATACCTACAACTTTGGTGAAGAGCTCAGGAGCTGAATCAGCCGTCTACCTCACGGTCAATGGCAGTTCTCAGACAACTCACCTGCAGATCTGAGAGTTCGGGTACTATACAATAGAAGCTTAAAAATTCAACAACATCCAGATCGCGCCGATCCAGGTCCTCTTTCTGGGCCTAGATTGAAGGATTTCAAGAGAGCTTTCCAACGATAGCTCCTGTGCCCCGATCCGACATCGGGATGGGTCGCAGAGGCCGATCTCGCCGGAGCGCGCGCCGGAAAACAGAATTCAAAATCCGTGGACAGCAACTTCAAGAGGTGGGGATCGGAGCCGAACGGCCACCGACCGGAGTTTTCGGCCGACCGCCGTCCAGGGAGGCGCGCCACCAGGGGTCCCCATTAAAGCGGGACCCACCCCAGCAGGCCGGGGGACAGCGCCATCCGTGGGCCCCACAGACCCGTAGATCGCGCCGTCGGAGCGCACGAAAATGCGGAGTTCGGCACCGCCGGGCGACATCAAGATGCTGCCCGTCAACCCGATTCGCGTGATTCCCGGGACCCACATGTGACCTATTACCTCCTTGCGTGGAGTGGGTCAAATCTTTGTACTGCTGTAAACTTGTTTAACCGGTAGTCCTTAAATCGGCCGGGGTTATCTTCACCACGCCGGATGCGTGGAGGTAACGATCTTACCTTCTTGGCATTCATTTGCTTAGCTAGTATTTGGTCATATGCCGCTGCGACGGTGTAGGTTTCTAACCCGTGTGTTCATGTCGCCGCTGTGAGTGTGAGAGTGACCCGTCCCGCGACTCGATCCGAGTCCGGAAGTTGAGTCAGACTACCTTGAACTCTGCCGGTTCCTTAACCGCGCACGATCCACGCTTTCCCTCGCATGGGACGATGAGTGAGTTTGCACTTCTGTTAGCAACGTGTAGCCTATAGGAGCTCTTAGTGTCGAGCCGAGGTCGCTCTAGTAGTCGTGTCGTTGCTGGTCGAGCCGTGTCCGTCTCATATAGCGTTGCCTCCTCAGTCCGTCCCACATCAGTTTGGTATCAGAGCGAGTCGAGTCTAGGGTAGTCATTGCATAAGTCTTGCATGCATCATGGTCTAAGTCGAGTCTAGGATCATCATTAGTTTTCAAAACAAAAAAGAGTGTTTTAAAATTGCATTTCATCCCGATAATCTAGTATCTTAAAAGGTGTTGTTCGAACGTTAGGCTATGCCTATCGGGAAGGCCGCACACTTGCGGGAGTGATCTTCGGATCGATTAACTCCGCCATGTACCGGATATGGGTTTAGGTCTAGATACATTAGTCGGTGTTTGCATCGGTTTGTGTCTCCTAGTTCGTGTGTAGTCAATAAGAGTCAGTCGGTCTTGTCCAAGTGTCGGCATGTCTAACATGTAGTTCCCCAATTTCCCATGGATTCCCAATCACCCAGGCAATATGACCGTTGGTCTACCCATGGGCTTGGCAACCACCCTCTCCCCTTCCGTAGGCCCGAAGCCTCGGATTTTTATGGTTCTAATGACCCGGGCAACTACCTCAAGTGGGAGGCCACCATGGACAAATATTTTGAATGTTACACCATGTCCGATGCCATGCAAGTCAGTTTTGCCCAAGAGAGGCTTGTCCACAAAGTCGCCTGGAAATGGGAGAGCATTGAGCGCATGAGAGAGGTTAGGAGGCAAAGGCCCATCGAGTCGTGGCATGAGATGAAGGGCGAACTTAGGAAGGTCTACCTACCCGATCCAATCACCTCCAACCGACCCCACCCAATCACCTCCAACCAAGCGGGTCATAGTCGGAGGCAAGGAGACCCACCCATAGTGGAGTCTAGACCCAAGGTTAGGCCAGTTGATTACGGGCAAGTCCACCACAGTACTCCTACTCCAAACCCCACCATTGCCGAACTCTTCCAAATCATTTTGGATAGAGTGGATAGGAAGTGTGCTTATATCGAGTCCCTGCTTCCACCTTGCCTACCTCCTAGCCGGGATAGAACCAAGCACGAGCCTAAGGAGGTAGCAGCCGGTAGTCCCAATCCGGTGACATCTATGGTTCCATCCCAAGGTCCTCTCCCCATCATAGTGGATCCTCTTTCCCCACCCACGAGAGCCCCATTGCCTACACCCCCTGTCCGTCAGGAGGATAAGGGTAAGGGTCCACTTATTAGGGAACGTAGTGGGTCACGACAGCAGTGTTATCGCTGCCAGGGGTTCGGCCACTTTGTCGGACAGTGTCCCACTCGGACATCTCTAGCCCTAGGGGACAAAAGGGTTGGAGAAGCCTCACTCTCCGATCTTTATTCGAAGCCATCTCAGCCACAGCTACCCGTGTTTCTAACGGGAAAGCTACTTATAGCCGAGCCATTCCTTAGCTGGCTTAAGAATGGCCTGGCCCCATCTCCCCTCCCATCTATGGACCATATCCTACCTCTGGTGCCAATCATTTCATTTCACACCACTTTCCGGTCTAGTCACTATGTGGATACATTGGATGACCTTCTTAAAGGGATAGACCGGCAATTGACATTTACGCACTTGTTGGCTCCAGGCTTCGACCGACCCACAGGTCGTAGTTTCACTCATCCCGCTTTAGGGTCCATCACCTCCGTGTACACCGTGGGTCATGTTACCACGGAGGTTCTTCTACTCCTCCCTATGCCGGCCGAGTCCGACTTCATTCCCCTTTGCCCAAGGGAGGAATCTTACTTTCTACCTATGACTGTCGTCCCACCTCTCACAAGGAATGAAGGTGATCATTTACACCTCCAAGATTTCCAAATGTGGGACAGTGATTTGTGGAAGCCTAGTCCGAGGGGTCATACCTTCTTTGATCCCTTCGACCCATTCTCTTGTGGGCCCCGTGACCTAGCATATTTACTCCACCTTTTCGAGAGAGTCCACCATCATACCCCTTTACCACGGGCCGATCCATCTACAACCTCCAAACCCGTTCATAATACTCCTACATATCGGGGTGATGTAGAAGATGGCCCGCCCAAACCTCCCAAATCTAAAAGGCCATCCGTGCATGAATGGATCACTTTAGGATGCCTTCCACATTCCATCAACTTCTGGTTGCCTCTAGTGTATGCATGGCACACATTCGGGTGTCTTGGTCCACCCTAGCATGTGTATGGGTCGGACTAACATTAGGTTTGTGTAGGGTTGTGTGTGCATCCGTGTGTTTTTTCTTTTGCTAAGCATGTTAGGAGTCTGCATGACGACATCCGTCGTCACATTGAGGCCAGCAATGCACGGTATAAGGAGCTAGCCGATGCCCATCGACACCACCGAGAGTTCCAAGAGGGCGAATATGTCATGATCAGGGTAAGACCTGAACGGTTTCCCTCTGGAACCGTTAAGAAGTTGCGAGCTCGCGTAGCCGATCCATTTAGAGTGTTGAAACGCGTTGGATCCAATGCGTATGTTGTGGACCTGCCCGAGGAATGCGGTATAAGCTCTACTTTTAATGTTTCGGATCTAGTTGCATATAGGGACCCAGCGGTGATCCCTAGTGAGTCTTTTGAGCCGTCCCCTCCCATTGAGAGTGATCCCACACCTGAGTGTCCACCTCCAGCCCCTTTGTCACGGCAGCGTGAGCATATAGATCATATACTGGATGAGCAGGTGACAGTTACCAGGAGTGGATCCTACCCGCTCTACCTAGTGCGCTGGAGAGGGCGACCCGCCACCGAGGACACGTGGATCACCCATGGAGAGTTGCAGTGGATCGATCCGGACCTACTGGAGCGATACCAGAGTGACACGGACCCTTACTCGACAGGGTCGAGTTTCTCCCACCCGGGGAGAATTGGTGCGGACACCAGAGCACACGAGCGGCACAGGCCGGCGAGCCACCGGTACCGTACGCGGAGCACCACTCGAGCCTCCTCAGCGTCCATCTGGCTCGGAGACAGCTTGGAGACTCCCCCTTGAGTCTCTATCATATTTGTCTAGACTTTATTTGTGTGTAATGTGTGTTTGTTTCATTTTATTCGGTTTGTAATTTTGATTGTAAGAGGGGTTTATTTGTAATATGGGACCCCCTGGGTCCCACGGGCCCCCCCATCCCTCCTCCCATTGATCCACCTCACTCCTAGGGCCCACGTGGGGTCAGTCAACCATTCAAATGGAGGCTTCTAGAAGGGTGGGCCAAGTGGGGGACAAGTGTGCTTAAGAGTCATGGTTGGCCACCAACCATGACACCCTAGTCAAGGGGCGCCCCTCTCTCACCATCACCCCATTTAATTTTTGTAAAAAATTGTGTAGAACTAATTAGTTATACTCATTATTATATTCCCAAAAATCCTAGGTCCAAGGGTATTTTGAGTCTTTTGCCATTTCATATAAGTACCATGTATTAAGCATTTTAGTAGAATTAATGCCATTTTGAAATCTGAAATTTGCTTGGAGCAGCCCTTGGGCGCACCCCTCCTCTCTCCTCCCTCTCCCCCTTGCAGTTGAGACGGTTGCTATTTTGAGGTGTGATGCCTCCCCTATCAGTTCCGGTCGCCGCCGCCGCCGCCACGTGCCGCCATCGCGCTTCCACCATCGCCGCCGGTGTTCTGCCCATCCAGAAAAGAGGTGTCTTCTCTGAATTCATGCTCTCCACCCCGTCGTGTTCTTGAGCTGGGATTTTGAGGGGATGTTCCAGAGGTGTTCCCCACGATCCAAAAACATCGGTTGGTCATGAATCTTCCATTTGATAATTTTTCATTTTCGTCCAACCTCTTTTCCCAGATCTGTCTGCTTGCTATTTAGATTTCCACCCGCCCTGTGTTTCCCATGTTCAGACCCCTTTTTGATTTTTACTAAAGCTTCCAATTTTACTGGATGTCTGTCCATCAACCCCTCCATCCACGATTTTTCTTGAATTTTTATCAGCCCTTCACCTATTTTTAAAAAATCATTTTCAGAGATAGCTACAGTGCTGTCCACCTCTGTCCAGATCGACCACCTTCTAGTGCAAAAATCATAACAAATCATAGCCTCCACCAATCCTTCCACAAAAAATATTTCCGTTTTCCTTGTTCAAATACCTACAACTTTGGTGAAGAGCTCAGGAGCTGAATCGGCCGTCTACCTCGCGGTCAATGGCAGTTCTCAGACAACTCACCTGCAGATCTGAGAGTTCGGATACTGTACAACAGAAGCTTCAAAATTCAACAACATCCAGATCCGCGCAGATCCAGGTCCTCTTTTTAGGCCTAGATTGAAGGATTTCAAGAGAGCTTTCCAATGATAGCTCATGTGCCCCGATCCGAAATCGGGATTGGTCGCAGCGGCCGATCTCGCCGGAGCGCGCGCCGGAAAACAGAATTCAAAATCCGTGGACAGCAACTTCAAGAGGTGGGGATCGGAGCCGAACGGACACCGACCGGAGTTTCCGGCCGACCGCCATCCAGGGAGGCGCGCCACCAGGGGTCCCCATCACAACGGGCCCCACCCCAGCAGGCCGGGGGACAGCGCCATCCGTGGGCCCCACGGACCCGTAGATCGCGCCGTCCGGAGCGCACGAAAACGTGGAGTTCGGCACCGCCGGGCGACATCAAGATTGTTGTGACCCCTCTATGTTGATGATGTTGACAATAAGTTTTACTTCATTGGCAACATCTTGTTTTGATTGATTGGCAACTGTTCTCATTTTGATGAAATTATTTTTGTCAGGTTGTCTGTGTATATAATGCAGGCAGAGTCTATATATTGTTATGAACACACTCACAGGTCTACACAGTGCATTGCAGCATGAACATAGAGTCTATACCTTTCCTTGTTTAGTCTGGGTAGTAGTGGGTCGACCCTCTTCTCAGATGGGTCGACGCCCCCAGAGTGAAGTCCATACACTGTCTGTCTGTCTTGTCTCTCATGCAGCGTCTTAGGCATTTTGTCAAGTCTATACAGTGCAACTCACACGAACACTCAAGTCCATACATCATGAAGTCTGCACATTGTGGCACCCAATGTCTATACATTGCTCACTCGTTCTTTCAGCATTGTCAAGTCTACATTGGTCGGTGTCAAGTCTGTACATCCACCAGTTGAACCCACCAAGTCTATAAATTGGTCGGTGGCAAGTCTGTACACTGGTCGAGCATCCAAGTCTGTACAGAGTCATGTGCATTCCTTCATATGAAGTCTATACACTGCACTGTCAAGTCTTCACATCGTTCACCAAGTCTGTACATCGCTTGGGGCTTACCAAGTCCGTACATCCTCCGCTGAGCCTTCCAAGTATGTATAGTCACTAAGTCTGTACATCCTCTAGGCGCTCATGAAGTCTATACATTGGTTTTCATTTCAAGTCTGTACAGACTTTGGTTTGTGCAAGTCTATACAACCGACTGTTCAGTTTGTGACCAAGTCTGTACAGCCAAGGCGACTGTTAAGTCTATACATTGATCATTACCTACGTTCTGAATTGAACTGAGTAAGTCTATACATTCCTCATATCTTTTACCTACGCTCAGTTCAGTAAGTCTGTACATTGGTTGCTTTACCGACGTTGCCTTGCCAAAGTCTACACATTGGAAGTCTGTACATCATTCGTGAAGACTGAACAACAAGCAAGTGTATACATTGGACGAGTCTGCATCGTGCATCAGTCCTGAAGTCTATACATCGTCTATCTTCATTAGAGTCTCATGAAGTCTGTACATCATGCATCAGTCCTGAAGTCTATACATCGTCTGTCTTCATTAGAGTCTCATGGAGTCTGTACATTGCATACGCCTTCACATAGTCTATACACTGAAGTCTATACATTGCATTCACGTTTCACAAAGTCTATACATCATGAAGTCTACACAAGGCATTTCATCTTACAAAGTCTGTACAGAGTTCTTCACTTAACCTGATAATCCGATACTCTATCTGACAGGGATTTGTTACTGAAATTGCTGAAATGGCTCGTGATCCCAGGAGGACGAGGTGACCAGATGCTGCCACGTAGATGAAAGCACCTCGGATCTGGCGAATTCCTTGGGCGGGAAAACGTGGAAGCCACGCGCCCTTATCCAATCTGCTGCTGATATATATAGAAGTCTTCATCTTCTGTTGAAGGCAGATCGACCAGTGGCAAGTCTATACAGTGAGAAAAACCTGAGGCAGCAGAGAGCCACCGAGATCCAAAGAGAAGAAAAGCAGAGAAGAAGAAAAGGAGAGAAGAAGAAAGTGAGAGAGATGAGTTGAGAGAGTTATATGAGAGCTTGTGAATCAGTCTCTTGGTTCAGATACCAGAGCTGATATTGCTCAATTTGAGCTACAGTCGTTTTGGTTTTCATTCCATTCCATTCTGCGTTTCTTGCTTTTCAGTCTTTGTTATTTCTCTTTTGAAAAATCTTGTTCGATCAAGCTGTTAGTCAGTGGTGTCAAGCTATGAGGCAGCGGTGTGCAGAGGTGTTACCTCTGGTCGGCTAAGCTGTAGAGCCCAGCGGAGCAAGCTGTGAAGCTCAGCTGTTGCAGAGGAGGTTCCTCTGGTCGGGATAAGCTGTAAGCCCCAGCCGTTGTTGGCAAGCTGTAGTGCCCAGCAGATTGAAGCTGTGTATCAGCAGTAATCCACATTCGAGTTGAATGTGGGCTGGACGTAGGTCGGATTGACCGAACCACCTAAAATTCTTTGTGCCTCTCGTGTGGTTGCTTGTCTGTCTAGCAGATTTTATCTCCATTATTCGGTGCATTGACTGTGTTTGATCAGTGCTCTTTTAATTCCGCATCTGAATCTAGGCATAATTTTTTATTGGCCAGCTGATCTATTCACCCCCCCTCTAAATCCACATTCTGTGGTGAAAGAGCCTTCCATCTAATTTCAACAAAGATGCTGCCCGTCAACCCGATTCGCGTGATTCCCGGGCCTCACATGTGACCTATTACCTCCCTGCGTGGAGTGGATCAAATCTTTATACTGCTGTAAACTTGTTTAACCGGGAGTCCTTAAATCGGCCGGGGTTGTCTTCGCCACGCCGGGTGCGTGGAGGTAACGATCTTACCTTCTTGGCATTCATTTGCTTAGCTAGTATTTGGTCATATGCCGCTGCGACAGTGTAGGTTTCTAGCCCGTGTGTTCATGTCACCGCTGTGAGTGCGAGAGTGACCCGTCCCGCGACTCGATCCGAGTCCGGAAGTTGAGTCAGACTACCTTGAACTCTGCCGGTTCCTTAACCGCGCACGATCCACGCTTTCCCTCGCATGGGACGACGAGTGAGTTTGCACTTCTGTTAGCGACGTGTAGCCTATAGGAGCTCTTAGTGTCGAGTCGAGGTCGCTCTAGTAGTCGTGTCGTTGCTGGTCGAGTCGTGTCCGTCTCATATAGCGTCATCTCCTCAGTCCGTCCCGCATCAAAAAGTCACAAAATCATGGAGAGTGTTCACACACACACACTAATCCACAAATTGTTCATTCACGATTCCCCCTACTTCTAGGAGTGTAAATAGAGGAAACAAGTTTGGTAAGAAAAGACCCACCTGTTTTTACTGTGGGAGAGTAGGTCATGATATGTACATATGCCAGTTGATGAAGTTTGATGATGATTTGTTTTTGAGAAAATACAGTGATACCGTGATGAATGCTAACATCAAGGGACCCAAGCTTGCTTGGGTACCAAAATCAAAATGAGAAGTGTTAATTATTCTTGCAGGTCTGCATGAAGGTGATGAAAAATAAATGGTACCTGGACAATGGATGCTCCAGGCACATGACTGGAAATAAAGAAATTTTTGAAGACCTTGCAGAGAAAAATGGAGGAACGGTAATTTTTGGTGGATAGGACAGAGGTAAGATAATTGGCATTGGGAGAATTGGTAAGGATCTCAAACACTGTATTAAGGATGTTTTCCTAGTCAAAGGGTTGAATCACAATTTGCTTAGCATTAGTCAACTTTGTGACAAAGGTCACAAGGTTATTTTTGAATCTTCTCATTGTTCTATAATTGATGCAAACACCCATGAAATTAAGTTCATAGGAGTGAGAAGTAATAACACCTATCATGTTGATTTCAATGAAATTGCTTCTGAAAATCTGTGTTTAGTTGCTAACAAAAATGATGATGTTTGGTTGTGGCATCGCCGTCTTGGGCATGCCAGTCTTAATGTCATTAGGAAATTGTCAAGAAATAACTTAGTTAGAGGTCTTCCATGTTTGAATTTCGAAACTTCAAAAATTTGTGAAGCATGCAATAAAGGAAAACAAACCACAGTTTCATTCAAATGCAAAAACATCGTTTCAACTGAAAAACCCCTACAATTGTTACACTTGGATTTGTTTGGTCCCACCAGGACTCAC
This sequence comes from Amorphophallus konjac, assembly GCA_022559845.1. Taxonomy (NCBI): domain Eukaryota; kingdom Viridiplantae; phylum Streptophyta; class Magnoliopsida; order Alismatales; family Araceae; genus Amorphophallus; species Amorphophallus konjac. The sequence continues at coordinate 116,840,133 of CM040126.1, forward strand.
AGTCTTGGAGGGAAACTATATGGCTTTGTGATTGTTGATGATTTCTCTAGATATGCATGGGTATTGTTCTTAGCTAACAAAAGTGATGCAATCAAGGAATTTTTTGATTTCTCTATGAGAGTTCAGAATGAAAAAGGATATGATATTCAAAAAATTCAGAGTGACCATGAAAAGGAGTTTGAAAATTCTGATTTTGATGAATTTTACAGGAAGTAGGGGTATGAGCACCAGTTTTCAGCACCTAGGACCCTACAACAAAATGGAGTGGTCGAAAGGAAGAATAGAACGCTCGTGGAGATGGCGCGTACCATGTTGGCGGAAAATGGTCTTCCACAATACTTATGGGCAGAAGCAGTAAACACTGCCTGCTATATCACCAATCGAGCTATGGTAAGACATATCCTTAAGAAAACACATTATGAGCTGTATAAAGGTAAGAAACCCAATATATCTCACTTTAAGCCATTTGGATCCATTTATTACATACTGAATAATGGTAAGGATAACCTTGAAAATTTTGATGCTAAAAGTGATAAAGGGATTTTTCTCAGGTATTCTTTGACATCTAGAGCCTACCGAGTGTATAACTCTAGAACTCTTGCAATCGAAGAGAGTCCTCATGTTGTAATTGATGAATTTACTTTGAGAAAATCTTATGATGATCAACATCTTTTTGGCTCAGGTGAAGGTGAGATTGAGAAAGGAGAATCTAGCAAACAAGGTGAGGCAAAATGTGAAGAAAAGGAAGAGGAGAAAGAACAAGAAGAGGATCAAGTACAACCAACCTTTCCACACCACCACGCTTAAAGATCATCCCTTGGAGAATGTGATTGGTGGTGTGGATGAAGGGATAAGAACCCGGGCTTAAGGGTTTCTTTTTCTGGTTCTTTCGTTGGACGAAAGACTTTGATTTCTCTGCGGACCGTACATTGCTTCCTATTTGGGTGGGGTTTCTAGATCTCCCTGTAAACTTGTATAATGAGGATTACTTGAAAGCTATTGTAGGGAACTTTGGTAGTGTTTTGCGCATCCATGATGCTACGTTGGCCTGGACACAGACGGCTGAGGCGCTTGTCTGTGTTGATATGGATGTAGCTAAGCCTTTTCCGGAAGGTATCTGGATTGGCTGTGGTGAGGAGGGGTTTGGCAAAAAGTTAACTTTCATCGTGTTCCTATTATTTGCAAGTTCTGTCGCCGGATTGGCCATGGGGAGGAGACATGTAGGAAAAAACTCAAGGGTGGAGGGAATTCTAAACGGTATGGTGTTCCAGATGGACTTAATCTCCAGGATAAGCAGGAGTGGATAGAGGTGAAGCGCAAAGGAACTAACCATATTGCACCAAAGGTCAATATGCATGCTGCTGTTCCTGTCAGTAACGCTTTTGGTCGTTTAGTCTCTGACGTTGGTGGTATCACAGAGGGGGGCCCTCCAGCGTCTCAGGAAGCAGAAGGTTTGGTCGACCACAGACTTCTCCAAGAGGTATCACCTGTAATCCAGGTACCGGATGCACCGACAAAGGGCTCAAAAGAGGGCGTATACCCAGCTGCAGATAACATATTGGAGAATGTCTCCAGGCCACCGATTTTGCAGAGAACTGCTGCTCCTTTGGAAGTGCATTCGAAGATGGATGGGGTTTCTACTAATTCAGTCGTGGTTTGTAATGAAAAGCATTAGATTATTCAAGCGGCAGCACAGGTTGACAGTGATGGTCATGTACCAACGAGGTTCGAGGACGTATCTCGGGGTTTTTCCCCTCGTTCTATTGAAGGTAATGAGAGTAGTGGTAAAGAGACTTGTGGGTTGTTAAAGGTTGATGTTGAGCACCATGGGGGCCTCGTTAGCCAGTTAGATAATGCTTTCATGCCTCAGTGCGATCTACGGGAACTGGGAAATGAATTGAAGCTCCCCTTTGCAGGGGGTATTATAACACGTTCCCGTGCTAAGTCTTTCGACTGTCTCCCCCAGGTTGGTTTATGATGGATTCTTTGTTAATTTGGAATATTCGTGGCGTGGGGAATTCTGCTTCCTGTCGTAGTCTCAAGAGGTTAGTGGCTAGTTATAAACCTGCTATAGTGGCTATTCTTGAACCTATGCTTGTTTATGATAAAGCACCAAAACTGGGTAGATTAACTAAGATGGATAGTTGGGCTACTGCTAATGGCAATCTTCCTAAAATATGGGTCTTCTGGCGGTCATCCTCTTCCATAGAGGTGGTGGCTTCCTCGGATCAGTGTGTTACGGTTGGCATTAGGGCGGGAGAAGGATTCTCCTGCTATCTCTCAACGATCTATGCGGCGTGCGACCGAACCCGCCGGAGGGATTTGTTTGGTCATCTGGTGGAGCTAGCAGGGACTCTCAACGCCCCCTGGCTTCTCGGGGGAGACTTTAACTATGTTTTAAATGCTACTAAAAAATTAGGAGGTGTTGGTCCGCATCTGCAGGACATGGAAAATATTCAAGCTTTTATCACTGATGCTGGCCTTTGGGACGCGGGATCCTCTGGTCCCAGGTTTACCTGGTCTAATAACAGAACTGGTTCCAATTCCATTTGTGCGAGGTTGGATAGGGTCCTGCTAAATTCCCTTTGGCAGGAAGCTCACCCTCGTACCCAGGTTACGCACTTATTGCGTGGTCCTACGTACCACTCACCACTATCTATTTCAATCTTACATGAGAGGCATGTCCCTGGCAGGTTTATTTTTCAGAAAATGTGGACTCTCCACCAAGGTTTTAGCTCCACTGTTAGGCATGCTTGGGATAGCTTCGATTGTAATCATCCCAATGGGCTTGTTCGATTACAGGTCAAGCTCAAAAGCCTTAAGGCAGTGCTGAGACATTGGAACAAAGAAGTGTTTGGTGACGTAGGCCAGCAGGTCTGTCATGCGGAGCTGCTGGTGTAGTCTGCTCAGGAGGCTTTCGATGCTGATCCCACTCCGGCCAATCGGGGTGCTCTGAATGCAGCGAATGCAAAGATGAGGCAGGCACTCCAAGTGGAGGAGATCTTTTGGCATCAAAAAAGCAAGCAGGATTGGATTGATAGTGGTGACAGAAATACGGCCAAGCACCACAGATCACACAGCTATATTCATCGCCTGAAGGTGGGCGAAGATGGTGATTGGTGCTCTGATCATGGTATTCTGCGCGACCATGCTTTGCGTTATTTTCAATCCTTCCTATCTTCGGAAAGACATAGTCTGGATGATAATCTCTTGGAGTGTATTCCTGCTTTGGTCTCTGAAGAGCAAAACTCCCTCCTGTGTGCGACACCAAGTGCACAGGAAATTAAAGAAGCTGTGTGGTCTCTCGATGGAGCAAGTGCACCAGGCCCGGATGGGTTTACTGGAGTATTCTTTACTGCTTGCTGGGAGATTGTTAGCAAGGACGTAATATCTGCTGTGCAAGATTTCTTTGCAGGATTTCCACTCCCGCGAGGAGTCTCCTCGTCAATTATCACCTTGGTGCCTAAAATAGCCGAACCAAGGTCATTCAATGACTACAGGCCTATTAGCCTGTGTAACTTCGTGTATAAGATCATTACCATAATTTTCTGTCTCAGGCTAGCTTCTATTCTGCCCAACATCATTTCTCCTGAGCAAGGAGCTTTTGTAAAAGGGAGGCACATTGGTGATAATATAGCTTTATCTGCTCAGCTGATGAAGGACATTAATAGAAGGGCTTTTGGTCACAATGTTATCATCAAATTAGACATGGCCAAAGCGTACGATAGGATGGAGTAGGACTTCATATTGGCTGTTCTTCGCCGCTTTGGGTTCTCTAACAGATTCTTGTCCTACATTGGCATGCTTTTATTTAATTCATGGTTTTCTGTTAATTTTAATGGGCAGGCAGCGGGTTTCTTTAAATCCTTTAGGGGGATAAGACAAGGGGATCTGCTTGCCCCTTACTTGTTCATCCTTGCATCGGAGGTGCTCAGTAGGGGGCTATGCCAATTATTCCAGGCGGGGATGATCAAGCATTTTAAAGGGCCTTATGGATGTCCACTTGTTAGCCATCTCCTGTATGCAGATGATACATTGATTTTCTCCAATGGAGCTCGTAGGAATATTCGGGTGCTGCTTAAGTTCCTGAACTCCTATGAGGCATGCTCGAGTCAATTAATCAATGCTGGGAAGAGCTCATTCATGTTGCTGGCTAAAGCTCCAAGGTCTCTTGCTAGCTCCATCCACCATTAACTGGTTTTTGTCAGCAAACTGGTTTGATGAAGTACCTGGGTGTGCCGCTTAAGCCTGGCAGGAGGGTGGTTGCTGATTTCAAGTTCCTTATAGATAAAGTTAATACCAAACTTATGGGTTGGCAAACTAAATTCCTGTCTCAAGCCGGACGTGCAGTTCTTATCCGATCTGTCATACGTTGCCAGCCGGTGTACATAGCTTCTTCCCTCTGCATTCCTAGAACTATATTGGCCTTCCTGGATAGGCTCTGTGCTAACTTCTTCTGGGGAGGGAATGATGGCATGAGGAAACGCCATTGGGTTTCTGGGAATGTATTCAGAAACCATTAATGGAGGGAGGCCTTGACATTCACAAATTTGAAGATATGCAGGTAGCCTTGGCTGCCAAACAGCTATGGCATATCCTCCATGGGACATCCATATGGACGCAGTATGCTAGGTGTCGGTATGTCAAGAGGCATTTCTCTGAAATCTCAGTTCCGTTTCCAGCTGGGATCTCCACAAGGATATTCTATGAGGCCAAGGCCTTGGTGGTAGCTAATTCATGCTGGATAGTTGGGGACGACAGAAACATTGATTTCCTTCGGGATACCTAGATCGGTGATAGACCTTTAGTTTCTTTCCTTGATGATGGTCACTTGCATCCTCCTCATATCACTGTCAGGGAGGCATTGTCCGATCGAACCCATTGGATTTGGAGTTACCTTCGTATCAGCATTGATGTTATTTGTTGTGATCTCTCTGAGGTTCAGGATATCTGTGTATGGAAGCCACACCCCTCAGGCTCTTTTTCTGTAATATCTGTGGTTTAGCTATTGCACCACACCAGCATACACATGCCCCCCTTTCGCAATCTTTGGCATTCTGCCTTCTCCCCACGGGCGACCCTTTTCACCTGGCGCTTGTTACATCGTGCGGTCTCCGTTGACAACAGTATTGCGAACTGCGGTATCTCCTTGGCATCCAAATGTGTTTGCTATTTTTCATCTTCCCAGGAATCCTTGGATCACCTTTTTATCAATAGTGATATAGGCAAGCAAATGTGGAACTGGATTCGGCCCCTTCTTAATGATAGCATTGGTTTTTTTGAACATGTCACCACCAGATGCTGGAATATTATTACTGCAACAAACATGAACTCATCTTTTCAGTGCCTTTATGCTATGATTTTGGGGATGTGGGAGGTTTGGAAATGTCGCTGCTCAGCTCGCTTTGAAGGCAAACCTTGGAGAATGGTGCATGTCCATCATCTTATTTGCGGGATGATACAGTCTGCCTTAAATAAGGTGACATTCCACAAATCGCTCACTCGAGAGGAAGAGGATATTCTCTGCACATTCAATTTATCACCAAGGTTCAAGCAGAAATGCCCGAAGTTGGTTAGAAGATCATTGGCCCAGTCTGGTTTTACCCTTCATGTAGATGGTGCATCTAAAGGCAATCCTGGCCACTGCGGAGGCGGAGGTTGTGTTCACAATAGGGAAGGAAAGTTTATGTTTGGGTTTACTCATTACTATGGCATTGGAAATAGTTCGATTACAGAAGCAAGGGCGTTACTTGATGGTCTCTTTCTGGCTGCGTATAGAGGTTACCCTATCATGGCCATTTATTCCGACTCAGCTGTTCTCGTTCAGGCCATTCATAAAAGCAATTGCCCCTCTTGGCAAATCCTTTATTGGTGGCGCAAACTCATGCCTTTCTTCAACAATAACTCTCTCAGCATCACCCATGTTTTTAGAGAAGGGAATCAAGTGGCGGATTTGTTGGCTTCGTGTGCTTTTAGATTGCGTCATAACATCATATTTGAGTCTCTAAAAGACTTGCCACCTAGCACAAGGGGGGTGATTCTTGTGGACATTCTTGACTGCCCTTCATTTAGATTTTAGTTTTTCTAGTATTATTGGTTTCTTTCTAGGATATGCAAGATCAATTTTAGATTTTAAAGTTCCATTGTATTCTCAGGGGTATGCCCCTCTATTCTTGTATAATTTCCTCAATATTAATAAAAATTCTTAGGGTACAGGTTTCACCTGGGGGAGCGATTCCATCTGTCCTCCTTGAGGATAGGTGCACTTGACCAGCTGCTGGATCCTGCACCTCTTTTATTTTAAAAAAAAAGAACCCGGGCTTCAATTAGGAAAGTTGAACTTCATGATAATTTAGCTTTACTTTTCAATACTGAACCTAAAACTTTAGATGATGCACTTAATGATAATTCTTGGGTTCTCGCCATGCAAGAAGAACTGCACCAATTTCAAAGGAATCAGGTGTGGTTCCTCGTGCCCCGGCCTGATAATCATCCCATAATCGAAACTAAGTGGGTTTTCCGAAACAAACTTAGTGAAGACGGGGTGGTTGTGAGGAATAAGGCAAGATTAGTAGCTAATGACTACTCTCAAGAATTTGACATTGATTTTGATGAATCTTTTGCTCCTGTGGCTAGATTAGAGGCGGTAAGAATTCTTCTTGCTTATGCACGTCACAGGAACATCAAGCTTTTCCAAATGGACGCGAAGAGTGCCTTCCTTAATGGAGTCATCAAGGAAGAAGTATACGTGGAGCAGCCACCTGGCTTCGAGGATGAAAAATATCCGAACCACGTCTTCAAATTGGATAAGGCACTATATGGGTTAAAACAAGCTCCCCGGGCATGGTATGATCGTTTAAGTTCATTTTTAATTGATAATGGCTTCAAATGAGGTAATATAGACCAAATATTGTTTACAAAAACTTGTGATGAACATGTTTTAATTGTACAAGTTCATGTAGATGATATAATTTTTGGAGCCACGAATCCTAAAATGAATGATGAATTTGCCCAACTCATGTAGGGAGAATTCGAGATGAGCTTGATGGGCGAGTTAAACTTCTTCTTGGGGCTTCAAATAAAGCAAATGGACGATGGAATATTCATAAACCAGAAGAAGTACACACAAGAAATTCTGAAAAAGTTCCAACTAGAAAATGCCAAGCCGTTTGCTACACCAATGTTCACCTCACTTAAGTTAAAGATGAGAAAGGTAATATCGTTGATAATAAACTTTTTAGGGGTATGATAGACTCATTGTTATATCTTACTGCTAGTAGGCCTGACATACATTTCAGCGTGTGTCTCTGTGCAAGATATCAATCTTGTCCCAGGGAATCTCATTTGTCGGCCGTGAAAAGGATTTTCAGGTATTTGAAAGGTTCTATTGATCTTGGTTTGTGGTTTCCTAGAAATAATTCATTTGGTTTGATTGCATATACTGATTCTGATTATGCTGGGTGTAAAATGGATCGTAAGAGCACAAGCGGTCACTGCCAGTTTCTAGGGGGCTGCATAGTTTCATGGGCCTCAAAGAAACAACATTGTGTGGCTTTATCAACTGCTGAAGCCGAATATGTGGCTGTAGGCAGTTGTGCGGCCCATGTACTCTAGATCTAACACCGGTTGTTAGATTTTGGTATTTCTTTAAAAAAGTCTTCCATCATGTATGATAACACTTCTACAGTAAATTTGTCTAAAAATCCTGTCCAACACTCTCGCACAAAGCACATAGAAGTTAGACACTACTTCATTAGAGATCATATTAATAAATGTGATTTTGAATTGACTTTTGTAGATACAAAACATCAACTTGCTGATATTTTTACAAAGCCTTTGAATTCTGATCAATTTTCTTTCATTAGAAGAGAATTAGGAGTGTGCAGATTAGATAGTTAGAATCTTTTGATTTGCTTTGTACATACTCTCTCAAAATTTCTAATAAAGTAATTGTGCATATTGGTTTACTTTCTTGCACATAAGGAGATTTTCCATTGCACTTATATTTCAATCTTTCCTTTTTGTGCATAACACATGAATAACAATTGATCCTCGTTCATATCTTCATTCTCTTGCATCCGCATGTATATAACTCCATATATTTTATACAAATGCGTGCTTGAATGCCATGATTATCCGGTATATCAAATGTCGATTGTGGAAGGTTAGATTATGTCCAGCTGGAAGCTTTCCCCATGCGTGAGGGTGGTCTTCGAACCTACGTTCTCCGCCACGTATCGGTAATCAACCTGCTCAAATACATTATCTCAATGCATGTTTGAGTGTGGATATTATATCACCCTTCTCTTTGATTCCTCCTATGACCTTTTCCCTTGCTAAATAAAAATGCATTGGTTCAGACATATTTGTTACATGGCACACATTAAGGGGGAGGTTCTTTTCATAACTGTGCATATATTTAGGGGTAGACATAACAATGATTAGACTAATTCATCTCTTACATTCAGTACAATCTCTCACAAATGTGCACTTTTGAGTTAAATGACTCTATCTTATAAGGATTTCAGTTATTCCACTCAACACTTTTGAGAGCTCTTGATTCCCTACATAGAAATCACGTGTCTCGTGAGGAAAAAACTATCAGCCTCGCCAAAATTCTGAATAAGTGTGATTTGACATCGAGTAGTCGGGAATTCCCCCTGAAACAAAGGAGGAAACTTGGATCGAAAAGTGACAAAAATCCACAATTTGAAATAAGTGACGGAACTGAGTAATCGAGAAATGCCCTTGAAACAAAGGATATGACTCGTGTAAAAAGTTAGCCACCTTGTTCGTAATAAAAAAAAATTGAGGTTGTGCGAAGCTACCAAAAGTCGAGCACTGTGTATGAAAGTGTAGGGAGGAAAGGTTCTTACTTGTGTTCCTTCGAAAATATGAAAATCCATATTGTTTAGATTTCATTGCTCATTCTTCACATATGTACTTAGGGAGTGATTGTGTGAATGTACCTTTTGAATCAGTCATATTTCATAGTCAATCCAGTACCATCTTTTTGTAAGCACATCATTCTTAATATTATTCATGCACATCATGCTCAAAATTGATTGCATTTTTTCTTACCCTGTCCATACAGTACTTGCTTGCTTCTATATCTTACTATGGGTGCATGTATGCTTGCTTGGTTCTTCATACGCATTTCATTGAGTCAACTGTACATATGAGGCATTAGGTCTTATTTCCATTTTCTCCATCTTTTGCATGATCCCCTATTTGACTCTGACAAAAAGGGGGAGAAATAATGGTCCTAGCATGACAATGTGAATGAATGTTGAAAAACATGCTTTGAAATGATTTGGATATGAAACTTCAAGTGGTTGTTGAAAATCAAAAACAACATGGGTGATGGTTGTCTCGTTTCATTCATGCAAATTTTTGTGGTATTCCATAGAGTTTTGTCTTCGTCATAAAGGGGGAGATTGTTGTGCCCCGGCGTATTTTGACGAAGACAAATTGTTCAATCTGTGTATTTTGCATTGAATATCCTTTGATGAATGTGTGTCATGTTCATTGGTTATATGGATGGTTTTTCAATGAGCTGAATGTGAAATGAGTACACACTTGAGCTATTGTATTATGCTATCAAAGAATCATGAGTTCAATTTGCTTTGGACTGAATTTGCAATTTAATTGAGGTATGATTGAATTGAATTGAAAATGGCTTATCCATGCATGAATCAATATATGGAAAGAGAGCTTGAATTGTAAATGGGTTGGAGGTGTTTGAATCATCTCTATATATGTTTGTAATACCAACTTATTAACATGGAGGTTAGATAGAAGGAAATTGATTCTTTCATGTCCTTTGCTTGAACTGTATCTGATACGTAAGCTTATGATGAATATGATTTGAAAAGCCCTGAAACACTCAAATGTGTAGTTCAATTTCCATATATGAACATGCAGGTTCAAATTTGCCCTCAATTCATTTGGTCCGTGGTAAGTCACAATTCTTGTATATAACCCATTGGATCCATGGTAAGAATTTAATTATCAAGTTCACTCATATTACTTTGAAAGGGGTTGATGCATATTTCATGTTTATGAGCTTATACTGACTGCCTTAGGCAGTTTCCCTTTTCCCCACTGCAAGTGTCGACCCCTGGGTTCAACACCTAGCTGCCTGGGGAGTGGTTTTTATGAGGACAGAGCCCAGTAAACTGGGTGTCGACACCTACTCCATGGGGGTTGTTTTGCACATTGGCAGAACCTTGTGTGAAAGGTGTCGACACTCGGTGTCGACACCCATCACCTGGGTCCCTTTTTTTTGGGACGGACATAACACCTGAAACTAGGTGTCCTCCGGATCGCGGATCGGGTTTGGTTTCGAAATGCCCATTATACGATCCACTTGGCATGATATTTTACCATCCTATCCCTAGGGTTTCTACACTTATTTGGGTGTTGTTTTGAAGGGTTTACCCATGGGCTATTATGTCTTTATGCATCACCTTTCCTTATGTATATATAACTTGTGAACTCTATCGAAGGAGGTAATCCTTCTGAGATAATACTTTTTATCTTTCTAGTAGGAGGAGGCGAGGGCGTCGCACACCTGCTGGAGGAGGAAGAAGAAGCCGTAGAGATCGCCTTCTACGAGTCCAAGCATCGATCTGGAGGAGACTACTGTTGTTCTCCACTGTCCGCTGTCTTGGGCGTTTGTTTCTACAAGATCGGCTGCTTCCACTTCGCGGTTTATCATTTCCAGTGCACCCTTCCATCTTATCTCTGAGATTTATTGAAGATCTAAAGGGAGATCTCTTGAGCTTTCATTTCCTCATTTCTATTTGAGGATAGTCTATCATATCTGAACTGGGCTTTGTATTTCCATATATTTTTCTTTCATAGACGATTTCAGAGTGTCATCTCCGTGTGCGTGGTTTCTCGTCGTTGTGCGAGAATGCGCGTGTGTGTGGGGCCGTTGAGCCTGTGTGTGTTTGTTTTGGTGCCGTCGGGCAGCAGGTTTTAGTGAAATCCTCTCGGGTTGAGAGGGGTGGACGTAGGACGGCACTCAGGTGCGTCTGAATCACCTAAAAAATTCCTTGTGATGTGGTTTGCTATTTGTGAGATTGTTGTTCCATCTCATACGTTCTGATTTACGTGTGTGTTACGGTGAGCTGAGAGTTCATTCAAATCTGTCTGCGCTTTACATTTTATCCGAGTGATTCATCAAACTGTGCTGGAGAGTTGTGAGAGCTTGCTTGTTTGCCACTCCATTAATTGATACTGCTCCATAACTAGAGTCTTTCATTAATTCATATTGACATCTCTACACATCTATCAAGATAGGGTTTACTGTTGCATCATCATCTTAGTATTTTAGCTTTAATTTTCAAAAAAGGGGCGCAATCAATTCACCCCCTCTTGATTGCTTTCCTAACCGAGTCAACACACATAGGTCAAGAGAGTTCTAGTTGAGTAGACAGTGAATAGTTGTCGCAAAAATCAAGACAAAATCTAGGTTGAATCCACAGGGTGGTGCAATTTATAGAGTTTAGCAGAAACATGTCTCCATAATAGGATGCATTCCACATAGGCTAATAGAACTGCATAATGATAGTATGCCGCATTTCAGAAATTTGAACAAAACCACATCTCGACAAGGTGGCACATTCCAGAATAGGCCGATGAATTATGTCTGCACAAGATGACGTAATTCAAAGGTTTTCAGAGTTTTTAGGATACAACCAGTCTAGTGATCGAAGAGGGATTCTTTCGATGTCAGAGTCTTACGGAGGTCTTAGTGAAAGAGATTCCGGTCTGACGAGAGGAATTCTCAAATGGAGGGTCTTTTTTTCACCAAGAAAGGTGTTTGTGAATAAAGCCGAGATAAAATGTTGAATCGCATCACTATAGGGTGACATGATTCATAAATTATTCCAAACATTGGAATTAAACAATTCGTAAAAAATCTGAGAAACTCGTCGAACAGGCGAAACACAAATTATGAAATGGCACCTTCCTACAAAGTTGTAATATGTGAAATAGCATAGACACTAGTGGACGCTATTCGTAATAATTTAATTTTTTTACCAAAAACTAACGGAAACGAAAGTTCAGGCTTTACAAGAAACAAAATCACGTTGTAATGTATAGAATCCAACTCTGATAGAGGCTAATCAAGAGAATAAGGTCTATCATGCGTTTTATGGGATTAATCATCAAGATCATGTCGAAATTGCAAGATTGACAGAACATGAGTAAAATTAGGAAAATTTTATTACCTTTAGAAATTTAAGTTTTAATGTAATAGATTGCGTTTTAAAGCTTAAAGACTCAAAACACATGTTAAATAAAGTTATTAACTAAGTTAAAACATTCTTAACTATCATAATTCGCTTCTTACATTTGGACACAATTTACGAATTCAAGTCAGGGTATCAAGACACAAATTACAAAATTCACGCCTTCTCCTATCAATGTAGATTAAGCGAAAAACTAAATCGCGTCCGGCCGCTTCGACGCCTCTTGATAGGTGTTGTCTGGTCATGACATAATTCAAGTGTCAAATTAAATATTAACAAAAACTCAATGAAACTTGATAGGGTCACCTTTTAACATAAACTTGATAGGATCAGTAGCGGTATTCTAAACATGAAATCGAAGCATAGATCGAGTTCTACTTGCTATCAAGTTTAATTTAATTTTTTCCTTAAAAAACTTACCTATAAAGTGTCCGAAAGAAAGACAAAGAAGAACGAAGGAAGAAGAAGATGACTTCTCCTCCACGGATGACCTCCCTTCCACGCCTAACCTAGCAACCTTCCAGATCCACGCAGCAATAGGGCTTGATGGGGGCAAAAGGTCTTATTTATAGATTCTAACGCTAATAGTCTTAATTAAATTAACATTATATTTAGGTGATAAATCCTATTCTCTGTTAATAAGCTCCTTACCTAAATCGTCGTCGACGGCTAAATTTAACTTAATTAGTTTTTAGGGTTTTAGTATATTCGATCGACCAAATCACTTAGAGGTTTTTTAGGGTTTACATATTTGGTCGATGGGTTTAAGGATTAACATGTCAAAGCCCAACCAAACTCCACGTTAGCAGGATTAACATTTTAGCTTAGATAAAAGCTTATTTTAACTATTGATGGCCCATTAAGGTTTTGACATTTTATTTATTTAGTGTTGATAAAAGGTTATGAATTTAAATTATCATTAAATTACGTGGGTAATTTTATTTATCTATTTATTATATGTGCTCTTCTTAACAAAAATACTAATTTTATTATTATAATTAATCGGGTTACTATATCCTCTCCCACTTTTTTTTTAAAGCGAAGGGCAGGACCCACATCTTTCTTAGGAGAGCGCCCACCAACCTCACTCCACCAAGAAAAACAAAGGCATGGAAATATATTTATATCAGAGAATGAAACAATAATATAGAAACTCCGGGGCTTACCCATGTGCATACACAAAAAGAGAACAAAGACCCAGGGGGAGGGTCAGATCCAACAAAAGGACAGGAAGCTATTCAGGCCGATAATGAGGGAGGCCTGACACGTCAACAACTGCGCAACCACAGTCCTTTGCTGGTAGTTCAGTCCAGGGCTGAAAGTCGGTGTTGTACATGGTGCAGCAAGCATGGGAGGCCAGCGCATCCGCAACGCCGTTGGCTTCTCTATAAGTATGCTAAAGGCACCAATGGTAAGTGTCCATAAAGGTGAGGATGTCGTCCCACCACTTCCGAGCTGACCACGGTGGCGCACCCTTGCGGTTAACGAGGGATACGAGCAGCTGGGAGTCAGAGTAAATAACTGAGATATGCAAGGAAAGGGAGACCGCCAAGCGACAACCATCAAGAAGGGCACGCACCTTAAGCACAAAGTTTGTACCAGCCCTATAGAAATAGGCAAAGGCATGTAGAATACGACCATGAGGGTCCCTGATGCAGCCACTACCCCCGGCCAAGCCTGGGTTCCCTTTGGCAGCCCCGTCGACGTTCAGCGTGCAATTGACGCTGGCTGGGGACCATGTAACAATCTTGGGAACTCTTGGGGTAACAGCGAAGGATAGCTTGAAGCACTACAACACGGCCAGCTGAGTGGGGGAGGGCCGAAGTTTGAAATGGACATGCTGTAGCGAAATAGAAACATGCTGCAAGATAGAGTGAATCAGCACCGAGGGGTGCGGGGTGGCGTTGTCATACCGTGCGGCGCATCTAGCCTTCCAGATCTCCCAGCTGATGAGTAGCATGGTGTGCACCGCCACAAACCCAAATGGGATCTTGATATTGGCATACTTTAAGATGTCCTAGCAGAGGATCGTGATAGAGCTGTCACCCCTGCATCTATCATCAAAGAGGGGCCGAAAGAAGCCCCACACTGGTGCAGCGAGCTCATCGGACAGGAAGAGATGGTCCAAGCTTTCGGCCTGCGGATTGATGGAGCAGCAAGAACACATGGAGGGCAGAGGGATGCCACAAGATTGGATGAGAACGTCCACAGCCACAGCCCTATGCAGGATACGCCACGTGAGAATGGTAGCTCTTGGGGAGAACTGGGAACTCCAAAGCTTGGAGAGAGCCAGCCTGTGGGTAACACGTTGGCAGATACAGTGGAAGGCAGACTTGAGGCTAAAGATGCCATCAGAGGACTCAGTCCACACATAGAGATCCTTCCCATCACGGAAGGGCAGCTGCTGCAGCATGGCCCTGCACTCCAGAGCGAGGGTGAGAAGGTGCGCCCATGCCTCGGGAATAGGGTCATGCAGGACAGAGCGGAACAAGCAGGTCAGCGGCCCGGGCGAGCTGATCTGGATTAGCGGCTGTGAGCCACACCATACATCCCGGAAAAAATTGATGTTGTTGCCTTCACGGTGGAACCATCTGCTGTGAGCTGAAATAACAGACTTGGCCTTGAGGAACATGTCCTTACCCATGCCCGAGGGGAAAGGAGTGTGGCTGTCATCCAAGTGAAGGGAGCATAACTTGGATCGAGCAAAGGCAACCCAAATGGACGACCCGTGGAGGACAGTCCAGATTTGTTTCAAGGCCATAGTTGCCTGAACTTCGTGAATACTGCATATACCGAGGCCCCCTTCCGCGACCGGCTTCGTGATGGACTGCCAAGAAACCCAATGCCGTTTGCGTTGCTCATCATGATCACCCCAGAAGAAGTTGGCAAACAACATTTCCATCGCATTGACAACAACCTTGGGAAGGCACAAGGCACTAGCGGTGTGATTAGGGATGGAGTGCAGAACAAATTTGATGAGGCATGCCCGCCCTGCCTAGGACAACAACTTGGCTTTCCAAGAGCTGAGCTTGGCACATATGCTATCAAGAAGGTGTTTGAAATATGCTATCAAGAAGGTGTTTGAAATGGACAATCAACCGTCGCCCAGCGTGTAGGGGGACGCCAAGGTACTGGCCGATGGTAGCCTTATGCTGAAAACCAGTTAGAGCAACGATGCGGTGGACAGAGCGTGGACCTTCGCTTTTGGACAGCACAAAGTAGCCTTTGCCGGCGTTGATTTTTTGCCTTGAGTAGTCTTCATACTCCTGCAAGAAACTGATTAACCGCATGATATACCAGGTGTCCCCATTGAGAAAAACCAAGGTGTCATCAGCGTAGAGCAGGTGGGAGATGTTCATGCATCCTCTCGACACCTTGTAGTGGCTGATCCCGCATGTATGAAAGAGCTGCAGAATGCCCCTACTGAGAACCTCCTCTGCGATGATGAAGGGAGCGGGGATGAGAAAATCTCCTTGGCACAATCCCCTGGAGGATTTAAAGTATCCGACTGGGGTACCATTGAAAAGGACGGAGAACCAACAGTTGTACAGAAGCATCGCTATGAGGGAGCAGAGCCTAGATGAGAACCCAAAGTGACGCAAAACCGTGATGAGGAAGTCCCATTCAAGGTTGTCGTACGCCTTAGCCATGTCAAGCTTCATGATGATATTTTGGCCTCGGACCTTCCAGTCAAGTTCTCTAACGAACTCGTGGGTGAGGGAGACATTATCAATGATGTTACAGCCTTTCACAAAAGTGCCTTGCTGGGGCAAGATGATACGTGGCAGGATATCAACCAGCCGCTCACAAATCACACGTGAAATAATTTTGTAAGTGAAGTTACAAAGGCTGATAGGCCGAAAATCAGAAAAGCTAGAAGGTGAGTTCACCTTGGGGATCAAGGCGATCAGAGAAGATGTGGTGCATTGAGGAAGGGGGAACCCAGAGAAGAAACCCTGGATAGTAGCAACAACATCTTTGGTAATAATGTCCCAGCACGAGACAAAGAAATGTCCAATAAAGCCGTCCGACCCAGGCGTACCATCCTGCGGCAGTGAGAGGACTGCCGCCTTTATGCATTTAAGTGACGAGATCTGCGTGAGGGCCGAATTGTCCTCCATGGTGATAAGTTCTGGGATCACATGCATCAGGGCCTCATCGACAGTATGGGCCTCGAACGTGAATTGGTTGTAGAAGAAATCAGATGCCTGAAGTTTCAGAGTAGCCTCATCTTCACACCAGTTGCCATCTGGCCCATGTAGACGGGGGATGACGAAGTGTGCCCGTTTCTGCTTGGCCCGCATGTGGTAGAATTTAGTGTTCTTGTCCCCGCACTTCAGCCAGTTAACCCTAGCCTTTTGACTCCAGAACATTTCCTCACAGTGCAAGAAACGACGCAGCTCAGCTTGAGCCGCATTCAGAGTAATTTTGTTGCCTTCCGTGGGGCTACTATCAAACTGTTGTTCCACTGTGAGAACCTACCTTTCTGCAGACTGGATGTTGTAGGAAAGGTCCCTGAAAACCTCTTTGTTCCAAGTCTAGAGGGTGAGTTTGAGGGCCCTCAGTTTCTGTTGCAGTAAATAGCAGGGGTTGGGATGATAGCTGTCGAAGGACTCCCAAGCCTGATGAACCGTCTGGAGAAAGGAGGGGTCCGTCAGCCACATTTGCTGAAACACAAACCGAGCAGGCGGCCTGCTCGGCTGAGACAGAGCCAAGAGAAGAGGAGCATGATCAGAAGGCTCCCGCGGGAGATGGGTGACAGAAAGTTGCAGTTTCAGATCAGCCCACGGCAAGTTTTAAAACACCCGGTCAAGGCGGGCACGAACATAGCTGTCCCCCGTCCGCAGGTTGGTCCAAATATCCTCCCCCACTTAAAAAAAATTTGATCATCCAAATTCACATGATATACTTGCTGAATTAAAATAAGGGTCCAAAACACTAACTTGAGAATAACTCTAGATACTTATTCTTAATCACATTTTCCAATTCCCAGATAGCTTCCTCTTGTCCACGCCTACTCCATTGAATTTTCATCATCAGTATCGCTCTATTCCTCAATTGATGTAACTTCCAATCTAATACTTTGGTGGGTTTCTCTTCATATGACAAATCCTTTTGTAGCCCCGGATCATCATACTAAATCACATGAGAGGGATCATAGACATACCTCCTCAACATCGATATATGAAAAATATCATGCACTCCTACCAACTGCGATGGTAAAGTCAACCTATAAGCTACTTTACCAACTCTTTCAAGGATCTCAAAGGGCCCCATAAATCTGTGACTTAGCTTTCTTTTGATTCCAAGTCTTCGGATGCCTCTTGTTGGCGATACCTTCAAGAAAATATGATCTCCTACTTAAAATTCATATCTCTCCTTCTATTATCAGCATAACTCCTCCCTGGATTGAGCAACTTTCAATCGGTCACTAATTATCTAGATATTCTTAGTTGTATCATGAACAATCTCAGGGCCTAACAATTGTTTCTCTATAACCACATCCCAACATATAGGTGATCTATAGCTCCTGTCATACAACGCCTCGAAAGGTGCCATCTGAATGCTCAATTAATAACTGTTATTGTAGGTAAACTCAATTAGAGGTAAGTGTTCATGTCATCTTCTACCAAAAACAATCATACAAGCTCTAAATATATCCTCTATAATTTGATTAGTCCTCTTAGTTTGACCATCTGTTTGAGGGTGAAAGTAGTGCTAAAGTTTAATCTAGTACCCGAGATGCTTGCAATCCTTTCCAGAAATGAGATGTAAACTTAGGATCTCTATCAGAAATTATAGATATAGGAACTCCATGCAATTTTGCTATCTCCTTGATGTACAAGGCCACCAAAATATCCACTTACTCTTGATGGGTAGAAAATGAACAGACTTAGTCAACCTCTCTACTATAACCCAAATAGCGTCATATCCACCTCTAGTTCTCGATAGTCTCATGATAAAGTCATTCCAATGCTTTCCCATTTTCACTCCGGTATCTCTAGAGGTATTAATTTTCCAGTGGGTATAAGATGCTCTGCCTTAACCTATTAACAAGTCACACAACAACTCACATATTGGGCAACTTTTCTTTTCATATTCGGCCACCAAAAGGTCCTTCTTAAGTCTTGATACATCTTGGTAGCTCCTGGATGAATAATATATTTAAACTGGTGCACTTCTTCCATGATCTTCTTTTTAATCTCAGCATGATCATATACACAAGTCCTTCCTCGAAATAATAGCATTCCATCATCGACCATATGAAAATCAGGTCTTCCATCTAAATTCTTCTTAATTTTAATAAATAATAGATCATATCTTAATGTTCCTTAATTTTTGAAAGCACACTAGATTGTAACCTAATGTTGACAATTATGACACGCTCTTCCTTCTTTTCCACATTCAAGTCTAGCCTTGAAAATTGTTCCAGCAAACGTCGTTCATTAAGCATCATATGTCGCAACCCAATAAAGCATATAACTTTTAATACAAATAATAATAGGCCTTGGCCACTTAACTATAAAATTAGCCCAATTAGTTAATAGGCTAAAAATAGATTCTAATCGTTAAATCGAATTTTAGTGAGCTTGTCTTTTGGGCCGGTCACCCTAGATCGAAGGTAGATCCCTATTACGATAGGGTTTGAAGGTTGATCATTCGAAGAAGGGCTAGTGGCTCCATTTGAGGAAGGATAGGGATCAAACGTGGAAGGTTACGTTTTAATCAGATTAGGACTTCTTAGTTGGATTCGAAGGAGTAGAGATCCTATAAATAAACCCCCACGCGACGGCAGAAGCCATCATTGCTGCTGCTGCTGCTGGGTTCGAGGGTTGCTGTGCGATGTGTGTTGCAGAGAACCGTGGGGCGTCGTCTTTTTCCTTTTCTTCTTCCTCTTCGTCATTCGACTTCTTCTTCCCATCAAGGTAGGTTGTCTCTCAGGCAGAACAATTAACTCCCTCATGCATGCATGTAGTCACTTAATTCTTTGTATTAGTCTTCACAATCCATGTTAGTTTTAAAGATTTCAAAGTGTTCCTGTTTTACGTAGAATTCGCAACCGATGCAGTGGATGCATGCTAATCTGCATCTATTTACGTAGACGCTGATTCTAGAATTAGCGTCCCGCATGTAGACGCGTATTAATACACGTCGACTACTCAGACGTGAATTCC
Source organism: Amorphophallus konjac (assembly GCA_022559845.1). Classification (NCBI taxonomy): domain Eukaryota; kingdom Viridiplantae; phylum Streptophyta; class Magnoliopsida; order Alismatales; family Araceae; genus Amorphophallus; species Amorphophallus konjac. The sequence continues at coordinate 116,859,571 of CM040126.1, forward strand.
CTAGATAATTTAGAAAAATCATCAACATTTAAAAATCATTATCTATTAAACCATGTTCGATAAAATTATGATTTGCATGTTTTTAGGATCCCTAGATTTTTCTCATAATTATCACATCTTCAGTTTCATTAAAATCTTTCCAGTTTAAAAGTGATACTGTTCATCCCTTGCAAAAGAAATGAACAGTAGCCACGCATGCCTGATCTGATTAAAGCCGTTAGATGCTGTTGAAATTCGCGTCATGGTAATTGACGTGTATTCATGGAATCTGTGCCTCTTCACACGGACGCAGATTAATACACGTCGGGTATCTAGAGGCGAATTACTTATCCTTAATAAATAATTTGGAAATTATATAGAATTAACGTCCAGATGATAGACACGTATTAAAGAATGTGCGCCCCCTTACAGCGACACAAATTTAATGCACATCTGCCACTTGACGTTCTCTGTTAAATCGAGATAATTGACGCCCTTTACTTGGACGCAAATTTAAGAATTTACGCCCTTCTAGATAGATGCAATTTATTTTAATAATCTGGAACTTATGGGAATTAACGTCTAAGTGCTAGACGCATATTAAAGATTCTGCGCCTCTCTACAGAGACGCATATTAATATGCGTATGCCCCTTTGACGTTATTTACCATTTAATTTTAGAAAAATTGGATATTTAAAGAAATTAACGTCTTGTTAGTAGACGTTATTTTAAGAATTGACGGCTACTGCTCCTGACACTAATTCTTCCAGCACAGTTTGAACGTGGTTTTGATCCTATACCGTGGATCCTTGGCGCCATTGTCTCGTTGTCGAGACATGGTCCTTGTTTTTCTGAGTTTTTCACAATACACCCTATCTCTTGGGAAAGGAAGGACCCTCGTCGAGAATCCCTCTCGCCGGACTGGAAATTCTTTCTCTAAGGCCTCCGTAAGTCCCCGACATCGAAGGATTCTCTTTTCGATCACTGGGCTGGTTGTACCCTAAAAACCCTTAAACCTGTTTTGGTCATGTCACTCTGAAGAAACATGACATCCATCCATCATAGAGCACCAAAACGTGGGTGTTTTGTGAGAATTCCTGAATCTGTCCGACACTATCCAGAAGCTATGGAATTGGCGTATGAGACAGTTATCGCTACTTTCTGAATCAACGTCCAGATAGGCGACGTGAATTCATCGTGCCTTACTGTTCATGGGAATTAGCGACCTTGTAAGAAGGTGCAAATTCTTGGAATTCACGGCGACCTGAGTAGACGTAAATGTTCCCAGGTTCTTGCATCTCGCGATTTTAAGTGGGTGATTTCTTGGAATATTTTCCCTATACATGCTTCTATCCCTGGAATCCAAAGGACCCTTTGGTTATTCCTAAATTACTCCTACAATGTTCATCCTTGGAGCTCTATTGGCTATTATATATATATAAAGTGGATGTCTAGATAAGTGGGATCTTTGATCCAATGACCTCAATATCTGGCGTTAATGGGGCCCGATCTGGTCCTAGGAGGAGCACCCGAAAGTACTTGTGCCCATGGGAGCTATTATTGACTATGGTGTGGCATTGCACCAAAGTGCTTGACTTGCTAGATTGATCTATGGCATTCCACTCTTGACTTGATATTATTTAATGACTCGATATAATCGACTTGGAAGGGGTATTTGCTTGTACATGAATAGCCAATTTCCTATTGTAAGCGTGAACTTGTTAGATATTCTTCATATTCTTGTTTCCATGATGTTCCTTATTCATCTATTCTATCTTGAGTATTGTTCATGCATAGACATAGTTGCATTTCATGTAACATGTTAATTACGTTAAGCAAGCCTGATTCATAGAGATGTAAATTCCTACTGGGCTTTTTGCTCATCCAGTGTTTTATCCTATTTTTTAGGTAATTCTGACGAGGATGCCCAATCCAACGGGGATGGCCAAGAGTGAAGAGCGTAGAGCCTTACCCGAAGTCTTATGTCTTGTCATTGTCAACCTTGTAATTTTTCTTTTATTGAGTCTAGTAAAGTGGAATTATTACAGAAATTTAGGAAATGTAAGCTTGATTATTATTGAATAAAGGAACTATGGTTATTTTCTTTAGCGTACTATGTCTTGTGTGTTGGATGCCTTGAGCTCTGATTGACATGAATGATATAAACCGTCACGTTTCGGGTTCGTTCTGCGCTCGAGACATGACAGTGTTTGTGGTATCAGAGCCTAGGTTTTCTAAATTACCTAGGTTGTCAAGTCCAAGGTTAGGATGTTTAAGTTCATACCTTTTACCTAGTGGGATTGGGTAGTGCCATGGGTTAAGTCGATATAGGATGATGAACCCTATAGTTATAGTCAAATGTATTAATTATCTTTATTCCTTGCAAGATCATGGCTGCTGAGCGAGCTTAGTGGAGGGAGATGCAAAGGACCGTGCATGGTCTTACTCAAGCACTGCAACAAGTAGCCCAAGGAGGGGCGAACCGTGGAGTCGGAGATCTCCACCGAAGTTTCCGTAATATGAATACCCCGAAGTTTGTCGGATCAACTGACCCTGATGACGCGGAAAATTGGATCAAAGAGATAGAGCAGATCTTCCGCATGATGCAATGTACAGGTGAAGAGAAGGTTCTTTTGGCCACTTTCTAGTTAGAACGTGATGCTAGATCTTGGTGGGAGTCGGTGGAGGCTACTCTACCGCATTATCAAGTGACTTGGGGAGAGTTTGTAGAGTATTTCAATAGCAAGTATTTCTCCGATCGAGTGCAGAAGAAGAAGACCGCAGAGTTCACCGCATTAAAGCAATAGAGCTTGTCTGTCGCAGAATATGAAGCTCAATTTTCAAGACTGTCTCATTTTGCGCCACACTTGGTGGGCACGAAGAAGATGAAGGCATGAAGATTCTTGAATGGGCTCAAACCCCAGTATATTAGTCAGCTAGCGTCCATGGATATACAGACTTATCCCGAAATGGTCAGATGAGGGCAGTTGTTAGAAGATGCCACAAAGTTATCTGACTGGATTCGTGGGCGAGATAAGAAGGAGCATGTTATGAGTTCAGGTTCTTTCAAGACTCCTTTCTCCAAGAAGAGGTCCAATGGTGGAGGAGATTTTCCCAAGGATAAGAAAGCCAAAAGGAATGATAAGTAGTTAGTCCATGCCACTACTCCATCTAAAGAAGTATGCAAGCATTGTGACAAACTAGGCCACTGAGCCAAAGAATGTCGGAGGAGGTTGGGAGCTTGCCTTCGTTGTGGGAGCCGTGATCATTGGATCCCTGATTGTCCATTCCTCAATGAGCAGGCTGCAAATGAGAAGCGCTAAGGTGGAGCGAAGAAGCAAGGTTGTCTCCAAGCGCTGCAAGAAATCGAGCCGAGCAAGGGCGGTATCGTGGAAGGTACTCTAGATGTTTGTTCCAAGTCTGCTTTTGTTTTATTTGATACCAGAGCAACTCATTCTTTTATATCTTGGAGTTTTGCTGCCATGTTGTCTGTGAAGCCTGTTTTGTTAGAGTCTGAGTTAGTTATTTCCACCCCTATTGGAGCTGGAACTGAGATTAAGTACCATTATCCTAATAGTGAGGTTTTGGTTGGAGGTCGGAATTTGACTGCCGATCTGGTGTGCATGGACATGGAGGGGTATGATGTTATCTTAGGCGCGGACTGGTTGTCTAGGCATAAGGCTGTCACAGATTATAGGAAGGGTCTAGTAACCTTTAGTGGGCATCCTAAACTTGTCTATTCTGGTCTTCGGAGTCGTGGTAGTTCGTCTCTGATTTCGGCCCTTCGAGCTAGTAAGCTTATAAGGAGAGGTTGTGTTGCATTCTTAGCTTTTGTTAACAGCCCATCATTGTAGCTTCAGTTGATGTCGCCTCTGCAACGGTGACAGGTTCCACCTTCTGGGCCTGTAGGAGATCCACAAAGGCGACCCTCCAAAAGTTGGGAAACCCACCACGGGCGGAAACTTGCCAAAAGTAGTTGGTACGGCGAGATAGCCGTATGCAACGTGACCGGCCGCCACCTGGGGGCCGAAGACAAGTCCAGACAGTCCATTCGCCATTACTTCAACTTATACAAGTAAGAATAACAGGACGACAAATAGTCAGTATTTGGATGGGGGCCCCGGGGCCCTCTATTCTGGCGAAAAGATGAAGGGAGGTTGAGTCTCACCGGACGTGTCAACTTGTGGGGAATTTTCTTTTTATCTTATTTATTTGTTTATTAGTTTTATCTTTTGGTTTGTTAGCACGTGGGCATGTCAGTCATAGAGTGATGAGTTTATTATGCGCATCGTCTGACAAACCAGACGAAGGTGAGTATCGTGTTGGAACTTGAAACCCGCCGTACCATAAAGGCTACGATGTTAATTATGCCCTTCTGAAAGAAGGACAACCCTTGATTAATCGCCAAAAATAGAGGGACCACGGGGCCAAATAATTTGAAGAAGAACATGATTTGGAAGACATTTGTTGAATAAAATGACCTTTATCATGCAATTAAGCAAACAATGAGATGATGTTTATTTAGGTGGATCGACTCCTGGTACGAGGCGGAGGACTTAGGTCCGAAGATCACCTCACGCTTAGTGATAGCTTCTAGCTGAACTTAATCTGACCTTCTGCAAATCACCATTTTATATACCGAAAAATCAAGATATGCAGGCATATAGAATATGCGCACCTATACATATATGTGTATATATGTGCGAACATGTGTAGGTAGACTTAGCATATAGAAGTTTATTTCCTTATTCAGAATTACGTGTAGAAGTTAGCTTCCGATAGAACGCATATGCTGCATACAACCACGAGCGCTTTGTGCAATTTTGAGAATTCAGTGTTGGTTGATCGAAGATATGCTATCATTGTATTATTCAACCATTTACTTGTTTATTCGCTCATCATGTTCTAGGAAGATTTTGGCAGCACCTCCCCCGTCCCGAAGTGTATCGGGGAAGGTATAAGAGACTCATCCACGAAGATCGAGACGGTCCCCTGACTGACGGTCGTGCCTAAGTGGCAGTCCCATATCCCATGATAGGTGGAGGAGCCCGAGGGCCAGCCCTCTAGGAAATCCCAGTCACCCGTGAGGTCGTCGCTCAATGCTTGCCTTTTTGTTGTGGAACCGCCTTTATCATTACAGTGCACGCATATGGATTCACGAGGAGAACTAGCATGACCGCGCTCAGACGGGTTCACATATCACCGGAACAATGTATGCCAGGGGAGGGCATTTGTTATTGATTTGTTCTCTTTATCGGGTACTTTGCTCTCACAATTCGGCATGGGTAGCCGTGGAGCCGTTACCACCAAAAGAGATGAGAATCGAGCAAAAAGTCGGGGAAAACACGGTGCAGAGTAGGAAACGAAACTCCAATTTCTAAGAATATTTTGATAGCATCTCCCCCTGTCCTAGAACATGTTGGGGGATATGTATAGGAGGTCTGTCCATAACAGACTGAGACGAACTCCGAAGAAAGACAAGCATGCCGAAACGACAGCCTGGACCCTATAACAGATGCCGGATCTCCGAGGACTCGCCTACTAAGAGACCCGTGTCACCCGAGGGTTATCGATCACATCATGTCGATTGTGTTAACCCATTTCGGCGCCATGGCATATACATAGGGGCTCCGGGAGCGCCGGTATAACCATGGGTCGGTGGGTCTAGAGATGTCAGGACACTATTCACCAATGAGGCGGTTTGTTATTCACTCGGGGAGTGATATGGAAAACTGGAACATATGGATACAGATGGAATGAAAACAGATGCATATACCGGCGGTAATGGTATTGGCGAAATGCCATGAACTGGCGGCCATGAAAGAAGGGGAATGCCCCTTGATCCGGCGGCCAGCAAATGGGGAATGCCCATATGACTCGGCAGCTATGCAAGTGGGGAGATACCCCATATGATCCGGCGGCTAGAATAGGTGGCTTGATCCCAGGTGATCTAGCGGCCAACAAGGAGGGGGAATAACCCATGTGATCCGGCAGCCATGCAAGGGGGATTGATCCAGGTGATCCGGTGGCCATGCAAAGGGGGAGATGTCCCTTTTGATCTTGCAGCTATGCAAGTGGGGGATACCCCATGTGATCCGGAGGCTAGCATAGGAGGTGATCCAGTGGCAGATAAGGGGGTGATCCGACGGCAGATAAAGGGGTGATTCGATGGCAAATAAAGGGAATTGTCCCCTTGTGATCTGGCGACGCTCATTGCTGCCGGATCATTCCCTCTGGATGACTTCGGTCAGGGAGAAAGAAATGGCATGGGAAGGGTTCATCCCTAGTCACTCAGAGTGCCCCATAGAACCCAAAAACTTCGTGCGAGTATGCAGAAGACAACTAGCACTTATAAATGATAGATTGATGCAGAAATTCCTAAAACGACGGCATACCCTCCACTCTGTCTCATACAGAATTCTCTGCATGCCATGTTCCTCACGTATATGGGCAGCCAGGGATCATGCCTAGGAAACTCGCAAACCCCTGGCCCCATTTGAAGAGATAAATCACCATCGGAGCTCATCGAACATCAGTAAATCTGAAAGACGACAAGGGCACGAGGAAACAGAGATAAAGAGAATCCGGTCGAGATAAAACTCTGGCCACCGTAGAGACACAGTAGGAGAGGAAGAGAACAACAACAAACCACAAATCTAAATAAGCTATTCATAACATTAATTCATCGAGACTTTTATTCCATGTAGCAGAATCAAAAATACAACGATGATCTAATTATCTACAGGGAAAATGGGAGGGGAGACTATAGCCCGATGAGGGCATAAAGCGGTGGAGACCCACCTACAGGATTCACGACGAGAACAAGGTATCGCCTCTGCTACTCTTTCACACTCGAATAGCTCTGGAACTCTGGATGGAGGAGGGGCTCTCCCTTTCTCTTCTGTTCTCTCCTGTTCTTCTTTTGTTCTCTTTTTTTCTATGCTCTCCATTCGATCCCCTCTCTCCCTCTTCTTCTTCTCTGGCGCCCTCTCTCTATTCTCCTATCTGTCTTGTTCCCCCCTTTTATTGATCGATTGAACTTGGTTTTATATGGGCATTTGATCTTGACATGGCGGCTGGAGGCGGAGGGGGGCACACCCGTCGGCATATGGCGGAGGGAGCTTCATCCGGCGGCCAGGGGGAGGTGCTCACCTGGCGGCCAGGGGCGAAGGTGGCCCTGGCTGCCGGATCAAGGCCTTTCTGTGATATTTTCGGCCCAATTGATATATTGCCGGCGTAGTTAAATAGTGTAATGACCCAAGATCCGAATACCGGGAATAACCTGATCCCATTCGAATCCTGGCCCGCCACCCACGAGCCGGAGGGCTCGGAAGGGTTAGAAAGGAGTGTGGAGGTATATCAAAATAAAAATAAAGTGGAAATATATATAATTAATAATTTAAATAATATAAATAAATTACATTTTCAATTAAAGAAATTAAACTACAAAGTCCAGTCCAACTAAGTACAGTCTACAGGGAAAGAAACGTACTCAACGTCGAGTAAAGACTCGACCTGGCGAGCTGGCAACTACGAACCTCTGTGCTGCACCCCCGAACCTCGAGGAAGAGCCACTACACCTGAAAAGCATGGGGTAAGTCTCATCTCATTGGCTCAGTAGGGGTCCCGCGGAACCCTACCATAAAACAACGGTGGTAAACATCGCTAGCTAGAGTAACAACAACAGTGGGAGTAGCAACGGTAACGACAGAAGGAACAGCCGTAACACGGTAGCCGATGAAACCACGGCTCTAAAAGCTACTCCTAACGATACGGAAAACATGCCCCGATCTCATAGTTGAGGGACTACCTGTTGGCCCAGAGAGATGGCGGACAAGAAGGGGGGTTGAATTGTCCCCTTGTCAAGATGGCGGATTTTAATAACTTTCTTAACAGATGTAGAATTAACAACGTTGATTAACAAAAACTTCAAGTGAGATTAAGACATTCTCTAAAACTTTCCGATCTCACACGGATAGCTAGTGCAACTAATTAAAGAAATTACGCTCAACACGGATAACGGAGGTAGCAGTGTGTGACAGTGTAGTGAGTTAAAAACCTATATAATGTACCTGCGAAGGGAGATAGAAGAAATGACAATCACACAGGTAATCACACAATACATAGGGATTTTAAGGTGGTTCGGGACCACGACGGGCTCCCTACGTCCACCCCTCACCCAACCGAGTGAGGCTTCACTCCACGCTACAAAATGTAGCAACACAGAGACGAACCCCAACCACACACGCTGCTTCCACAGCAATGTTCACACACGGGGACGGGCCCCAAAACGCTGCCACTGCAGCACACACACACACACGTTCGGGGAACATACCCCGGACACAAGACCACACGGAGACGCAGCTCCGTCTACACACAACCAAACACGGGGAAACTTTCCCCATAATAAAACCACACACGCGGAGTCATAGCTCCACCCACACACGATGTATATCGAGTTTAACAAAATAAAGGATATACAATAATCGCCCAAATGTTAATCTATTGCTCAAGTGAAAGAGTAGAGATGAGAGAAGATTGATTCCCCATCAAATCTGCAGTGAAGGCTATCCAATGGAATAATGGGGTGCGTTGAACGATCTGTCCGCAGAGTGGAAGCCGCTCAAGCTCGTAGAAGGCGCCGTAGGGAGAATGGTTCGCTCCCAACTTTCAGTTCGGCAGAGAATGCTTGTTTGGCATCCTCCTCTCCTTCTTTCCTATAGCAAATGAAAGCGTTAAGCCCAAAAACTCTGCTCTCGAATGAAAATCACGGCCAACATATACCTAGCAGAAAGAGCCGCTTAAAGACTAAAATGCCTAGCAGAAAAACCCTTCAAAATATCACCAAGAGATGAATAAAAGATATAGAGTGTTTCCCTTTTGCAAACTCCTTAAACCTCCAAGTCGATGTCGACGGTTGCTCGCGATAGTGACATCTTCAGATTCCTCTCTTCATTCCGCTTGCTATCTCCTTCATCACCGATCTCCAAATCTCGACGGGAAGAGATCACATATGGCATGGAAGTCGTCTCCTTTTCTTTCGTTCTTCTCCTCCTGCAACAGATGGAAAACATTAGCCCTCAATCATATTCATCTGATGGAAATTGTAACCCTCATATACAAGAGGGAAACTCAACACAAAAGACATAAAGCCCCATGTGAAAACCTTTCTAAACCACACCTAAGGCAAGGGTGAAACCCTAAGGGTATAGGTGTAAAAACCCCAAGCAAACGGATCTTATAATGGGCATTTCGAAACCAATCCGAAAAACCCGTTCCGGACGAACCAGAGAAAGTGTCGACCCTTGGGGTCGACACTTTTCTCAACAGATTCTATCCCGATGAAGAAATCAGGACACGAGGCAAAAGTGTCGACTCACTGGGTCGACACTTTTTCTAACGTGTTCTATTTTCAACAAAACAAAATAAACCAGGACAAAAGTGTCGACTCACAGCATAGAATACGATGGAAAAAGTGTCGATTCCATGAGAAAACAAAACAAAACACTTTTTCAACAGAGTCGACACTTTTTATCAACATATCAGAAATCAATGCAAATAGCATACCGTGAAATAAGTGTCGACTCCATGAGTCGACACTTTTACTGACATAAGTGAAAACTCAATAAAACTCAAATGAAACCCTACAAAACCTCTCCCAAACATTAAAAACAAATAACCATGCATTGAAACATGGTATAGGCATGAGTAAAACCACATTCCAACAAATGGTAATAAGAATGAATTAAGCATCTTGCAAACCCAAATGAGAACTCATTTTGTCAAAGCATGAAACTCTTTATAGCTTAAGAACCCAAGAAAGATATGCATGAAGGCACTATGAAAACACCCATTTGAACACATGATTTGCCTATCAAAAAGACATGCAATTGAGGTACTAAAAACATCAAACAAAACTAGATCCCACCAGGCAGTGTGGGATACAAGATTAGCAATGCATTATGAAGCTCAATAAACAACGGACCATTAAGTAACCGAATAGACCCAAAGCCAAAATACATGATCCGAATCCAATCAAGGCACATGAAAATATATTCAATCATAAAGACTTGAGGTTGACAAGGAAACGTGGAATGTAAAAAGACCATCAACAATCTTCAAGACAGTCAAGTAGAGCATGCATGAGACTCATGCAAGCCCAGTACATGAAAGATCATTTCAAACCAATCAAGGTATAGATAGTCAAATTCAGAACCAACATCAAATTGAGAAGCAAAGTCTTACCATGGATCCATGACTTTGAGGACTATATGAACCTGCACTTAATGAAAATCCAACAGCATGTCAATATTGAACCAATGTAACTGAATGCTCAATCACATTGACAAAGCTTGTTCATCCTGCATGCTTATGCATTGAAATGCAACTATGTATATAAATTTGATTCATATCTATCCAGCCAATTTAAAACTTAACCTAGCAATCCAAAATTGCTTCATATATGTAAAAGCAAAAAACATTGTTCCATTACATCACCAAGAACAACCATGAACTCATGGAATAGGTTGCACCTTTGAAAGCACATATGCCATACCATTTACAAAGCTTGAACAACTGACTTAAGATCCTCAATGTCTAAACGCATGAGGACTCTAGAAAATCCAGTTTCAACAACGGTTCAAGCGGACCTTGACCAATTTGATATCTAGTCACGCATGAACTATAAAGACAGTCCAGGGCAAACTGAACTCTTACATTCCAAAGTAAGCAATTCAAGTTCAGTTCAGCAAGTCTAAATTTAACTCATTCACAGGCAATATGAGTATACATAAATCCATTTAACTATTTCAGTCAAGGGCATGCACTCACATGATTTAGAACCATCTTAAGCAATTTTATTATGCCATTTGACAATCCACTGAGAGACATACTTTTCACATGAAAGCACCAATAAGAGTCAACATCAAAGATATAAACATGAAGGTCCATGCTTCATAACAAAGTAAGAACCAAAGCTCAAGGAGCTAGGGGTCGACCCATGGGGTCGACCCATGCACAGAGGAATTGTAAAACTGCTTTGGTAGTCCAATGCAATCTGAAACCGCATCGAGGGCATTTCAACCCTGAAAGCCAGAATATCAACATGTGAGCTCAAGACATTTTCTACAAAATTAACACAAAACATTTTCACTGTAAACCATACGTAAAATGCACAATATATTGGAATAATCAAAACCATTGTCAAAGACAAGGAGGGGGCGCACAGAACTCAACAATCTCTCCCTTTTTGATGATGACAATATATTGTGGCCCACTCAAATTTCTCTCCCCCTTTGGCATTATCAAAAAGATGGGGGACTCAAGAGTAACTGTGAAGTTTACAAAAATGAGTGAGACAAGAGCGCACAAACCCAGCAATTAACCTCCCACGAAGGGAAGGCGTGGAGACTAAAACCAAGCAGGAATTTGCAAATTATGTTCATTTAGCAGATGTTTGGAATAAATGCAAAGGCTCAATTTTTGTTATATGTATGACTAAATATATACAAATAGTATAAGGAAACTATTTGCAAAAACTGAAAACTAAGTTATGCACAGAGTGGATTATGCTTAAAAAGCACATTATTCTACCCAATTGTCAAGAACAAAAACCAACTGACAGTGGGTTATTTAACATGTTATCTACATGTATAACCTATAGATGCATGTAAATGAAATGAAGCATGATATGAACAGACAGATCAAGCATTCAGGCACTCAAGCATGCATAGTTAAGTATAGACTCATGCAAGTCCCTTCGGGCCGTGTGTAAGGATAATGCAATCGATTGTAGAATATGATGTGCATGTACAATACTAAGAAGGTCATGCTTACATAAATAAAGTACTACATTAACCATGAAAGACGACTGATTCATGAAGGACATTCAAACAATCAAACCCAAGGTGCATATGTGAAGATTGAGCAATGAAGTTCAAATCAATATGAAAATCAGATTTTCTAAAGAACACTAAAAAGAACTTCTCATCCATACACTTTCATGCACAATGCTCAAATATTGGTAGCTACGTATGACCCTAATTTTTAATTACTAAAAATGGTGTGACTAACCTTTTGACACGAGTCATGCCCTTTGTTTCAGGGGCAATTCCCGGTTACTCAATTTCGTCACTTTTTATGATATGGATGAGACACTTTTCGACGCGAGTTGTACCCTTTGTCTCAGGGGCACTTCCCGACTACTCGATGGCAAATCACACTTATTTTGATATGGATTAGGTTCTCCTTTCGACGCGAGTTTCCTCCTTTATTTCAGGGGGGATTCCTGGCTACTCAGATCCACGTTCCACTTATACGACTTTTTGGAGGGGTAAACAGCCATTATCTCATGAGATATGTGATTTCCATGTATAGAATCAACAGTCCTCAAAAGTGTAGAGTAGAAAATAGTAATCCTTATTAGATTGAATCATTATCTCAAAAAGGTGCATTTTGTGTGGGTGGTTGTATTGAATGTAAAAGATGAATTAGTCTCAACATAGTAATGGCTCCCCCTAAATGTATGCACGGTTATAAAAAATTTTTCCCTTAATATATGCCATGTAACAAACATGTCTAAATCAATACAATTTCATTTAGCAAGGAATGAGTCATAGAAGGAGTCAAAAAGTGGTTGTATATTATGTACATTCAAACAAGCACTGAACTGAAATTTTCAAGCAAGTTGGCTACCGGTACGTGGCAGAGAACGTAGGTCCGAAGACCACCATCACGCGTGAAGAAAGTTTCCAGTTGGACATAATCCAACCTTCCACAATCATCATTTGATATACCGGATAATCATGGAATTCAAGCACACGAGTATGAAGTATATGCAAGTATATGCATGTAACTTGAAAAGATGATTGAAAAATTATTCCTATTCACAAGTATGCAAAGATGTGTATGATATGTGCAATGAGTATCATGTAGCTAAGTATATGTTCTATGTATGCACAAGTGAATTGTTATTTGTAAAAAGTGATCAAAAGTATGAAAGACTCTATGCACAGTGTAAAGCATTCAAAACCAAATTTTTATTTGCGAAGCAAAAGTGAAGGTGTGTATGAAAACTAACTATGTATATCCAAAGTGAAGCATTCAAAAACAGACTTATTCACAAGATGTGAAATAGCTCCAAACATAAATTTTTACCTTTGTAGGTCTTTGAAAATCAACATAAGCAAATTGAATTTCAATTCCATGCCAATTTTCTTTCTCACCTTGAGAGCCCTTTGTTTATTATCAATCCTTGGTCTTAAGGCGCCCCTACAAAACAAATTCTCATTTTGGTGATTTGGGTACCCAATCCATCTTGGGTCCCGAGAGGTTAGTTCTAACATAACCAAATATATTCTTTTTATTTTCCTCTCATACCATTCATCATCGGCCCTCATCATGGAGCAATCATTCATTAAGTGTCCATTCAAGCCACAATAATAATAATGAGATGATTTTCTTTTCATGGACAGCTTTTCATCATTTTTCATTAAAGAACAATTGTTCATCTTGGGTCCAAAGCCACCACAGTAATGACAAGATATGTTTTTCATGAAAGACCACTCATCATCATTTCTCTTTGTTAAACAATTTTAAAAACATGACCATGCATTCCACAATAAAAGCAGTGAGTGTTCTGAGTTTTCTTCGTGGGTTTCTCATGATTTTTAGAATCAACATTCATTTTCATTCTTGATTTTAAAGCTTCATCATCATCAAACTTCATTAAGAAGCAATCATACATGTCGTGACCAGAGTTCCCACAATAAAAACATGAAATATTTCTTCCTTTTCTTGAAGCATGATTGTGTTTATCATATGAGGGTTCTGCATGCATACAAGAACAGTCAACATCCTTTTTCTGTTTTTCATTTTGCTTATCACACAACGACAAGGATTCATTCAAATTCTTAATCTCATCTTCCAATGATGAGATATGCAAGTTAGATTCAACAATTTCTTTTTCACACAATGCAAGCTTCTCATTCAACAAAGAATTAACAGTTTTATAGCTTGCAATTTCTTCTTCTAAAACTTGAGAGTTTTCAAGATTATCAACAACTACATATTTTCCTTTTTCAAACATGTGGATTTTATCAACCAGAAGACTATTTTGATCTTTCAACTTCTCAATCTCTTTAGCAAGCTTTTTATTTTGATAACTCAAATTTTCATCAACCATTTTATTCATGGTTTCATTGCATTCAATTTTATCATTCACATTTTTAAAGCTTTCAATTTTATGTCTTAGCTCCCTTAACCATTCAGATTTGTCAACAGACATGCATTTTTTCTTTTCAAGGAGAAGCAATTTTTCAGACATTGCACCATTCAAGTCTTTCAGATTTTCATTATCTTTTCCCATATGTTAAAGTTCTGAAATTTTTTCTAACAAGGAGTTGTTTTCAGATCTAAGATTTGCAATCATTTCTTTTAGTTCTTCTTCAACAAACATTTGGGACTCAACTAGCCTTTCAAGCTCAATGCATTTCCCACATGAAGAGTTATCTTGTTTTCTTTTTAATTACTTATTTTCTGATTTTATCAATTTGTATTTTTCAAACAGTTCATCATAAGCATTTAACAGTTCATCATAGCTCAATTCATTATCATCATCAGAATCAGAATTTACCTTAGAGTTTTCGTTACTTTGCCTATCACTGTTGCTTGCTGCGAGGCACTCATTATTTTGACTTTCTTCTTGGGCTTCCTTTAGCCCATCCTAAATTTTTTTGGCAGATCTGTAATTAGAAACAAACGGAAATTTCTTAATGCAAACAGCAGCTTTAAGAACATTCAAAACATAGACATTATCATAATTCATTCTTTTATACTCATCAGTCCATTTTAGCTCATTCTTGGGCAAAACATGTGGACCACGAGTAATCAGACTCATAAGCTTTGGATTAGTATTAGAAATCTAAACACAAAATTTTCCTAGCCACAAAGTATAATCAAAACCATCAAAGATAGGAATAGAGTTCACACTAGCCATCATGAAAACGATCTTTACTCTACGACCGCAAGGTCGACTAAAAAATCAGAGATGAGGCTCTAATACAAATTGTTGGCCCAGAGAGATGGCGGACAAGAAGGGGGGTTGAATTGTCCCCTTGCCGAGATGGCAGATTTTAATAACTTTCTTAACAAATGTAGAATTAACAATGTTGATTAACAAAAACTTCAAGTGAGATTAAGACGTTCTCTCAAACTTCCCGATCTCACACGGATAGTTAGTGCAACTAATCAAGAAAATTACGCTCAACACGGATAACGGAGGTAGCAGTGTGTGACAGTGTAGTGAGTTAAAAACCTATATAATGTACCTGCGAAGGGAGATAGAAGAAATGACAATCACACAATACACAGGGATTTTAAGGTGGTTCGGGATCATGACGGGCTTCCTACGTCCACCCCTCACCCAACCGGGTGAGGCTTCACTCCACGCTACAAAATGTAGCAACACGGGGACGAACCCCAACCACACACGCTGCTTCCGTAGTAATGTTCACACACGGGGACGGGCCCCAAAACGCTGCCACTGCAACACACACACACACACACACGTTCGGGGAACGTACCCCGGACACAAGACCACACGGAGACGCAGCTCCGTCTACACACAACCAAACACGGGGAAACTTTTCCCACAATAAAACCACACACGTAGAGTCGCAGCTCCGCCCACACACGATGTATACCGAGTTTAACAAAATAAAGGATATACAATAATCGCCCAAATGTTAATATTTTGCTCAAATGAAAGAGTAGAGATGAGAGAAGATTGATTCCCTCTCAAATCTACAGTGAAGGCCGTCCAATGGAATGATGGGGTGCGCTGAACGATCTGTCCGCAGAGTGGAAGCCGCTCAAGCTCATAGAAGGCGCCGTAGGGAGAATGGTTCACTCGCAGCTTTCAGTTCGGTAGAGAATGCTTGTTTGGCATCCTCCTCTCCTTCTTTCCTACAGCAAATGAAAGCGTTAAGCCCAAAAACTCTACTCTCGAATGAAAATGACGGCCAACATATACCTAGCAGAAAGAGCCGCTTAAACTAAAATGCCTAGCCAAAAAACCCTTCAAAATATCACCAAGAGATGAATAAAAGATATAGAGTGTTTCCCTTTTGCAAACTCCTCAAACCTCCAAGTCGATGTCGACGGTTGCTCGCGATATTGACATCTTCAGATTCCTCTCTTCATTCCGCTTGCTATCTCCTTCATCACCGAGCTCCAAATCTCGATGGGAAGAGATCAAATATGGCATGGAAGTCGTCTCCTCTTCTTTCGTTCTTCTCCTCCTGCAACAGATCGAAAACATTAGCCCTCAATCCTATTCATCCGATGGAAATTGTAACCCTCATATACAAGAGGGAAACTTAACACAAAAGACATAAAGCCCCATGTGAAAACCTTTCTAAACCATGTAGACACCCAATTTTGACCGATAAGTTGAGCAATGTCTTTGTTCTCCTAGTTAATGCCCCAATTGATCCATAATTGGTTGATTTTCTGGGATTTCTCCATATTCTTGGTCCCACAATTCAATTTCCGTACCTTGGATCTCGTCTCGAATTTGGCATTCTCGCGCTATTCACTCACATCACTTTCTTGTTCATAGCGCGTTATGGACCTAATTGAATGATCATTTGAACAGTCGTTATTTCTTGACATTTTGATCTTTATAGCATCAACTCTGGATGTTATTCTTACTTAATATTTGATTGAATGACTACCCAATGGGTATTTATTCTTTTTCTGATCATTTGGGGAGCCAATCATTGTCGCGCTATATCGTCATAGCGCGATAATGAAGAACGCGCTATATGCTTGTAGCGCGTTCTCAGTCAGAAACCCAGTCCGACCCGGACTCCCCTTTTTCGACTTGGGTCCTTACTTTGGTAAGTTTCCAATCATATTCCGTCCTAAGGAAGGTTCCTAACTCTAATAGGAGTCTTTCCCCCTCATTAATCAGCAAGATTGCCTTGATTTGAGCCACCAAGTCATTAGTTTGAATCGAACTCCGACCTAGGGTTCATTCTTGATCCTTCTCCTATAAATTGGATCCTTGGCCGTCGTTTTAAGGGGATGCAACTCGAGATCTTGACGAGGAGGAGGCTGCGCTTCGTTCCCAAATCAATAACTCCTCGCTCCTCACACATCCAAGGGAGTATTTAGGGGCATATTGTGTTCTTCCTCGTTCTTAGTTTTCTCCCCAATTCGTTTATCTCAATCTTTGCATAGCATTGCATATTGATCTCAAAAATACTCTTTTTTACAAAATACACGCATTCACACACACACCAAACCTATTTTTGGCCCTTCTATAGGGGTTTAAAAACCACCAAACCCCTAGATAATCGAGCCCTTCTTTTACATGCTTTTGACTAAGAATAGGGGCAGATTCTACTAAAATCTCGATCTAATGGGCCTTCTGTTTGTTGTTTATGATTGTTTGCAGGCACTAGAAGATTGATACGTGGAGCCCTTGCACCTTGGCCGGCCTTGGAGCAAGGAAGAAACGAATCCAGTCCATCCCGCTTCCTGTCTGATATCGCGCTATAGGAACCTAGCGCGATCTTGAGAAGGCGCTAGGACGATATAGCGCGTTCATCCCCATGCCAACTCTTGGCCCTCTTGAATTTCTGAGGTATGTAACATGCCCTTATCTTGATCTTCATATTATTTGGCATGCTATTGGCCTCAGTGGCGATCACAGATTTTAATTATTACATGTGACTCCCCCTTCTTTATCATCGATTTTAGTTCTATATCTTGATAAATCATCTTTTATTAAATCATCAATCGGGGGTGGTCTAATTCCATAATCCACAAACCACACCTAAGGCAAGGGTGAAACCCTAAGGGTATAGGTGTAAAAACCCCAAGCAAACGGATCTTATAATGGGCATTTCGAAACCAATCCGGAAAACCCGTTCCGGACGAACCAGAGAAAGTGTCGACCCTTGGGGTCGACACTTTTTTCAGCAGATTCTATCTCGATGAAGAAATCAGGACACAAGGCAAAAGTGTCGACTCACTAGGTCGACACTTTTTCCAACGTGTTCTGTTTTCAACAAAACAAAACAAACCAGGACAAAAGTGTCGACTCACAGTCGACACTTTTTGTCAGCATATCAGAAATCAATGCAAACAGCATACCGTGAAATAAGTGTCGACTCCATGAGTTGACACTTTTACTGACATAAGTGAAAACTCAATAAAACTCAAATGAAACCCTACAAAACCTCTCCCAAACATTAAAAACAAATAACCATGCATTGAAACATGGTATAGGCATGAATAAAACCACATTCCAACAAATGGTAATAAGAATGGATTAAGCATCTTGCAAACCCAAATGAGAACTCATTTTGTCAAAGCATGAAACTCTTTATAGCTTAAGAAGCCAAGAAAGATATGCATGAAGGCACTATGAAAACACCCATTTGAACACATGATTTGCCTATCAAAAAGACATGCAATTGAGGTACTAAAAACATCAAACAAAACTAGATCCCACCAGGCAATGTGGGATACAAGATTATCAATGCATTATGAAGCTCAATAAACAACGGACCATTAAGTAACCGAATAGACCCAAAGCCAAAATACATGATCCGAATCCAATCAAGGCACATGGAAATATATTCAACCATAAAGACTTGAGATTGACAAGGAAACATGGAATGCAAAAAGACCATCAACAATCTTCAAGACAGTCAAGTAGAGCATGCATGAGACTCATGCAAACCCAGTACATGAAAGATCATTTCAAACCAATCAAGGTATAGATAGTCAAATTCAGAACCAACATCAAATTGAGAAGCAAAGTCTTACCATGGATCCATGACTTTGAGGACTATATGAACCTGCACTTAATGAAAATCCAACAGCATGTCAATATTGAACCAATGTAACTGAATGCTCAATCACATTGACAAAGCTTGTTCATCCTGCATGCTTATGCATTGAAATGCAACTATGTATATAAATTTGATTCATATCTATCCAGCCAATTTAAAACTTAACCTAGCAATCCAAAATTGCTTCATATATGTAAAAGCAAAAAACATTGTTCCATTACATCACCAAGAACAACCATGAACTCATGGAATAGGTTGCACCTTTGAAAGCACATATGCCATACCATTTACAAAGCTTGAACAACTGACTTGAGATCCTCAATGTCTAAACGCATGAGGACTCTAGAGAATCCAGTTTCAACAATGGTTCAAGCAGACCTTGACCAATTTGATATCTAGTCACGCATGAACTATAAATACAGTCCAGGGCAAACTGAACTCTTACATTCCAAAGTAAGCAATTCAAGTTCAGTTCAGCAAGTCTAAATTTAACTCATTCACAGGCAATATGAGTATACATAAATCCATTTAACAATTTCAGTCCAAGGCATGCACTCACATGATTTAGAACCATCTTAAGCAATTTTATTATGCCATTTGACAATCCACTGAGAGACATACTTTTCACATGAAAGCACCAATAAGAGTCAACATCAAAGATATAAACATGAAGGTCCATGCTTCATAACAAAATAAGAACCAAAGCTCAAGGAGCCAGGGGTCGACCCATGGGGTCGACCCATGCACATGGGAATAGGAAAACTGCTTTGGTAGTCCAATGCAATCTGAAACCGCATCGAGGGCATTTCAACCCTGCAAGCCAGAATATCAACATGTGAGCTCAAGACATTTTCAACAAGACTAACACAGAACATTTTCACTGTAAACCATACGTAAAACACACAATATATTGGAATCATGAAAACCATTATCAAAGATAAGGAGGGGGCGCATAGAACCCAACACTACCGAACATACGAAAAACCCTGGCTAAGCCACCGGAAGAAATGCCATGACAGCTCTGTCAAGAAGGCCCACCTTCACAGGCGACGACCAACCCAAGACCACACTGTGCGGGGAAACCGTTACGACCTCGCAGTCATGAACCCTACACCGTCTAGGGAGAAACCTCGGTAACCCTTATCGGAAACTCTAGACCACTACGTCAGAAATGCACGGGGAAGCTACCCAAAAAATCACGTCTTATAGATGGGAAACTGAAACTCGAGTCACGAGAATCTCACGTCCCGTGACGGGAGTACCTTCCCACCAGAAGCAAAGCCGGATACGTCCACTGATGACTTAGTCCGCGCCTCAGGTGTCTCCCTCGCCCCAGGTAAAACTGAGACACCAAACTAGTAACCAAGAACATAGACAAGGGTCTAGTCGGGGTCGTGCTCATCGGCACGCGTCTGAAGTCCCCAACCATGTGTGCACACACTGACTGACTGCACTACGTCAGGCCCTCTAGTTGATTTTCCTCCCGACCCAGACTCGAGCCGCTACAGTGGGAGGCCCTACGGCAAACCAGCCTAAAAATCATCTCACCCGGGTCTAGCTCTCGACCACTCCCGGTGGGTAGGCACAGACGTGCCCGGGAAAGCTACGACTAGTGGGGGGGAGGGTCACTAAACTTGAACACTCTCCATAGAGAGAAAACACAGAAGGCCACGTACGCACCGATTGTGAGTAACACGGAATACCAGGTGGGTCGAGGCCACCAGACTCTGGACAGGCAACTAGACCTACTAAATCCAACAGTCCTTGAGTCACAAGACTCGGGTCAAGACCGTTACATGGAATTGTTCCATGCCGTCAATCGGTCCTACCCTTAGGGTCAGAAATAATGGTTTGATATAGCTTTTAAGGTGGCACGCAACCGCCGAGCTATTTCCCTTTCCAAGGGAAACCTAAGAAAACCCCCAGCCATAGGCTGGGTCATAAGACTCACAGTTCATAGGCCACACGCATGGCCCAAACAGAAACCGCTTCTCAAAGAAGCCAACGACGTGCAGGAATATCCCTCCGCACTCATACCGATACACGGTGACTCGATTTAGCTAAACAGGAAAGCCCGGAACACACGGGGTCACTCAGACCCTCAAAACCCCCGGGCATGCTAATCGAGGTAACACGGTACCTCTGGACACCCAAAAACATGGTCACAGTACCCACGGGGTGTCTGGGACATCCACGGGGCCAAAGGTCAACCATTGGATCACAACCAGGTCGACCGGGTGCCAAAACAGACCATGACAAGGGATTTCGGTCGACCAATGCCCCTGGGGTCGGTCAACCAACAGGTCGGTCAACCAGCCCCAGATGGGCGGTCGACCGGCCACACCCTTGGGAGCCTGGCCCTGGTTGGTCGACCGATCTGGGTTGGTCAGTCGACCGAACTGGCCTGGGCTCCCTCCCGTGGTGAGCACCGTTCGGTCGACTGGACCTAATTGGTCGGTCGACCAAAAATGACAGAGAACGCTCTAAACCCCACCTAGGGGTCTGATTTCCACGCCCACTCGATCCCAATCGAGGGGGAAAACAACAGGGACCATTCCCCAAGTCCCAAACCCCAAAATGCACAAAAGAAAACAGCGAAACACCGCTCGATCTGGCGAAAAACATCACTCGCCCTAAAACATGCAAAATCACCCCGACGTGAAGAAAAACGCATGCTCGGCTCACCTTGGCATACGAAATCCATGGGAAAGGAAGTACAAGGGCCAGGGATCCATCCCCCTACCTCCACCCAAGAGATCCTGCGCCGAGGATGCCATTCCATGCAAAAATGCTTCACGAACCGCCACCGGGGTCATGAACTCGCGAACGATCTTCACCGCGCCTCCACCTCCATCCACGCTCCATCCTTGCCGCTCCTCGCCTCACAAGCCTCACCGCCTCGACCCCGCCTTCCTCCGTCAGCCATCGGAGAAGAGAGGGAGAGAAAGAGAGAACGTGAGAGGGGAGAGGGAGAGAAATGAGAGTGGGGAGAGAGGGGGGTGAGGGTTTTATTTATAGGGAAATGGTTTGGGATTTTATAAATCCAGAAAATATAAAATTAGGGAAAAATCATTCCCACGATCCTTGGAAAACGCACAACGCTCCTGTAACGTCCTGGAGCTCGACAACACATCGGTTCACCCTACATAGGGTTCCGCAGGCTCGACAGCCAAAAACACTAGTAAATCATAAAACGTGACCCGAGACTCATAAAGGCACTCCGAACTCACGGATTCTGATTGAAAAAAAAATCTGGGGTGTTATAAATAGTCTGCCCCTGTCACTTGGTGTATTTTTGCTGAGCCAGAGATGGTGAAGGCCCGTGTTGCAGGGGGCCCCTTGAGTTTTATTATTTATCCCAGCGGCCACGTCCTGTGGTCGGAAGCTCACTTGCAATAGTTTTATCGGGCGGATGATCGCCCAGGAGTTCTTTGTTCTTAGGGGATTATTCTTTAAGTCTACTCGGCTTGATCGCTTCTATGGTAGACGACGATTCTGTCGGGAATTGGCTTTGCCGGAAAGGGCGCGACCGGATGAGTTTCTTCAAAATGTAGTGAGCTCCTTCCGTTGACGAGGCTGGGACTTTCTGATAACCGCTTCAGAGATCGTGCAGCAGCTGGGGTAACTTCCTCGACACTTGACTCGATCGTTGTTGTGCCTTCAGAGTGCTTTATAACGCATCTGTGTAATTTTTCGAGTGTCAACACATGACCGCGGTTCTCTATCGGCCGCTACCTTGCCCAGTTTTTTGAACTTTGAGTTTTGTGTGGCATTGCGAGGCCTGAGCTTTGTTTAGGTTTTTAGCCTATCCAGGCCACTACCCTGATATATTCATGACTTCTTGAATGTTATATTCTTGAACTTGCTCAAATCTTGGTTCTGGAAGTCATATTCCTATGAATTATCTCTTGAATTCCTTCTATAAAATTGCCTACATTCTTTGTCACACCCCGAGATTATGCAGCGGAAACATTCGGGAACATGAACAGTCGGCTAGTACGTCTTGAGCAAGCAACATAATCAGAGCACAAGACAATCACATAAAAGTAATTGCACAAGTAAACTTTTCCAAACTTCACTTTATTCCATAACAATAATAATACCAAAGTACATAAGATCTTTGACTTTATTTACTAGACTCAATAAAATAAAGATTACATCATGACTTGACTAAACACTTGATAACTAAGGCTTCTCTCGTTCATATGTCCTTCAATCACTCTCGGACCTATTACTTGTATAATCCGAATCCGATTCACTTGTATTTCCTGAAACATTGAGAAAGTAGGTAATGAGCACATTTGCCTAGTAGGTATCTTCGTATTAACATGAAGACAAATTTAAGTGATTAACATTTTAGCTCTAGAGAATAAGATAAATCATACAAATACGACGAAACACGTATATAACCAAGTAACATGATACGATCAAGTACGAGATATGAGAATAGGATTTATCAATCAAGAAAGTAAATTTGGCCTTTTCATGAACAATAATGTAACTAGAATGTACTTTTCATAACCATGAAGGCTATGCACTGGAAAGTCATGTAACAAGCAAGAAAGTACTCTTCACTTAGTAGCAAGTACTTCATGAATTTACGTGGATCTTTACTTATGTCCGTGGATTTTCACTTATTTATAAAGAAATTACTCCCAGCGCAATGCGACGCCAGTAGCATCATACCCCATGGTTTACAGTATGTTTCCGACAATCAGCCGAGGGGACTAGCGTAGAGCCTTTGAACACAATCAGTGCTCGAATTGCATCTTTAAGTATAAATCAAGCTACTTCCACGATTATAACAATAATGTGGCCAATAATGTACAAGTTCAACAATAATCCCATGATAAAGTAACCAAGGTAAGAATGCTTTAATTAAGGATAAGAGATTTCAAGGATGACTTAAATGGACATCATGCTACGGAAGAAATTTGGCAGCATAACGGTACATTCATTATGTTCCATACCTTTAATATTGACTTACTTAACGTAGGTTGAGACTCCAGATAATCCTAAGATCATCTAGGAACTTAAGAAAACCAACCCCAAAGGTCAAACCTTGGGTTAGACTAAATCAGGAACTAAGCGGTCTATTACTGGACCGTTTAGCACGCCTGGCGGTCTAGTCATGGACCGTTTCATAGAATAAAGACATCGATGCAGTAAAACCATCTGGAACCTTAGCGGTCTAGCGGACGACCGTTTAGTATCCCTTAGCGGTCTAGTGAAGGGCTGCTTACGGAAATCAGATGGTCGTCCAGAGGGCTACTAAGGTCCAGAATACACAAAATATCGGTAAGTGCTTTTCTAGACAATGAGTTTTAATGGTACAACCAGCTCGGCGTCCTAGTGGGAATCCCAGGCTCGCGGAGTCTTATGGAGGTCTTGAAATAAGATTTCCTAGTCCGTTGGAAGGAATATCCAATGGAGAGGTTATCAAGTCTAAGATTGTGTACTTAATATGCAAAGGTGTAACTAATGACAACATACCGGGATATGTGCCGTGTACTTAAGAAAATGACTCTTAGAAGAGAGATACCATGGTAAAACAATGATTAAACCATGACTAGTCCATAAATCATATAAATTCAAGTTAATCACAAAAGTATATGATTTGGTCATGAAAATAACATAAGTTTAAAAATAATTCTAAGTGCATAAGGAATCATGAAATCTATTAGAACACTCTGTTAACATAACTAGTTATATGATAATATTACTTGAAACAGGAGTAAAACCTACTTAACTAGGCTTAACATACAATAGTCAGGGCTAATCTGTAATATGTTTCGGGTTAACAATATCACAGAAATCAGAAAACACAAATGGTCTAGTGTAGGACCGTTTCACTGGGCCAAACGGTCTATCGTGCGACCGCTAGGGTTTCTGGCGGTCTACAGGAAGACTATTTCTTCCTGTGTTACAGAAAACTTAATAAAAATATTAATCTAAGACATATCATGCCTGGAATCAACATGTATAAACTCCTACAGCATGATAGAATGAGTATAGGCCAACAATATGTGTGGGTTTGTGTAATAAACAAGAAAATTCTCCTTTTAACTTCAATTAGGGCTAAGAATTGTGCATGAGGAGTATACTAGATGCATAGTCCCTAATAAATCATAAAATTCTCGGTGTACAGTGCATGAAATCAACTGAAACTAGAGGGCTTTTATCCCTGACATAAAGTTTAAGCCTTTCATGAGATAACCTACCTTTGTCTTGTGCTTTAGACTTTGAATTTAAGCTGGAAGTTAACCCTAATTCTCTGCTCGTCCTGAACCTAATCAGCAACTTCACACCCTTGTATCTCCTGACTCTCTTATCCTAAAGACGTGAAATTTTGAGGGTAGATAGAAGATATAAATGAGAACAAAAATTTCTAAAGTTACTAGTTCTAAATATCTCGTTTAGGGCTTCTATTCCCCTGATCTTCACTGGGCCATTGCACAGATTCCTGAGTCTCTTGTACCGAACCAGCGACTTTGCAGGCTTCTATCTCCTTGTAGGCTTGATCTCTTAGAACAAAATTTTGAGGGGAGTTAGACCTGAGTATTGTGAATAAAAGATTCTAAAGAACCTACTTGAAATAAAACCTCCTTACCTTAGTTCCATGCGAGCCAAATGCAAGGGTCGCGCAAGGTGGTTCTGGGGTCTATTTATTGATTTTAGCTAGGTTTCATGGATTTGAAAGAACTTAGAGTCCTAATTAGGTCTTCAATCCAATCATGATACCCTCTAGAGTCTTCTAATTGATTGATTGCATCAATTCCTAGGGATTTGGTCTGGAAAAATGGAGTTTTTCACGCCATCTTGCTGTTCGCGATCGGACTCTGGTAAACGGTCTAATAGTGGACCATTTTTGATCTCTATGCGGTCTTACGATAGACCGCCAATTACCTTGGGCGTCGAGTTTGAACTGTTTAAACTCTTCCCCCTATTATCCATTTATTTACCCTATTTATCCACTTAAATTCTGAAATTCCAGAAATTAAGCTTCTAGAATATGGGCCAACCCTTTTGGGCTTGGGGTTTTAGGTCCTTTGGGTTCAATTAAATGGGCCTAATCTATTTATTAGTAGAAGGCCTTTACTTAATGAGACTTAATTAATAGTAATTCGTTTAATAGCTCATTTAAATGTTTAATAATTCTATTTAAATCTAGAAAATTCTAGAAAATTCTTGGGCATTACATTCTTAGTGCTTGGTTACTTGAGCTTACTCTTGGAACTCTTGGCCGGTAAATAATGAATGTCTAGATTTTACTTGGGATCTTGTATCCACCACTCAATGCCAACGCATCATAAAGGGCTCGGTCTGGTCGTGGGAGGAGCGTCCGAAAGTACTTGTGTCCATGGGAGTTTGTAATGACAATGTGTGACATTGCACCGAAGTAATTGCTAGCATGTTAATCTATGACATTCACTTCTACATGAAATTCATGACTTTACATTACATGATTGTACTTGCATGCTTGTTACGGCCATTTACATGAAAGTTCTTATTACACATTTGTTCTATCTCTTGCTGTCCTTTTAATTATCGTCTCTCATCATTTTGATTGACTATAGTTCAATGCCTCTTCACGTTATTTGTTTTGCTCGTTTTCTCGCTAGCATGAAAGATCTTATAAATTGGTTAATCCCTTTAAGATTGCCTGGTATAGAGATATAATTCTTACTGAGCTCTCGCTCACCCCGTTTTTCCCAATCATTTTTAGGTAGCTCGGACGTGGATGTTCAATCTGATGGGGAAGGGCGAGAGTAATACCTTGGAGTGTTTCGGCTAGCAGTCCTGGCGTGTCCTGTCCAATTGTCTTAGAGTTCTCTTGTTGTTGAGTTGAGTCGATAGTCAGAATGTTGGAGTTGTCAGAACTTTGTATTTTTGTTATTCTGTCAAAAGTATGTAAGAGTTGATGTGATGGATATTGTTGGAATTTATGAATATAAGTTGGAAATTTTTATTTAATTTATGTGTTCTAGCCTCTTGCCTTTTATGGCTATTATTTGTTCTGATTGACATGAATGTTATAACTGCTGCATTCCGATTTTCCGCATTGGGGCATGACAGTTTTGTGGTATCAGAGCCTAGGTTTTCTTTAGACCCTAAGTTTCTAGAAGTGTCATTAGAACCCATGACCTTGATAATGTCTAAGATCAAACCAAGTGAGATGGGGTAGAGACTTGGGTTAAGTTAATTAATAAAATAACTCTAAAGAAATTCCGTAGAACATTTTTAATCCTTTCTTTACACGAAATTCTGTAGAACATTTTTAATCCTTTCTCTACGCTTGTAGGTTTCATCTAGTATCTCGATGGCTGCGGAGCGCGCCCAATGGAGGGAGATGCAGCGAATAGTGCAGGGCCTGACTCAGGCTTTGTAGCAGGTAGTGCAGGGATGTGCTCATCATGGTGCTGGTGATCTTCACCGAAATTCTCAAGGCATGAATCCCCCAAGGTTCAGTGGTTCTCCTGACCCGGACGAGGCCGAGCACTGGGTCAGGGAGATAGACCGTATCTTTCGTGTGATGCAATGAAGTGATCAAGAGCGTGTGTTGCTGGCGACCTTCCAGCTGGAAAGAGATGCCCGCACTTGGTGGGAGTCGGTAGAGCCAACGTTAGCTAATGGCCCTGTGACGTGGAAGGAGTTCATCGAGTATTTTAACAGTAAATATTTCTCCGACCAAGTTCAGGAGAAGAAGGCGGCTGAGTTCGCTTCATTCCTCTTTCCAAGCCAACTTTCGTTGTGATTGAAGGTACCCTCATTGTTCTTTCCAAGCCAGCTTTTGTTCTTTTCGATATCGGAGCCACTCATTCATTTATTTCTAAAACTTTGCCAATTCTATATCTGTGAAACATGTATTGATGGAATCTCACCTTGTAATTACCACCCCTATTGGTTCGGGATCGAAGATCAAGTACTTTTATCCCTCTAGTGAGGTTTTGATTAATGGTCATGTTTTGTCCGTCGATTTGGTGTGTAAGGAAATGAAGGACTATGATGTGATCTTAGGAGCTGATTGGTTAGCTAGGCATGGTGCTAGCTGTTGGCCCTGGGTAGGCGAGCAGACAAGAAGGGGGGTTGAATTATCCCCCACGCGATATGGTAAATTAAAACTTTACGCAGCGGAATTAACAAATTTAACGAGATTGATGAAAATATACTAAGCAGTGTAAGCTAAGTTCTCTCAATCTCACCGATCTCACACGATCGACTAAACGGATATATCAAGCAAACATGCAACCACAAAGTAAACCATAATACACGGGGATTTTTAAGGTGGTTCGGGACCACGACGGGCTCCCTACGTCCACCCCTTACCAAACCGGTAAGGGTTAACTCACTGGAAAACCAGCACGGGGAAGACTTCCCAACACGGAGCGAGGCTCCAACACACACAGAGATAAATCCCCAACACGGAGCAACGCTCCAACACACACGCAGGACGATGCCTGTACACACATACACGAGCTGCAACAACCGTAGCACAATAAACCCACAACCGTACACAGACAGTTCAGACACACTATTTTTTAGTTCAGAAAAATCAAGAAAAATATCCAAAATATGCTTAACCCATCACACAGACCATGAAACACATCACAAAGAATAGATAGAAGATGTAGAAATTATCCCCCTTTATTTTCAATGGCTGGAAGACGATGTTCTTTGAAGCACAAGTCGGAGGGAAAACAAATGCCGTCGATTTGAACGTCAACGCGTTCCTCTCTTCAATCCGCTCCACTTTCCTTTCTTCCTCGAACTCTAGTAATCACTTGGAGGAGATGAAATCGGATCTTCTCTTGTATCTCCACTCCTTTTCCCTCTTCTTCACCTGTAAGATAGAAAGAATAAGCTCATTAGGGTTTCATCTCATCAAATTCAGAGGTCACATGAGCATATATATAAGAGACATCAAAAGACCCATATAACCCTCACAAAACCCTTGCAAAACCCCTCACATATATGTATTAGAACCCTAAGGGCAAAGGGGTAAAAGAAGGGTCCATTTGGACCAAGTTTGATGGGTTTCGGATGTGATTCGTGAAGCCCGATCCGGAGCCCGACGGAATCGGTCGACCGAAATTTAAGGGTCGGTCGGCCGAACTCTGAAACTTTCCAGAGTGGCCAACTCTGGCAACTTTGGTTGATCGAACTTGCCAGTTCGGTCGACCAAACTCTACAGCATTCCAGACTGCAGCAGTTCAGTCTAAAGCAAAGATCTACATGAAGGATAATCATGAAAACATGCTCCACATGAATGATGTAGATAATTTGAACACTTTGTCACCTATATAAATCCATGCATAAGAATAAGATCACATAGATATGCAATTTATGCAATAAGATAGCATCATTCACCCAAGTTTCATACTTCATGAGAATATCATTCAACACATTTATGCCAAGGTTTGCATGAGGAATTCAAACCTTGTAGCTAGCATAAAAAACCTATGAAGAATATACATGAAGGTACCAAATGAATATATGCAACATGGATAGTACAAGGGACTAGGAAGAGGTTAAATGTCTAAACACAAAAACCAAGTATTCCTTGGAGTTTAATCAATATAAAATCACATATCAACCTCTTTCCACCAATATTCACATAAATAGATATTACCATGCATCCATGTGATATTTAGGTGTCTTCCAACCATCTCTCTCCTATAAAAGACAAAGTAGAACATGATATCTACATGGATATCAAAATCATGAATTATGAGTGACTCTATAAAAGCTTCTTAACTGAACACACCAAAATATGCATAGAGCTTCTACTCGTAACCATCCATGAGCTTATATGCATGACTAGCAATATGAGAAATCAATCTCAACTATGAAAGCTCACTCAAGGCTTGACTATACTGATTTTAACATCAACTCATTCCTCCACAAACATGAATGATTATCAACCAAATGGAAGTAAAATCAAGCACATATGGTATGATCATTCACGCATTCAATATAGCATTAAACCATTACATGCTCAAAAGCCATCACCAATCTCATGTGCTTCAACACACAATTTTTTTCCACATACACACAATACACACAATATTTGTTATCATCAAAACCATTATCAAAAATAACGAGGGAGTACAACGAACCCAACAATCTCCCCTTTTTTGATGATAACAACTCATTCTTCCACAAACATGAATGATTATCAACCAATGGAAGTAAAATCAAGCACATATGGTATGATCATCCACGCATTCAATATAGCATTAAACCATTACTTGCTCAAAAGCCATCACCAATCTTATGTGCTTCTACACACAATTTTCTTCCATATACACACAATACACACAATATTTGTTATCATCAAAACCATTACCAAAAATAATGAGGGAGTACAACGAACCCAACACTAGCATTTATTGTAAGTTAGGATCGGTGTCTTTTTCGGGGCACCCTGGGCTTTTTTTTCTGGCACTAAGCATTCTAAGTCCGTGCCACTTATTTCGGCACTTCGGGCTGATAAGTTGTTAAGGAAGGGGTTTCAGGCGTTCTTGGCATTGGTCGCTTTGACCAAGAAGAGGGAGTTGGAATTGAAGGATATTCCTGTTGTTTGGGATTTGGAATTGAAGGATATTCCTGTTGTTTGGGATTTTCCTGATGTGTTCCCTGAGGAATTACCAGGTCTTCCCCCAGAGAGGGAGGTGGTTTTCTCTATTGACCTAGTTCCTGGTGCTACACCAGTTTCCAAGGCTCCTTACCATGTGTCCCTTACTGAGTTGAAGGAGTTAAAGGAGCAATTGTTGGAGCTACTGGAGAAGGGTTTTATTCGTCCAAGCACTTCCCCGTGGGGTGCTCTTGTTCTTTTTGTTAGAAATAAAGATGGATCTTTGAGGCTATGCATCGATTACCGCCAGTTGAACCAGCTCACTGTTAAAAATAAGTATCCGTTACCAAGGATTGATGAGTAGTTTGATCAGATATCTGGAGCTCAGTATTTCTCGAACATTGACCTCAGACCGGGGTATCATCAATTGAGGATCAAGGATGAGGATATCTTCAAGATGATGTTTAGGAGTAGGTATGGGCATTTTGAATTTGTTGTAATACCTTTTTGACTAACAAATGCTCTTACAACTTTCATGCAGTTGATGAATAGTGTGTTCCGGCCTTACCTAGATTAGTGGGTCGTAGTATTTATTGATGATATTCTTATATACTCCAAAAGCAAGGAAGAGCATGAGGAGCATCTGAAGATGCCTTTACAGATATTGAGAGTGTTGTGCCCCTTAGGCACAAGCATGTGCTATGTTGATTTGATGATAGCAATGCTGTCTTGTTTTGATGATTGCAACACAGTGAGTGCATTATGATATTATGTGTTCTTTATGATGATGGAATGTTGATTTGAATGCTTGAGTGTGTTATATCTGATTTAGTCTGTGGAGATTGCATGAGTGTGCCATGTTTGATATCCATGACTGTCCATCTTATTTAGTGTCTCATGCAGCGTCAACGCTGTGAGAGCATTCTCAAGTCTGCAGCGTCAACTCTATAAGTCCATTGTCTCAGCCACCGTCTCATTTAGCGTACGCTCTCAAAGTCTATACATCGCTGTTGGGCATCAAAGTCTGCACATTAGCATCAGGTACATCGCTGTTGGGCATCAAAGTCTGCACATGAGCATCAGGCAGCAAGTGTGTACAACGCCCTGTGTAGGCACGACAAGTCCATACACTGGTTGCACATTGTACAACATGCGAAGTCACCAAGTGTGTACATTGCATAGCATGCAGGCGTCAAAGTCCATACATCCACAGTGCATTGGCTAAGTCTATACACTGTCCGTCTCACTTAGAGTCATTGGCTAAGTCTATACACTGACGGCTGAACTGAGAACCTATACATAGGTCTTCACCTCAAGTCTGTACAGTCACTTGTTGACAAGTCTGTACATTGGTTCAGATTTTTCAAGTCTATACACTGGCTTATTCTTCAAGTATATACAGCCTGTCTTCACGTTCTAAGTCTACACATCGTTCCTCAAAGGCTAAGTGTATACATTGTCCATATTGCATTACATGCTTTATATCAAAGTCTGTACAGCATGCCTTGTTGTTCATAGCCTTCAAAGTCACATTGTATTGCGTCAACGCAGTGCATTGGCATGTAGTGAAGCGTCAATGCATTGCACTGTGCATGCCCTGGCAAAGTCACATTGTATTGTGTCAACGCAGTGCATTGGCATGTAGTGAAGTGTCAACGCATTGCATTGTGCATGCCCTGGCAAAGTCTATACAACGCAGTTCTTCTGATAAGTCTATACAGAGTGTTATTTAATCTGATCATCCGATACTCTGTCTGACAGGGATTCTCTACTGAGATTGCTGACATGGCTCGTGATCCCAGGAGGACGAGGTGTGCAGATGCTGACACGTGGATGGAATTGTCTTGAAGCTGGCGAATTCATTTGGGCGGGAAAACGTGGAAGCCACGCGCCCTTATCCACCTGATGCTGCTGCTGCTATATATATAAGTCTTCATCTTCTGTTGAAGGCTGATCGAGGGTGGCAAGTCTATACAGTGAGACTAAGTCTGAAGCCGCAGCCACCGAGATCCAGAGAAGAAAAGCAGAGAAGAAGATACAGAGAGAAAAGAGAGATGTGTTGAGAGAGTTCGAGAAGAGAGAGATGAGTTGAGAGGAGTCTATTGAGAGGTTGTAAGTCAGTCTCTTGGTTCAGAAACCAAAGCTGACTCTGCTCATACTTGAGCTACATTTGTCTGGTTTTCTTCATTTCTTTTGTTTCTGATTTTATTGCTTTCGATATCTTTGTTCAGCAAGCTGTGTATCAGCGGATGCAGTGGAGGTTTCCACTGGACAGGTAAAGCTGTAATCCTCAACTGGCGAGACTTGGTCTCGGACGGGTTAAGCTGTATTTCCCCAGCGGTTTGCAGAGGTGTATCCTCTGGATAGCAAGCTGTGTTGCTCAGCGGGCAGTGGAGGATTCCACTGGACAACAAGCTGTGTTGCTCAGCGGTTTGTAGGCCAAGCTGTATTGCCCAGCGGACGCAAGCTGTGTTGCGCAGCAGTAAGCCATACTCGGTTGAGTGTGGGGTGGACGTAGGTCATTGACCGAACCACCTAAAATCTTGTGTGCATTGTGTTTGTGAGTTTGCTCTTACTGAATCTCTTGATTATCTTCACAGATCACTTGTGTTTTTGCTAAGTTTAGACACTCGAGTTAATGTTTTAGTAGATCTGCCTTTATTCCGCATTTGAACCTACAACTGGTTTTAAATTAGGCTGTAGATCTATTCACCCCCCTCTAGATCCACACTTCGTGGAGATAGACTACGTCCATCTAACTCCAACACTTGGTATCAGAGCCTAACTCTTCTACAGGGACTCATCGCCCGAAGAGGAAAGGCAAGATGGATGTTCGAGGGATGATTGCTGAAGGTTACTCAACTACAAAGCCCCCGTACTTCGATGGATCCAACTACGCATACTGGAAGAACCGTATGCAGGTCTTTTTGAGGGCTAAGGATTACGAGCTTTGGAAGGTAGTCAGCAAGGGACCTTATGAGTTGTCCCCGAATGAGGAAGTCTGGACCAAGGAGGAAATCAGACGGTCCACGCTCAACTGGAGTGCAATCAACGCAGTCCAATGTTCTCTGCATCCCACTGAATTTTCTCGAGTATCAGCCTACAATTCAGCTAAGGAGATGTGGGATGCACTGGAAGCAATTCATGAAGGGACTTCTCAGGTCAGAGAGACGAAGGCCAATTTGCTTGTGTTTGAATATGAAGCCTTCAAGATGAAACCCAACAAGACCATCAAGGAGATGTATGCTAGATTGACAACTATTACTAATGGCCTCAGAGGATTCGGGAAGAAGTATTCTGAGTATGATATAGTCAGGAAGATCTTGCGATCCTTGACTTCAATTTGGCACACCAAGGCCACCGTCATGGAAGAGTCAAGAGATCTGCACAATACAAGGGCAGATGATCTAATTGGATCTCTAATGGCATATGAGATAAATCTGCCGAAGGTAGATGAAGCTGAAGAGAAGAGGAAACCGATCGCACTGAAGGCTGGTGCTAGCAAATCCAGCAAATCAAACCGATCCAGCTCTAGCAGATCATCATCCGAGGAGAGCTTGAATGAACAAGACATAACTCATACTGAGATGGCTATGATGACTAGAGAGTTCAGGCGG
The DNA here is from genome assembly GCA_022559845.1 of Amorphophallus konjac. Lineage (NCBI taxonomy): Eukaryota > Viridiplantae > Streptophyta > Magnoliopsida > Alismatales > Araceae > Amorphophallus > Amorphophallus konjac. The sequence continues at coordinate 116,893,605 of CM040126.1, forward strand.
TTCCTCAGGAGAGAAGGAGGACAATTCAACCGAAGGAACCATAGTGGCGGCCGGCAGGACACAAGGTATAAATCTAAACCTGCAAATCAATATGGAACTTACGTGTGTTACCAATGCAGGAACTCTGGCCATCTGAAAGCTGACTGTCCGGAGAACCAAAAGCACAAGGACAAATCAAATAGAAAGAACACGAATGGAAGAGCCATGATCAGTACATGGAGCGATGAAGATGAAGGTTGTCTCAGCAATACTTCGGACAGTGAAGTTGAAGCTGAAAAACCCATCTGTCTCATGGCAACTAGCTCTGAAGACAGAGAGGAAGATTCAGATGAGGTAACTTCTCCATTTAATAATTTTACTATTGTTGAGTGGGTAGATGCCTATCATAAACTAGCTGATCAAGCAGATGATATTAGAAGGGAAAATAGGCATCTAAAAAGAAAAATCAATTCCATGCAAAATGATACCTCATTGTCTGATAAAATTGCATGTCTTGAAGCTGAGAATAATAAACTCAAACTCACATGTTCTGAATCAGAGGAAATCAAGAATGAGTTAAAAACTTCTAGGGAAGAGAATGTGAGGTTAGAAAAGGAAATTGATGAATGGAAACTGAAAATTCAAAAATATGAGAGTGAGATGAAGCTGGTGAATGAGAAATATGAAGCTGTCCAAATTGTGAATACTGAACTTAAGAAATCTGTTGAAGATATTCAAAAGGACAATGAGGACAAGCTTAAGACCATTGAAAAAATGACCCAAGGTACAGAGAATCTAAATGCTTTGTTAGGGTCAAAGGTTAATTTCAGAAAAGAGGGCCTAGGATTTAATTCTAGTGCAACAAAAATATTTGGGATGAAAACAATTTCATTTGTTGCTCAAAAAGAAAAGGGACCTCTAATTAGCACGAACTCAACCATTTCAATGAACAAAACTGCTAATCTGAAAAAGCCCAGCGCTGAGGAGAAGGGCAAACAAAAGGTTAATGAGCCTAGTAGAGCCAGCACATCCAAGCAAAATCCCAAGGCTCAATCACAGGTTAGGGGTCAACCTAAACAGTCCTATAAACCCCATGTCAAGGCCACCAAGTCTCCACCATCACCACCACCTCTGAAGAAGACCCAATACACACCCATGAATAGGTCAGCAGGGTCCAAAGTACAGGGGAGACAGAATGCTGCCAGGAGTCAACCCAATTATTTCTATCAACCCAGAGCTCAGACTTACTACAATGCACAGCCAACCTATTTCAATAGGTCAGGTTGGACTAGAACTCCGGGAAGGTTTGCAGGTCTTGCATACCAGGCTGCACTATATCATAGACCTTACACTAGAAATTGGGTTAGTGGGTATGGCAACTGGTCACCTAGAAATATACATTATTTCAGTCAGCCCAGGAACTACTATGGCCAAAACTTCGTGAACACACCCTGGCCAAGGCACTGGCAAAGAAACAACACTGTCAATAATTATGCTGGTGTAAATAAGAAGAAAAATAACAAAAAGAAAAGGAACAACAATAGAAAGAAATCTGTAGGATCCACTGAACAAAATTCTTTCAAACAAATGTGGATACCAAAAAGTCTGCTGTCTTGCTTTACTTCTATTCCATCTTCTCTGGAGCCCAATCAGACTTGGGTTCCAAACTCATTTACCTGATTGTGTATGCAAGTATGTCTGGCAGCCAAGGACAAATCTGTGGTACTTGGATAGTGGCTGCTTCAGGCATATGACAGGAGATAAGGCCATAAATTCAAAAGCTAAAAGAGATTGGAGGCCTTGTCAACAATCTGATGGAACACTAAGGGTAAAAATAAATCAGTCAGGTAAAGCAGGTAAGTGACTTATCGTCAGAATTGAATTGAGAAAGTAATGTCGATTTGATTGGTTAATTCCTGACTTTCTCTTCTTGTCTAGCTGATCAGTCTGCATTCCAGACTCAGCTACTGAATTTAAATTCTGCACAAAAGCTGATGATTCACTTCTCTTTGCATACTATTGCATTGTGTACACTGAATGCTAGAAACTGAATTATCTTGAAGAATTGATTGCTCCCGAATGATGCTCTCTGAATGAATAAACTCTCTGATGATTTTGTGAATGCTGGATGTTGCAACAGACTCATGATCATGCATGACATTCATACTTTTCAAGATCATCATTGCATATCATTTAGTCATGAATGTGTCTAAAATCACATGCATATTAAAACTGCTTTGAACTGCTTTTCTCTGCATAACCGTGGTATATTAAATAGTAAGCTACTAAAGGGCAGGGAAATTTGTCTAGAGGTTCTTACTATGTGTGAGATGGTCCTTGAGACCAGGTTCTCGGCCTATTACCATGGGTTATATTGATTGATAGGGCAGTCTGAATGAGCATGAATTTCAAAATCCTTTGTCCAGTTTTCAGAGAAAAAATTGTATGTATTCATGGGGAGTTTGTTGAGTCTTTGCATGCCTTTGCATATCATTCATTCATGACCTATGCATAAGCTCTCTCTCATTCAATTCTTGCCATTCATTAGCAAAATTGCATGCATATAGACACGGGGAGTATTGTTAGAAATTCAGAGTGGTCATCAATTCTATTGAATTATTTCATCCTTGACTCTAAATGATTGAGTCTGACATATGGCAATCTGTTAGTCAGTTCTGATTTCTAAGCAATAGAAAACAGACTTCTTCTCTTATAAGAATTTTAAATTGCTTAAAGACTGACTTAATGGTTTAAATTTTATAATCATTGAAGTTTAAAGATTGCAATCAGTAAATAAGAAAGCTGAAAATTGATAAAACTCTCAACCCCTTTCTTATTTCATGTCAGACAAAGCTAATCATATCTGAAATCTGAAAACTCATCTGAAATCATGTTAGAGAATCTAAGTATGTGTATTGTTCTTAAAACAAGTCATTCTGAAACATATAAAGGACAGCTAAGAAAGATATTTAAAAAAAATATTGAAAATCATTGAAAATTAACATTGGCAGAGCAATGACTGGTAAATCACTGAGAAATTGAGTGATCCATCAAAGAAGTGGACAACACTCATGTCATGAAGTGTATCAGCTATCTCTGTATAAAATGATCAAAACAGTAGGCTGGTTTCACTGAGTACCTGAGGGTAACTGGCATCTGATAAACGTGTACCCTCACACAAAAAGGTGTAAATCAGTTCTGTTGAATTTGATCATAGGCAGAATTATCCATCTTGTTGAGTATCTAGGGGTATTGGCGTCTGATAAACGTATACCCTTACGCAGAAAGACTTATGGTACCTGAATGCCCTAAATGAACTAATATTGATAATGCTGTTCCTTCAAAAGAAAATTCATGGATGTCAATTTGTTTATTTTCAATACATGACCTAGCATCTCTTAACAACTTTTAATGAGTATACGAAAGTAGGATATTTTGAACTGAATCTTTCATGCAAATGTGATTCTGGTTTATTGTTTTATCATGCACATCCAACTTATCCATTGATTGTAGTGCATGAACTCAAAATTTATAACCTTTAAACCAGACTTCTATCTGAAAGTAGTTTCTAAATTCATATGACTGAAGATTCTGTGCTTTAGAATGCTTATTCCTGAATTACTTATTCAGAATGCCAGTCAGATGAATTCTTGATCTTTCCCTTTGTATATCTGATTTCTTGAACACAATATCCCATTTCATAGGGGGAGAATTCATTCAGGGGGAGTCCTATCTTCAGGGAGAGTTTCTTGTTCTAAGGGTATTTGCATTCATATTGCCATATTGTACTCATGTTCATACTGCTTTTATCTTTTTGATTATGTCAAAGGGGGGGAAAATTTTGTGTGTAACTCACTGTCACAGTGTGTTGCCATCATCAAAAAGGGGGAGAATGTTGTACCCCTTAGGCATAAGCATGTGCTATGTTGATTTGATGATAGCAATGCTGTCTTGTTTTGATGATTGCAACACAGTGAGTGCATTATGATATTATGTGTTCTTTATGATGATGGCATGTTGATTTGAATGCTTGAGTGTGTTATATCTGATTTAGTCTGTGGAGATTGCATGAGTGTGCCATGTTTGATATCCATGACTGTCCATCTTATTTAGTGTCTCATGCAGCGTCAACGCTGTGAGAGCATTCTCAAGTCTGCAGCGTCAACTCTATAAGTCCATTGTCTCAGCCACCGTCTCATTTAGCGTACGCTCTCAAAGTCTATACATCGCTGTTGGGCATCAAAGTCTGCACATTAGCATCAGGTACATCGCTGTTGGGCATCAAAGTCTGCACATGAGCATCAGGCAGCAAGTGTGTACAACGCCCTGTGTAGGCACGACAAGTCCATACACTGGTTGCACATTGTACAACATGCGAAGTCACCAAGTGTGTACATTGCATAGCATGCAGGCGTCAAAGTCCATACATCCACAGTGCATTGGCTAAGTCTATACACTGTCCGTCTCACTTAGAGTCATTGGCTAAGTCTATACACTGACGGCTGAACTGAGAACTCTATACATCGGTCTTCACCTCAAGTCTGTACAGTCACTTGTTGACAAGTCTGTACATTGGTTCAGATTTTTCAAGTCTATACACTGGCTTATTCTTCAAGTATATACAGCCTGTCTTCACGTTCTAAGTCTACACATCGTTCCTCAAAGGCTAAGTGTATACATTGTCCATATTGCATTACATGCTTTATATCAAAGTCTGTACAACATGCCTTGTTGTTCACAGCCTTCAAAGTCACATTGTATTGCGTCAACGCAGTGCATTGGCATGTAGTGAAGCGTCAACGCATTGCACTGTGCATGCCCTGGCAAAGTCACATTGTATTGCGTCAACGCAGTGCATTGGCATGTAGTGAAGCGTCAACGCATTGCATTGTGCATGCCCTGGCAAAGTCTAGACAACGCAGTTCTTCTGATAAGTCTATACAGAGTGTTATTTAATCTGATCATCCGATACTCTGTCTGACAGGGATTCTCTACTGAGATTGTTGAGATGGCTTGTGATCCCAGGAGGACGAGGTGTGCAGATGCTGACACGTAGATGGAATTGTCTCGAAGCTGGCGAATTCATTTGGGCGGGAAAACATGGAAGCCACGCACCCTTATCCACCTGATGCTGCTGCTGCTATATATATAAGTCTTCATCTTCTGTTGAAGGCTGATCGAGGGTGGCAAGTCTATACAGTGAGACTAAGTCTGAAGCCGCAGCCACCGAGATCCAGAGAAGAAAAGCAGAGAAGAAGATACAGAGAGAAAAGAGAGATGTGTTGAGAGAGTTCGAGAAGAGAGAGATGAGTTGAGAGGAGTCTATTGAGAGGTTGTAAGTCAGTCTCTTGGTTCAGAAACCAAAGCTGACTCTGCTCATACTTGAGCTACATTTGTCTGGTTTTCTTCATTTCTTTTGTTTCTGATTTTATTGCTTTCGATATCTTTGTTCAGCAAGCTGTGTATCAGCGGATGCAGTGGAGGTTTCCACTGGACAGGTAAAGCTGTAATCCTCAGCTGGCGAGACTTGGTCTCGGACGGGTTAAGCTGTATTTCCCCAGCGGTTTGCAGAGGTGTATCCTCTGGACAGCAAGCTGTGTTGCTCAGCGGGCAGTGGAGGATTCCACTGGACAGCAAGCTGTGTTGCTCAGCGGTTTGTAGGCCAAGCTGTATTGCCCAGCGGACGCAAGCTGTGTTGCGCAGCAGTAAGCCATACTCGGTTGAGTGTGGGGTGGACGTAGGTCATTGACCGAACCACCTAAAATCTTGTGTGCATTGTGTTTGTGAGTTTGCTCTTACTGAATCTCTTGATTATCTTCACAGATCACTTGTGTTTTTGCTAAGTTTAGACACTCGAGTTAATGTTTTAGTAGATCTGCCTTTATTCCGCATTTGAACCTACAACTGGTTTTAAATTAGGCTGTAGATCTATTCACCCCCCTCTAGATCCACACTTCGTGGAGATAGACTGCGTCCATCTAACTCCAACAGAGAGATCATCAACTATACACCAGGTTTAGTAAGTGTGAATTTTGGTTGCAAGAAGTCTCTTTTCTAGGTCATATAATTTCCAATGAAGGTATTACGGTAGACCCTTCTAAGGTTGAGGCGGTAAGAAATTGGGAGAGGCCTGTGAGTGTGACTAAGGTCGGGAGTTTCTTGGGTTTAGTTGGTTATTATAGAAGGTTTATCAAGGATTTCTCCAAGATTGCAGTTCCCTTGACTAGATTAACCCGTAAGGAGAATCATTATGAGTGGTCGGAAGATTGTGAGAAGAGTTTTCAGACCTTGAAGGAGTGTTTGACCACTGCCCCTGTGCTTGCCCTACCTTCTGGAGAAGGAGGATTTGAAGTTTATACAGATGCGCCGGGTATTGGTCTAGGCTGTGTGCTGATGCAGCGAGGGAAGGTGATTGCTAAATCCTCTAGATAGTTAAGGAAGCATGAAGAGAATTATCTTGTCCATGACTTGGAACTTGTTGCGGTTGTTTTTGCCTTGAAGATATGGAGACACTATTTGTATGGAGAATTTTTCATCGTATATTCGGATCACAAGAGTCTGAAGTATTTTTTTTCCCAAAAGGAGCTTAATATGAGGTAGAGAAGGTGGCTAGAATACTTGAAAGACTTTGATTTCTCCATCGAGTACCATCCAGGAAAGGGGAATATTGTTGCTGATGCTTTGAGCTGTAAGTTGATGGCTAGATTGTCAAGTTTAATGCTTCAGGAATGGAGGATGTTGGAGTAACTAGCAAGCTTTGATCTTGATGTCGAGGAGAAGGGAGATCAGGTTGTGATTGCCCATGTTAAGCTTCAATCAGATTTGCTTTATGAAATGAAGGAACTTCAAGGTAATGATCCATTGCTTGTCGAGATTAAGGAAAGTTTAAGTAATCGACCAGATTTCTTGTTAGATGAGGATGGTAGATTGCTTTTCCATGGGAAAACTTGTGTTCTCGATTCTGCTGAAGTAAAGATCAAGATTTTAGAAGAAGCCTACCGGTCCATGTATACTATTCACCCTGGAGCTACGAAGATGTACCGAGATCTTAAGAGGACCTTCTGGTGGCCGGATATGAAGAGAGTGTTAGGATAGATGGTATGCTCTGATACCAAGTGTTAGGATGCAATATACGATCTAGAGGGGGTGAATAGATCAGTCACCCAATTAAAACCAACAACAATAGCTCCAAGTGCGGAATTAAAACAAGCTGTTGTTGGATGACAGAAAGATAAACAACACTATCAATGAAAGCCGACCTAACAGATCTAAAACAAGACGGTCCTAAGCATTCATCTACTACGGATAGAAGAAATAAACAGGATGCACACAATCCACACAGCAATTGCACTGTAGTCAGAGACTTTTAAGGTGGTTTGATCTCAAACCCGAGATCTACGTCGACCTCACACTCCAAACCGGAATGTGGCTTCTACTACTGATACATAGCTTCGCTGATCCACAGCTTTGGGGTCAAAACCCTACAGACTGCTGGGCATTACAGCTTATGCCGTCCAGAGGAATCCTCCTCTGCAAACCGCTGAGCTTCACAGCTTTATCCGCTGACACACAGCTTGGAAACGCAGTTTCAGAAACGAAAAAGAAAACAAGCGAAGAAACAAACGAACCCACTAGGGGAATGTAGCTCAACACTGAGCAATTTCAGCTCCGGTTCTGAACCGAGAGACTGAGGAACAAGCACTCACAGTATTCTTTCAGACACCTCTCTTTCAACTTTCTCCTTCTCTTTATCTCTCTTTCTTCTTCTTCTCTTCTCTCTGGATCGTGCAAGCTCTCTCTGCTTCTGCTCTTTCGAAGTATGTTCACGATCACCTTTCTCCTGAGGAAGAAGCTTCTTATTTATAGAGAAGTAGAAGGATAGGGCGTGTGGTCACCACAATTCCCGCCCAAACACCTTCGTCATGTGGCGGCATCACAGCATAGCTGCTTTTCACGTGTCACCATCCTGGCACTTTCTTCAATCTTGGATCACGTGCCCTTCTTAGTTGAAGAGGCGAAATCTCGCGCTTGTATCCTGAGCGGGCTGTAGATCACCTGAAGATGAACTGCAAGACAGGGAAACGTATCAGAGGGCCCAGGGGGCTTCCCTGGGGTAAAACCCTCCGATGGCTAAGTCAGTAGAGCTGTGGTGGAAGCAATAATGGGGAGGAGAAAAGCTAGCGCGCGAGATTCTCTCCACCAGAGGGTGAAGCGGATTGCTCAGGAGTTTAGGTATATGAGTACCTGGATGGCTCTCTTCTTCCGTCGGAGGGTAGCCCTGGTTTAAATAGTGTGCCGCCTTCAGTAGTCCTGCAAACTGAGGGGTCTCCGGCGGGGTGGGCTTTCATGGCCTTATCGTGGGAACGTTATCGCCTTGAAGTCCGGCGGTTTCTTGACTCCCCTATCCGTTGGGGACTCTTGAACGGATAATATTTGGTCTGGCCGAGCTCCTGAAACGCTAGCCCTGTCCGGGCGATGAGCATAGCTCGGTGAAAGAGGGGTCGGATAGGTCGGCTAATGCCTGTCTCTCCCGGGCGGGGAAACGGCTTGGGCCGGACCTTCCTTATGACCTGACCATCACTCGGGCCCTCCGAGCCTAGAGACCGCCGGGGAGAGTTGGTTCCTCGAGTGTTTGTTTATTGGGCTTTTCTTCCCTGAGTGGGCCCTGTGGGCTGTCACCCGGGTGGGCTTGCCTCGTTGGACCCTGTTGGGTCTAGTTGGGCTGCTCTTTGGGTGGGCTATAGAAATCCCCCTTTCCACTTGTCCCCCTCCTACTCCCGAGCCATGAAGGCTCGGTCGAGTAGCTTTTGAGGCTTTGGACCGGCGTGGCTCAGGTGGGTGGAATTCTGTTGGCGTGGTGGAGCCACATGTAGTGGTCGCCTGGGCCCGTAATGATGATCCTGACGGATTTGAACTGAAGGGCCCCCCCTTTTCTCGGAGCACGGAATGACGCGCCGCCTCCCTCCAGGGTTTTATAGGCGTTGGGCGCTGTTCGTCGTTCTAGGCTTCTCAGGGTTTTGGGCTTTCCTTAGTTTCTTTGCTTCTGGGGCTCCTTGATGCGCCGTGAGGGCACAATGGAGGCGCATAGTCTTGCGGCGGCGTTTGAGGAGTTGGCGAGGATAACCACGGAGGCGGTCCGGCAACTTCCTTCCCCTCCGGAGTCTTCGAGCTCGCGCGAGGGATCATCTTCCGGCTCAATGGCTGGTCTACCTTTGGAAATCGGGGAGATGAGGCGGGAGCCCGTCCCCAACTACAATGAGTTGGGGGAGGCCGAGGTGAGGAAGCTGGAGCATCGCTTTCGCTTGCCTCTCAGGTATAGCTTTGCTACCGCCGCCCAGTATGAGACGAGTCTGGACAGCCGTATGGGGCACATTTGCACTTTCCTTCTGGCTTGGAAGAGTGGGTTCCGCCTTCCCTTCGAGCCTCTTGTACTCCAGCTTCTCGAGTTTTTCCGGTTGGCGCCTATTCAGTTGGTGGCCAACTCATATCTCCTTCTTTCCGCCTTTCGGATTCTCTGTCGTCAGCATGACATTTTTCCTTCCTTGGACCTCTTTCATTATTTTTTCGAGTTGAAAGCGCACCCGTCGGCGGGGAAGGGCTTTTACTTCATCCAGGCGAGGAGGAACAGGAGTTGCATCTCCCTCGCTGCGAAGGACTCCTTGCACAAGGGGTGGAAGACCCAATTCTTCTGGGTGAAGGCGGAGGCGACGTACGAGTTTTGGAGATGTCCGATCTCGCCCAATTTTCATCCGAATCTTCCCCCTCGCCCGGAGGAGTTCCCTTCCCACGTGGAGCGGCAGGCCGCGCGTCTGCTGGGTAACCGCCAGTCGACCGAGGAGCTGGTGACGCAGGAGAACATCGAACGGTGCTTGCTTACGCGGTTGACGTCGACAGGTACCGCTCTCGAGGCTCTTCTCCTGGGATGGTAGTTACTTTCTTTCTCCTGACCGGGTCTTCTCCCTTTGTGGCAGACGTTAGGCAGGAACCTCTGGAGGAAGCTGCTGAGGTCATTGATCTGGGAGATGACTCGACGGCCGATGAACCAGATGCTTCTACGAGTCGCGCCCAAGCCCGAGATAAGGGCAAGGGGGTGGCTCCCGTGGGGTCTTCACGGCCAACTGGTACAAAGCGCAAGGATCCCATGGCGGGAAAGTTGCGGGAGGCCGTGAAGGCCAAGAAACGGGCCAAGAAGGCCGGTCTTCCTCCTACCGCCGGGGCGACTCCGGCTCGGCGGCGCTCCCCTCTCGGGGGCAAGATGGGGCCGACCCCTCGGGGCCAGCTCCCCCACCTGCCAGGCGAGAGGCGGCCGAGGAGACCGGGGGCCCATCAGAGGGCGGCGATGGGTCGGCTCTCCCCCCCACGGAGGCAGAGGGGGCCGATGTCGAAGTAGCTGGCACCGAGGCCGGGGGATTGGCCGAAGGCGAAGATGTCTCGGTCGACGAGGTGCGGGCCGAGACAGGCATGGCTGGGGGTTCGCCCGCTAGGGCGTTGCAGCCCCAGGTGCTTGGAGCTCCCGGTGCAGTCGGTCCCGTGGTGCCGGTCGAGGTTGGGGGTTCGCCCGGGGAGGCGTCGCAACCCCAACCGACCGTGGCGCGCGAGGCGGTTGGTTCCGTCACTCGAGCGGAGTCTTCTGGCGGGGTGCCCCGGGCGGAACGGTCCCCTCTGTCGGAGCCCTTGGAAAGGCTCGGCATTACGGGCGACTTGTATCGGGTCTGCCGGTCGATTGCCACAAGGACGAAGGGGGGAGAAAGGCGCAATACCCCCCCCCTCCCCCCCCCCCCCCCCGGGATCCTTGATGTCTTGATGGAGGGCGGCCTGGTCATAGCTCGGTCGGCGGCTTTGATGGCGGAGGCGCACGCCCGGACGGAGGCGGAGCGGTCGCACCTTGCTTGGACCCTTGGGGGCTGCGAGAGGAAACTGGCCCGACTCAAGGGGGAGCATGAGGGGCTCCGACAGGAGTTCTCCGCGTTCCGGGAGGTGGCGCGGGCGAGCCGACTGGAAGCCGGGGTGCTGACCGAACAGCTCGCCAAGACCCGAGAGTCTCTCGAGAGGACAAGCCGATTCCTTGAGGAGGAGCGTCTGCGTCGTCTCGAGCTAGACAATCGCTGGGAGCTCGAACGCGCCAAGCTGCTAGATCGGGCGGAGGTGGCGGAGCGTCTCCGAGTTGAGGCTGAGGCGGACCAGGCCCGGGCAGAGGAGCGCGCGGCCGAGGCGGAGCGGGCTCGGGTCGAGCGCGTCGGAAGGGCGGGGCAGGTCGAGGCGGAGGCAATCGAGCGTTACAGGAGCTCGGATGCTTACTCGGCCGACCTGGTAAAAGCCGCCCTACCCTACTACGAGGTAGCACTACGCCGGGGTGCTCGAAAGGGGTTCAAGCAGGGCTATCGCCGGGCGGTGGACTACATCGATGAGCAAAACTCCGCGATCGAGTTCCCCTTCGGCCAGTGTTATGACTCGGATGAGTCAGTTTCCAGCTCTTCCTCGTCGGTCGGGGGAGATTCGGAGGGGTCGCCTCCATCGGGGTCACCGGCTTCGGGCGTTTCGGGAGGGCTCACGACCGAGACATTTCTCGCACAGGCGAGGTCAGTGTCCGAGCCGGCCGTCACCGAAGGCGCTGGGGGTGACGCGTCTCCTTTCGCCGTTCCCGAATGTCAAAGTGGGCCCGAGGCCTGATGTACTTTGCCTCCTTCCCTTTTTGTCTCTCTTCCCTCTTTTTAGAGGGTTTCCTTTTGGTGTGATAATAAATGACTTGCTCTGTTTGAGTACCATCCTTGCCGTGATTTGGTTGGCGGATCTTGAGTGGTTGGGAGGTGCCGATATGTCCTGCGTGGTTTTCGCATGCAGTTTTGGTAGGCTTCTGACGGGGCGTCTTTCCGTTCCCTCATGCTTTGAATGTCAGGCCGCTTCGTGAATCCCGCTAGGGCGGGGGACGAGGAGTTGGAGGTGACTGTTCAGGGGAGAAATCCTTTGGCGTGTTTCCGAGGAGGGAGGGGGGTCATTTAAGGCGTGTAGCCTCCTTTGGCCTATAAGAAGGACCGAAAGGCGCCCTTTCCTCTTCACTGCTTGGGATTTTCTCTAACAGTCTTTCCTCGCTCCTTCCTCTTCACTGTGCGTTGTGCCCTTGTATTCGGAGCATGGAGGATCCTTCGGAGGGTGACGCCGCCGACGACGGGGAGCGGTGGGCTCCCGCTGCCCTGTAATGTTGAACGGATCCCACGGTCGCCGCGGGTGCACGAGACGGGTCCGACGGTCGCCGCGCAGATCTGGAGAGGGCTTCGACGTGTGAAGGCACAGTTCTTGCCCTTTCTCAGTTCCAGCGTGGCTTCCGGGTGGACGCCGAGGCGGAGGACGGATGGGGGCATCAGGGGAGCCTGCCGTCACTTCCCTCCGTGTGAGGGGAGGAGGCGGCTTCAGCTCCCTCCTAACCTCTCCCAACAGCCTCTTTTTCCCTCTTCTGCTCTTCATTTCTTTCACTCTTCGGGGGATGCTTGCTCTCTCCTTCCTTCCAAGGAGTTGGCAGATTGGAAGAGGGGAGGCCTTCACGGCGCTCCTTTTTCCTGGTTGTTGCCAACTTGGGAGGTAGCCTTCCTCAACGTTTGAAGGTGGCCTCCCTCCTGCAATCCCTCTGTCACCTTTGTCACGGGTCACCCGAGGCAACTGGCTTGACCACCTCTTGTCCGAGCCAGTTTCCGCACGAGGTAGAGTCAGTGGCTGGACGCGAGGAGATGAAGACCGAGTCAGTCGAGCGATGACCCCTTGAGGCGGTGTTAGACGGATTTTTGCTTTTTGCTATGTGATGTACTGGCATTTGCCTATCTGATGTACCAATGGTTTGGAATGAAAAGAAAAAGGGATTTATTCCGTCCATCTTGCTGTACAATTTCAAAAATAGAATTTACGTAGTGCGGCTGCGTTCCATGTCCGAGGAATAGGTTCCCCTTCCATTGTCGCTAACCTGTACGCACCTTTTTCGAGCGTCTCCACCACTCGGTAGGGGCCTTCTCAGTTGGGGGATAGCTTGCCCGCCGCCTCTAGTGGTCGAGAGGCTTCGGCCTTCCTGAGGACGAAGTCCCCCGGTTGGAAACGTCTGTCTCGGACCTTGGCGTTGTAGTATCGAGTGAGGCGGCGCTGGTACTCCGTTGCCCGAACGTTTGCGATCTCTCGGAGTTCGTCTGCTAGGTCGAGGTTCTCGAGCAATTTTTGCCCGTTTGCCTCGAGTGAGAAGCTGATCACTCGGAGAGACGGATTGGCGATCTCCAATGGAACGACGGCTTTGGTGCCATATACCAACTGAAAAGGGCTTTCACCGGTTGCCGTCCTGGGGGTTGTTCGGTGCGACCATAGTACGCTAGGCAATTCCTCGAGCCAGCTACCCTTAGCCTTGCCGAGTCTGGTTTTTATGCCTTTCAAGATAGTCTTGTTGGCATTTTCAACCAGCCCGTTGGCCTGAGGGTGGGCGACCGAAGTGAAGTGGTTGCGGATATTTAGGTCGGCCCATCTATCTCGGAAGTACCGAGAGTCGAATTGCCGACCGTTATCGCTTACTATCACTCGGGGGATGCCAAAGCGACAAATGATCGATTTCTAAACAAAGCCCCAAATGACTGTCTCGGTGATCCTTGCCGTAGCCTCGGCCTCGATCCACTTGGTGAAGTAGTCGATGGCGACGATGATGAACTTCTTCTGGGACTGGGCCGTTGGGAATGGCCCAAGGATATCGATTCCCCACCGAGCGAAAGGGTAAGGCTCGGCTAGGGTGACAAGTTCCGTAGCCGTCTGATGGACCAAGTGGTCGAACCGCTGGCATCGGTCGCACTGTTGAACATAGGCCGAGCAGTCACGCTGCAGGGTGGGCCACCAGTACCCCTGTCGTAACAGGATTCTGGCCAGCGACCTTGCCCCTGAGTGCACTCCGCACAGGCCTTCATGAATCTCTTGGATGGCTCGGCTTGCCTCGTCGGGACCGAGGCACTTCAGGAGGGGACCGGAGAACGATCTTCGGTAGAGAGTGTTGTCGAAGACGACGAAGCGCCGAGCTTGATACTTCATTCGGCGGGCTTCTTGAGGGTCGGAGGGCTCTTGGGAGTCTTGTAGCCAGGACAGGTAGGGGGAGCACCAGTCACTTGGAGTGGCCGAGTCAACAGTGAGGAGCTCCGTGTCAATGCTCGGGCGCTCTAGCTCTTCTAGGAGGACCGATCGTGTACCTTCCGGGTCTAGGGAGGAGGCCAATCGAGAGAGGGCGTCCGCCCGAGAGTTTTGCTCCCGAGCTATCCGGACTACCCCCAATTCCTCGAACTGTTGGGCCAGGCTCCGGACCAACTGAAGGTATTTGATCATGGGTGCCTCCCGAGCTTCATACTCGCCGTTGACCTGACCTACGACTAGTTGAGAGTCGGTGTGGATCCTGACTCGCTCGACCCCCAGCCGTCGGGCCATGCGTGCTCCCGAGATAAGGGCCTCGTACTCAGAAGCGTTGTTGGATGCCTGAAAGTTGAATTTCAAGGCGTACTGTAGCTCTATCCCTTCGGGGGACCTCAGGAGTATCCCCGCACCGCTGCCTGCCAAATTGGACGATCCATCGACGAACAGTTCCCAGGTTGGCCCGGTCGTGGTCGGAGGCCTGCCCTCGGCGGGGATGGTGCTTTCGGCAATGAAGTCGGCGAGCGCTTGGCCTTTGATTGCTAATCGCGGCCGGTACGAGATGTCATAGGCCCCGAGCATAATGGCCCATTTGACGAGTCGTCCTGAGGCCTCGAGGTGGGCCAGAGTCTTCTTCAACGGCTCGCCGGTTAGCACGGTGATGGGGGTGCCCCTGGAAGTAGGGGCGGAGGCGCCTTGCGGAGGTAACCAACGCTAGCACGAGTTTCTCGGTTGCGGGGTACTTCCGTTCGACCTCATTGAGCACCTTGCTGGTGTAGTAGACTGGTCTTTCGATTCCCGAGTCATTTCTGACTAGGACCGAGCTGACCGTGGATGGCGTCGCCGAGAGGTAGAGCAGCAAGACTTCGCCTGGGGCGGGCTTGGAGAGCACCGGTGGTGAAGCCAGGAACTTTTTAAGCTCGGCGAATGCTGTCTGGCACTCCTTATCCCATGCGAACGTAGCAGACGCTAGCTTGGGTCCCCTCATCAGTTTGAAGAAGGGCAAGCATCGTTCGGCCGCACGGGACAGGAAGCGGCTGAGAGCGGCCACACGCCCTGCCAGACGCTGAACGTCTTTGATGCATGTGGGCGGGCGCATGTCCAGGATGGCCTGGACTTTGTCGGGGTTGGCTTCGATCCCGCACTGAGTGACCAGGAAACCCAGGAACTTCCCGGATTTTACTTCAAAGGCGCACTTGGCGGGGTTGAGCTTCATGTTGTACTTCAGGAGGGTGCCGAAGGTTTCGGCAAGGTCGGTGAAGTGGTCTTGGGCCTTGGGGGTCTTGACGAGCATGTCGTCAATGTAAGCCTCGACGTTCTGACCCAGCTGTCCCTCGAACATGTGATTTACCAGTCGTTGATATGTGGCTCCGGCGTTCTTCAACCCGAAAGGCATCCGGGTGTAGCAGTACACGCCGCAGTCGGTGATGAAGGCGGTCTTCTCGACATCTTCTGGATTCATTCTGATCTGGTGATAACCTGAATAGGCATCCAGGAAACTGAGTATCTCGTTGCCCGAGGTTGAATCAACCAATTGGTCGATGCTCGGTAGCGGATAGCAGTCCTTGGGGGTAGCCTTATTCAGATCGGTGAAGTCCACGCACATTCGCCATTTGCCTGTAGTTTTTGGCACCAGGACGACATTGGCTAGCCTCGTAGGGTACATGACTGGTCTGAAGAGGCCTGTCTCTTGTCCCTTGGTGACCTGCGCCTTGATGATCGCCTGTTTCTCGGGGGCATGCTTCCTTCTCCGTTGCTGTACGGGCCTGACAGTGGGGTCGAGGCTGAGCTTGTACATCACGGTCTTCTCTGGTATGCCAGGGAGTTGATCATCGGACCAAGCAAAGACCTGAACGTACTCAGAAAGGAATTTTTTGTATTGCTGCTGTTCCATGGGTGGTAGGTCGGCTCCGATCCTTACTCCGAGGGCCGGGTCATCGTTTAGGAATACCGTTAGCAATTCGCCACCGGGCTCGGCGGTTACGGTCTTCCCTTCGATTCCCTTGGGGCCCTTATCTCCCCCGTCCGGCCTTGAGGCTTCCACCGAGATGTTGTAGCACCTTCTAGCCGTGGCCTGGTTACCTCGGACTTCCCCCAACCCATTTTTGGTGGGAAACTTCATTTTCTGGTGATAGGTAGATGGTACGGCCTTTATCCGGCTGAGAATTTTTTGGCCGAAAATGGCGTTGTACGCTATCATACCCTTAATCACTATGAAGTCCACCATGACCGTAACGGTTTTGGGTGGGGTGCCGATGGTGACCGGCATACTTAGGGCTCCCTAGGGGTAGGTGGCTAGGCCGTTAAACCCGCAAAGGGGTGTTCGGATCGGGCGGAGCTTGGATGGGTCTTCCCCCATCTTAAGGAAACAGTCGTAAGATAATACATCGGGGGCACTCCCATTGTCAACCAGAATTCTATCTACGTTACAATGGTTTATTGTGGCCGAGATAACGAGGGCATCATCATGCGGGGTCTTCAGCCCTTCCAGGTCTTGGTCGGAGAAGACTATGACCTGGGGCTCCCTCGGCGGGCCCCTGGAGGGTTCTAAGACCTGGCTGGCCCGCTCGGCATGACGCTTCCTTCCTCGGCTGGTGTCGCCGCCCGACGCCGTTCCTCCGGAGATGACGTTTATGTGGACCCCTCGGGGGGCGTTGTCGATCTCCTCGGCGGCGTCCCGGTCTTCTTTACGCCCGGCTGCAAACCGGGCCAGGTGCCCCTGACGGATGAGACGTTCGATCTCGTCCTGGAGCTGGTGGCAGTCACCGGTGTGGTGCCCGTGGTCACCGTGGAATAGGCAATGCCTGTCGCGCTTGCGGTTCTTCAATCTCATCGGTTCGGGCCGGCGGAGGAGTCCCGAGTCTTTGATGTCTTCATAGATCTCGTAGACGGGCGCGGTCAACGGGGTGTACCGCTCGTACTTCCTCTTGCGCTCTCCTTCCCGATAGCGCTTCTTGCCCGAGCTAGGGTTTGGCTCGGAGGCTCGCTTCTTGTCCCCCTCCCGACCCGAGCCGGTTGTGTCTCGGCAGGCGCTGAGTACTTCTTCGCACTCGGCATGGCACAGTGCCAGAGTCACTAGCTCGGCAAGGGTCGAGGGAGGGTGGAGGACAAGCTCGCGGCGGAGGTTCTCGTCCCGGGTGCCCCCGGTCAGAGCGGTCGTGGCCGAGGCCACATCCAGGCGGGGAATTCTGAGGGCTTCCAATTTAAATCGGTGGACATAAGCCCGGAGCCTTTCCCCTTGCGCCTGTTTGAGGGCCAGGAGCCCCGCTACTGACCTTGGGGGGGCGCTTCCGGCGAAGCTCTCCTTGAAGACTCGCCCGAATTGCCTGAAGTCCCGGATGGACCCAGGGGCGAGGGCCCGGAACCATGCCTGAGTGCCTTGGACCAGGGTGGCCGCAAAGGCTCGGCATTTAATAGGATCCGGTGTTCCATGCAGAGTCACCAGGGCGTCGAAGCTGTCGTAGTGGTCGGCTGGGTGGCCCTGGCCATCATAGAGCTTGAAGGTCGGAATGGAGGTTCTGGGGGACACCTCTGCCTTCAAGATGTATTCGGAGAAAGGGGATTTCTCCTCATCCTCCGGGAAAGAGGTTTTCTGCAGGGCGCGGAGGGCGCGCTCTTGCTCTGCAAAACGTCTTTCGAAATCCCTCAGTCGGAGGGATAGTTCCGGCTGCGGTCGTGCCGTGGGACTGGGGGGAGCGTCGTGGCGATCCTCAGGACCGCCGGCGCTCGGGCGTGGAGGCCTCGCCCCCTGTTTCCCTTTTCTGGGCGTGGAGGAAGCCTCTTGCTCCGGGGGCGGAGCTTGCGAGGGTCCTCCCACGTTGTTGCGGATGAGCTGCTGACCGCGGAGGGTGAAGCGGCCCCCAGCGGTATGCTGGGACGCACTTCGGGGGGGGGGGGGGCTCCTGGACGGGGCGTGGGACCTGGCATCCCTTGCCGCCTGGGCCCTCATGAGCTCCATGAGGACGTCAAGCTTCTTATTGAGGGCCTGGAAGACCTCGTCGCCACCGTTGGGGGGTACCCCCGTCGCCGTCGGAGGGGGTGGCGGTCCGTTGGCGGGGACGCTGGCATTGGAGGGAGGGTTCTGTGAGGCCATAGAGGGGCCATCTCCTGCCGCCACCATGGCCTTACCCTTCTTGACGGCGGATCTCCTCCCTGAGCTTCTTCTCACCATCTCGGCTCTTCGTGCGTTTCCCACAGACGGCGCCAGATGAAGAGGCGAAATCTCACGCTTGTATCCTGAGCGAGCTGTAGATCACCTGAAGATGAACTACAAGATAGGGAAACGTATCAGAGGGCCCAGGGGGCTTCCCTGGGGTAAAACCTTCCGATGGCTAAGTCAGTAGAGCTGTGGTGGAAGCAATAATGGGGAGGATAAAAGCTAGCGCGCGAGATTCCTCTCCACCAGAGGGTGAAGCGGATTGCTCAGGAGTTTGAGTATATGAGTACCTGGATGGCTCTCTTCTTCCGTCAGAGGGTAGCCCTGGTTTAAATAGTGTGCCGCCTTCAGGAGTCCTACAAGCTGAGGGGTCTCCGGCGGGAGTTATGTCCTCAACATGGGCTTTCATGGCCTTATCGTGGGAACGTTATCGCCTTGAAGTCCGGCGGTTTCTTGACTCCCCTATCCATTGGGGACTCTTGAACGGATGATATTTGGTCTGGCCGAGCTCCTGAAACGCCAGCCCTGTCCGGGCGATGAGCATAGCTCTGTGAAAGAGGGGTCGGATAGGTCGGCTAATGCCTGTCTCTCCCGGGCGGGGAAACGGCTTGGGCCGGACCTTCCTTATGACTTGACCATCACTCGGGCCCTCCGAGCCTAGAGGCCGCAGGGGAGAGTTGGTTCCTCGAGTGTTTGTTTATTGGGCTTTTCTTCCCTGAGTGGGCCCTGTGGGCTGTCACCCGGGTGGGCTTGCCTCGTTGGACCCTGTTGGGTCTAGTTGGGCTGCTCTTTGGGTGGGCTACAGAAATCCCCCTCTCCATTAGTCTTTACGAAAAGGCACATGTCAAGGCATCAGATATAGGTCATATTCAACAATTATATGATATAAAAAGGAGATTGCACAGAGTAGAGATTTTGATGCACGGACTCAATTGTGGTGTTCACATACACATGCACAGACTCAATCATCTCTTCAAAAGCAGATGCACAGACATGGTTTCAACACAAAGCCTACGGATACATCGGTTGGGTGTGTGCAATGGGCAAGTATTGCACTGACCTGATGACTTGCCACTGAAGACGTTGTATTGACTTAGCATTCCCCGTGCCTGAGCTTGCACGGACTTATTCACACATAATGCTTGACTTGCACAGACTTAATGTGTAAACGGCGAATGCATGAACTTCTATGCACTGAGTTACCTAAGACATATTGCACAGACTCTAAGTGCCTGGTGCAGAGGTTGCACCGACTCGGTGGCGTGCATCGAGAAGAATTGCACCGACTTAGTCGTGTGCATCAGCGAGGATGCACAGACTCAATTCAATGCACAGACTAAGATGCACACACCATTGATGTGATTATCTGACATATGAATGCATCAAAATACTTACACCATCATATATAGAAATAAAGTCAACTAAGTCACACACCACTGTTGCTAATCATCAAAACAACTATTATCAATCATCAAACCATTACACCACAAAGCAGTGCACGAACTGCTTATCAACCCAGAGGAGTCCCAATAGAGAGAAGTAGCCGAGTTTGTAAGCAGATGCTTGGTATGTCAGCAAGTCAAGGCCGAGCATTTTAGGCCTGCTGGAAAATTGAAGCCTCTTGAGATACCACAATGAAAGTGGGAGAGTATCGGCATTGATTTCATCATGGGCTTACCAAGGACTCGTGGCGGCTTTGATGCTATTTTGGTAATTGTAGATCACCTGACTAAGTCCGCGCATTTCTTGCCTGTTAAGTCAAAGTGGACAGTGGATGTTTTGGCTACTCTATACATGAAAGAAGTGGAGAGGCTGCATGGTATTCCTGCATCAATTGTATCTGACAGAGATCCGAGATTCACTTCCCATTTTTGGAAAGGATTGCAGGCATCTTTGGGGACTCGTCTGAATTTTAGTACAGCCTTTCATCCCCAAACTGATGGACAAACAGAGAGGACTAATCAGATTATTGAAGACATGCTGAGAGCCTATATGATCGACTTCGGAGGTAGTTGGCACGAGCATTTGCCTCTAATTGAGTTTGCTTACAACAATAGTTACCAGTCCAGCATTCAGATGGCACCTTTCGAGGCTTTGTATGGAAGGAGTTGCAGATCACCTATATGCTGGGAGGAGGAAGGTGAGAAGCAGTGGCTCAGACCAAATCTCATCTCTGAGACAACCAAGAATATTCAGATCATCAGAGACCGTCTGAAGGTAGCCAGTCCAGACAGAAGAGTTATGTTGATAATAGAAGAAGAGACTTGGAATTTCAAGTTGGTGAGCATGTATTCCTGAAAGTTTTGCCTATGAGAGGAGTCCGAAGATTTAGGATCAGGGGTAAATTAAGTCCAAGATTTGTTGGCCCATTTGAGATCTTAGAAAGAGTTGGAAAAGTTGCTTACAGGCTGGCGTTACCACCCCAATCGTCTGGCATCCATAACGTCTTCCATGTGTCAATGTTGAGGAAATACGTGTATGACTCCTTGCACGTGATCCAGCATGCGGATTTGGAGCTGTAAGAGGACCTATCCTATGAAGAGAAACATGTCAAGATTCTGGATCGGAAGCAACAACAACTCAGGAATCAGTCCATACCGACAGTTAAGGTCCAATGGAGTAGACGTGGAGTTAAGGAAGTCACGTGGGAATCCGAGGAAGAGATTAAAATAAGTACCCCAAATTATTTTCAAGTTAGTGTATGTAGTTGTCTTTTGCTTCGATCAGTTCGGTGACTTTGGGGACCAAATTCCTTAAAGAGGGGGAGGGTGTAGCAACCCGAAATTAAAATAATGGATAAATTGATTGCCTTTTGAAATACATAAAATTTGAAGAAATAATAAAAATATGAAAAATATATGTCCTTGTAGAGAAAAGAATTTCTAACAAAATTGCCAAAATGGGTAACCCCAAAAAAAAATTTAATTTGGCCCAAATTAGAGTTTTTGGGTGAAATCGAAAGCAGGAAGAATCGACCCGTATGTTACTCAATTGGACCCTAATTCGAGCTCTAATGGGCTCAGATCGAACCCAAACCCTTGGCCCACATAGGAGGATTGATTTCCCTCATTTTCCCCTCGAAAACTCTAACCCTAGAGCTTCAATTTTTGGATGGCGGCGCTTAAATCAGTCAACCACGATTCTCTCGTGGGTTTTTTTCCCCGACCTTCCTAGATCGATACCAAGACCCTAGGTGTCCCATTAGCCCTATAAATTGAAGGCCCACGCCCCGGGCAAACTCTATTTTGCTTGGTGGCTGGCGGCGTGTCGGAGCGTGGGAGGATTTGTCGAGTCGAGGAGGTTTTTGTTGGGTCCCGCGAGGTACAATCTGATCTAGAAGGGGGGGTTGAATAGATCCTATCAAAAACTTTGGCCTATTTAAAAACTCTTAGCTACCAGAGGCATGAACCACTCCTATAAAGTGAATGAATCACTTACGCACAATGCGCAGTGGAATTAAGAATATGACTTGGATTACAAGCGATGAAGCGTCAACACTTCTTTAAGCACATTAGTGATCTTGAGAGATACAAGCCTTGTAGTGTAGGGATCATAAAGCATAATACTAGAGCATGAAGTAGCTTGCAACAACAGTGTGTGTGTGTGTGCTATGTTGATCACTCAAAGTGCATATGTGTGTGAATGCAGTGGTGATCAACCAAGGTGCATGCGAGTCTAAGCAAGGGAAACACTTAGCAATACTGTCACCTTGGCGCCTGTGTGCAAGGGTACAGCAGGCCGCCCAAGGGATGCAGTCAAAGTGCTAAGCTCAATTAAAACACAGATAAAATCGAAAGTGCAAATCTGAGTGCTTGAGTGTGTAAACAAGATAACCAAGTATGGAAGCACACGGACCTGTGAATGGGGGTAGAAGATATAGAGCAATCGCACATTAAGAACAACCCACAACACATGGATTTTTAAGGTGGTTCGGTTGCAACCCCATAACCTACGTCCACCCCTCACCAAAACCCGGTGAGGCTTTTCTGCTGACTCACAGCTTGACCGGGGACACGCCCCAAACCACAGAATAGAGAAAGCCCTCTTTCTGTCTTCCTACACACAAAGCCGGCAGGGACGGCTACACCGCAGATCGGAGAACTTCCGATTACCTTCCTACTAACCACCGGTAGGGATGATCTTCAGTTTCAATAGATTGATTGAAATGAAAATAGAACAAGATGAAAATGCTCAAACAAGATATGGAGATATGCTAGAATGAAGTAGATCTTGTCTGAGATTGTTGGATCTTGAATCTGTTGCTTTGATCTTCCTTTGATCCTTTTGAGTTGATGGAGAAGATATAGGATGTAGCTTGATCTTTCCTTTGAATCTCCTTGAGTTGATGAAGAAGAATGTTGGATGTAGCTTAGATCTTCCCTTGAGTTGATGAAGAGGTTTGGATGTAGCTTTGATCTTCCTTTTGATCTCCTTTGTGAGCTTTCTTGCTTCTCTTCTTCCTTGGAGATTGAGGGCTTCAGATGTAGGCTTGAATCCCTTGGATTGGATGTAGAACTTCTGCACGGAGTACTGTTCACGGCTACAATACCTCTTCTTCCTTGGAGCTCCTCTAGCCTCTCTTCATCTCTCTTTGCTCCAAATGATCAACTAGGGTTTCTAACCCTCTTGTGTTGGTTTTATATCTCTTTGGATGGTCAATAAACACATCCTAGACCAGATCCACATTTTGTGGGTGATTAGGTGACTTTTGGATTAAAGAAATCCATGGGTAATGGCCTTTCTCGAAGTGGAAAACAAAGTCAACATTGGTTGGCTCGGGGCTGGCGGTCGAACTGTGGCTTCTGGCGGTCGACCTCTACTGAGAAACGCTGTAGACGGATGTTCCCTAGGATTTCTGGTCGACCGCTACTGGGCTGGCGGTCGACCGCCAGCTGGGCAGAACCCGGGTTTTCCCGGGTCGGTCCGTTAACTACTTTAGCTCCGCCGCTTAAGTTCTTTAGCTGCCCGTTCATGTCTGTAGCATCAACCTTGACTGTCTTGAAGATTTCTATTGATTATATTGCTCCTATAATCAAGATTTTGTTCCGGGGGCTCCGCCCCCAGAAACCCCCGCAAGGGGCGCTTCCCCCTTGACCCCCGCGACCTGACCGGGCAGGTCGATCCCCGCGACCTGACTGCGCAGGTCGATCCGAGTGCGAGGGCGCAACATTGAGCTTTCACATTTGCCATATCCACTCCATTCCTTGGATTATCGTGTAGCATGCTATTAAGAAGTTGCACCGACCTTGAACCATCCATAAGGCAAGATATGCACTGACCATATGAGGAATATGTAATGACCTTATGTGTGATGCCATTCAGCTTGATTTCTGTGCTTGAAACATGCTAGATTTCCGTGCCTCCAATATTGTCATATGCCTTGATATCTGTGTATCCAGTTGCCTAGATTTGTGTGCCATTCTTGATCTTTTACACTGGAAGTATGATGACCTGAAATGTATGAATATTAACATTATCAAATGCAGGTATAGTTCATTAATGACTACAGAGGCAGACATCATCAAAACCATAAAATTAATCATGTTGCACACATGTTCAACAGTTTTCATCTAGGGTTTTCGGCGTCCGTCGACCTTGTGTTAAACCCCTTTAAGGTAGGCTTTCTCTCAGGCCTAATCCCCAATAAAATATATCATCATGTGCGTCTCTGAATGCTCTTTATTTTGGTACCTTTTTGCCTAACTTTTGTATAGTATAGCGATCAGATCAGGTTTAGTCGGGGTGTGTCAGAGTTCGCCGGAAGGTGAAAATCTATTTTAGATTGTGGAACTATAGTGACCACTACGTGGAAACCGCGGCCCCGTGATACACCACTATCTTCCTGTTATGATTTTTTAAAATAAGTCAAAGGTGGCCAGATCGTAGCCGTAGATAAACCGCTACCATCTGGTAGCGGCCCTGCCTAAATCGCATTCTGCGCTCGGGTTCTAGCAGACCCAACCTGTCTTATGTTTTGATTTCTGAAAGTTTTAGATGGTCAGCATGTTACATAACGTATTTAAATATTAGGATTTATGGAAGATGACTAAATCTTGAAATAAGTCCATGCTCTTGATTCTTGATGCTTATTTTCTTTCCATGCTACCTCATGAAAAAGTAGATTAATTGTGGTTAATCTGTTAACACTTGAATTTTTGCATTACCATGACTTGTTAGCCATGTTATTTAATGTGTTGCATGTTTTGTTTGAGGGTCATGCCACTCCAGTGGTAATGACTTCCCGTCACTCCCATTTTTCACAGTTTTTGAAACCCTATTTTTTGGGATAGTTGGGACCCTCCACCAGATATTCCTTCCGTTGGACTGAAACCGCTATCACAAGGCCTCTGTAAGACTCCGCGAGCCTGGGATTCTCACTAGGACGTTGAGTAAGTTGTAACCTGAACTTACTGGTTTCGATCAGCTTTGAGTGGGCGGCACGAGGTTGTTACCGAGTTCTGCCAAACTCTGTCCAAAACGTGGCCCTTCGAGAATCATGACCTCCAGGTCACGGACGACCGACTGACCGCGTTCTTATTTCCTTTGGCCAGCGTGCCTGTCCTGTTCAGTCGACTGATTTATATGTTTTCAGTCGACTGATTTATATGTTTTCAGTCGACTGAACCTTTCTTCAGTCGACTGATGTTGCCCAGGTCAACTGGTTTTCCCTGTTTCAGTCAACTGAACCTTGCTTCAGTCGACTGACATTGCCTCTGTCGACTGATTTCTTGGCCTTGAACGCGGCCCTGTTCAGACCGCATCCTTGAGACCGGGGTTTGTCGCTAGACCGCGTTATCATTCTCACGTTGTGAGTCGACGCACCTGCCTAGTGAGTTGACACAGACCCCCTTTGGGACCCTCTTTTGATCGCGGCTATGCCTTGACCGCTACTTCATGACCGCGGTTCTCTGTCGACTGCTACCTTGCCCAGTTTCTCAAACTTCGAGTTTTGTGTGACATTGCGAGACCTGAGCCTTGTTTAGGTTTTTAGCCTATCCAGGCCACTACCCTGAGATATTCACGACCCCTTGAATGTTTTATTCTTAAACTTTCTCAAATATTGGTTCTGGAAGTCATATTCCCATGACTTATCTCTTGAATTCCTTCTAAGGAATTTCCTACATTCTTAGTGCTTGGTTACTTGAGCTTACCCTTGGAACTCTTGGCCAGTAAATAATGAATGTCTAGATTTTACTTGGGATATTGTATCCACCACTCAATGTCAACGCATCATAAAGGGACCGGTCAGGTCCTGGGAGAAGTGTCTGAAAGTACTTGTGCCTATGAGAGTTTGTAATGACAAGGTGTGGCATTGCACCGAAGTACTTGCTAGCGTGTTAATCTATGACAGTCACTTCTACATGAAATTCATGACTTTACATTACATGATTATACTTGCATGCTTGTTACGGCCATTTACATGAAAGTTCTTATTACACATTTGTTCTATCTCTTGCTGTCCTTTTAATTATCATCTCTCATCATTTTGATTGACTATAGTTCAATGCCTATTCATGTTACTTGTTTTGGTCATTTTCTCGCTAGCATGAAAGATCTTATAAATTGGTCAATCACTTTAAGATTGCCCGGTATAGAGATATAATTCTGTTGACACTCGAAAAATTACACAGATGCGTTGGGAGCGCTCTGAAGGTACAACAACGACCAAGTCGAGTGTCGAAGAAGTTACCCGAGTTGCTACACGATCTCCGAAGCGTTTATCAAAAAGTTCCAGCCTCGTCAGTGGAAGGAGCTCACTACATTATGAAGAAACTTGTCCGGCCGTGCCTTTTCCGTGCAAAGCCAATGCCTGACAGAATTGTTGTCATAGAAGCGAGCAAGTAGAGCATATCCAAAGAGTAATCCTCTAAGAACGAAAGAACTTCCAGCACAAGCCTTCACTAACTCTGGCTCAAAAAAATAGACAAATAGT
Source organism: Amorphophallus konjac (assembly GCA_022559845.1). NCBI lineage: Eukaryota > Viridiplantae > Streptophyta > Magnoliopsida > Alismatales > Araceae > Amorphophallus > Amorphophallus konjac. The sequence goes on from CM040126.1 coordinate 116,919,809, forward strand.
CCAAGTGTCAAAGGTAAACTACTCAACTGGGCCAGGAATATCACAATTGGGCTGATAACGTCATAAAAAGGCCATGAGAGGTGGACTTGATCCGACGGCCACATGGTGATCCGGCGGCGAAGGTACCTCCGCCTCTAGACGTCGGGTGAGCCATCTACCTCTGGCCGTCGGATGAGGGCATCTCCGCCTCTGGCCGTCGGGTGTGCCCCTCCGCCTCCAGCCGTCGTATCAAAGCCATTGGCCCCTATAAAATCCAACATCCATTTGTTCGATGAACAAGGAGAGAGATAGGACGGAACATAGAGAGACAGAGAAGAGAAAATAGGGAGAGCTGAGCATAGGAGAGACAACAGAAGGAGGAGAGAACTCAACAGAGGAGGGCAGAACAAAAAAAAAAGAGAAAACTCAACTGAGGAGAGCCTTAAAGGAGCCGGCGGCGCCCCCACTCTCGGAAGTCGGAGATAGCTCGTGCAGAAGAATTAGGTTGTCCACTGCTTATCTTGTTGCATAGGTGGGTTTCCACCAAAGTGCCCTCATCAGGCTACATTCCCCCCTCCCCTCGCTCTGTAAATAATTGTATTACGATTGTATGTTTGTTTTTCTTTGAATGGAATAAAAGTCTGGATGAATTTATGATGTGAGAGGCTTGGTCGAATGTTGCTCATCACTCCTCTCTCTCTACTTCTGTAGTCTCACATTGGTTGGGATTAGTTCCTGTTCTGTCTTCTTCACGTCTGTCTGCTATCTAAAGTTTTCATCCGGGTTCTAGAGTTCTCCAGTGTGGATATTGGAGTGCCCAGAAAGGGCTATAGCGAATCCTGATATGGAGGGAACATATAGGACACGGATTTACCGTTCGGTGTAATTTCCCGTGTGTAAAGCCCCGTTGGACATCAGAGGTTCGCTATGTCTTACAAGCGTGATCTCTGGGTGATCCTGAACAAAGGGGTAAAATAAGCCTATGAGTGTGTTAATTCAGTCTTCCTTGATCTCCGCCTGCTCATCCCCAACCCATGTGTGTGATAGGTATGGCGTGCAAAAAATTATGAAACATGGTCACATGTATGCCACTGTTTTGCGATATTATATGTCCATCAGTCGTCTTTCATCATCCACCGGGTGCCAAGACGTTTCTGGGCTCTGCAGGGTGTCCTAGATGGCCATGGATGACCTCGCCCCATGTCCTTTTCTTGCTCTTCTCTTCAAAGCTATCCAGGGGGCTCAAGGGAACTGACCCGGTGGTAGTGAACGCTGTCGGATTAGCTTCAGTTGGTCCGACGCGTGTTTCACCCGCTGGATCACCACCCCACCAATATTATGCCCGCCGGATCACAATCCTTTCTCCATACCTCAGTGGCTACTGATTCAAATGGTCATCCCCCCTCCTTGCTGGCCGCCGGATCACATGGTCATCCCCCCTCCTTGCTGCCACTGGATCACATGGTCATCCCCCCTCCTTGCTGGCCGCCGGATCACATGGTCATCCCCCTCCTTTCATGGCCGCCGGATCATGGGCACACCCCATTTGTTGGCCGCTGGATTAAGGGGCATTCCTCTCTTTTCATGACTATCAGATCATGGGTTTCCTTGTATGAAGGCCACTGGATCATCGTTTCATTCCAATATTCTGTTTGATTTTTGATTTACATTTTGGATAGCCCTAATCTAGTCAAGGGTTTGCTGAGGTGTCACATCATGATCCTTGGTTGGCCGTCATCAAAGGGGTACAGATAGGCTGGTAGCACACTACAGGTTCATTGGTATATGCACCTATTTTCATCATGTCTGCTTCCATATGCTACGATTTTCCGATCACTTCCCTAGTGAACAATGAACCGCCTCACTAGTGAACAACGTCCCGACATCTGTAGACCCACCGACCCATGGTTATATGGGCGCTCCCCTGAGCCTCTATGTATATGCCATGATGCCAAAAATGGGTCAACACAGCTGGCAGGATGTGATCGATAACCCTCGGGTCATACGGGTTTCCTAGAGGGCGAGTCCTCGAAGATCCACCACCCTCTGGTTTGAGTTGTCATTCTGGCATGCCTGTCTTTTTGGAGTCTATCTCAGCTTGCTGTGGATGAGCCTCCTATACATCTCCCCCAACATGTTCTGGGGTAGGGGGAGATGCTGTCAAAATTTACCCAGTTCCTTGCAGCTTTTCATTTAGTCCCTCTCTCGTTCCGAACTCAACCAAAAGCCTTTTTAAATGTCAAAAGGGAGGCAAACATTAAATAATAAAGGGAAAGAATCTGAGAGAGAGAACCCTCGATCAACAACTTTGCAGTGTTTCAATTTAATTACACTCGGGTTTCATGATCACTATCGGACCCCGGGAGCTTGCCTCCTCATAGTTTAGCCCCCGAAGTTCCCCCCATCTTGAAAGGTGAATATCAATGGCCGCACCGTTCGGCAACAGTTAATTCCGTGTCTCTTGACGGAGGTCATGGTAGCCCGGGGGTCTCCATACCCAATTCAGGTCACTAGGTTGCCGCTCTCGGCTTACCCGTTGGTCAAGGGACTGTCTTGGACTTTCCGTGGATGAGCTCCCGCTTTCAATCCCTAAAATACTTCGGGTCTGAGGGAGATGCTGCTGAAATCTTGTCAGAAATGTAGTAAATAAATAAGGAAACGAACAGCTTAATCTTAACTCTGAAAGAAAAGACAAAAGAAAATAAAGAACAAAACACCAAAGAAAAAAATGCAATAAATCGCAGCAATAAACTATGGCAAATTGCTAATTCAAAACTGCATACATGCATTAAGCATGCATAGAAATTATTTCCGGTCCCTCATGAGTAGAAATTGAAATCCATTGCTTTTGTTGCGAATCTAGGCATTTCATGTGCCTCCTTCCATGCACCTGGAGTCTTGCATTCATTATGAGTGCAAGTAGAGCCTCGTGCATGCTTCAATCCATAAATGTCTGCATGTCAGGATTGCGTGGTATATGGAATGGTGGTGAATGGAAGGTCAGATCATGTCTAGCTAGGAATCACCACTATATGTGAGTGAAGCACTCTGCCTCGTACCAGTAATCATGTGCCACGAACACATAGTTAAAACCTTGCATCCCATGTGCAAATTGTTGCAAAGCCTTTCTCTAAATTTTCTAAGGTTGCATGCGCCTCCTAGCAGACAAATGGCACATGGATTCAGTCTAGGCATATTGCCCTGTTGAGAGTCTATGATAGGTCGATTTGTCCATACCCCAGGGTCAACACACCCGATGTTCGCCAATAAATATCTTGGCCTATTGTTTGCCCTCCGACAATAGGCTCCTTCCTCTCTTTTCCTGTACATACATATGCATTTGTAGGCTCAATCATGCATAGACGAAAGAAGAAATAAGTGATGAAGAGAACAAATGGAATGAAGTAATAAAGTAAAGCTAAAACAAGCAAACAACAAAACAATCTCCCCCTCGAGGAGCCTTGTGCATAGAACAAGCATTCAAGTTTATGATAAAAATATGAAACCGAAATAAAACACACACTCTCAAGTGAAGTTCAAATAAATAAAACACGAACGTGCATTGATGTATGTTCCAAAAGGCTCCATATTACTCAAACCCTGAGCAAGGAAATAAACAAATAATAATAGAAAGGGGGAATGATAAAATAGGATAATGTATATAAAAATAATAATAATAATAATTAATTGTATACAACAATAATAACAAAACAGAGACATGTATGAAGTGGAATAAATAAATGAATAAACAAATAAAAAATGGCAATAATAATAAAAAATGATAACAATAACAAAGGAAGAATAACATTCAAAATAACCCAAGGCATCTAATCTAAATCTTTCTCCCCCAGACCCAGTATGAAGGGTACAGAAACGGTGCCCGTGCAGGCCAGGCCTGGACTTCAGGAGCCACCCTGTCATAGCTATGGCTCGACGTTGCTCTAGGCCGACATCTTGAGCATATTCAAAAATCAAACTTGCCGTAACCCGATATACATTTTCTTCACGCTTCTGCTACGTTTTCGATTCAAAAACACTTTCCAAGCACGGAGCATGCGATGAGCAAATAAACTGGTTTAAGCGCCCGCCTCTTGGTGCGGAAGCCCCGATACATATTGGATCATCCTTCATTTTGTTTGTTAACATATAGTTTAGGTTGCAGGGTGTGACGACCCAGGGTCCGGATATCGGGTAAACCCGATAACACTTGGATCCTGTGAGGCCTCCCAAGAGTGGAAAAGCTCCGAAGGGATAAAAAGGGGTGTGTGTGGTGCAGTGAAGTCTCAGAGAAAGACCGATAAAGATCCGAAAGACTCAGGGTCTTACACAGGGCCTCTTTCTTGGCGATTAATCAAGGATTTTCTCCTCTTTGAGGAGATGTAATTAATGCCGGTACCTATATGGTGCGGCGGACCTCTGGTCCTGACACAAACATCACATTTGTCTGATCAGTTAGATAGAGCACATAATAAATTTGTCACAAGTGTGACTGGCACGCCTCGCAGTAATAAACCCAAAATAAAATAAATGAACAAAACAAACAAACAAATAAATAAGAAGATACAGAAATGTTCCCACAAATTCTTACTGAGCTCTCGCTCACCCAGTTTTTCCTAATCTTTTTCAAGTAGCTCGGACGAGGATGTTCAATCTGATGGGGAAGGGCGAGAGTAATACCTTGGAGAGTTTCAGCTAGCAGTCCTGGCGTGTCCTGTCCAGTTGTCTTAGAGTTCTCTTGTTGTTGAGTTGAGTCGGTAGTCAGAATGTTGGAGTTGTTAAAACTTTGTATTTTTGTTATTTCGTCAAAAGTTTGTAAGAGTTGATGTGATGGATATTGTTGTAATTTAGGAATGAAACTTGGAAATTTTTATTTAATTTATGTGTTCTAGCCTCTTGTCTTTTATGGCTATTATTTGCTCTGACTGGCAAGAATGTTATAACTGTTGCATTCCGGTTTTTTGCATCGGGGCGTGACACTCCACCACTCCCAAGTGGGTCCGCACACGCGTGCGTAGGAAAGCTACGACTAGTGGAAAAAGGTCGTTGGAGGTGTGAACTCGCTAAAAAGTGAAAACCACCGGAGTACCACCGGTCCGTACTAGCTCAATTGTATGCACAGAACACACCATGGGGCGACTCGTGTCATGAAAACCATGAACCTCGGATTGGATGGCTAATCCATCGACTACCGGTACAAAGGACACAAGCCGGAATCACACAAAAACTCAGAAAGGGGTAGAAAGGAGCCCGGAGGGAGGATGGCCTGGGCGGCTAAACTCCTGGCTGCCCACCCCTTGGCCCCCCATCCTGGGCGGCCTACCTTCTGGCCTCCCAAGACAAGGCAAGGAGGCCATCCCTCTTGCCGCCCAGCCCCTGGCTGAACACCCCCAGGAGGCCACCCATGTAGCCACCCAGAGCAGGGTAGGGCGGCGGCCCTCTGGCCGCCCAGCCCCTGGGCAGAACCCACTTGGCCGCCACCTCTATGGCCGCCCAGAATAGGTCCTGAGCGGTCACAGTGCTGGCTGTGGCCACCCAGAGAAGGAAGCCTCCTGGACTGCCAACTCAGTGGCTGCCCAGTCCACTCAAGCGGCCAAGCATCTAGCCACCCTACTGGGCAGAGACGGCCAGCTGGAGTAGGAAACCTCCAGAACTCAGTCGGAAGGCCTTCCCACGCCCGTCTCGCCCCCATTGCGAGTGAGAACTTCAAAAAACAAGGGGAACTCGTCCTCGATGAGGATAGCATTCGAAAATGCCAATGTAAACTAGAAATCACAAAGAATCGGGCCGATTCGAATGCACATCCCCAAATATTCCATATTTCCCCCAAAACGCAATGCACCCCACTCTCTCGCCTAAATTGATGTCGATCAGAAAGGAAATATGAGAGGGGTGCTAGGGAATCCATCCCCCTACCTCAGCGGAACTTTAAACCTCAAATGTCACTTACGAACCCCGCCGGAACCGCCGATCTTGAACCCACGCACGAAGAAGCTCGGCCTCGTACGCGCACGCACGAACCACCCTCCCCGCACTCGCCTAGCCCGCCGCCGTCTTCGAATGCGCTCTCCCCCGAACTCGCCGTCTGCAGTTGGAGAGGAGGGCGAGCGAGCCTCGATTGGAATTGGAGGAAGTGAGGAGAGAGAGGAGCGGGGGTGGCATTTAATAGGAAGAAAAAGGATTTTGGGATTTCCCCAAAATCCCAGAAAAGAAAAAATTATAAATATGCCCAAATCTCTTGCATATATGGCTAAACACACGTGAAAAAATCCCGAAACGCTACAGTTTGAAAGGAATTCAAATTATGACAATTAAAAATTAATTTATCCGTCAAAAAATAAATCCGAACTCTGAAAAAAAGATTTAAAAATCTGAGGGCGTTACACTATGCGCACCGGAGTGCATGCAAATCTAGCCTAAAGACTAGCAAATCAATATGAAATGAACATATGCAAACATGACAAGGTGAATGCAAATAATATGGAAAGAATGAAAGATATGATGAACAGAAATGCATGAATCTGAAAACCATAATCAAAAGCCATGAAATAAGTCAAACAATCAAGTGGAGGATGTTGTGCCCCTGTGGTTATTTGAGTCATTTAACATTTATGGTTTTGATAATGGCTAAACACTATAAGTCATTGATGTTTCCCACTCTCATATGACTGAAATACTTGATGTGTTTTTCATGACATGAATGCCAAAAAATGGAGTGGAGATGGCACAAGTGAAAGATCAATGATCACGCCCAAGCAAGGATGAAAATCCCTTCTACAAGCAAGAGTCGACACTTCACATAGCCACGGGGCCGTGCACACTTGGTTTCATGTCCAAAGGTCTAAAGAGTTTGATGCCACATACTAGAATGGGCTGTAAACAGGTTTAAGGGGTTGATCGGAGCAAAACTGTGAAAAATCAAGTTTTCGGTTGACCAACGGTCATAAACCGATCGACCAGAATTGCCAGAGCTGAAATGTTACAAAACTTACAGGAACTGATCGACCGTCCCAGAATGTCCGGTCGACCGGCCCAGGTCCGGTCGACCGCCCCCATGTTGCCGGCCGACTGATTTTGCCAGAGCGAAAATCCTTCAGTTCTGTAAATGTTCCGGTCGACCGACCCATACTTCCGGTCGATCGGAAGCCCCGATGCAGCAATGTTTGACTTTGTTTTCCACCTCGTGGGCAGCCCCTCTTCTTGGATTTGTTTATTCCAAAAGTCACCCAATCTCCCATAATTTGTGGATCTGGTCTAGGGAGTGTCTATGGACCATTCAAAAGATATAAAACCAACACAAGAGGGTTAGAAACCCTAATGATCAAATGCATCAAGAGGGATCAAAGGAGATCAAGAGAGGCTAGAGGAGGTCCAAGGAAGAAGATGTACTGTAGTCGTGAACAGTACTCCGTGCAGAAGTTCTTCATCCATTACAAGGTGATTCAAGCTTAGATCTGAAGCAAGCAACCTCCAAGGAAGCTAAAAGCAATCAAGGTTCTCAAGGGTGATCAAATCTTCATCCATAAACTTCTTCATCCACTCAAGGGAATCCAAGGAAGCTCATCTCACAAGGAAGAAGAAGCCATTGTTGCTGAATCAAGAGGAGAGCTTTGTGAAGAAGAAGGAAGCCTCTATGATGCGGGACGAGACCACGGACACGATAAGCTCGTGACTGCTCCTTAACGAGGGAAGCGTCGGACGTGCGCGGTTGAGAAACCGGCAATGAGCTAGGGTGATCGGCTCTCTCGTGTGCCCGGATCGGGTCACGGGACGGTCTCGCACTCTCTCGCAGCAGCGGTAATGAATAGATAAAACGAGCTAGATACCCTTACACATGCTCTCTAGCAGCGGCATAAACAAATATATATGAAGTAAGCAAAATGCCGAGAAGGGAGCGAAAACGATACCTCCACGCGCTCGGCGTGGGGACGACGGACCCGGCCGAAAACTCGTACTCTCGGGAAACTTAACACACAATAATTACAGCAATGGAAATATGTCCACTCCATGCAGGGAGGTAAAGGGCTATACAAATGGGCCCGGGAGGACCGAATTCGGGTTGACGGGGAGCTTCGTGTGTTGATTCGGCTACACGCGTGTTCACGACCGTGGGGCCCACGTGCTGTCCGGAAGGGCTGTGTGGGACCCGGTGGTACCGCTGTAGTGGAGACACTTGGAGAAGCGCTCCCCGGGCTGGCGGCACGCTGGTTCGCCGGCCGGAGGCCGGGCGGCTCCGTTCGGCACCGGTCGGAAAAACCGATCGAAAATCTGCCGGTTCTGTATTTCAGCGCGCGCTCCGGCGGGAACGGACGCTGCGATCAGCATCGGTGTCGGAATGCAACGAGATCAGAGCCTTTAGAAAGCTGCTTCGAAGTACTACAATCTAGTGGCCTTCAGAAAAATTCACCAGATTTGTACTTTATGTTGGCGAATTTTATATGCTGCTGTTGTACAGTAACCGAAGACTCAGATCTGCAGAGAACTTTCCTGTTGATTGCCTTTGACCGTGAAGTAGATGTCCGAATTTGAAGATTTATTCTTCATCAAGGTTGGGGAAAATCAAGTTACGAAACCAGGACTATTTTTGGATGTGGATTTGGAGGTGGTGGTGATTGTTTCTGATTTTTGAAGTGGATGGTGGTCGGATCTGGGATCTGACTGACAACACTGTAGCTGAGGAAGAACACGAATTTCTAAAAATAGATAGAAGGCTGATAAAAAATTAAGAAAATTTTTAGATGTAGGGGGTGATGGACAGAACTCCTAGTAAAATTGGGAGGGTTTGGACAAATCAAAATGATGGTTGGAGGGGGAGAACTCAGAGGTTCTGTCACTGTAGACAGAAACCTGGCAGATCTGGGATGACAGGTTGGACGAAAATGTAAAAATACTAAACGATGGAATTTTGACTTGAAAATTTAGGTGGGTCTTGGGATGCAAGGGCTGAACACACCATAAAAAATTAAGATCAATCAAAGCTCGTGGCTGAGACAGATAATTCATGGAAGCTGATGTGATCGGATGAAGACAGAACTGCAGAGGCGGCTCGATGGCGGCACGAACGGCGGCGGCGGCGGCACAGACGATCACCGGAGGTTGAGAGGAGGGGATAGGAGGTAGAAACACTCTAGATCTGGGGTTGGGGAGGGAAGAACAGTAGGGGAGGAGAGAGGGGCGCACCAAGCTCCTTGCTTACACACAAAAATTTTGATTTTTCATTGAATTTCACATGAAAATACAAGCTTATATATGTTTTACATCAAATGCAATGTGGACCCTTGGATCTAGGGAAGGGAATCAAGGGCTGGGATTAAGTGTGAATCGCACACAAAAAATATAAACTAATCCTAGTGGAATGGGGCGCCCCCTTGACTATATGTAAGGTTGAATGGGTAGGTTGAATGGTAGGTGGCCTACCTTGGACAAAATGGGCCACTTGTCTACCCATGTGGCATATGACTAGTCCAACCTTTTAGATGTCCACCTAGGATGGTTGACCAGTCCCACAAGATGACATGGACCAATGGGAAAGGGCTGAGGGCCCCCTTGCTGGTCCTACTGACAAATTACATAGAAACCCACACAATCTACGGGAGTGACGCATTGGCCGATAAAGCCGTACAATTGCGCGTATACTTTCCCGTGGATATAAAAATAAACTAAAGGATATAAATGCAATATGAAAAGGTACTGGCTCGGTGTCGATTCCCATCAACTCTCCCCGGGTGGGAGGAACTCGACCCCGTCGAGTAGGGGTAGGGATGCTCGAGTACTCTGGCGGATCCGTCACCGTGCCAAGTAATGCGGGTATGCTCCGCTCCAAGTGATCGTCACCTGCTCATTCCATATATACTCGATATGCGAACTGCTATGGGATAAAGGTGGTCACTCCGAAGGGGCACTCTCAAAAGGGAAGAAAACAGCTCGAAGACTCACTAGGAATCACCGCTGAGTCCCTATAGGTGACTGATCCGGGTATAGATGTGGAACCGATCCCATACTCATCAAGTGAGTCCACTCGCCTCTTACTCATAAGAGAACGACAACGAGCTTGCACAGAACGCATGCAGACAAACAACGACACACAAACCAAACAAACCACACAAATAAGAAACCGACTCATGCATGACTCTAGACACACCTATTGTTAGTCCGACCCGTACATAGGTGACGGCGGACCAGGACACCCGAATGTGTGCCATGCATGCATGTTATGTAACCGGAGATGGGTGGTATGGGGAACACCTAAACATCCAAGTATGACCCAGTCATGCATGGACGGCCCTTTAGGTTTAGGAGACTTGAGTGGGCTAGGAAAGCCGGGTGTGGAAGAGCCGGGTGTAGGTGTATCGTGGACGGACTTGGTTGATGTAGATGACCCGACCGGTGGGAAAGGGGTGTGAAAGTGGACTTCCCCGATAAGGTATGAAGGAAGTGATGGGTCATGGGGCCCACTAGAGTAGGGGTCGAATGGGTCAAAGAAAGCGTGACCCCTCGGTTCCTCCGTTACATAGTCCCATGTTTGGAATTCATGAAGGTGAGGGTCACCTCCATCCATCGTGATCGATGGGACCGTGTATAGGAGATATGACTCCTCCCTCGGAAGAAAAGTAATGAAGTCGGGCTCATCCGGTAGCGGGAGAAGTAGAAGAACCTCCGTGGTAACACAACCCGTGGTACATACGGAGGTAATGGACCCTATGGCCGGATGGGTGAAGCTACGACTAGTGGGTTGGTCGAAGCCTCGGGCCAATAAATGTGTAAAGGTCAACTGCCGGTCTAACCCTTTAAGAAGGTCGTCCAATGTGTCCACATAGTGACGAGACCGGAAGGTGGTATGAAATGAGTTGCTTGACACTAGTGGTAGTGTGGGGTCCATTGATGGGAAGGGAGGTGGGACCAAGCCATCCTTGAGCCAACTAAGAAGCGGCTCGTCTATGAAAAGCGTACCCGTTAGAAATACGGGTGGCTCGGGCCTTGGTGGTTCCCAATGAGAGGACTCCGAATCAAATTCGGAAATAGAGATGGATGACATTGGAACTCTCTCGAGTGGTGAAGGCCATGGTGTAGGCGGCTGGGAGGTGGATGCTTGTCGAAAGCCACCATACCGAGAGAAGTGTGACTCAAATGGTTCGACCACTAGAGCGACCGTATAGGATTCCGCTAGAGAGAATGCATTGCGGATAAGACATTCCAATTGGAAGTGAAGGCGCAAACCTCTCCGGAATTGAAATGCGGCCGTGTTTCTCTCCTCTCCCAAGCCATGTTCCAACCAATACTTATGATATGCCCGAAGGTACTCGGACACGGACCTATCACCTTGGACGGGTCGACATGGGTGGGCCATAGTTGCCAAAATAAGGGAATGAATCCCTAGGAATGGATATGCAAGGCCATTTGGGCAAGACACTAGACACGACCCTAAGTAATGCAAAGTTGGAATGCATGCACACTAAGGACCCTAGACGTAAACCAAGACTTGGTACGTGGCGGAGATAATTGACCCGAAGGTCACTCGCGCAAGTGTGCGGCCTTCCCGATAGGCGTAGCCTAACGTTCGGATAACACCTTTTGATATACCGAGTAAAGGGATGTAAATGCAAAAAGACACTTTTTTTGTGTTTTAGAAATATGATGATCCTAGACTCGACTTAAACCGACTAATGACTAGACGTAAATGACACTCTTTTTTTTTTGACACCCTAGACTCAAACTCTCTCTGATACCAAATTGATGCGGGACGAGACCACGGACACGATAAGCTCGTGACTGCCCCTTAACGAGGGAAGCGTCGGACGTGCGCGGTTGAGAAACCGGCAATGAGCTAGGGTGATCGGCTCTCTCGTGTGCCCGGATCGGGTCACGGAACGGTCTCGCACTCTCTCGCAGCAGCGGTAATGAATAGATAAAGCGAGCTAGATATCCCTACACATGCTCTCTAGCAGTGGCATAAACAAATATATATGAAGTAAGCAAAATGCCGAGAAGGGAGCAAAAACGATACCTCCACGCGCTCGGCGTGGGGACGACGGACCCGGCCGAAAACTCGTACTCCCGGGAAACTTAACACACAATAATTACAGCAATGGGAACATGCCCACTCCACGCAGGGAGGTAAAGGGCTATACAAATGGGCCCGGGAGGACCGAATTCGGGTTTTTTTTTTTAATAAAAAAACCTAGCCTAGGGGTCAATGGGAGAGTGCACCCCTTACCAGAGGTAAGGAGAAAGCCACTCCACCATCAGACCACTAGGAGGCAATATATATTCCATTGATAATAAGTAAAGAATTACATCAGTCGAATACTAGGTAATCCTAGTAAGTCTAGTCGAGCAGCACCTTTTATAATAGAAGGGAGCTCATTAAAAGAATAAAAAGAATTACATTATTGGTGCAAGCTATAGAGGCAAGTAAGTCCGCAACAGTATTTCCTTCTCTGAAGATATGATAAATAGAATCATGGTGAGATAGAGTGTTCCAAATATCCCTGACATAGCTGAGAATGGACCAGGGACATTGATATTCTTTCTTGATAATCCTGACAAGGGTAAGAGAATCACATTCAATAAAAGCTGGTTTGTTGTCAAAAGTCTTCAAATATTTGATGCCATCATGAAGGGCACGAGCTTCGGCTATTAAACTGTTAGACTGACCATAGAAATGAGAGAAGGCCATGATGACCTTGCCTCTACTATCCCTAATGATACCACCTCCTCCGGATTCTGAACTATTTTTGCAAGCACCATCAGAATTTAGTTTTAGGGAGGGCCAAGGAGGACACAGCCATTTGACAATTTTCAGCTGTTGTCTGCAGGGGTCTTGAAACCTGATTCCGAAGTGATCCAGAATTTTTCGGTTGTTGAGTTTAGGTTCCTTGAGAGCAGCAGCCGAACAGATCTTCCTTATCAGAGAAAAAATGTGATGGATGATGGTGGAGTTGGATTTAGTTTTGTCATCATATTTGGTTGAATTTCTGCTCTTCCAAATTTCCCATAGTCCGAGTCCAATAGAAGCAAGAGAAAATAAACAATGAGCTGAACCTGGCTACAGGTTATTGAGGGAGTTCAGGATACATTCCCTAACAGTGCGCCCATCAAACTGAAGTCCTACAGCTGTTAATGCATTCCAGACAAATGTTGCTATATCACTGTGCAGAAATAGATGGTTGGGGTCCTCTACCTGCGGTTGCCTGCAACAGTAGCATTTAGAGCAAAAACCAACACCCACTCTTTGAATATTATCATCAGTCGGTAGGCAATTATGTAAAATCTTCCATATATGGACTGATATTTTGGTAGGAACCCATTTAGACCACAATTTATTCCAGGGGATATCAGAGTGGAGAGGACTGTTAACCAAAGATTTGTAGGTGGAGCCAACTGAACACTGACCAGAGGGGGTTAAACACCAAACAGCTAAATCAACTTCCTGATTTAAATTCACTGATCTGATAGCTTGCTGTATGCTGCTGGGTAACATAGAGAGCAATAGGCCAGATTCCTCTGCAGTTGGGTTAATAATGACATCTCGAACAGTTGCTCTTGAGTTAGGAATGAGAGCATTAGGGACAAAAGAATCTAGACATTGATGGCCCATCCAATGGTCATGCCAGAAATTAGTATTAGAACCATCTCCAATTACAACCTTCTTATACTTAAGAATAGTCTCCTTAGCCTTCAACCAGCTTCTTCTAGAAAAACCATTCATATTTCTGAAATGGGCATCTCTGATATGACCCAGATTCAAGTATTTGGCTCTAAAGAAAGTAGCCCATAGGGAATTCGAATGCATTGCATTCCACAACATTTTAACCCGAAGTGCAGCTTCCATGATCCTAAGGGAGCTGATACCAAGGCCACCCTTGGAAATAGGCTTACAAATAGCCTGCCATGATTTCCAGTGTTTCTTTTTCCCAAGGGGGGAAGAGCCCCAGAAAAAATTAGCAAAAGCCTGCTCAATCAATTTATGAATACCACTGTGTATAGAAATTGAAGACAGTGAATAAATAGGCAATGAAGAGAGAACATCCCTTATAAGAATCATTCTAGCACCCTGAGATAGCATGCTAGCTTTCCATCTAGCAATTCTTTTATGAATAGAAGTGATAATCCCTGCAAAATGTACCTTTTTAGTTCTGCCAATAACCAAAGGAATGCCTAGGTATTTGTGAGGGAAGTGCAGTCTGGAAAAACCAGTCAATCTATGAATTCTCTGAGCAACAGAACAAGGCTGATTTGGATGAAGTAAAAAACCACTTTTGTTAATACTAATCAATTGCCCGGATGCTTCCTCATAAAGATGTAGGACTTCAAGAAGATTTTTGATAGAGGCTGAAGAGGCCTTGCTGAAGATGATGGTATCATCTGCAAAAAGTAAATGAGAGATATTTGGGCATCTCTGACAACCCCTGAACCATTCAACCCTACCACTGATAAAGGCTTCTCTTAAAGATCTGCTCAAAGCTTCTTCAGCAATAACAAATAAAGAAGGAGCTAACGGATCACCCTGATGGACACCCCTAGAAGATTTGAAGAAACCAGCAGTATCACCGTTGAGCAGAATGGAAAAAGGGAAAAGGAAAAAGGCCTTCCATGAGGTGTTCGAGCAACCAGGGAAAAGGAAAAAGGCCGAAGTGAATCCGTAATCTCCTCCTGGGAAAAGAAGACCGCAGGCTCCCCACTATCGGTCATCCCCGGAGGATGGACAGAGCCGTGAACGACCGGCGGGGCCATGGAAGAAGAGAGCACTTCGGCAAATGTTCTGATGCCGGGAGGAATAAGCGAAGTCGATTGGAGACCGTTGGCTGGAGAAGGATGGGACGCGCCAAGCATCAGGGGGGGCGCCGGTGGCCCCCCTGGGTCAACCATCGGAGAAGACGACCAGGTCTAGGTCAAAGAAGCTTCGTTCTCTCGGTGCATGGCTTCCGTCGGGTTGACGGGCAGCTTCGTGTATTGATTCGGCTACACGCGTGTTCACGACCGTGGGGCCCACGTGCTGTCCGGAAGGGCCGTGTGGGACCCGGTGGTACCGCTGTAGTGGAGACACTTGGAGAAGCGCTCCCCGGGCTGGCGGCACGCTGGTTCACAGGTCGGAGGCCGGGCGGCTCTGTTCGGCACCGGTCGGAAAAACCGATCGAAAATCTGCCGGTTCTGTATTTCAGCGCGCGCTCCGGCGGGAACGGACGCTGCGATCAGCACCGGTGTCGGAATGCGACAAGATCAGAGCCTTTGGAAAGCTGCTTCGAAGTACTACAATCTAGTGGCCTTCAGAAAAATTCACCAGATTTGTACTTTATGTTGGAGAATTGTATATGCTGCTGTTGTACAGTAACCAAAGACTCAAATCTACAGAGAACTTTCCTGTTGATTGCCTTTGACCGTGAAGTAGATGTCCGAATTTGAAGATTTGTTCTTCATCAAGGTTGGGGAAAATCAAGTTACGAAACCAGGACTATTTTTGGATGTGGATTTGGAGGTGGTGGTGATTTGTTCTGATTTTTGAAGTGGAGGGTGGTCGGATCTAGGATCTGACTGACAACACTGTAGCTGAGGAAGAACACGAATTTCTAAAAATAGATAGAAGGCTGATAAAAAATTAAGAAAATTTTTAGATGTAGGGGGTGATGGACAGAACTCCTAGTAAAATTGGGAGGGTTTGGACAAATCAAAATGATGGTTGGAGGGGGAGAACTCAGAGGTTCTGTCACTGTAGACAGAAACCTGGCAGATCTGGGATGACAGGTTGGACGAAAATGTAAAAATACTAAACGATGGAATTTTGACATGAAAATTTAGGTGGATCTTGGGATGCAAGGGCTAAACACACCATAAAAAATTCAGATCAATCCAAGCTCGTGGCTGAGACATATAATTCGTGGAAGCTTCTGTGATCGGATGAAGACAGAACTGCAGAGGCGGCTCGATGGCGGCACGAACGGCGGCGGCGGCAGCACAGACGATCACCGGAGGTTGAGAGGAGGGGATAGGAGGTAGAAACACTCTAGATCTGGGGTTGGGGAGGGAAGAACAGTAGGGGAGGAGAGAGGGGCGCACCAAGCTCCTTGCTTACATACAAAAATTTTGATTTTTCATTGAATTTCACATGAAAATACAAGCTTATATATGTTTTACATCAAATGTAATGTGGACCCTTGGATCTAGGGAAGGGGAATCAAGGGCTGGGATTAAGTGTGAATCGCACACAAAAAATATAAACTAATCCTAGTGGAATGGGGCGCCCCCTTGACTATATGTAAGGTTGAATGGGTAGGTTGAATGGTAGGTGGCCTACCTTGGACAAAATGGGCCACTTGTCTACCCATGTGGCATATGACTAGTCCAACCTTCTAGATGTCCACCTAGGATGGTTGACCAGTCCCACAAGATGACATGGACCAATGGGAAAGGGCTGAGGGCCCCCTTGCTGGTCCTACTGACAAATTACATAGAAACCCACACAATCTACGGGAGTGACGCATTGGCCGATAAAGCCGTACAATTGCGCGTATACTTTCCCGTGGATATAAAAATAAACTAAAGGATATAAATGTAATATGAAAAGGTACTGGCTCGGTGTCGATTCCCATCAACTCTCCCCGGGTGGGAGGAACTCGACCCCATCGAGTAGGGGTAGGGATGCTCGAGTACTCCGGCGGATCCGTCACCGTGCCAAGTAACGCGGGTATGCTCCGCTCCAAGTGATCGTCACCTGCTCATTCCATATATACTCGATATGCGAACTGCTATGGGCTAAAGGTGGTCACTCCGAAGGGGCACTCTCAAAAGGGAAGAAAACAGCTCGAAGACTCACTAGGAATCACCGCTGAGTCTCTATAGGTGACTGATCCGGGTATAGATGTGGAACCGATCCCATACTCATCAAGTTCGTGACTGAGACAGACAATTCATGGAAGCTGCTGTGGTCGGATGAAGATAGAACTGCAGAGGCGGCTCGATGGCGGCAAGAACGGCGGCGGCGGCGGCGGCACAGACGATCACCGGAGGTTGAGAGGAGAGGATAGGAGGTAGAAACACTCTAGATCTGGGGTTGGGGAGGGAAGAATAGTAGGGGAGGAGAGAGGGGCGCACCAAGCTCCTTGCTTACACACAAAAATTTTGATTTTTCATTGAATTTCACATGAAAATACAAGCTTATATATGTTTTACATCAAATGCAATGTGGACCCTTGGATCTAGGGAAGGGGAATCAAGGGCTAGGATTAAGTGTGAATCACACACAAAAAATATAAACTAATCCTAGTAGAATGGGGCGCCCCCTTGACTATATGTAAGGTTGAATGGTAGGTGGCCTACCTTAGACAAAATGGGCCACTTGTCTACCCATGTGGCATATGACTAGTCCAACCTTCTAGATGTCCACCTAGGATGGTTGACCAGCCCCACAAGATGACATGGACCAATGGGAAAGGGCTGAGGGCCCCCTTGCTGGTCCTACTGACAAATTACATAGAAACCCACACAATCTACGGGAGTGACGCATTGGCCGATAAAGCCGTACAATTACGCGTATACTTTCCCGTGGATATAAAAATAAACTAAAGGATATAAATGCAATATGAAAAGGTACTGGCTCGGTGTTGATTCCCATCACTCTATTGGTGATCTACATCGATTGAAGAATTAGATTCAAGCTCCAGCAATCTCAGACAAGATCTTTTCTCTCTAAGCATATTTCATCTCTTGTCTGAACATCTATTTGTTCTCTTTTCATTTTGTCCAAACTATTGAAACTGAGAATCGTCCCTACCGGTGGTTAGTAGGAAGGCAATCGGAAGTTCTCTGATCTACGGTGTTGACGTCCCTACCGGTGGTTAGTAGGAAGGTAATCAGAGGTCTTTCCGATCTGTGGTTTGGTGCGCTGCACTAGTGGAGCCTCACCGGGTTTGGTGAGGGGTGGACGTAGGACTGAGGATTCAGTCCGAACCACCTTAAAATCTCGTGTGTTATGTTTTGATTGTGCGATTACTTTGTGCTAGATGCATGCTTAGGTTCAATCTTTATATTACTTGTTCATCTTGCTAAGTAAATCGTTGTGTCCTTCGTTAAGCTAGTTATATTCCGCTGCGATTCTCTTTATCTAACTTTTAAGAGGGGTGTTCTGTGAAAAGAGGGGCTGATCTATTCACCCCTCCCCTCTAGATCCGCCATCCACTACTCAACAAGTGGTATCAGAGCCTAATCTCTCATTATGGGGTCCAACGACCTTGAGAAAAATTGTAGATTATCGTCAAGGGTTTATTACCTGAAGGACATTTTATGAATAGGCCTCCTTATTTTACTGGATCTAATTATCCTTATTGGAAACAACGTATGCAGGTGTTCATTCGCACCCAAGACTACGAACTCTGGCGAGTGATCAGCAAAGGTCCGTATGAGCTTACGGATGATGAGGAATTGTGGACCAAAGAACAAATAAGGAAATCAACTGTCAACTGGAGTGCTAGACACTTCATGCAATGCTCACTCCATCCAGTAGAATTCTCAAGAGTGACTACCTGCGCAACTGCAAAAGAAATGTGGGACATGTTAGAAGTGATTTATGAAGGAACCTCTCAGGTACGAGAAACAAAAGCCAACATTTTAGTTTCTGAATATGAAATGTTCAGGATGAGGCCTGATGAGTCAATTCAAGACATGTATGCTCGCTTAACTATGCTTACTAATAGTCTAACTGATCTTGGAAAGAAATATTCAGAGCAGGAAATTGTAAGAAAAATTCTCAGATCACTGACCCTAGCATGGCACATATGCTACCGTGGTTGAAGAATCCAGAGATCTCACAACTACTACGGTAGATGAACTTATTGGGTCATTGATGACATATGAGATCAATCTAAAGAACAAAGAGGCTGAGGTACCTAAGAAAAAGTCCCTAGCTCTTAAAGCAGGACCCATCGGTCAAAGCACTTCTGATGAAGGTGAGGCTTCTGCAATTGAGTGAGATGAGGATGACGTAGCCATGCTCACACATAAGTTCAGAAAATTTCTGAGAAAAGAAGGTAAGAGATTCATGAGAGGAAGGTCACAGGTAAGGAAAGGTTTCAAATCTAATTCTGAAAATTTTAAGAAAGCTGACAAGATTATTTGTTATTCTTGTAACAAACTATGGCATTTCAAGATTGAATGTTCAGAAAAATTCAGAAAAGCTGACAAATGGAAGGGCAAGAAGAAGAACAAGGCCATGGTGTCCACATGGAGCGACGAAGAAGAAAGTGATGATGGAACCAGCTCCTCGGATAAAGAAAAAGAAGATCTTTACCTCATGGCCAGAGGTGACGCAGAAACTGAGGTAAAATCTCCATTTGAAAATTTCACAATTGATGATTGGGAGGAAGCATATATACAGCTCATGGAGAAATATGACATGTACAAGAAGGAGAATAAATCATTGAAAAAGAAAATTAACTTGTTTGTGCATGATCATGATATGAATGATAAAACTGCTTCACTTGAAACTAAAATTGAAGATTTTAAGAAAATGATTGAGAACTTGGAAGAGGGAAGAAAAGAAATGGCTGACTTGGAAACTGAAAATGAAGACTTAAGAAATGAGATTGATAGCATGAAGCTAAAAATGCAAGCCTATGAAAAGGATAGCAAATTGAGTAATGCGAAGTATGATGCTGTCAAACAAGTCAACATTCAACTCCTTCAAAATATTGAAAACCTACAAAAAGAGTTGAAGGATAAACAACAATCTTTAGAAAAATTTGTAGATGGAAGAGAAAACCTAGATGCATTGCTAGGTACTAGAATGAATTTCAACAAGGAAGGGTTGGATTTTGAACTCACAAACAAAAGGCCAATTGGGTTAAAAACTATCACATTTGTTTCCTCTTCTGATGCCTCTACCTCAAACACAACACCCAAAGGAAAAGAAAAGGTTGAAGAGGAAGCCACTGAAATTCCCAAAAATATTGCTCAAAAGCCTAATAAAAGTCAACCTTCCCCACAACATAGATCAACACTTCCTTGGCCATCCCCAGCTCAGCCTTCCAGAAGCCACTATAACTGGGTTGCACATAGGACATGTCGACACTCCCATTCATGCCGGTCGACACCACCTTGCTTTTGGGGCAATTGTGATTCCTTTGAGCATCAATCCTATAAGCGTCAATCCCCTAGGTGGCAAAATAATAACTTTCAACCCAAAACTAACCAGTGGCCTCAATGGTTTAAGAAGCAAACTTCTTCAAACTTCCACAAAATCCAACAAAGAGCTTCTAAACAAAAAGTGAATGTCAAAGCTGAAAAGAAAAATCAAATTCCTGCACTAAGCAAAGATAACATGAATGCTAGGAGGGTTTGGATTCCAAAAGAGATGGTATCATGTTTTAAAAATCTGAAGAAGTTGGTGGGACCCAAGTTTTGTTGGATTCCAAACCCCATTGCTTAATTCTTTGTGCAGGAGTGTCTTGCAGCCATGCATAACCGGTGGTACCTTGATAGCGGCTGTTCAAGACACATGACTGGAGACAAATCAAAATTTTATCTCTTAGAGAAAAAGGAAGGAGGACACGTCACATTTGGAGGGAACAACAAAGGAAGAATCATTGGAACATGTAATGTAGGTAAGAACCTCTCCAACTCCATTGGAAACGTGTTGCTAGTTGAAGGTTTGAAATACAACTTGCTCAGTATAAGTCAATTGTGTGATAAAGGTCACAAAGTGTTGTTTGACTCTCATGAATGTAGAATCCTTGAACCAAAATCTGACAAGGTAAAATTTTCTGGTAAAAGAGTCAACAATGTTTACATGATTGATTTAGATGATCTTGCTCACATAAACCTCTGTCTTGCTGCACCAAAATCTGAGCTTGCATGGTTATGGCATCGTAGACTAGGACATGCTAGCTACAACGTCTTACATAAACTTTTGAAGCATTCAATGGTGAGAGGTTTGCCTGAACTATCTTTTAAACAAGAAAACAAATTGTGTGATGCATGTGCCCTAGGTAAACAAACAAGAAAATCCTTCAAGGCTAGATCTGTAAATATGTCATCCAAATCACTCGAGCTGATTCATATGGACTTGTTTGGTCTAACTAGAACTGCTAGTTTAAGTGGTAGAAAATATGGATATATCTTGGTGGATGATTTCTCTAGGTTCACATGGATTTTCTTTCTCACACATAAAAATGATGCTTTTGATGAGTTTCAGGCACTCTATATGAAGATAAAGCGAGATGGTGAGTTTAAAATCTCCAACCTTCAATCTGTCATGGTGGTGAATTTGAAAATACTGAATTCTATAATCTTTGTAGGGCTGAAGGCATTTCACATCAGTTTTCATCACCAAGAACCCCTGAGCAAAATGGTGTAGTTGAAAGAAGGAATCGAACACTCATAGAGATGGCGATGACAATACTTGCCGAACGGCAACTCCCAAGGAAATTTTGGGCTGAGACGGTAAACACGGCTTGTTACATTATCAACCGATCTATGGTAAGGCCACACACCAAAAAGACTCCTTATGACTTGCTGAAAGGTAATAAGCCCTCTCTCTCTCATATGAAAGTGTTTGAATCAAAATGCTTCATCCACAATAATGACAAAAGAGATTTAGATAAATTCGAGCCCAAGAGCGATGAAGGTATATTTCTTGGATATTCTGATAGATCTAGGGCTTTTAGAATTTATAACATTAAGAGAATTTATAACATTAAGAGTCAAACTGTGGAAGAATCACCCCATGTTGCCTTTGATGAATATCATGATGATTCTAAAAATGATAACTATTGCAGGAAAAATGATGAAGACGGGGAATTCCTAAGCATGAAAGAAAAGAATGATCATCCACAAGAAGAAACAAGAGAAGATGGTGACCTAGCTGAATCAAGCAATGCAAGGGATCAAGCTTCAGAAGAAGGTAATGATTCTACATACATTAGAATTCTTAAGGACCATCCTTTAGAAAATGTCATTAGAAGCTTGAATGATCCACCTAGAACTAGGTCACATTTTAGAATTGTGGAAGAATTAGATCATCTTGCTCTTGTCTCCCAGATTGAACCTAAGAATATTGATGAAGCATTAAAAGATGAAAACTGGATAAACTCAATGCAAGACAAATTAAACCAGTTTGAAAGAAACAAAGTTTGGCATCTTGTTCCTAGACCATCATCACAATCTGTCATAGGCACTAAATGGGTCTTTAGGAACAAACTCAGTGAGGATGGTAAAATAATAAGAAACAAATCTAGATTGGTGGCTCAAGGGTATAATCAAGAGTTTGGGGTAGACTTTGAAGAATCTTATGTCCCAGTAGTCAGACTTGAGGCCATCAGAATTTTACTTGCCTTTGCATGCTCCCTTAGAATAAAGTTGTATCAAATGGATGTAAAAAGTGCCTTCTTGAATGGTTTGATCAAAGAAGAAGTCTATGTTGAGTATCCCCCTGACTTTGAGAACTCTAACCATGCAGATTTTGTATACAAGCTAGACATGACATTTTATGGCTTGAAGCAAGCACCAAGAGCTTGGTATGAGAGACTAAGCTCGTTCCTCATTGAGAAAGGGTACACACGAGGTAAGGTAGATCAAACACTTTTCACCAAGAAGTAAGGTAAGAACAACTTGATTGTTCAAATTTATGTTGATGATATTGTGTTTGGTTCTACTAAATCTAAAATATGTGAGGAATTTGCTAAGCTCATGACTAGCGAATTCGAGATGATCCTAATGGGAGAACTCCAATTTTTTCTTGGTTTGCAGGTAAACCAAGGAGAAGATGGGTGCTTCATAAGTCAAGCCAAATACACCAAGGAGCTGCTGAAAAGATTCAACATGACAAGCTGCAAAATAATTACAACTCCTATGAGCACCACAACATCACTGGATTCGGATGAAAATGGTAAATTAGTGGATGTAAAAATCTATAGAGGTATGATCGGCTCCTTACTTTATTTTACTGCATCCCGACCAGATATCCAGTTTAGTGTTTACCTCTGTGCTAGATTTTAAGTTAGTCCTAGAGAATCCCACTTGACTGCCGTCAAACGTATCCTTAGATATCTTACAGAACTCAAGATTTGGGATTGTGGTATCCGTCATCATGTGATTTATCTCTTATTTCTTTTTCTGATGCGGAGTACGCTGGATGCAAGCTGGATCGCAAGAGTACTAGTGGCTACTGTCAGTTTCTGGGCGGGTGTTTAGTTTCTTGGGCCTCCAAGAAACAACACTCGGTTGCCCTCTCAACTGCAGAAGCAGAATATGTTGCTGCGGGGAGCTGTGGCACCCAAGTGTTGTGGATTAAACACCAACTTCAAGACTACTTAGTGGATCTTGGTTGTGTCCCGATTCTGTGTGATAACACCAGTGCTATCAACCTTGCAAAAAATCCAGTCCAACATTCTAGGACCAAGCATATTGAGATTAGGCATCACTTCATTAGAGATGAGGTCTTTAAGAAAAACTTTGAACTGTATTTTGTTGATACACTAAATCAGATTGCTGACATCTTCACCAAGCCCTTGTGTAATGACAGGTTTACAACACTCAGAAGGGAGCTTGGTCTTTGTAGACCTCAGGCTAATAAAAATTGAAATGATGATCTTCTTCAATTTGGTTATGTGCTTTTGCTGATTGGTATCCATGCATTGTTTATATGTAAACATGTCATTCTGCATGTGGTGTAGCATTGTATGTAGTTGCATAATAAAGTTGAATTCATGTTCATGATGCATTGCATGTGGTGTAGCATCATTCTTGCATGGCCATGGTATATTAAATGATGAAGTGTGCAAAGACAGGTTATGCTTGTCTAGAAGCACTCACCATGCGTGAGGATACACCTCTGCCAAGTACCATGCGTCACTGTCACATATAGGCCATATAGTAAGGGGGAGTTATTTCCTTGAAGCATTCATGCATCTGTTTCATCTTCATTAAGTTACCCTTAATAAGTGTACAACAATGGTCCAGGTCATGCATTTCATATTTGTCATTCCACTTACTTGCAAACATAACTCCTTGAGTGCATTCACTGCATATCCTTAAGGGGAGTCTTGTTGCTTCTCTTAATCTCTTGCAATCTGAACTTCAATAGCTTCCAGTCTGAATATGTGATCATGAGACAGACAGAACAATGGCGTAAGAGCTTTCTATTATATGAACTGATGATTGTCCATCAAATGAAAATGGTTCAGATTTAATGATTTCCTTGAAGCTCTGACACATCTTTTGAAATCATCTATGTTTCGTGATTTTAATAGGCTTTAACTAGAAATTTATTGTTGTGTCTTGAATGACTATCCTGAAATCTGAAAATTCAAACTTCATGGCAACCTTGGTGATACACTAAAGCTTTGTATTGTTTTTAAACACCTTGATGAGCTGGAATTACTGAAAATCAATTTGACAGAGTAATGATATTGTTGCACGGAGAAATATGTCACGTCATCAAATCAAGTGACGAATGATATGTCATGATGTGCCCATGTTATCTCTGTCTTAATTAAATTGGACTCTAGGCAGAGCAATGGCATAATTGCTGAGAAATATATCTCCTCAACAAAGAAATGAGGTCAGATATGTCATGAGGTGACATTGCTATCTCTATTCAATCTGAAGCATAACAGTCAGTCTTACCAAATACCTAGGAATACTGGCGTCTAAACAACATGTATTCTTACGGATAGGAGGCATGTCCTACACTCGATTGCTCGTAAAATATGAGTCATGTGCATACAAATGCAAAAGATCATGAAAAACAGTACTGAAATCATACAATTCCATGCTTTAGTCATGCTTGTTTAATCTCAATACTAGTTTGTGCTATTCCCGAAGAAGTTATTGAATATAGATGTATAAGACAAAGAAAGGTCACTGCCATGATATGCACTTCTGGTTCATTTCTATTAAAACATGGATGTAGCTACTTTTAGAACTATATTGTTGATCTCGGACTTCATTAGTTTTGAACCATATATCTTGCTCACGGCATGTTTCAGATCTGCATATAATGGCTTGCTCTTCACTCCTATTCAGCTCTGATCACTTCGCAATTTATCCCAATCTCTATTTTATCCCTCCTTTTTGCTGTTGTCAAAGGGTGAGAAGACCTTTGTGAGTTGTCAAAAGGGGAGACTATCCTTGTGGGACGAGGGAGAGTATAGCATTCATGCATACAAATCCACATTCACATGTGTATGCATGAATGCATCATCACTCTGTATCTTGAGCTGCATATGTTATATGTTATAAACTTTGCCATCTTGGACATTACTGCTAAATAATGACTCACAGTGTTACCATCATTAAAAAGGGGGAGAATGTTGTGCCCCTGTGGTCATTTGAGTCATTTAACATTCATGGTTTTGATAATGGCTAAACACTATAAGTCATTGATGTTTCCTACTCTCATATGACTGAAATACTTGATGTGTTTTTCATGACAGGTACGCCAAGGAATGGAGTGGAGATGGCACAAGTGAAAGATCAATGATCGCGCCCAAGCAAGGATGAAAATCCCTTCTACAAGCAAGAGTCGACACTTCACATAGCCACGGGGCCGTGCACACTTGGTTTCATGTCCAAAGGTCTAAAGAGTTTGATGCCACAGACTAGAATGGACTGCAAACATGTTTAAGGGGTTGATCGAAGCAAAACTGTGAAAAATCAAGTTTTCGGTCGACCAACGGTCATAAACCGATCGACCAGAATTGCCAGAACTGAAATGTTACAAAATTTACAGGAACCGATCGACCGCCCCAGAATGTCCGGTCGACCGGCCCAGGTCCGGTCGACCGCCCCCATGTTGCCGGCCGACTGATTTTGCCAGAACGAAAATCCTTCTGTTCTGTAAATGTTCCGGTCGACCGACCCATACTTCCGGTCGACCGGAAGCCTCGATGCAGCAATGTTTGACTTTGTTTTTCACCTTATGGATAGCCCCTCTTCTTGGATTTGTTTAATCAAAAAGTCACCCAATCTCCCATAATTTATGGATCTGGTCTGGGGGGTGTCTATGGACCATTCAAAAGATATAAAACCAACACAAGAGGGTTAGAAACCATAATGATCAAATGCATCAAGAGGGATCAAAGGAGATCAAGAGAGGCTAGAGGAGGTCCAAGGAAGAAGAGGTACTGTAGTCCTGAACAGTACTCCGTGCAGAAGTTCTTCATCCATTCCAAGGTGATTCAAGCTTAGATCTGAAGCAAGCAACCTCCAAGAAAGCTAGAAGCAATCAAGGTTCTCAAGGGTGATCAAATATTCATCCATAAACTTCTTCATCCACTCAAGGGGATCCAAGGACGCTCATCTCACAAGGAAGAAGAAGCCATTGTTGCTGAATCAAGAGGAGAGCTTTGTGAAGAAGAAAGAAGCCTCTGTTGGTGATCTACATCGATTGAAGAATCAAATTCAAGTTCCAGCAATCTCATACAAGATCTTTTCTCTCTGAGCATATTTCATCTCTTGTCTGAATATCTATTTGTTCTCTTTTCATTTTGTCCAAACTATTAAAACTGAGAATCGTCTCTATCGGTGGTTAGTAGGAAGGCAATCGGAAGTTCTCCGATCTGCGGTGTTGACGTCCCTACCGGTGGTTATTAGGAAGGTAATCGAAGGTCTTTCCGATCTGCAGTTTGGTGCGCTGCACTAGTGGAGCCTCACCGGGTTTGGTGAAGGGTGGACATAGGACTAGGGATTCGGTCCGAACCACCTTAAAATCTCGTGTGTTGTTGTTTGATTGTGCGATTACTTTGTGCTAGATGCATGCTTAGGTTCAATCTCTATATTACTTGTTCATCTTGCTAAGTAAATCGGTGTGTCCTTCGTTAAGCTACTTATATTTCGCTGCGATTCTCTTTATCTAGCTTTTAAGAGGGGTGTTCTGCGAAAAGAGGGGGAGATCTATTCACCCCTCCCCTCTAGATCCGCCATCCACTACTCAACAGAGGACATACTTGAGGGGGCTGCCCCTGGGCTCCCAGAACGTGAACGTAGTCTGAACAGGGGCCGCGTTCTGATATGAACGCGGTCCCTGAAGAGGCCGCGACCTTGACAGAATCGAAAACAATGAAAATTAAATGGAAAAACTGGTGAAATGCAACCTAAATAGAACCATACACACACAAAGATAGCAGGAAGGCAAGAGTGGCATTATGGGCACTAGAGGTCCCACCGTGATTGCTAGAAAAGAGGTGTAGGCATAAAAGTGTGCCCCGAAAGATAAATATAAGCAAGTTATGAAAGAATTATGCAATATAAGAAAAGGGGTGATGAATAGATAGAAAAAATGCATCGTGATCTCCACTAAGGAATAACAACATAAAGAAACGTTACAGGAACTTAAAGATATGCTGCATACCTTGGAAATATAAAGAAACAGCCAAAAAATAGCCCGAAGGGCTGCTAGCTCAGAATGCGGTCGATGTCCTGACTGCGACTATGTGAATGCGGCCTCCCTTCCCACCGCGTTCAGAACGGAGATGCGGGAACTGTGGTTTCAACTCCTCACTTTCCAACCAGCTAGAAAGTAAGGGCCTCACGTCCACACCTACCTAATCCTACGAAACAAAGCAAAACCAAGAGTAAAACTCATTAGAGACGTGACATGTGTAGCATCTATCCCACATAAAGAATAAACATGAGAATGAGGGGAGAGAATGCATCGGGGAGGTTGGGTTTTTAACCCTTGTAGAAGGGAACAAAGATATGTGTGTGTTTGTGTGTGTATGATGAAGAAAAATGCAGTAAAGAACAGTGGAGAAAATGGGCAATATGCATGCATGCATGTGATGAAGAGAATAGACAGAAGAGAACCAAGAACAATATATAGGAGAAAATCCTAAGAGAAAGATGACTTAGAGAAGTAACATCGGAGCATGGCTTCACCCCAAGTTAGAAAACACCCTCCTCCCTCGAGCCCTAGACCATGGGAGGGGTATTTATAGACTTTAGAAGCCCTAGGTCGGAGTTGGAGGATAATTACTCAAAAGATGAGATTTTGGGTGATAAACCCATGAGATATTGATGAGATAAGGCCCCTAAAGTGATTAGAAACTGATCTGGCATGAAATCATTGGGGATAGAGTTTAAGCCGAGCCAGACTCTGACTAAGAATGCAGTCTATCGGGCGACTTCAACCAAAGATGAACGCGGTCATGTGACTGACAACGACTAGGAAAGTATGCCAAAACATGATAAATCATGAAAAATAGCCTCCAAGGCTTAACGGGCCAGAAGATGAATAGAAACGGGCTCATAATACGATCAAGGAAGACTTCGAAACAATGGATAATTTGAGACATCATAAAAGATGAATAAGAGAAAGGCTCGACTTGTAAGCTGAAAACGAGTGTCAACACTAACGACTGATTCAACGAAGCAGTGATTTCCCCACTGGTGAGGGGTTCCGGAGGCTGGGTGGTAACATACCATTCTACCCCCAGTGCTGGAACAGCTTGCGCTTCTTGAGTAGGGGCGTCTAAGATCACTATAATCAAAGACAACAATGATGAGCATGCTAAGCAACCTTCTATCGAAGCCCAGTGCAAAGATTAAGAAAGTATAAAGACTAAGTACAGAGGTCGAATTTGTACCTGGGGTAGGCTCAAGATCAGCTCGGGTCTCCACATCATGAGAAGAAGGCACCCTCGTCACCTTTGGCTCCTGGTCAACCACCTCAGGACGGACAACATGGGGTATTTCCTCATGGCTTCCCGCATTGGACCGTGAAGACGCCAAGGATGAGGAAGTTGTGATCCAAGAAGAGAGGATATTAGTTGACCATGGCCCTATATTATGGTTAGCCCAGATGAAGCTTATCCACCTTCAGTCTTACTCTCACCTGAGGAGATGGCCGGCTGAAGAGCTGTCGACGCCTTCCCGCTCGAAGTAGCTCCTTGAGCAGGGGTTCGACTCAAGGAGAACTAAGATGAGGAGGTCCAACCGGAGCTCGAGGAGGCCCTGCCTGATTGAGCTCCCTCACCAGAGGCGTCCTCGATGTCCATTGGGGTATCATCATCGACTTGAGGGTCTAGTGCTATCATTCAAAAGTAGGAAGGCAACATAAACTAGCCAATGTCACAAAAAATAGAAGAGGGGGAAAGACAGGTAAGCAAGTATAAAAAATCCATACCCAAGCTGTCGCCCTCCCAGACATTAACCATACAAGTCAGAACACGTGGAATCGGAGAGTCTGGTACCATAGGACCATGGCCCTCCAGTTCACCAGCTCCTTCATCTAGGGGGTCAGTGGTCGTTGCCCCCTTAGCCCTCATTACTTCGGCCCCATCAAGAGCTCCAACCGCTGGTCGTGATGCCTCGACAACCTCAGAGTGCAAGGCAAGCACCTCAGTCACGGGCTTTGTCATAGCTTCCACGATCATGGGTGCGGCAGTCTCCGTAGTGACCTCCATAGTTGCCGTCGCAGGCTGCCTGGCCGCTTCAACAAGATAGACCTCCAAAGGTGTAATAGCCTCTTCGGGTGGCCCTACCATCCCTTCTGCTCCCCTGTCAGCCTTGAGAATGACGGGACCGGAGGTGGTCACACCGACTTCCCCCACCCCTCTCGCCTCCACACCAATAGTGTCTGGAATAAATTGAATGACAGTCAGCACGGCAATAAGAATACATCATCCTATCAAGAGAGGAAGAAATAGCAAGTGACTAGAAGGCTATATGCTACCTATCTCATTGCCCACTTCTCCAATTTCAAGAAGGCTCCCGCCACCCGGTGAACTGCCAGTTGTCATCATGGGAGAAGGAGAATGCACAACATCAGGGGGGTGACTTGAGGAGGCCTCCTCCATGCCAGCCCTTGGAATTACCCTTGACTCGAGCATCGGGTCCCCTAGTAAATTCATCACTTCTTCATATATGGGAACCTCGCTGGGATCCCCGACCCGAGAGAGTGTTTCCTCTATGGTAGGAGAGAAACGCGCATATGCGGCCACCTCTAAAATAATATACAGAAGTTATAATGAGGTTATCAAGGTAGATACATGGCATATAACATGCCAAGGTCACCCGATAACAACTTACGAGAGCTGCTAGACTCTTCGGAAAGGTTGGCCCCAGGTTGAATAGGAAGGGAGGATGGATCACTGTCACCACTGTTCCTCCTCCTTGCCCTTTTCGCAGGAGGCCCGCTGTCTCCTGCCACCTCTTCACCAACAGCCCCATCGGCGGGCAACTCTTCGGGAGCCACATAGTCTGGAGCATGTCAACAGTTAGCAGATGATTACAGGCGTGAAGACAAAATTTAAATCATGAAAAGTATTAACAGCCTTACCATTAGGGCCAAATGAAACTTTCGACCGCTTTATAAGTTGTTTCGATTTTAGTCCCACTGCTCGGGAAGCTCTACGCACTAGGGATGTTAATGGTAACCAATAACCCGCTAACCGTCTATTTCGTTAATTTAACCAACAACAAATGGATTTTTTTTCCAATAATTTAACGGATATGGATACAGATATATCCGATTTCATAGCGGATACAGAAACAGATACACTTCATTCCGAACCCGTATCCGTCCATTATCATTAAATATTATAAAATATATATTATTAATATTATCCCTTAGATCTAAATTTAACAGTGGAGATTCAAAAGTTACCCTAATGAATGGCAAGTTTGGCAACGCCCCGAATGCCCTCAAAGATCAGGTCTTAGTCGACCCATCACAAGTCACAACGTTCCCCAATCCCATCTCCTTCCCAGTTCCCACCCAACGGCGGCAAGAGGAGGCAGCACGACAGGGCACGGAGGTTTCCAGTCGAAGCCGTGGAACAGGAACCCAACAGCGAGCAGTACGATCAACGCAGCTGAACCCCACTTTCGAAACCTCCACCCCACTTTCTAAAGCTTGGGGACTCCCCATGCTCTCACCAAGGTCAGCACATCTTTTGGATTCACACGAATTCTTAATCATCACTTGCCCGTCGTCACCCGCAGAGTGACATGTCATTGCCCTATCTTCCCACCCTATGGCCTGTACTGCTGCTAGAAGCCTAGACCATAAAGGCATAAACTAGACAGGTGCAGCCCCTCTCCATAGCCATGCACAAGAAGCCAAGAAGGATTACGTACAACTTGTCTCTTCTTGGAGAAGACCCCAACTTGGGTTCCATTTTTATTCATCCATATTGGCACTGCCCACAGTACCAGAGGTCATTGCAATGGGTTCAATTATATATAAAGCAAATTTATATATCATAATAATCACATAACAAAGAAGGTATAAATGCTTGTATATGGTCCACTGTTGACAACTACATGGATACACAGATGCTGAGGGGAACCCTTCTGGTCCTGGCCAGTAAGCCAATGCCAACTTGGATGACTTCCCATCAGTGGCTGTTCCCACCAGTCGCGGCAGTAGTGCGGCGGCAGCACGGGCAAGTTTCACTTGCTGCACTGCACCGCAGTGTAGCTATTAGTAAAAAAATGTTGATGTTAGGTCCAATTTGAACTTGATATATGAAGTTTCAATGTCCGAGAGTTACCATATTTCGAGAATGGAGACCTATGATAGGAACAACTGAAATCTGTACTTAGATGCACTGAGCTGTCTTTTTTGAGATATACCGTATGATCTATACAGATGCTATATTCATGTGCACAAATAGTGATGACATAGTGAATAGGTGAATTTTTGGACTTGATCACCCTAAACTGAGTTGCATTTTTTTTTACTGGTAGGTGGAAGAAAAAAATAAAACCCTCGATCTCTCTCAATGGATCTCCCTTGATCTTTCTCGGCGATGGGAGTCGAGAGAAGCGAAATTTATAAGGTAGCAACAATGAGTGAGAAGTAAGTTTTATGGATATTATAATATTAATTTTTAAGATATTGTTTAACAAATAAATGTTGTTTGTGCCTGTGATATTTTCTTAATCTTGTAAATAATTTTATGTTTCACTTAATGGTAGGTATGTCAATTTAATTGAAGGCTGATTATATTCTTTTATTTATTTTTTTATGCAAAATTTTGGTGAAAAGTATGTCTGAATCAGTGGATATGAATGCTTCACATGATGCGGAGAATGACAGTGTAGCTAACCAAAGTTGTGCAAAATGAGGGAACAAATAATCCACCTTCACCAAAACGGAGGAAACTAAGGTCACTTGTATGGAATAATATGACTAGAGACAAAAATGTAGATGGAAATTGGGTTGCCACATGTAATGTAGCACCCCAGATAAATTATAGAGGATAAGATTTTCTAAATAAACTAAACATAACAAAATAAGGGCCCATAATCCAACAAGTCTAAAGCCCAACTACAAACCATCACCTATGGGCCTCAACCCATACTCCTTCAAAACCTCCAAAACTCTAGATGGGCTTCACATATGTGGGCTAATGAACTTCATTAAGACTTTCTGGCAACAGTCCAAACCTATCCCACGTTCGAAGGCCTGCATGGAAGAGAAATTAGTGTTGGGTCCCGCGAGGTGTAAACGGATCTAGAAGGGGGGGGGGGTTGAATAGATCCTATCAAAAGCTTTGGCCTATTTAAAACTCTTAGCTATCGGAAGCATGAACCACTCCTATAAAGTGAATGAATCACTTAGACACAATGCACATCGGAATTAAGTAGAGTGGCACAGAGCATGCAATAGCTTGCAACAACCGTACGTGTGTGTGTGCTATATCGATCACTCAAAGTTCATATGTGTGTGTGTGCAGTGGTGATCAACCAAGATGTAGTTATGAGAGCTTGAGTGTATAAAATAAGATAACCAAGTTTGAAAGCACACAACCTGTGAATGGGGGTAGAAGAGATAGAGCAATCACACACGAAGAACAACCCACAACACAGGGATTTTTAAGGTGGTTCGGTTGCAACCCCGCAACCTACGTCCACCCCTCACCAAAACCCGGTGAGGCTTCCTTGCTGACTCACAGCTTGACCGGGGACACGCTCCAAACCACAGAACATAGAAAACCCTCTTTCTGTCTTCCTACACACAAAGCCGGCAGGGACGGCTACACCGCAGATCGGAGAACTCCCGATTGCCTTCCTACTAACCACCGGTAGGGACGATCGTCAGTTTCAATAGATTGAATGAAATGAAAATAGAAACAAGATGAAAATGCTTAAACAAGATATGAAGATATGCTAGAATGAACTAGATCTTGTCTGAGATTGTTGGATCTTGAATCTGTTGAGGATTTGATATTCCTTTGATCCTTTTGAGTTGATGGAGCAGATATAGGATGTAGCTTGATCTTTCCTTTGAATCTCCTTGAGTTGATGAAGAAGAATATTGGATGTAGCTTGATCTTTTCTTGAATCTCCTTGAGTTGATGAAGAGGTGTATGGATGTAGCTTTGATCACCTTTGAGAGCCTTGAATGCTTCTTGCTTGCTTGGAGGTTGCTTGGCTTCAGATCTGAGCTTGAGTCACCTTGGAAGGATGAAGAACTCCAGCCCGAAGTACTGTTCACGAAGGTGCTACAGTGCTTGCGAAATGGCCTCCCTTGAGCTCTCTTTGATTCACTTCATCAACTACATCAACTAGGGTTTCTAACCCTCTTGTATTGGTTTTATAGACTTTGAATGGTCTATAGACAAGCCCCAGACCAGATCCACAAATCATGGGTGATTAGGTGACTTTTGGATTAAACAAATCCATGTTGAATGGCCCTTTTCGAAGTGGAAACAAAAGTCAACAATTGATGGCTCGGGGCTGGCGGTCGACCTCTACTGAAACATGCTGTAGACGGATGGTCCCTGGGATTTCGGTCGACCGCTACGGGCTGGCGGTCGACCGCCAGCTGACAGACTTTCAAATTGACAATCCCTGGCTGGGGCGGTCGACCGCCCCTGTGCTAGCGGTCGACCGCCAGCTGGGCAGACCCCGGTCCATCCCGGGTCGGTCCGTTAGCCGCTTCAGCTCCGTCGCTTGTGTCCATTAGCAGCCTGTTCATGTCTGTAACTTCATCCTTGTTGGTCTAGAAAGTACCAACTGAATCTTTATCTTTGGACTCTCATCTTGTGCAGTGACCTTGGCTATTTGAATGAAGCTTGTGGAAGAGATTTGCATCAAGGCTTGAACGCGATCATATGGCTTTCACTTTGCCATGAAGCAACCGAATGCATTGACTATGCACAGACTTTGTGTTGGAGCAACTATACATTGTACAGACTTCAACCAGACAACGTATAGACTTTGAGTTTGTGCTAGCAGCCAACGTACAGACTTTGAGTTTGTGCTAGCAGCCAACGTACAGACTTACTGATGTATAGACTTACTGGCTGTATAGACTTGCTGGCTGTATAGACTTGCTGATGTATAGACTTGCTGGCTGTATAGACTTTCTGATGTATAGACTTGCTGGCTGTATATACTTGCTGGCTGTATAGACTTGCTGATGTATAGACTTGCTGGCTGTATGGACTTGCTGGCTGTATAGACTTGCTGATGTATAGACTTGCTGGCTGTATAGACTTTCTGATGTGTAGACTTGCTGCTGAAGGATGTATAGACTTGATGTGCCTGCAACAGGATGATGTATAGACTTTGAGTTGCAGGATGTATAGACTTAGTAATGAAGATGTATGGAGAATGTATAGACTTTGCATGGCAAGCTATGCAACCAATGCCAATGTATAGACTTGTTAATGAAGATGCATAGAGAATGTATAGACTTTATGTGTAGCAGCGTAAGAGATGCACCGACTATATGAATGAACCAATGCAAGATAGGAACAGTGGTATGCACTGATGCATTGCTCATGTACACAACCTGTTCGATGAAATGACTAACTGTTTAAACAGATACACAATGACGTCATATGCAAACACAGTGTGACTTAGTATTTGCTATCAAAACCATGCACTGCTCATGCACACAACATGTTCGATGAAATGACTGATTGTTTAAACAGATGCACCACAGTGTGACTTATAGTAGTTGCTATCATCAAAACCATAACAGTAATCATGGTGCACACGTATTCAACATTCTCCCCCTTTTTGATGATGGCAACACTGTGAGTCATTATATGGCAGAAATAGCCAAGACAGCAAAGTTTATGACATATGTAACATGTGCAGCTCAAGATCCATGATAGTGAAGCATGTGAATGCAGATATGTATGCATGGATATACGTATGCATGGAGAAGTAAAGTGTATGAATGCTCTGCATAAACCCTCATCATCTCTCCCCCTTTGACAACGCACAAAGGCAACATTAGGCAACATCTCCCCCTTTCTCCCGAATCCACATCAAGGACTCACAACAAGACATTCTCCCCCTTTGCCAACAGCAAAAAGGAGGGATACAGTACAGTGGTTGACAAAAGTCCTGGAGATTAGAGTGGAATGGTAGTGGAAGAGCAAGCCATTATATGGAAATTAGAAACATGCTGGGAGCAATATATATGGTTCAAAGCTAATGAAAACCAAGATCATCAATAGAGTTCAAAAGGCATCGACATCCATGGTTTAATAGAAATGATCCAGAAGCACATATCATGACAGTGTTTAACCTTCCCTTGTCTTATACATCCATATTCAAGAACTACAAAGGAAATAGCACAAAAACTAGTATTGAAGCTAAACAATCATGATTAGATCATGGAATTTTATGATCGCAGCAAATGTGATTTTCAGTATCTTTTGCATTTGAAGGCACAAGACTCATATTTTACGAGCAGTCTAGTCTATTACATGCCTCCTAACTGTAAGAATACACGTTGTTTAGACGCCAGTATTCCTAGGTATTTGGTAAAACTGACTGTTATGCTTCAAAATAAACAGAGATAGCAACATCACGTCATGACATATCCAAACTCATTTCTTTGATGAGAAGATATATTTCTAAGCAATTATGCCATTGCTCTACCTAGAGTCCAAATGAATTAAGACAGAGATAACAGGGGCACATCATGACATATCATCCATCATTTGATTTGATGACGTGACATATTTCTCCGTGTAACAATATCATTGCTCTGTCAAATTGATTTTTCAAGAATTCCAGCTCATCAAGATGTTTAGAAACAATACTAAGCTCTAGAGTATCACCAAAGTTGTCAAGACGTTTGGATTTTCAGATTTCAGGATAGTTATTCAAGGCACAACATGCAATCTCTAGTTAAGGTCTATTAAAACCACACAATATAGATGATTTCAAAAGATATATCAGAACTTCAAGGAAATCATTAAATCTGAACCATTCTCATTGAATGGACAATCATCAGTTCATATAATAGAAAGCTCTTACACCGTAGTGATGTTCGTCTCTTGAACTTATTATCATATTGGAGGCCATTGAAGTTCAGATGCAAAAAGGGCGAATGAGCTAAGAAAAACAACACGACTCCCCCTAAGAATATGCAATGAATGCACTCAAGGAGTTATGTAGGTAGTCAAATAGAATGACGAATGTCAAGGAGAGGTTTACTTGAACCATGCAAGGGTTGACCTGATCAAACATGAAATGCATGAACCAACATAATGCATGATTTTACACTTATGAAATGCAACATAATGAATATGAAACATATGCGTGAATGCCTCAAGAAGATAACTCCCCCTAGCTATATGGCCTATCTGCGACAGTGGCACATGATACTTGGCGGAGGTTGGTCCTCACGCATATTGAGTGCTTCCAAACAAGCATAGCCTGCCTTTCCATACATCAACATTTGATATACCATGGCCATGCAAGAGTGAAATGATGTAAAATGATTCAAGCTAGATTGATGTTGACTCCCCCAGAATACATGCATGGGTTGACAATGAATTATGCAGCCTAAGACTTATGTGAATACACAATGCAATGAAGATGCTGCAAAATAATTGTGCATTTTATGTCTACTAGGCATGATGTGCATTAAGGTATGTGTGATCACAATATGATGTAAACATAAATCATTCACAATTGAATTTGAACTGAATGTAACATGATGATGTCAATTGCTAGATTCCCCCTTTTGAATAATGCTAACATGAATAACGAGTTGAAAATGCAGCCATGACATGCATCATCAAAACCAAAGTCCAAGAATTTCAAGTGGCTGATATCAGGTAGCAAACAACTCATCATCACATCAACATGACATTGGGCAGACGTATGATGCACTATCTACATGTCAAGACTAAACATGCAAGATGACTGAACTTAAAGGTTTATGTACATACCTGTGCCTTGAGCTTTTATTTACCTTATGATCCTTTGTTCAGCTCCAAGGCATCCTGCACCCAAAATTCTCATTTGAAATTTTTAGGTACCCAAGATTGCTTGGGTCCTTGTAGGTTAGCAGCTTTATCATATTCACCAATGTAGCTCATATGTTTCAGGGAAATTAGATCATCCTTTCTCATTGTTTGACAATCATACATGTCATGACCATTTTTCCCACAGTAAAAATAGCGCACAAAAGATTGAGCATTCTTTTTATATTCATGTGCGTGTGCATATGCATTTTGTTGTTGTGGATAAGCATGGGATTTACCTTTCATGACATGAAGGTGATGCTTTCCCTTCAAGTGCCAGCACTCTTGGACAGTATGTCCAGACTTACCACAATGAGAGCAGCAAGGAGGAAGATTTTTGTTTAAAGCCATGGAGAGTGTTGACCTGCTTGTATGGGAGTGTCGACTCTTCTGACTCCCCGTGCAATTCTGTGCAGATATCTGCTGAGTAGGTCCTCTGCCAGTATTGACATGTTTCTTTCCTTGCTCTTTCACTTGATCTCATGCTCTAAGCTCATCATTTCTCAAGATAAAATAATCATGCACAGTGTGACCATGTTTACCACAATAATAACAATTGACATTCATTTTGTGGAAGGCATGGTATTTAGCATTGGACATGTTATGGTGCATGTTTGGATAATCATGCTGAATTTTACTTTTCTTTCGAGCAGTGTGCCCTTTTTGGTGACCATAGGAAGTGGTGGCTTCCGGTGAGCCAGAATCTTGGATTTGGGCAAACATTGACAGAAAATCATTCAAACTTTGAATTTCATTTTCAAGTGAGGAAATGTGCTGTTTAGATTCAGCAAGGCCCTCTTCGCAAGCTGCCAATTGCTCTTTGAGCATGGCATTTACTGCTTTAAGATTTTGATTTTGTTATTCTAAAGCATGCAAAGTTTCAGAGTGATCTTCAATGACAGATTTACCTTTTTCATGTGCAGCCAGTTTTTCATGCAATTATTCTTCAACTTTTTCATGTTCAATTTTCTTTTCCAACAACTCTCTATTCTCTTCTTTCAGAGAATCAATCAGTTTTTGTTGCCATTCAAGATCATCATGGAGACCAACATTTATATTTCTCAAGAATGAACATTTTTCACATACAAAATTAGCAGAGCATGAAACAGAATTTTTATTTCCTTCAATCAACTTCTCATGATAGATCAGCCCATCGGCTATAGTTTGATCATTGGAGATTGACTTAGGTTGGTTTTGGAGTTTTATTACAGTTTCTTCCAACCTAGTGATTTCATCATGAAGATTTTCATTTTCATCCTTTAGACATGCAATGCTTTTTTATGCGTATCTAGATCAACTGAGAGAGTGTCGTTATGCTCTTTAAAAATAGAACACTTTTTACAAAT
This sequence comes from Amorphophallus konjac, assembly GCA_022559845.1. Classification (NCBI taxonomy): domain Eukaryota; kingdom Viridiplantae; phylum Streptophyta; class Magnoliopsida; order Alismatales; family Araceae; genus Amorphophallus; species Amorphophallus konjac. The sequence continues at coordinate 116,958,342 of CM040126.1, forward strand.
TGAGCTTTCATTTTGGTTAATTTTCTTGAGATCCTTTTTCAAATTTTTGTTTTCTATTTTTACCTTTTTGTATTGTGTGATCAATTCATCATAGGCTTCCATAAGCTCTTCAAAAGTGAATTCCTCGGAGTCAGAGTTTACCTGTGATGAGGATGTATTGCTGGACTGTTCTGCACGGTCGGCCATGAAGCATTCTTGTTCTTGTTCTTTCCCTTCATGGATTTTCACCAACTTGTCCAATACTTGCTTGGCTGTGCTGTAAGAGGATACAAGATGAGTTAGTCTTAGATCAACTGCAGCTGTAATTAACTTATATGCAAGACGATTATCATTATGTTTGGTCTCATGTTTGGCTAACCAATCAATTGAATTTGATGGCAGCTCATGAGGACCATTGTATATAAGAGTCCACAATTGTGGATCTATGGAGCTAACATGGATGAACATTCTTCCAACCCATGTAGAAAAATCTGAACCATCATAAATGGGCGGAGAAGTCATCGAAGCATGTGTAGCATATGAAGCCATCTAAATAACAAACACCAGGATCTTTCCCTGCAGATCGTTGGATCTGGGAATGACAGAGCCTCGCTCTGATACCACTTGTTGGGTCCCGCGAGGTGTAAACGGATCTAGAAGGGGGGGTTGAATAGATCCTATCAAAAGCTTTGGCCTATTTAAAACTCTTAGCTATCGGAAGCATGAACCACTCCTATAAAGTGAATGAATCACTTAGACACAATACACAGCGGAATTAAGTAGAGTGGCACAGAGCATGCAATAGCTTGCAACAACCGTACGTGTGTGTGTGCTATATTGATCACTCAAAGTTCATATGTGTGTGAATGCAGTGGTGATCAACCAAGATGCAATTATGAGAGCTTGAGTGTATAAAATAAGATAACCAAGTTTGAAAGCACACGAACCTGTGAATGGGGGTAGAAGAGATAGAGCAATCACACACGAAGAACAACCCACAACACATGGAGTTTTAAGGTGGTTCGGTTGCAACCCCGCAACCTACGTCCACCCCTCACTAAAACCCGGTGATGCTTCCTTGCTGACTTACAGCTTGACCGGGGACACGCCTCAAACCACAGAACAGAGAAAACCCTCTTTCTATCTTCTTACGCACAAAGCCGGCAGGGACGGCTACACCGCAGATCGGAGAACTCCCGATTACCTTCCTACTAACCACCGGTAGGGACGATCTTCAGTTTCAATAGATTGAATGAAATGAAAATAGAAACAAGATGAAAATGCTCAAACAAGATATGAAGATATGCTAGAATAAACTAGATCTTGTCTGAGATTGTTGGATCTTGAATCTGTTGGGGATTTGATCTTCCTTTTATCCTTTTGAGTTGATGGAGCAGATATAGGATGTAGCTTGATCTTTCCTTTGAATCTCCTTGAGTTGATGAAGAAGAATATTGGATGTAGCTTGATCTTTTCTTGAATCTCCTTGAGTTGATGAAGAGGTGTATGGATGTAGCTTTGATCACCTTTGAGAGCCTTGAATACTTCTTGCTCGCTTGGAGGTTGCTTGGCTTCAGATCTGAGCTTGAGTCACCTTGGAAGGATGAAGAACTCCAGCCCGAAGTACTATTCACGAAGGTGCTACAGTGCTTGCGAAATGGCCTCCCTTGAGCTCTCTTTGATTCACTTCATCAACTACATCAACTAGGGTTTCTAACCCTCTTGTATTGGTTTTATAGACTTTGAATGGTATATAGACAAGCCCCAGACCAGATCCACAAATCATGGGTGATTAGGTGACTTTTGGATTAAACAAATCCATGTTGAATGGCCCTTTTCGAAGTGGAAACAAAAGTCAACAATTGATGGCTCGGGGCTGACGGTCGACCTCTACTGAAACATGCTGTAGACGTGTCACGCCCCGAGCGTGGAAGATACCCGGAGACGCGTGACGAGTTTATATCAATCATGTCAATCAGAGTGGTCGTGTATTCGACACAAAGACAGAGATGCGCAAAATAGCAAGATAACACAATCCTTATTATTAATAGGCTATTACAAATCCAATACTCTGTTTAATAAAAAGAAAAGAATACATATTTGACTCAAGAAAATAGGAAAAAGACTAGATGACACTTGGACAAGCTCTAGCTCTTTCACTTGGGACTTTCCCCATCCGATTGACTTCCATCGTCGACGGACTTACCTGAAAAGTAAAAAGGGACAAACGGAATGAGCGAACGCTCAGTAGGAAATTATATCTCAAGTACTAGCAAGGGGTTTAAGTAATTACATCTTTCATGAATGCAATGAAGCTATGCATGCTCGCATAAAACGACAAGATAGAGAAAATGTAATATCAAGGAATTAAGATGGACAAATCATGAACTTTCAATAAGATAACAAGACATTTGAGATATTCAAGCAAGTACATTTAACAAGTCATGTCAAGAACTTTGGCTATCATGTATCAAGCAAGTAAATTACCCTTTTTCGGGCCACGCATTTCATGTCAAGTCAAGTACGATTTCAAGCACAAGATTTATGTGGAATGTCCAATCTAGAAAGTAAAGTACTCGGTATAATGCCAGATACCTTATCATTTTAACTCCCATGGGCACAAGTACTTTCGGGTGCTCCTCCCAGGACCAGATCGGGCCCTATATGCGCAGGCATTTATCATGTGTTTTGACATCCACTCTTATATATATATATAGCCAATTTTTGAATTTCAATAATCAAGCTTGTAGACATGTATGATAACTTTGACAGAATGAAGTCCAAAAATATGACAAAGGACATAGAATGGCGATAATAACGGTATAATCACGATATCGATAAAACTAGGTAGAATATGGTTCCCTTAACTTGGGTACCATGACAAATCAATATGGACATTCTATATATAGAATTTAGGTCCACATGAACAGTATATCAAAGGTAAGATACCCTCATTCTTATCATAGAATTGAGGTTTACAAGAATGACATGATATGGCATGATATCATCATTCCATTAAGAATTTCTTATGATATACTCTTTGTATAACATAAGGGCCGGTATCACATGTTTCTTTAGAGTGACATGGCATCAATGGTGTAATGGGTTTTTAGGGTACAACCAGTTCAGTCGGCCTTGAGGGAATCCAAGGCTACGAGGAGTCTTACGGAGGTCTCTATGACTAACTCGCTAGTCCAAAGGAACGGAATGTCCAATGGAGAGCTTGTATGTCAATGAGAGTTGAGTGTGATCGATAAAACAATCGTGAAACGTGGGACTATACTCACGGAATGGAGAATAGTGCCGATATATATATTATATAACATATGAAACCATCGGTTAACAGAAACAGTGGAAGAATCAGTTTTACAGTAAAGTAACGACTTAAGCAGAGTCGTTTATCAAGTAATTAACGCCTAACAGAAGGGCGTTTACACATGTTTCCATTTTTGCAGAATTTCAATATTTCATTAATTTATCTAAAACGCGCCCTGGTCAGGGGCATTTCTTTGCAAGGAGACGACTATAGTAGCAGGCGTCTTTTTATTTACAATATTTTACAGAACATATTTATTTTTAGAAATTATCAAAAACGCGCCCTTGGCAGGGGCGTTAATCATTAAATTCTTATTTTTACAGAATATATTGTTCGGGATTTTAACAGAAACGCGCCCTATGAAGGGGCGTTACTTTTCAATTCACGCCCTAGTATCGGGCGTTAGTCCAGTGAAAGACGACCTAGCCACGGTCGTGAATTCAAGAAATATCATGAATTTTTCATGGGCAGTAATAATTTCAGGATAATAGAATTCATGGAGAACGAATGTATGGTCATGACAATAAAATTAACAGGTTTGAAGACATATGATCGTGCATTATTATAGAATCATGATTTCATATATAAGCAGTTGTTAATATGGTGATTAATGTTTATAAGAAATTAACGCCTGTGTACAGGGCGTCGAATTTAGATTTGACGACCTTGGCAGGGTCGTGACTTGTAAAATAGCGCCCTAGTCTGGGGCGTGTATTTCATAATCACGCCCTTTCTAAGGACGTTTCTTTCAAGAAATTAACAGAAAGTCGTTCAGAAACTATAGTAAACCAAACCATGTATATGCATGATGATTATTGTACTGTATCAATTTAGTTTGGGCTACAGTGACTTGAGAAAACCTACCTTATGATAATTTGATGATTTGAACCGTGAGAAGAGGAGCTCTTGTTCTTCGGTCCTGTAATTCCTACGAGAACAGAAGAAGAAATATTAGTATTTCTTCATACTTCCTGACCGAAGGTAAAAGAAAGAAGAACATCACCTTTGTTCTTCACGTACGTAGGTGCTTTTCCTAACCTGTAACAGAAGAAGATGAGGAACTGTTAGTTCTTCATGTAACAGACGTAGGGAATTAAGGAAATAAGAAGAAATATTCCTCTCACGTACCTTGTAGTTTTCCAAACGCCAAATAGCGTTTAAGGTTCGATCAGTAGGTTATTTATAGGGATTTTTGGGAATCCTATTAGGACTAGAGTTTGATTAGAAGTAATGTTTCTAAGATAGAGTTATTGCCACATTAGAACTCTTTCTAATGCTTATCACTTACCCTGGATAAGCTCCCGTGTCGAACGGAACTCGAATGGAATTAACGACTTTGGTCAGGGCGTCGATTCTTGAATTGACGACCTGGTGCAGGTCGTTTCTTAAGAAGCGCCTTTCGTTAGGGCGTTCCTTTGTTTAAAACACGCCCGAGATAGGGGCGTTTCTTGGTCTTACCGTTTTTGACGTTGGAATTTGACGCCGTGTGGTCAGGGCGTCACTTATTGAATAACGCCTTATCTAGAGGCGTTTCTAATTTGAATAGCGCCTTTATCCGAGGCGTTATTTTATATTGTTTTATTTATCTATTTATTTGATTTATTTTAAAATCTTTATTGTTATTAATATTTTATCAGGGTTGCTACACCCTCCCCCACTTAAAAGAATTTGGTCCCCAAATTCAATTGCATAATATGTATATACGTGGAGAGTGTAGATCATATACCTCTTAGAATAACTCGGGAAATCATTTCTTCATAGATTCCTCGGTCTCCCATGTCGCTTCGTGTTCAGTATTCTTATTCCATTGCACTTTGAGCATGGGAATAACCTTATTCCTTAGAGCTCGTATTTCTCGATCTAAGATCTTCATAGGCTTCTGTTCATAGGTGAGATCTTTCTGGATCACCAGATCTCCATGTTCAATAATATGCGATGGATCGTGCACATACTTCTTCAACATAGATATATGAAATACATTATGTACCTCGGACAATTGAGGAGGCAATGCGATGCGATAAGCAACCTCGCCAACTCTTTCGAGTATCTCAAATGGTCCGATGAATCTTGGCGTAAGCTTGCCCTTAACACCAAATCTTCGTATGCCACGTCCAGGCGATATTTTAAGAAATACATGATCTCCAACCTAGAATTCAAGATCTCTTCTTCTTGTATCAGCATAAGCCTTTTGTCTGGTCTGAGCAACTTGCAATCTTTCTCTGATTACTTGTATCTTTTCAGTTGTATCCCTTACCATGTCTGGACCTAACAGTTGTTTCTCTCCAACTTCGTTCCAGCATAAGGGTGATCGGCAACTCCTTCCATATAAAGCTTCGAAAGGTGCCATTTGGATACTAGCTTGGTAGCTATTATTATATGCAAACTCAATTAAAGGTAAATGATCATGCCAGCTTCCACCAAAATCAATGATGCAAGCTCTTAGCATATCTTCCACTACTTGGTTTGTTCTTTCGGTCTGACCATCCGTTTGCGGGTGAAAAGCAGTACTAAAGTTAAGCCTTGTTCCCAACGAATGTTGTAATCCCTTCCAAAAATGAGAAGTGAAACGGGGATCTCTATCAGACACGATTGAGACAGGAATTCCATGTAACCTGACTATTTCCTTGATGTATAGTGCAGCCAATACATCTACTGACCACTGGCTCTTTATTGGTAAGAAATGCGCCGATTTAGTCAAGCGGTCAATAATAACCCATATTCCATCATGTCCTCCTTTTGATTTAGATAAACCCATGATGAAATCTATACCAATATCCTCCCACTTCCACTTTGGAATATCTAGAGGATGTAGCTTTCCAGCAGGCTTTTGGTGTTCTGCCTTGACCTGTTGGCATGTGAGACAGCGTGATACATAATCTGCTATTTCTCTTTTCATATTTGGCCACCAAAAGTTTCTCTTCACATCTTGGTACATTTTGGTAGATCCTGGATGAATAGTGTACCTTGATCTATGAGCTTCATCTAAGATCTTCTTCTTTAATTCTGGGCAATCTGGTATACAAGTTCTATCTTTAAACATTAATCTTCCATCAGAAGCTAATTGGAAATCAGATTGTCCTTCTAATCTGCCTTTGATTTCCACTAATATAGGATCATCATCCTGAAGTGCTTGTATCTCAGATAATAAATCTGACTGTATGCTTACATGAGATAATGTGACAAATTTGGCTTCCTTGTCCAGGCTTATATTGAGCTCGGAGAATTGTTCTAGCAACCTCCATTCTTGTATCATACAATTGGCTATCATTGCTCTCGGCTTTCGACTAAGGGCATCAGCAACATAATTACCCTTTCCAGGATGATATTGTATATTGAAGTCGAAGTCCTTGAGATATTCCAGCCAGCGTCTTTGTCTCATGTTTAGCTCCTTTTGTGAAAATAGATATTTGAGACTTTTGTGATCGGAGTATACAGTAAACTGCACTCCATATAAGTAGTGTCTCCATATCTTTAGGGCAAATACCACCGCGGCCAGTTCTAAGTCATGGACGGGGTAATTCTCCTCATGCTTCTTCAGTTGACGAGAAGAGTATGCTATGACCTTCCCTTGTTGCATTAAGACACACCCGAGGCCAATGGCAGAAGCATCGGTGTAAACCTCGAATTTCTCTCCTTCTATTGGTAGAGCTAAGACCGGAGCTGTAGTAAGATGATCCTTGAGAGTTTGGAAGCTTCTTTCACATTCCTCACTCCATTCATATCGGATCTCCTTGCGAGTTAACCTTGTAAGGGGCACGGCGATCTTGGAGAAGTCTTTGATGAATCGCCGATAATATCCTGCAAGACCTAAGAAACTTCTGATCTCGCTTGCATTAGTAGGTCTTTCCCAGTTTCTTACAGCTTCAACCTTTGACGGATCTACAGATAAACCGTCCTTGGATATGACATGTCCGAGAAAAGTCACTTCTTCAAGCCAGAACTCGCACTTGCTGAGTTTTGCATATAATTGATTTATCCTCAAGACTTGCAATGCAATCCTCAAATGCTCTTCATGTTCTTCCTTAGTCTTGGAATATATCAATATATCATCAATGAAGACTACTATGAATTGATCCAAGTAAGGCCTGAATATGCTGTTCATTAACTGCATAAAGGCAGCAGGGGCATTTGTTAGTCCAAAAGGCATAACAACAAATTCGTAATGGCCATACCTGCTTCTGAATGCAGTCTTATGAATGTCATCATCCTTGATTCTTAATTGATGATATCCCGACCTGAGATCAATCTTGGAAAAATATTTGGATCCTGAAATCTGATCAAATAATTCATTGATCCTCGGCAGTGGATACTTATTCTTGATAGTGAGATGATTCAACTGTCGATAGTCGATGCATAGTCTCATGGATCCATCCTTTTTCTTTACAAATAATACTGGTGCTCCCCACGGGGAAGTACTTGGTCTAATAAACCCTTTTCGAATTAGTTCCATCAACTGCTCCTTCAACTCTTTGAGTTCCGCAGGGGACATTCTATAGGGTGCCTTTGAAACAGGACCAGCACCAGGGACTAAGTCAATGGTGAAGGCCACATCCCTTTGAGGGGGTAATCCCGGCAACTCTTCTGGAAATACGTCCAGAAATTCTTGTACTACTGGAACGTCTTCTATCTTAGTTTCCTTAGCTTCTTTAGCTGTGACAAATGCAAGGAAAGATGTACATCCTTTCCTGATGAGCTTGCTAGCTCGGAGGGCCGAAATAAGAGGGGAATTGCTCCGACTCTTGGGGCGAGTAAAGACTAATTCTGGAAAATCTTTGAAAGCAATTTGGCTATTGCGGCAATCAACCGTTGCCTGGTATTTGGATAACCAGTCCGCTCCCAGTATAACATCATACTCCTTTAGATCGAGGCATATGAGATCTATAGGTAAATTCCTACCTTGAACCATTACCTCACAGTTTTGGTAGTGATGAGTAATATCATTTTCACTTCCAAGAGGAGTAGTTAGAACTATTTTTATCTATTCTGATTCTAACGGTAACGGGTCGGTAAACTTCTTAGAAATAATCGAATGCGATGCACCCGTATCAAATAAGACATAAGCACTTTTGGAACAAACTGTTAATGTACCTTCTACCAGTCCACCTTCTTCTTGCTCGGTCTCCTTTATTGCATGAAGTCGAGCGTTCTTTGTCACCGTGCGTTTACCGTCACCGGCTTGGTCATTCATTAATGGACAATCGGGAATCCGATGTTCGCGACTCCCACAACGGAGACAAGCTCCTAATTTCCTCCAGCATTCTTCTGTCTTGTGACCAGCCTTGTCACAATGCTTGCATACTGTATTAGAAGGGGTAGTTGTGATAGAGAAAGGCTTGGTCTTTTTGAACTTATGGTCTTGAGAGGAAGAACCTCCATTATTGGGCCTCTTCTTGAAATTGGGTTTGAAAGAACCCGAACCCGTGACTTGTTCCTTCTTGTCTTTCCCACGGATCCTATCAGATAGTTCCGTGGCATCTTCAAGTAATTGAGCTCGGCGCACGATTTCGGAATAAACTTGGATATCCATCGGCGCCAGTTGAGTGATATAGTGGGGCCTAAGCCCATTAAGAAATCTTCGGGCTTTCATCTTCTCCGTGCTAATAAAATATTTAGCATATCTAGACAACCTGGAGAACTGAGCTTCATAATCTGCTAATGACAAAGTTCGTTGCTTTAATGCAGCGAATTCTGCAGCCTTCTTTTCTTGGACTCGGTCCGAGAAATATTTAGCATTGAAGTATTCCACAAATTCTTCCCATGTTACTTGAGTAGGATCGATGGTTGCTTTAATAGACTCCCACCAGCATCTAGTATCCTTTTCTAACTGGAAAGTAGCTAATAAGACTTTGTCCTGATTCGTGCATTGCATAACACAGAATATACGTTCAGTCTCCCGAACCCAATGCTCGGCATCGTCCGGATCGGTCGATCCCATAAACTTCGGGGGATTCATGCTCTTAAAGGCTTGGTGTAAGCTTCCAGCTCGTGGAGCACCACCCTGTGCTACCTGTTGTAGCACTTGAGTCATTCCTTGAAGGGTACGCTGCATGTTGCGCCATTGAGCACGTTCGGCAGCCATTATCCTACAATTACAATAACTATATTAGTACGTGACTACATTTAGAAACAAGTACTCTATTTTTAACTTTAACCCTTGGTTCTACCCAATCTCACTGGTAAAAGGTTTATACTTATCCTTGGACTTGGGTTTTTCCTAGGAATTGAATACCTTAGGCTCTGATACCACAAAAACTGTCACGCCCCGAGCGCGGAAGATACCCGGAGACGCGTGACGAGTTTATATCAATCATGTCAATCAGAGTGGTCGTGTATTCGACACAAAGACAGAGATGCGCAAAATAGCAAGATAACCCAATCTTTATTATTAATAGGCTATTACAAATCCAATACTCTGTTTAATAAAAAGAAAAGAATACATATTTGACTCAAGAAAATAGGAAAAAGACTAGATGACACTTGGACAAGCTCTAGCTCTTTCACTCGGGACTTTCCCCATCCGATTGACTTCCATCGTCGACGGACTTACCTGAAAAGTAAAAAGGGACAAACGGAATGAGCGAACGCTCAGTAGGAAATTATATCTCAAGTACTAGCAAGGGGTTTAAGTAATTACATCTTTCATGAATGCAATGAAGCTATGCATGCTCGCATAAAACGACAAGATAGAGAAAATGTAATATCAAGGAATTAAGATGGACAAATCATGAACTTTCAATAAGATAACAAGACATTTGAGATATTCAAGCAAGTACATTTAACAAGTCATGTCAAGAACTTTGGCTATCATGTATCAAGCAAGTAAATTACCCTTTTTCGGGCCACGCATTTCATGTCAAGTCAAGTACGATTTCAAGCACAAGATTTATGTGGAATGTCCAATCTAGAAAGTAAAGTACTCGGTATAATGCCAGATACCTTATCATTTTAACTCCCATGGGCACAAGTACTTTCGGGTGCTCCTCCCAGGACCAGATCGGGCCCTATATGCGTAGGCATTTATCATGTGTTTTGACATCCACTCTTCTATATATATATAGCCAATTTTTGAATTTCAATAATCAAGCTTGTAGACATGTATGACAACTTTGACAGAATGGAGTCCAAAAATATGACAAAGGACATAGAATGGCGATAATAACGGTATAATCACGATATCGATAAAACTAGGTAGAATATGGTTCCCTTAACTTGGGTACCATGATAAATCAATATGGACATTCTATATATAGAATTTAGGTCCACATGAACAGTATATCAAAGGTAAGATACCCTCATTCTTATCATAGAATTGAGGTTTACAAGAATGACATGATATGGCATGATATCATCATTCCATTAAGAATTTCTTATGATATACTCTTTGTATAACATAAGGGCCGGTATCCCATGTTTCTTTAGAGTGACATGGCATCAATGGTGTAATGGGTTTTTAGGGTACAACCAGCTCAGTCGGCCTTGAGGGAATCCAAGGCTACGAGGAGTCTTACGGAGGTCTCTATGACTAACTCGCTAGTCCAAAGGAACGGAATGTCCAATGGAGAGCTTGTATGTCAATGAGAGTTGAGTGTGATCGATAAAACAATCGTGAAACGTGGGACTATACTCACGGAATGGAGAATAGTGCCGATATATATATTATATAACATATGAAACCATCGGTTAACAGAAGCAGTGGAAGAATCAGTTTTACAGTAAAGTAACGACTTAAGCAGAGTCGTTTATCAAGTAATTAACGCCTAACAGAAGGGTGTTTACACATGTTTCCATTTTTACAGAATTTCAATATTTCATTAATTTATCTAAAACGCGCCCTGGTCAGGGGCGTTTCTTTGCAAGGAGACGACTACAGTAGCAGGCGTCTTTTTATTTACAATATTTTACAGAACATATTTATTTTTAGAAATTATCAAAAACGCGCCCTTGGCAGGGGCGTTAATCATTAAATTCTTATTTTTACAGAATATATTGTTCGGGATTTTAACAGAAACGCGCCCTATGAAGGGGCGTTACTTTTCAATTCACGCCCTAGTATCGGGCGTTAGTCCAGTGAAAGACGACCTAGCCACGGTCGTGAATTCAAGAAATACCATGAATTTTTCATGGGCAGTAATAATTTCAGGATAATAGAATTCATGGAGAACGAATGTATGGTCATGACAATAAAATTAACAGGTTTGAAGACATATGATCGTGCATTATTGTAGAATCATGATTTCATATATAAGCAGTTGTTAATATGGTGATTAATGTTTATAAGAAATTAACGCCTGTGTACAGGGCGTCGAATTTAGATTTGACGACCTTGGCAGGGTCGTGACTTGTAAAATAGCGCCCTAGTCTGGGGCGTGTATTTCATAATCACGCCCTTTCTAAGGACGTTTCTTTCAAGAAATTAACAGAAAGTCGTTCAGAAACTATAGTAAACCAAACCATGTATATGCATGATGATTATTGTACTGTATCAATTTAGTTTGGGCTACAGTGACTTGAGAAAACCTACCTTATGATAATTTGATGATTTGAACCGTGAGAAGAGGAGCTCTTGTTCTTCGGTCCTGTAATTCCTACGAGAACAGAAGAAGAAATATTAGTATTTCTTCATACTTCCTGACCGAAGGTAAAAGAAAGAAGAACATCACCTTTGTTCTTCACGTACGTAGGTGCTTTTCCTAACCTGTAACAGAAGAAGATGAAGAACTGTTAGTTCTTCATGTAACAGACGTAGGGAATTAAGGAAATAAGAAGAAATATTCCTCTCACGTACCTTGTAGTTTTCCAAACGCCAAATAGCGTTTAAGGTTCGATCAGTAGGTTATTTATAGGGATTTTTGGGAATCCTATTAGGACTAGAGTTTGATTAGAAGTAATGTTTCTAAGATAGAGTTATTGCCACATTAGAACTATTTCTAATGCTTATCACTTACCCTGGATAAGCTCCCGTGTCGAACGGAACTCGAATGGAATTAACGACTTTGGTCAGGGCGTCGATTCTTGAATTGACGACCTGGTGCAGGTCGTTTCTTAAGAAGCGCCTTTCGTTAGGGCGTTCCTTTGTTTAAAACACGCCCGAGATAGGGGCGTTTCTTGGCCTTACCGTTTTTGACGTTGGAATTTGACGCCGTGTGGTCAGGGCATCACTTATTGAATAACGCCTTATCTAGAGGCGTTTCTAATTTGAATAGCGCCTTTATCCGAGGCGTTATTTTATATTGTTTTATTTATCTATTTATTTGATTTATTTTAAAATCTTTATTGTTATTAATATTTTATCAGGGTTGCTACAAGACGGATGGTCCCTGGGATTTTCGGTCGACCGCTACGGGCTGGCGGTCGACCGCCAGCTGACAGACTTTCAAATTGGCAATCCCTGGCTGGGGCGGTCGACCGCCCCTGTGCTGGCGGTCGACCGCCAGCTGGGCAGACCCCGGTCCATCCCGGGTCGATCCGTTAGCCGCTTCAGCTCCGTCGCTTGTGTCCATTAGCAGCCTGTTCATGTCTGTAACTTCATCCTTGTTGGTCTAGAAAGTACCAACTGAATCTTTGTCTTTGGACTCTCATATTGTGCAGTGACCTTGGCTATTTGAATGAAGCTTGTGGAAGAGATTTGCATCAAGGCTTGAACGCGATCATATGGCTTTCACTTTGCCATGAAGCAACCGAATGCATTGACTATGCACAGACTTTGTGTTGGAGCAACTGTATTGGAGCAACTATACATTGTTCAGACTTCAACCAGACAACGTATAGACTTTGAGTTTGTGCTAGCAGCCAACGTACAGACTTTGAGTTTGTGCTAGCAGCCAACGTACAGACTTGCTGATGTATAGACTTGCTGGTTGTATAGACTTTTTGATGTATAGACTTGCTGGCTGTATAGACTTGCTGGCTATATAGACTTGCTGATGTATAGACTTGCTGGCTGTATGGACTTGCTGGCTATATAGACTTGCTGATGTATAGACTTGCTGGCTGTATAGACTTTCTGATGTGTAGACTTGCTGCTGAAGGATGTATAGACTTGATGTGCCTGCAACAGGATGATGTATAGACTTTGAGTTGCAGGATGTATAGACTTAGTAATGAAGATGCATGGAGAATGTATAGACTTTGCATGGCAAGCTATGCAACCAATGCCAATGTATAGACTTGTTAATGAAGATGCATGGAGAATGTATAGACTTTATGTGTAGCAGCGTAAGAGATGCACTGACTATATGAATGAACCAATGCAAGATAGGAACAGTGGTATGCACTGATGCATTGCTCATGCACACAACCTGTTCGATGAAATGACTAACTGTTTAAACAGATGCACAATGACGTCATATGCAAACACAGTGTGACTTAGTATTTGCTATCAAAACCATGCACTGCTCATGCACACAACATGTTCAATGAAATGACTGATTGTTTAAACAGATGCACCACAGTGTGACTTATAGTAGTTGCTATCATCAAAACCATAACAGTAATCATGGTGCACACGTATTCAACAATAAGGGTTTTAAAAAAATCAAAAGAAGGCCGACGGCTGAGATTTTGGTTAGTGCGGAGTCACCAGATCTCTACAAGGGAACCATGCTCCCTTTTAGAATTCTAACCCCACTAGTACTTTGTCCTCTATAAATAAACCCGTCCACCGGACGAGCCAAGGCTATTGTCGCTGCTCGTCGTCATCGTCATCTTCCTCCTGTTGCTTCTTCCTGCTGCTTCTATTTGAGGGTTGTTGCGGGAAGTTATGGATGCTGCTGCTTATTTCTCTTATTTTCTTTACGTTAGGTCATCCCTGCTTCACCCCATACGAGGTAGGTTTTCTCAATATTTGAGCCCAATACGTAGTAAAAAACTAGGCTGCATGCATGAGTAGTCTTAGTCAATCTATTTCCTCTTGTTTACATGAACCATGCTCGAAGTTTTCGTAAGTCTGTCTGCATGGTAAATGGCGCCCTGGACATAGTCAGCAATTAATGGGCGACCAGGAGGCAGGCGCCCATTCTGGAATGGGCGCCCATCCACTGAGTCACGCATTAATGGGAGACTGCTCACACAGGTGCCAATTTCTCCTAGATAGTTTAATAAATCACCCATGTTTAAAACTTGTAATCATGAAACCTGACTCTGATAAACATGATTATGAATTCTTTGATGATATCTTTAGTCACTGTTCATGGAAACCTGTAATTTGATTGATTCTTGAATTGGCAACTGGTGATACAACCGTTTTACTATCAATAGCCATCTCAGTACAGAGACATTGTTCCTGAAGAAATTAGTAAAACAATAGAGAAAAATAAAATGAAAATGAATGGGCACCTTCCTGAGAGGGCGCCCATTACGGGTTGAATTTAATAAATCTAGTAAAATTCTGGAATGGGTGCCCCTGTACAAGGGCTCCAATTACCAGGGCTATTATGTAAATATCAAAAATCGATTAATGGGCGCCCCTATGATTGGGCGCCAATTTCTGAATTGGTGGCCTTTGTCTGGGTGCCAATTTCCTGTCTCACAGATTTTTGTGTTTTTCTGGCCCATAACGCAGGTCTTCTTGGCACTGTCATCTCAGTCCATAGATACAGTCCCTGTTTCACAGCGTTTCTCTCATACACCTCAACTCTCGGTGATGTTTGAACCCTCCGCGGAATATTCCTTCCTTTGGACTGGTGATTTCATCATTGGGACCTCTGTAAGTCCACACTAGCCTTAGATTCTCTCAAGGTAGCCGAGCAGGTTGTACCCTAAAAACCTTGAAACCCCTTGAATACCATGTCACTCTGAAGAAAACATGGTAGCCTAGCTGTCATAGTGTGCTGTTTCCGGCCTCTGTGAGTAGTTATGACTGTGTCCTGGAATGGGCCACCAGCCCAGGTGTCACCAATTGAATGGGCGCCCTGTGCTTGGGCGCCAATTCTTCCTGCCTTGTCTGCTTCATAGAATGGGCGACCCACTGGGTGGGCGCAAATTCTGGAATTTGTGGCTAACCGGAAGGGCGCCAATTCACCCAGGTTTCCGCTTGTCATGATTTCTTGTGAATTCCGTCATGAGTCCGTCTCTACTCAAAGTTATGTCCTTGAACTCCTTGAATTCCAAGAATCTACCTTATTATCTTCCAAATGGCTTATTCCTTGGAATTCTATTGGCTATAAACTATAGTGGATGTCCAAGATACTTTACATGACTCAATGTCTAGCGTTAATGGGCCCCCGTCTGGTCCTGGGAGGAGCACCCGAAAGTACTTGTGCCCATGGGAGTTGATTGACCACTGTGTGGCATTGCACCGAAGTACATGACTAGCTTGATTGATCGATAACATTCCACTTATCTCACTAGTGCTTGACTTGACATGACATGACTTGCGTGGCCCGGAATGGGTGTGTACTTGCTTGAATGGAACATAGCCAATACTCGTGACATGACTTGATATTATATGCTCGAAACACTTAATAGTATCTCTCCTTGATATAATTGCAAATCTTTTGATAGCTTCTCTTATTAAATTCTCGAATCTTGATAGTTCATCTTTAATGTTCTTGGTATTCCTGTCATCTTTCATGCATAACCGTACTTGCATCGCACGTAACACGTAAACTACTTAAAGATAGCTTGTTCTTGAGATGTAATTCCTACTGAGCATTCGCTCATCAAGTGTTTTGTCCTATTTTTTTTCGATAACTCTGATAGCGAGGACCTTCCGAATGGGATTGAGACTGAGTGAAGAGAGTAGAGCCACCCGATCGTCAAGCCGTCACTTAGTCGCGTCTTTTTCCCTTTATTGAGTCCTAGTCATTAAAATTTTCCCTTATTTTTGGTCAAGTATTTGGAAAATTATTTGGAACTTGGAAACTTACGTGTCTATTTTGGAGTTATTGTTATTATGGAATATTTGGTATTATTATGGAAATCTAATTCTGGTTATTATTTATCTTGCCTGTTGCGCACTCTATCTTTATGTCGAATTTCTTACGCTCTGATTGACATGATCGATATAAACTCGTCGGGACGTGACCGTTTTTGTGGTATCAGAGCCTAGGATTTCAAATTCTTAGGAAACCCAAGTCCAAGGATAGTTCTACTCCTTACACCCAGTTGTTGACACCCGTTTTTAGCCTCCAAGTCGAGTTATTTCTCTTATTCACCTCCGTGATGTCCTGAATTAACCATTATTTTGAAGCCTTCTCTGAACATATTCTGAGCCCATTTCTTGGCCGTTTTTCAAGCCCATTGAGCTTTGGAAGCTTTTATCTTCAATTCCCTAACTTTCGTGACCGTTTCGGGCCAATTCGGAGCACAAACGGACATTTGGGACTCAACTACGCAAGACCCTACAAATGTTTTGGTAGCGGTCATGGGTTGACCGCTACCAACAGGTAGCGGTCAACCCATGACCGCTACCCCCATATTTTTTTGTCACGCCCCGAACCGATAGCAGCGAAACGTGTCGTTTGCTCGGAACGTGGTAGTTAAACAGTCAAGTCGATCAGAGCATAGTCATTTCCACAAAACATAATTTGGACAAATAACAAATTTCATTTCAAATATACGTTCTTTACATATTCGAGCCCATAATAAATGAAAAGACTCAATAAATAAAAATTACAATGGGACATAAGACGCAAGATAACCAGACTAGATGGTTCGTCTAGATGTTACAGTACTCATCACTCTTGTCCTTGCCCATCATGTTCGGTCTCGTTGTCACTAAGGTCATTACCTGAAAAATATTAGAAATCGCAGGGTGAGCGAACGCTCAGTATGACTTAATATCTCATGCTCCAAGCTAGCTTTAAGTCAATTATAATTTAAGATGCTCATGCAGGTCATGCGAGATATAGAAATCGAGAACTATAATGACACGAGATAAATTCAAGAACTATAAGGAACAAACGAGTAAGCAAGATGTTAGATAAACTCATGAAGAGTAAGGACGATGATAATCAAGAGAGTATAGCAAGATCTAATCAAGTACTTTCTCAAGCTAGGTCAAGAGCATTCATGAGGAAATATAACATTCATCTCTCTATGATGAACACTATCACGAGAGCTTTAATGTATCCATTATTATGAAGGATCTTCATGACAAGATAACGAGTACTATCGATGGGATAATTCAAGAACATCTATGATGATCGATATATAAGTAGAACAATTACTTCTACAAGCACTACATAGCATTTGCCAAGACACTAAGGGAATATCACGACGATATGATAACCCCTCCAATAAGGCAAATCAAGATCTTTTCATGATGAACAATAAGTTGTAAAAAGGTGTACTATGATCGCAATTACTCCCGATCATCACTATCACGAGAGCGTTTGCACATCTAGCACTATATAGGATTGGCCAATGCACTAAGGGAAAAATCACGACGATATGACCACCCCTCATGGAAATAGCACTAGGTAGTATTTGGTCACACACTTAGGAGTTCTCACGACTGTATGATTGCCCCTAAATGTCAAATAACCGAGTTGGTGAATGCCAGCACCCGATCATCGTATACCGATAACGTTTGGACTTTGCCTCGCCCAATAGGGTCAGATCAGGACCCGTAGCATTTAAAATGTCATTTTAGTGAGACCCATAGCCCCTGACATTTAGTCTATACTAATTCCATATTAATGGCCAAGAATTTCAAGGATCAAGCATGTAAGATATTAAGATAGATTTCATGGAACATAGAGTTCAAGAATAGAACTTGTAATAAGGATGATATATCGATAAACCATATGAAAACTATGACATTCTGGAAATCTGGGTGATTAGGTACAACCAGCTCAGTCGGCCTTGAGGGAATCTAAGGCTACGAGGAGACTTACGGAGGTCCCAATGACTAACTTACCAGTCCGAAAGAACGGAATGTCCAACGGAGGGCTCGTATGTCACCGAGAGTTGAGGTATATAACGTGAACCAATCATGAAATATGGACTCCATCTACGGACGTGAGATGAGAGTGCCAAAAGACCCAAGGTATGGGTCATAACCGGAAGAAAACAGCGAGAACATGAATGCGTTAATTATAGAATTTATGTCCATCCAATTCTATAATTAACTATAATTAAATAAATTTATATTAATTGACGTCTGTGAGTAGTGTCATTTATTAATTAGCATCCACTTAGAGGGACGTTAATTCTATGATTTTTAACTTAATTTATTTTAACAAGAATTCACGTCAATATCTATTTAATTGAATAATTTTAAAACAAACATTCAAAGACACATTTATTAAAATAATTTAGAGAAATATAATATATGATAATTAGGAGAAAAATTCAAGGATTCCAAATATATAATTTTTATAATTTTCTGTTACATATCTTAATAGATATGAATTTTCAACGACTAATATTTATAGTTATTTTCATTTATTTCCTATTTAAATTTCGGGGTGCTACACCCTCCCCCACTTAAATGAATTTGGTCCCCAAATTCAATTGATTTTCTTTCCAAAATTAGTGGGGTAAAATCACCATATCTGAAACATGTGTTCTAGCTAGATTATCCTCATAGTTGCAAGGCCTGGGTTAGTCCTTGGACCGTGCGTTGCATTTCTCTCCATTGGGCTCCTTCGGAGGCCATCTTAGCCTACAAAATGAGTTTTAAATAAATGATTAATCATATCTCTTGGTATTTATCTAACGCGGACGTAACATATTTTACTATTTAACCCAAAGCTCTACCCAAATCTTACAGGGTTCCTATAGGATAACTGACGAGGAGAACTCAATCTAAGACTTGGACTAAATGACCTAGGGATTTAGAAAGCCTTGGCTCTGATACCACATTCTGTCACGCCCCGAACCGATAGCAGCAGAACGTGTCGTTTTCTCGGAACGTGGCAGTTAAACAGTCAAGTCGATCAGAGCATAGTCATTTCCACAAAACATAATTTGAACAAATAACAAATTTCATTTCAAATATAAGTTCTTTACATATTCGAGCCCATAATAAATGAAAAGATTCAATAAAGAAAAAATACAATGGGACATAAGACGCAAGATAACCAGACTAGATGGTTCGTCTAGATGTTACAGTACTCATCACTCTTGTCCTTGCCCATCATGTTCGATCTCGTCGTCACTAAGGTCATTACCTGAAAAATATTAGAAAACGCAGGGTGAGCGAATGCTCAGTAGGACTTAATATCTCTGCTCCAAGCTAGCTTTAAGTCAATTACAATTTAAGATGCTCATGCAGGTCATGCGAGATATAGAAATCGAGAACTATAATGACACGAGATAAATTCAAGAACTATAAGAAACAAACGAGTAAGCAAGATGCTAGATAAACTCATGAAGAGTAAGGACGATGATAATCAAGATAGTATAGCAAGATCTAATCAAGTACTTTCTCAAGCTAGGTCAAGAGCATTCATGAGGAAATATAACATTCATCTCTCTATGATGAACACTATCACGAGAGCTTTAATGTATCCATTTTTTTTTATATAAAATGAGACCTATGGTTACTATTGTGGGGGTGCACATTTTGTGCTACCACCATCAATAGCACCTGGCCCTAGTATTATTGCCAATGAATACGTCATATACAATTTGTCGACGGGGCACTCCCCTGGAAAAGGAGCAGTAAAAGATATGAATTCAAGATATCTACAAATTATATTCTCCAACTTGGAAGGCCTGCCGCATCAACAGTTGCACACCCACGAGCTCGGCTGGGAAGGCTTTTCCAACTTCTAAAATCATTGCTGGATCGGGTTATACATGCATAAGAGGCCAGGGCATCCGCAACAGAGTTCCCCTCTCTGTAGATGTGTTGTACCTTCCACTTATGTTTCTTGAGAATTTCTGTAATTTCATTCCACCATCTGTAGATTTTCCAAGGGGGAGGTTCATTAGATTGCATCATATTTGAAAGAATTTTTGAATCTGTATATATCACTGCCAAAGGGAGCCCACTTTTGGCCGCCATTCTCAGCCCATCAAGAAGAGCCCTAGCCTCAGCCATTAGGTTCATGCCCACTCCATAATAGTATGAAAAACCATATATGAATTCACCTCCGCCTCCCCTCAAGCACCCACCCCCACCAGTGGGTCCTGGGTTGCCTTTAGAGGCTCCATCAACATTGAGAGCATATCCATTATTCGACTATGAAGGATCTTCATGACAAGATAACGAGTACTATCGATGGGATAATTCAAGAACATCTATGGTGATCGATATAGAAGTAGAACAATTACTTCAACAAGCACTACATAGCATTTGCCAAGACACTAAAGGAATATCACGACGATATGATAACCCCTCCAATAAGGCAAATCAAGATCTTTTCATGACGAACAATAAGTTGTAGAAAGGTGTACTATGATGGTAATTACTCCCGATCATCACTATCACGAGAGCGTTTGCACATCTAGTACTATATAGGATTGGCCAATGCACTAAGGGAAAAATCACGACGATATGACCACCCCTCATGGAAATAGCACTAGGTAGTATTTGGTCGCACACTTAGGAGTTCTCACGACTGTATGATTGCCCCTAAATGCCAAATAACCGAGTTGATGAATGCCAGCACTCGATCATCGTATACCGATAACGTTTGGACTTTGCCTCGCCCAATAGGGTCAGATCAGGACCCGTAGCATTTAAAATGTCATTTTAGTGAGACCCATAGCCCCTGACATTTAGTCTATACTAATTCCATATTAATGGCCAAGAATTTCAAGGATCAAGCATGTAAGATATTAAGATAGATTTCATGGAACATAGAGTTCAAGAATAGAACTTGTAATAAGGATGATATATCGATAAACCATATGAAAACTATGACATTCTGGAAATCTGGGTGATTAGGTACAACCAGCTCAGTCGACCTTGAGGGAATCCAAGGCTACGAGGAGACTTACGGAGGTCCCAATGACTAACTTACCAGTCCGAAAGAACGGAATGTCCAACGGAGGGCTCGTATGTCACCGAGAGTTGAGGTATATAACGTGAACCAATCATGAAACAAGAACTCCATCTACGGACGTGAGATGAGAGTGCCAAAAGACCCAAGGTATGGGTCATAACCGGAAGAAAACGGCGAGAACATGAATGCGTTAATTATAGAATTTATGTCCATCTAATTCTATAATTAACTATAATTAAATAAATTTACATTAATTGACGTCTGTGAGTAGTGTCATTTATTAATTAGCATCCACTTAGAGGGACATTAATTCTATGATTTTTAACTTAATTTATTTTAACAAGAATTCACGTCAATATCTATTTAATTGAATAATTTTAAAACAAACATTCAAAGACACATTTATTAAAATATATTAGAGAAATAGAATATATGATAATTAGGAGAAACATTCAAGGATTCCAAATATATAATTTTTATAATTTTCTGTTACATATCTTAATAGATTTGAATTTTCAAAGATATAGTTACAAATACACACACACACACACACACACACACACACACACACACACACACACACACACACACACACACACACACACACACACACACATATATATATATATATTAAAGATATGACGACATTACAAAAATGTCGTCAAAATGAATCAATGACATTCTCAATGTCGTCATTTCAAAAATATAAATTCTAACTTCTTCAAACCTCCGGTTTTCGACGTACACACGTCGAAATCACGCGTTCTATATATCGAAATGACGGGCTCGAAAAACTCTACCTAACCGGGTGTTCAAAATAATTTTTCGTTGAGAGATGGAAGATCTTGATATAGGAGGTACGAAAAATGGTGCAACCACTCTTACTACCTCGGTCACCTCCCCAATAACACACGCATAAAATTTCATGGCCAAAGGACACTATGGCGCCCCCAAACAGGCCATCAACGTAAAAATATATAACTATGGTACTACGGTAACCATTGCAATTCACCGTGTAACTATTAGAAATTCATATATTTAATAGAGTTAATCACTAACAGGTTAACACACCATATAATCACATGAAAATTTACAATAAATTTTGGGGATTTCAAAGATATATTTTTCTAGAATTTTAATTATATGATTACATGATTATAAAATATTTAATCATGATTTACTTCTATTCACTTAATGATTTTCTACTTAGAGCATGCAGGAAGTCATGGCATCAAACGTATAAAAACATGCAGGATGATTAATCGGATTTGACTTGGGAGATTGCCTACCTTTCGACGATGCTTCGACAGATGAAAGAAGAAGAAGAAGTAACAGAGGAAGAAGATAATAGGAGAGGAAGCTTTGTCTGCTTTCTCGTACGGCAACGGCAATAACAGCAACTACAGCCGCAAAGGAAGAAGACGGAAGAAGGAGGGCGCCGGCCTTCGCTCCGATCACAACAACGGATGTAGAGGGAAGGAGACGGACGTCTATGTAGCAGGAAGCAGGTACGAACAGCAAGTCTCCACGCACGTAACAGCATGAACATGCCTTGCCTGTTCGCTGGTGAGGGGTTTATATAGAAGGGGGGCTGCTAGTGGGTTCGAGACCATACAAGGGAAGGGTTTAATGACGTTCTATGCATTGCCAATTCTCTTTCTATTTTAACAGCCGCCTGCTGTGTTCGCAGTGAAAACCCTAAGCTTTTCCCCATCGAATGGGTTGGGTTTGCTTCAAAGGAAAGGATGCCCACATGTAATTGGGTTGGGCATTTTATCGTTAAAGTCTATTCCACGTTCGTAGCTTTAAAAGCTTTATATATATATATATATATATATATATATATGAGGTTTTGGGGTTGAGGGCCAACGTTATCATGGCCCATGAACATGAGGCCTCCAACATGTGTACGTGAGGTGTTTGGGCTCAGTATGTGAATTAAAGGAGAAGTTAATTGATGGGTGAACCTTTATGTATATGGGTTCTTATATGTGTTCAAATAATAAAAAGGTTTGCTTATACTTTTATTTGACCTTCTCATATAGGATTGTAAGGGTGTTGTTTATTGAGCCCATGTGTATATATATATATCCTCAGCCCAAACATGTTTATATATGCATCAAAGCCCATTAAATAATTATGTGACTTAGTTACCATATGCCTAACTAAATCATTTAGTAGGACTTCTTATATGTATATATATAAATATAAGGATCGCATTCCTTATTATTAGATCATTACCGATGGCTCGAGTATCAGAGTCGGGTTCGGTCCTATGTATGAAAGTCTTTATATATTTGTATGCGCACACACACACACACACACACACACACACACACACACACACACACACACACACACACACACACACACACACATATATATATATATATATCTTAAATTGTATTTAATTTAAGCCTCGAATAGATAAAGGATATGTTCAATTTTTATTTCTTAATTATTTATTTATACCTTTATTGATGCCTATTTATTAACATTTAGGCCCATTAACCATTTTATCTAATTACCACTTTTCCTTTATCAAAATTTTAATTTTTCATAATTTTCAATGACTAATATTTATAGTTATTTTCATTTATTTCCTATTTAAATTTACGGGGTGCTACATTTTTAAAAAATAATACTAAAATATAAAATGCCTCAGATAGTGGTCTAGGGCAAACCGCTACATGATGGTAGCGGTCTCGATCCCCTAGACCGCTGATAGCCACAAACCCATCGTTGAAAAGGCGTGCCACAATTTTAAAATATTCGCACTCACTCACTTTTAAAGATTGGAAAATCAAGTATAGTGATAAGTGGAGTCAATCCCACGAGGAGGAAATAACATTTTAGAATAAGTTGAAAAATATCTTTGTGCTTTGAAAAGTCGAGTTTTGAGTGAGATTAATCTAAGGAAAAATAAATTGCATGAAAATAAACCCACTAAAGAAGATGAGAGGGGTAAAGAAAAGAACTTAGAAGAGATAGAAAGAGAAACTAAGACAACCATAATTTACAAAGATGAACTTTTATTAAGATGGAAGTGAAAAGTACACTCTATGAAAATAAAAATTACAACTCATAAAATAAAGAAAAGGGGAAAGAATATAGCCAAGATGAAGATTGCCGCCTAATCACCGTGTCGAGCCTTGGAGTGGATCGCTCTGCCGTGGAGATGGACGCCGCCAAGAGGACCAATAGAAGAGAATCTCCGCCTTGGGATGTTTGGATGAAAATAGAGGAGGGAGAGATAGATAGAAAAGGAAGGGAGCTAAAAAATAGTAAAACAGAAATGATAGAAACGGAGCAAGATTAGAAGTGAAATAACTTTGAAATCATAGAGATTTAGAAGAAGTGGTAAGAACAACAGTTGAAGATCAGGAAGAGAATAAAAAGTTTTTTGAAGAGTGTAGAGAGAGTAGAAGATCAGAAGATGGTGAAAACTAGGGAAGAACAGAAGTGTGCTACACGGATGAACAGTAACATGAAAAAAAACTGAACTTTGGAAAACTAAAAATAACTTAAAAACGAAGAAGAATTAGAGGAAGTGATAGAAGAAAAATTTTAGATCTAAGAAAGGTGAAGAACTTTTATGAAGAGACTAAGGTGAAAAGAAGAATAGAAGGGCATGAAAACTTGAGAAGAAAAGGGTGTAGAACCTCGGATGAACAGTAAAAACACAGGACATCACGTTGAAAAATGAAAAATAACTTCCAAACTAGAACGAATTAGAGGACGATATAGAAGAAGACGTTGTAACACACTTAAATATAAAGAACTTTCATGAAGACCGTAAGAGAAGAAAATGACTAGAACGGGGAGAAATAAGAGGAAGAACAGAGAGAAATACTGGTTCATAGATGAACATGATAGCATAGTGAAAAATATGAAATAACTTGAAAACTAGAAGGAACTAGAAGATGCTACAGAAGAAGAAGTTGTAGAGAACAAAAAAATGAAGAACGTTTAGGAAGACAGAAAGAGGAGAAAATGAAATTACGTGAGAGAAACCGGAGACCTAAGGTTGGGAGAGAAAGAGTGAAAGATTATCAAAAGAAGAACTCTCCTTCTCCTCCTTGTCATGGGCTATTTATAGGTAAAGTTGGGTAGATGGAGGGTGGAGATTGTATCAAAAGGAGATGGATGGCTGAGATTTAGGTAGAATATGATGCATGGGGAAGAGTAAAAATAGGTGGGCACCCCCTTTCCCAAGGCTCATCATGTCTCTCATTTATTTCAAACTTTGAATTCAATTTTCCCTCCAACCAAAATATGTGTTTCTTTTCCTCAATTTTAAACTTTTAAAATTTCTTTTCCTTCCAATAAAAATATGTACTTTTGACTTGGTCAAAGTGGTGGTGACAATTTTACCCCCGGCTTCTTTTACAATTACCTTCGGTGTCCTACCCCATAATTATAATTTAGTCCATAAAAATTATCATAATGTGCATATAAATCTCAAATGCTCATGGTTATACAATGGAGAATTAATGCTCATGGCCCTCAACTTTAAATTATTAAATAAAATAGCCAAAATAATCAATTTGCGTGAAAGCTCCAATTTAAATGCGGAGTTGAGGTTAACTATGAAATATGCATAATTGCCTAATTATATGCACATAAAATGGTGTTCATGCGATAAATTATCATAAGAAATGGACACTTATCACACCTCCCAACTTACTCATTGCTAGTCCCTTAGCAATGCCAATAAATTAAAATTTAGGACTAACAAGAGTTTGTAAAATTCATGCTCTCATCTCCAGTTCTCCCTTCATAGAATCAACCAAAGATTAGGAATATATAATCATTAATTCACACTAACCTTTTATAGGAACTTAATAGTATATGATTAAGAATTCAAATCAAAGCTCAATAGCACTTGTGCATGTGTAACTACCAAATCCACAGCTTAGACAATTGTATCCCTCATTCGCTATTCCAAGCAAATGTCTTTCAACCCTGCACCTCTTAGATCAGAGCATTAGTATATTAGCTTTTTGTCTGCCATATTACTTTGTCTCTTTAGGATCTTTTATGCCACACATGATGCTGCATTACCCTTCACTGCTCAACGTGAACCTTGACTCTTGCCTTAGGAGAAGTAGGCCCGGTTTCGCAGATCAAGGTTCCCTTTTCTGTTTTACGCGAACCTCAACACGTCTTAGGTGAAGTAGGCCCGGTTACTAAGACTATGGGTATTTTTCATGATATTTTTTTCCTTTCTTTCTTTCTTTTCTCTTTCTCTTTCTTTTTTCCTTTTTTTTGATAGATAATTTGGCAGAAAGCTTTGTAAAAAGATCTCTTTTCTTAAGAAGTACAGAATATCAGACAACATACCAAAACTAGCAGAGGGCTTGTCTTGCTTGTTTCATTAGTGTGCAACATGAATTTCTTTTTTTTCTAAAGTGCACATGAACTTTAAAGGGATTCTTATATTAGTTTTTCATAGCTAGATTGACTAAAATTTTCATCATCCTTCTCCCTAGTGTTTTCTATTTCAGAATTACTTTTAATTTAAGCATGAATCATGTAACTCAAGATGGGGTTTACCTCTTTCTACTTTCATGTAACGATGACATGCAAGACAGGAATCCTATCAGGTTGTACTATATGCATCATGAAAATTTTTCTCTCTTTCCCCAACTTGAATGACATTGCCCTCAATGGCATATGCAATAAAAAGATCAGAGAACAAGTAAATAGAGAATATGGTGGGGATGGAAGGATACAACCTGGTGGGCGGGGAAAAGTGATGACGATGGCTCCTTCTCTTCTTGGCCTGACAACTAAAAAAGGAACACACTAAATCAAAATATCAAATCATAAAACTTTTAGGTTGCCTCCCAGAAGCGCTAAGTTTACCGTGTTCAGCTAGACACGTGAAAGCTCAAAAAGGAATTCATTCCTGATCACACAATGCTATGGATTCTTTGAGTGATAACAGCTCATTTTCCAAGTATGGTTTCAACCTTTGACCGTTAACAGTAAAAATATGACCAGTTTGTGGATTCAGAATTTGAATGGCTCCATGGTCAAATGCCTTAACAACAATGAATGGTCCATCCCATCTGGATTTCAACTTGCCTGGGAACAAGCGTAGCCTCGAATTGAAAAGTCAAACCTTTTGATTAGCATGAAAAGTTTTCCTATGAATATGTTTATCATGGAAAGCTTTGGTTTTTATTTTGTAAATCTTGGAATTTTCGTAGGCCTCATTATATAGTTCCTCCAATTAATTAAGTTGTAGGGCTCTTTGGGCTCTAACTTGAGTTAAGTTGAAGTTGACTTGTTTAATGGCCCAATAGGCTCTATGTTCAAGCTCTACGGGCAAGTGGCAGGCTTTTCTAAAAATGAGGCGATATGGAGACATGCCAATGGGAGTCTTAAAGGCAGTTCTATAGGCCTAGAGTGCATCATCTAGTCTCTCGGATCAGTCTTTCCTATCAGGCCGAACTGTCTTATGCAATATGTTCTTTATCTCCCTATTAGAAACCTCCACTTTGCCACTGGTTTGGGGATGATAGGGGGTAGCAAGATTATGAGTGATGCCATATTTACGAAGCAAAGCTCGGAATGGGAAGTTCGTGAAATGGGACCCTCCATCACTGATCATAGCCCTAGGACACCCAAATCTAGAAAAGATGTTTTTCTTGACAAATTTCATGAGCACCTTATGATCATTAGTCCTAGTAGCAACATCCTCTATCCATTTCGAAACATAGTCGACCGCCACCAAGATGTACTCATTGCCAAAGGATGGTGGAAACGGTCCCATGAAATCAATGCCCCAAACATAAAAAATTTCTACAACCAGAATGGGGTTTAGCGGCATCATATCCTTTTTTGAATTACTGCCCACAGCTTGGCATCTTAAACAAGTTTTGGAAAATTCATAAGCATCTTTGAATAAGGTGGGCCAATAGAATCCACTCTGCAAAACTTTTGCCGCTGTTTTCTTTCCTGAAAAATGTCTCCCACATGCGAGATTATGACAAAAGTTCAAAACAGATTGTTGCTCCTCCTCGGGGACACATCTTCTTATTATTTGATCGTGACCCATGTGAAACAGCTCGGGATCCTCCCAAAAGTAGTGCTTAACCTTTGAAAAGAATCGATCATTCTCTTTCCTAGACCACCCTCTTGGAATCTGTCTTACCGTCAGGTAATTGACTATGTGAGCGTACCAGGGGGTTGAGTTGTGAGAGATGGAAAGAATTTGCTCATCAGGGAAGGAATCAGACATAGGAGCACTTTCAGGAATCACTATCTTAGACAAGTGATCAGCCACAACATTCTCTAACCGCTTCTTGTCCTTGATCTCAAGATCAAATTCTTGTAGCAAGAGAATCCATCTAATTAAACGGGGTTTAGCATCCTTCTTGGTGAGCAGGTATTTCAAGGCAGCGTGATCTGAATAAATAATGACTTTGGCCCCCAAAAGATATGAGCAAAATTTTTCTAGGGCAAACACAACAGCCAGCAGTTCTTTCTCTGTGGTGGTATAATTCAATTGAGCATCGGCGAGGGTGCGACTCGCATAATAAATTACCACAGGTTTCTTATCAATTCTCTGGCCTAAGACAGCTCCTATGGCATAGTCAGAGGCATCGCACATGATTTCAAATGGGAGCGACCAATCAGTAGACTGCAGGATTGGGGCTTGAGTGAGGGCCGCTTTAAGAGAGTGAAAAGCCTCAAGACAAGGCTCATCTAGCTGGAATGGAGTGTCTTTGGCTAGGAGCTTAGTGAGCGGACGAGTAATGGTAGAGAAGTTCTGAATGAATCTTCTATAAAAACCCGCATGGCCAAGAAAAGAGCGGATTTGCTTGAAAGACGACGGGGGAGAAAGATTAGAAATCAAATCAACCTTAGCCTTGTCTACCTCTATTCTCCTTTCGGAAATAACATGGCCTAACACAATGCCTTCTCTTACCATGAAGTGGCTTTTCTCTCAGCTTAACACAAGATTGGATTCAATACATCGTGCCATCACCTTCTGCAAATTCTCCAAGCAGCAATCAAATGAGTCACCGAAGACTGAGAAGTCATCCATGAAAATCTCTAAAAATTATCCCACCATTTCAGAAAAGATTGCCATCATACACCGTTGAAAGGTGGCAGGGACATTGTAAAGCCCAAATGGCATTCTTCTAAATGAAAACGTGCCATATGGACACGTGAATGTAGTCTTTTCCTGATCTTCCGGGTAGACAGCAACTTGATTGTACCCGGAGTATCCATCCAAAAAGTAAAAATATCTTTGCCCAGCTAATTTCTCTAAAATCTGATCCAAAAATGGGAGAGGGAAGTGATCTTTCTTTGTTATTGAGTTCAATTTCCTGTAATCAATACAGACTCTCCACCCCGTTTGTAGTCTCATTGGCACCTCTTCACCCTTCTCATTTTGAATCACAGTCGGTCCAGATTTCTTTGGAACAACTTGTATGGGGCTGACCCACTTGCTATCAGAGATGGGATATATAATCCCGGCATCCAACCACTTCACCACCTTCTGCTTAACCACCTCTTTCATGTTAGGATTCAACCGGCGTTGCATCTCCCTGCTCAGCTTGGCATTGTCCTCTAAATAGATATGGTGCATACAAACATCTGGACTAATGCCCTTGAGATCCGCCACCGACCAACCTATTGCCCCCCTATGGTCCTTAAGAATAGTTAAGAGTTGGGCTTCCTGGGCAGAAGTGAGGTTGGAGGCAATGATGACAGGTAGAGTGTGGTTAGGTCCCAGATATGCAGGGCTTGAGTTCCAGAGCGGGAGGATGTTCCACAGATGGTAAGATTGATTCAGATTGAAGTGCAGGGAGTGGTTCTATCCTAGACCAGGGTGCAGAAGAGAGAGGAGAATCCTGAAGCATATCACCCTCTTCCAGGGTGTCCTTAATGTTATCCGGAATCTCATCCTCAAAGATATCAATGACATTGCATTCCTCTCCTTGATCTGGATATTGAGATGCCTTAAATACATTTAGAGAAACTTTCTCACCTCCAAATGAAATATCCATCATTCCCGTGGCACAGTTGATGTTGGCCTTAGCTGTTGCTAGAAAAGGACGTCCCAAAATAATAGGTGTGTGCTTTAGATCCTGGGATGAGGTCATATCCAAAATGAGAAAATCCACCGGGAAATAACATTCATGCACTTTAACAATGACATCCTCCAACAAATCCCTTGGTGTTTTAACCGACCTATCCGTCAATTGAAGGATGATTGAAGTGGGTTTTAACTCCCCCAGATCAAACTGTTCATAGATAAAGGTGGGCAAAAGATTCACGCTAGCACCTAAGTCTAGCAATGCTCGATCAAAAGTAACTCCACCTATATCACATGATATTAAAGGGGCTCCGGGGTCCTTTAATTTTTTTGGCAAATGATTCATCAAAACATCACTCACATCCTCAGACAAGCGGATCTTTTGAGTTACCGTCCTTGGCTCCCTCTTTGGAGTACAAAGTTCTTTTAAAAACTTTGCATATGTCGGCACATGCTTGATTGCATCCAAGAGTGGAATATTGATATTCACATGTTTAAATAATTCCACTAATTCTTCCTGTTGTACCGACGATTTCTTGTGAGCCTTCGGCTTTAGAGCATCGGGAAAAGGGACCTGAGGCACATATTCTTGGGGTCCTTCATCAACTTTCGCCTTCCCTTTATCCAACTTCTTCTCTCCACCCTCCGACTTCTTTTTCTCTTGCACAATCATCGGCTCCTCATCCTCACTATCACTTTCCATGTGGGCATCTTGACCCGAACTACTGCCAACTTCCTTAATCCTATAAGGATTATCTAAAACCTTCCCGCTCCTAAGAGAAGAGATTGTCTTTGCATTCTCAAATTGGGGACCTGTAGGAGGGGGCAGCTGAGGTTGATTGGGCTGATTGGGTTGAGGAAGAAAGGGAGCTCTTGGAGGGAAGCATGGAGGTTGTTGATTGCGGGGGTTGGCCACCAGTTGGCTAGAGAGCTGGCCTACCTCTCTTCTCATGTTATTAGCAGCAAGTTGCCCTATCTGGTTTTCCAACTTAGAAATGGATTGTGCTTGGGTAAGGATGAGTTGTTGGAGTTGTTCAAACTTGTCATCAAAATTGGGCTGCGGAGGTTGAGGAGGAGGAGGTTGGAAAGGAACTTGAGCTTGAAAACGGTTTGGAGGATACTGATGATACTGGCCCTGAAAATGCTGAGTGAGAGGTTGAGGATATGGGGCCTGAGAATGCTGAAAAGGAGGTTGAGAATATTATTGGAAAGGTACATTGGATTGAGAGAAATTATGATGAGACTGAGCTTGTTGAAAAGGAGATTGGTAATGTTGGTGGGCTTGAGCTTGAAAGGGTTATTTTTGAAAAGAGGGATTAGATTGGGTAGATGAACATTGCTGAGATTTCCAAGAAAAATTCGGGTGACTCCTCCAGCCTAGATTATAAGTGTTGGAATAAGGATCATAAAGAGGCTTAGAGACACCCTCAGCAGCGAAGATTTATTCTTGGATGAATGGGGGAAGTTGGGCTGCTGTGGGGTAATCAGTTACCCCATGATCAGGGCTAGAACAAAGAGCACAAATCTCTTCATGACTGGGAGCGGAGAATAGTTGAGGTCGAGGGGCTAAAGAAGAAGAAGGTTCATGCCTAGATAACAACTGATCTAGTTTCTGAGTTACAAGATCAACCTTCTCTATCTTCTGTGCCAACAAATCTATTTTGTTCAATTTCTGAGTCAAGGCATTAATGACCATCCTATTCTCACACTCACCTTGGCTCTTAACTTCATAAAGTCCACCCCTCTTAGACGGCCCAATCATTCTCTCGTAGGATGAGAGCGAGGCATGACTAATTGAATTTTCACTAAGTATTTCAAATAAAATGTAAGCCTCATCTTCGCTCGTACTCATGAATGCTCCCCCACATGATGCATCCACCATCTGTCTATAATTCTCCGTCAAATCCTCGTAGAATGCCTGTACAATTTGCCATCTTGATAACCCATGGTGGGGGCATTTCCTCAACAAATCTTTCAGTCTATCCCACGCTTCACGGATATGTTCCCCAGGATTTTGTGTGAATCCAGTAATTACTCTTCTCATGGTATTGGTTCGTCCTATGGGATAGAACTTCTTCAAAAATTCCTTTTACATTTCTGCCCATGTATCAATGGTCCTACCCAAGGCTCCTAACCAATATTTAGATTTATCCTTGAGAGAGAATGGGAAGAGAGTTAGCCTAAGAGCATCATCAGAGAAATTCTGGATTTTAACAGTTGAGCAGATCTGAAGGAACTCATCAAGATATTTGAAAGGGTCTTCATTAGGATTTCCATAGAAAGATGGCAACATTTGGATGGTACTAAACTTAATTTCATAATGGACTGTCTGGTTTTGAGGTGCTTAGACATAGAAGGACGATTGGTATTGATTGGGCAAGAAATAGTCATTCATTTACTTTGGATGATCAGGATTTTCGGCCATTAGATTTTGGTGGTGAGGTCCTTGATTTTCGGCCATGAGATCTTGTTGGAGATCGATCCGTGGATACAAGACTCTCTCAATTTCTTGAATGGGTCCTAGTAGGTTTGGATGTTAAGATCTTCTACCTTGCATGAACTAGGACGAAGAGAGAGATGAAAGAGATTTTTTATGATGATTTTTGTTTATTTTTGTTTATTATTTTTGACACAAAGAAGGACGAAGAAAGAGAAGATGAGGAATGTTTTTTTATTTTTTTTATGTAAACACAAACAAGTTGTCACGTAAATTACCTAATGACCTAGATGTGACCTAGACCTACAAATTGAGTTTCACAAAATAGCTAAAGTGCAACTTGAGTTCACCCTCAATATTTTCACCGGTCAGGTAAGGGGTGGGGTAGTGGGAGGCTCCCCTTGCTTTCGCAAGGTCCTAATTAAAAACCTCTAGCCCGCTTAAGGCGTTTGCCGTCCGACCATCTTGTCTTAGGCACCGATTTTCACAAGAGGGTAAGACCAAATAACACAAGAACCATAGTGTGAACCTAGGGCCAACGTCTACTGAATTTTATTTAAGGTCTAGGTGATGCAAAGATGCAAGGGAATTGTGATTTGTGGGCTAAGGAAGGGTGATGAAATCTCCACCTTATGTTGCTTATGGGTGTTACCCTTAAGATACTTTGAAATGATATGCAACAAAGCCAGTTCAAACAAGGGTTCTATGCAAGCATAAAAATACATGAGCATGCTTTTGGAAAAGTTAGAGTACTCACCTTGCCCCTCGCAATCTTCCAAAATGAAATTAACACAAATTAAACAATAAGAAAGGAAGAACTGCTATCCTACATGATGCATGACCTAAAGCATAAAAGTGAGATTTCTACTCTTGGAATGAGAATTTTTATTTGGTTCAAGTGAAGAATTTTTTTTAGTGAACCTACCTAACCACAAGATATGAAATGTAGAGAAATAAAATTAAAATAAAGGAGGAAAAGTTTGGATACTTACTTGCAAAGTATTCCCTCGTTCTTTTTTTTTTTCGAAATGAATGACAAAAAGACTAAGGAAAAGGTGGATAACTTACCTCTGATTTTTTTGAATTTTCAAGTTACTTTTTCTCCCTTTTTTTCTGTAAAAATAAGAAAAGAGAAATTTATAAGTACACTATAAACACAAGGAAAACAAAGTTCTTAAACTAAAAATCATCATTCCTCCCCGGCAACGGCGCCAAAATTGATAGCCACAAACCCGTCGTTGAAAAGTCGTGCCACAATTTTAAAATATTCACACTCACTCTCTTTTAAAGATTAGAAAATCAAGTATAGTGATAAGTGGAGTCGATCTCACGAGGAGGAAATAACATTTTAGAATAAGTTGGAAAATATCTTTATGCTTTGAAAAGTTGAGTTTTGAGTGAGATTAATCTAAGAAAAAATAAATTGCATGAAAATAAACCCACTAAAGAAGATGAGAGGGGTAAAGAAAAGAACTTAGAAGAGATAGAAAGAGAAACTAAGACAACCACAATTTACAAAGATGAACTTTTATTAAGATGGAAGTGAAAAGTACACTATGAAAATGAAAATTACAACTCATAAAATAAAGAAAAGGGGAAAGAATATATCCAAGATGAAGATGAAGATCGCCGCCTAATCACCGTGCCGAGCCTCATGAAAACTAGAGAAGAATAGGGTGTAGAACCTCGGATGAACAGTAAAAACACAGGACATCACGTTGAAAAATGAGAAATAACTTCCAAACTAGAATGAATTAGAGGACGATATAGAAGAAGAAGTTGTAGCACACTTAAAAATAAAGAACTTTCATGAAGACAGTAAGAGAAGAAAATGATTAGAAGGGGGAGAAATAAGAGGAAGAACAGAGAGAAATACTGCTTCACAGATGAACATGATAGCACAGTGTAAAATACGAAATAACTTGAAAACTAGAAGGAACTAGAAGATGCTACAGAAGAAGAAGTTGTAGAGAAGAAAAAAATGAAGAACTTTTATGAAGACAGAAAGAGGAGAAAATAAAATTACATGAGAGAAATCAGAGACCTAAGGTTGGGAGAGAAAGAGTGAAAGATTACCAAAGGAAGAACTCTCCTTCTCCTCCTTGTCATGGGCTATTTATAGGGAAAGTTGGGTAGATGGAAGGTGGAGATTGTATCAAAAGGAGATGGATGGCTGGGATTTAGGTAGAATATGATGCATGGGGAAGAGTAAAAATAGGTGGGCACCCCCTTTCCCAAGGCTCATCATGTCTCTCCTTTATTTCAAACTTTGAATTCAATTTTCCCTCCAACCAAAATATGTGTTTCTTTTCCTCAATTTCAAACTTTTGAAATTTCTTTTCCCTCCAATAAAAATATGTACTTTTGACTTGGTCAAAGTGGTGGTGACAGTTTTGCCCCCGGCTTCTTTTGCAATTACCTTCGGTGTCCTACACACACATAATTGTAATTTAGTCCATAAAAATTATCATAATGTGCATATAAATCTCAAATGCTCATGGTTATGCAATGGAGAATTAATGCTCATGGCCCTCAACTTTAAATTATTAAATAAAATAGCCAAATTAATCAATTTGCATGAAAGCTTTAATTTAAATGCAGAGTTGAGGTTAACTATGAAATATGCATAATTGCCTAATTATATGCACATAAAATGGTGTTCATGCGATGAATTATCATAAGAAATGGACACTTATCAACCGCTACCTACTTTTTTGTGCCCGTTTTGCCCGTCTCACCTCTTGTCCCCTGGCGGTCACCCCCAAGACCGTTTATCTTCCCCTTGCGGTCCTCCCATGACCGTTTTCGTCCCCTGGCGGCCCCGCGATAGACCGTTTGCTCAACAAAGAATTTAGATTAATCTGAACTCCGATTTCTTCGCCGTAGGACTCTTTGGACTCCTATTTGACACCACTTTCAAGGGATATAAGCCTCCACCTCGGTTTCCATCGGTCCTAGACTCTTACCCTTGATATTATCTCGAGGTTTATGCATCTAAGTCGGGGTGTCAATGGATGTGTCTGATCCGACGACCCGATTCGAATCTGAAAAAAGAATGGATTCGGAGCAGGTCGGTGCATCCGAAACGCGGCACTTCTGTGGATCCGGGGCGACGGTTGTTTGATTCGAAATCTCTCCTCTCGGATCGGGTTTCGGGGCGCCATAAAACCCTACCTTTCGGGGCGAGCAAATCCCTAGCGCCCATCATGATCGGCATTCCGCATGCGGTGGCTTCCTTCTCGGCTGCTCCCATCTCCACCTCGCTTCTCTCGCTAGGGTTCCAGCGGCAGCATTTCACAACGGAGATGTCCTCGGCCACCCGCGACGGCGACGACACCATGCTCCCCCTTGGCTCCTCTCTCTAGGGTTCTAGCAGCGGCATCATTTCACGACAGCGATCTCCTCGGATCAAGGGAGGAGGGCCTCTCTCCATTTTTTCCTGACACGACCACTACACGGCCGCTGCAGAGTGCAACAGTACCGGAGCTGGGGGTTCTCTGGCAGCACCACCAGGCAGATGTCTGCCGCCCGGGGCAGGAGACGCCTTGAAACCTCCAATCAGGAAGCGATGTAAGATGTCAATCTGACAAGTTTCTGTACATATTCTTAATTAATCTTGTGAAAGTTTCTGTAGCAGCTACTACTACTCTCGATCGGGAGCCGAGGATGATGTAGTAGTAGTAGTAGTAAAAGGGCTTTCCCTTTTAACTCTTGGCTTCAGTTAAACTCGACCCTTCACCCACAACGGCGACCCCTCACGGAGGTGGAAATCAACAAGGCTCACGAAGCAGCTTATTCCTTCGAATCCACCAACCCTTTGCTAGTGCTAGTTATGCGGAAATATGATGCGGAAATATGCAAGCCTCCATATTATGAGGGGAGCATTGCAGCCGACAGAGCACTGTGCCTTGGCAAAGAATAATAAATTGAAACTAAATTGAAGTGTGAAGTATATATTGACTTGTTTTCACATGTTTTTTGTTCTCTTGTTCAAGACTGCATTTTGTTTCAGATTTAAGTTGTTTCGGCACTTTGTTCTAGTAGATCCGAAAGTTCGTTCCTTTAACTGATTCTGCCTGTTGCCACAAAGTGGGTGTTTGCAGGTCCAAAGTGAACTACCAAGTATTTTTTTTCCCATCAAAAGAAACCAATGTTAATACTTATAAGTTATGAATTTTACCATACTCGAATGCATGTGGATGTCAATATCCTTTCTTCTTCTTCTTATTATTATTGTTGTTGTTGTTTCTTATGAAGTTATTGCACGGTGTTTCCCATCTGCTGGTTCCTTCATAGTATTTGTTATCGTCTTCTTATCTATACTCATCTGTCCAAGTGCACTGTTTTGCTGAAATCCAGTGTTTTTCCTTGCAGCCTTTCATCTTTGTTTTTTAAAGTTATTGGCCTTGTTGTTTTCTGATACCCAACACAGGACACGTCTATTTGATAATATCATAGAATCGTCATCCAGACATAAGGATATTTGCTTCTCCCAGATGGCACTATTAATTATTCTTTTGTGAATAACATGCACTATTTTCATGCTTTATATAGAGTCATATTTTATTTTTATGCTGGATATCTCTAGACAAAAAATCACAGCTTGACTTTTTTTTGCAGGCAAAAGCTTAATATAGAGTCATAGACCCATATTGCAAAGTGAACAAGAACTACAAGTCTGTTGGTACCTACTTCCATCAGTTTGGCCGGTCAAATGTAAGCCATCCGATAACCATGATACTGCAGATGCATCAACTCAAGTAAGGTTTATGCCTTTTCCCATGGTTCAAAGTTATACTCAAAATATAGCTCGAAGAAAGTACATAAATATGGCATAATATGACAGTAACATTTCTTTGTTCCATTTATTTTTTGAACACGATATCCTTTTAAATTTTTTATTTGTTGTAGATTTTGTACACTGAGTATTCAGTATTTTCATCCAAAAGTTTGAGAAAAAAGTTACACTCCACTCTCTTTTGGAAATTGTAATCATGCTAAAACTAGTTCGAATGCAGCCTATATGGGTACTAAATTAACCACAATTTTTCCTTTTCTCTATTACAGTGGAATGACTTTCTGATGCAACCCAGTAAGAGATAACTAAGTGACATTCGCCAGTTGTTGCTGACTATATGATAGAGTTGATCTATTGACAAACACGTGGTTTTGCAGGGAGTCAATGCTACAATTACAGTACGCATGGCCACTACACATTTATCCCGGTTGAGCTCGGTTCACTTATGCAGATGGCTGCGCCAAGTGCAGCACCTCCCATGGAAGCACCGGCACCTGCTCGATCTCACCGTTTCTGATGTTACAGACCCACCATTGCCTTCGGTTTCCGACCAAACAGCTTCAGCTCTGGTTGCAGCACCAACTTTAACTCATCCCAGTGGGCAGCCCCTCCAATGTGATGATCAATGCACCTGTGTTTCAGTTTACAAACTTAAGGTTTTGCTACACATGTTTTATCGTTCAGTTCATAAGAGCTGGAGAAGGCCAGGGAAGAGTACATTCGGGCAACTTTCAGTGTATACATAGGGTTATGTGGATCCAAAAATAGAACTATCTAGTGGTGTGTGTTTTGTGGATCCGAAAATAGAATTATGGATTCAAATTATCATCGGCAAGCCTTCATTCATGTTTTATCATGCTTGCTCAATTACCATCGGCAAGCCTTGTCCACAAAACTAAGTTTAATCCATGGAACCCATCTACATCTACAAAAAGTTTAGCACTTTTGAAAATGGGATCCAACCCATTAACAGTCATGCCATACAAGCTTTGCAGGATCCAAGATTGAAAATAGGATCCAGATCCAGATCTAAAAAATATGGATTTAGAATAGGATTCAGATCCAAAAATTGGATTACAAGATTGAAAAATACATATTAAGATTCGGGTAAGATCCGGATCTGAAATTATGAGTTCATATTCGGATCAGATCCGAATCCGAAATATCATTTCATTTCGGATTCAAGTCAGATCCGACTCTAAAGAGATCGGATCCGGATTCGGATCATAACGGATCCGACCTGGATCCGATCCATTGACAGGGCTACATCTAAGTTCCCGAAAGTGGGTCATTATGTCATAAATTTGACCTAGGGTTCCTGCACTCCTATAAATTGCACCCAGTTCGCAGAATGCGAAGGGGGGCTCTTCTTCGGTTCGGGGCGAAGCCATGCTGCGACGCCGACTCAATTCTTTGACCCCAGCTTGAAGAGGGAAGTATTAGCTTTCATTTCCATCTCTCTAGGCTTGATTCTGTTGTCTCTACTCTTAGTTCTAGTCCTCCCAATTCTCAAAATCATCACAACCTGCACAGTTTTCTGCTACACCTGCACTTTTCTCCGTTTTGCATAGCATTTTCCCGCAGTTGTGCTGCATGATTTTTCCATATCTTTGTTGCATTCTCATCACAATACACACACATATTATTTCCATCCTTCCACAGGGGTTGAAAACCTCCCCCTAGTGCGTTCTTCCCCCTTTTCTAGCCCTATTTTATCACTGTGGGATTTAATACTACACTTAAATATTCTAATGGGATTTTTGCCTTTGTTGTGTTGGCTTTATTTTGAAGGAGAGGCAGAGAACGTGAGGCCCTCTTCTTCTATCCGGCTGGAAGACGAGGAGGTTGCTACCACATCATTCCCGCACCCGTTTCTTAAGCGCGATCAAGTCTTCATCCTTTTCCAAGGTACACGGCGCCGTTCCTCTCATCTCTTCATCCCTTTGGCATTACTGCAACCTTGGTGGCGATCACGGTCAGTTCATCTCTTCCTTATTGCCCATTGTTCATACTTTCCTGCATGTTACTTGCATAGTTTGGGGGCGGGGTATAATAAAACATCTACATCGGTGAGATGGGTAGAGCCATGGGTTAAGTCCTATGTTGACGTCCAACCTTCTGATCAAAGACACGGAACTAATTAGACCTAAATTCTCTTGTAGGACCATGGCCACTGAGAGAGCTCAGTGGCGTGATATGCAACGGACCATACAAGGCCTTACGTAGGTGCTACAACAAGTGGCGCAGGGCAGAGCCAATCGTGGAGCAGGTGATCTCCACCGTAGCTTCCGTAACATGAACCCGCCGAAATTCACTGGCTCGTCTGACCCCGACGATGCCAAAAATTGGCTGAAGAAATTGAAAGAATTTTCTGTGTAATGCAATGCACGAATGATGAAAAAGTACTACTGGCAACTTTCCAACTGGAACGGGACGCTCGTTTCTGGTGGGAGTCCATAGAGGCCACATTGTCGGATGATCATATCACGTGGGCTGAATTTGTGGGGTATTTCAATAACAAGTACTTTTTGGACTGCATACAAGAGAAGAAGGTCATAGAGTTTGCTATACTCAAGCAACCGACCTCATCGGTTGCCGAATATGAGGCCCAATTCTCGAGGCTATCAAGGTATGTGCCCCACCTGGTGTGTACCGAGAAAATGAAGGCTAGAAGATTTTTTAATGGGCATCGACCCCAATACATTACCCAATTGGCATCGATAGACATCCAAGTCTACTCGGAGATGGTACGGTGAGCTCAGCTATTAGAAGACGCTACAGAATTGTCCGACAAGATCCGAGGAAGGGACAAGAAGGAACAAGTCACAAGCCCCAGAAATTTCAAACCATCATCTAACCAGAAGCAGTCCAACAATAAAGGGGAATCCTCCAAAGAAAAGAAATTCAAGAAGAACGACAAGCCTTTCTCCATTACCACACCTTCCAAGGAGGTGTGTAAACATTGTGACAAGGCCGACCATAAGGCTGAGGAGTGCTGGAGAAGACTAGGAGCATGTCTCCATTGTGGGAGCCTAGAACACGGATTCTTGATTGCACACTGTTGAATGAACCAACCACTAAGGAAGAGAAGCGCCCGGTCAAGAAGCAATGACATCTTCAGGCGATGCAGGAGACTGAACCAAGTGAAGGAGGTATCGTAGAAGGTACATTAAAAGTTCATTCTAAGACTGCTCATGTCTTATTCGATACTGGAGCAACACATTCTTTCATTTCCAAGAAATTTGCGGTTGCATTATCTGTGGAACCCACCCCTCTTGGAGAAGAAACCAAAATCACACACCAATATCCAAACAGCGAAGTATTAATCAAGGGGCAAAACTTACCCGCCGATCTAATAAGTCTAGACCTAAACGGGTATGATGTCATACTAGGAGCCAATTGGCTTTCTGCACACAAGGCCGTCATAGACTGCCGAAATAGGCTAGTATCTTTTCAAGACTTTTCGAATCTGGTATACACTAGTCCTCAAGGGTGAAACAAGTCACCCCTTATCTCGGCGCTCTGAGCTAGCAAGCTCATCAACAAAGGGTGTGTGGCTTTCCTAGATTTCGTGACTGCCACGGAAATTAAGGAGTCTAAGCTAGAGGGCATCTGCATAGTTCAAGAGTTTCCTGACATTTTCCCGGAATATTTGCCCGACTTACCCCCGGAAAGGGAGGTGTCATTTACGATCGACCTGGTTCTTGGTGCTAGTCCTATTCCTAAGGCACCATATAGAATGTCCCCCACCGAGCTGAAAGAGTTGAAGGAACAATTGATGGAGTTGTTGAAAAAG
The DNA here is from genome assembly GCA_022559845.1 of Amorphophallus konjac. NCBI lineage: Eukaryota > Viridiplantae > Streptophyta > Magnoliopsida > Alismatales > Araceae > Amorphophallus > Amorphophallus konjac. The sequence goes on from CM040126.1 coordinate 116,999,623, forward strand.
GGCTTTATTAGGCCGAGTACCTCCCCATGGGGAGCACCCGTACTCTTTGTCAAAAAGAAAGTGGCTTAATGAGGCTCTGCATCGACTATCGGTAGTTGGACCACCTCACCATCAAGAACAAATATCCACTGCCAAGGATTGATGAATTATTCGATCAAATATCTAGAGCCAAATATTTTTCGAAGATTGATCTCTGGTTGGGTTATCACCAACTGAGGATCAAGGAAGAGGATATTTATAAAATGGCGTTCTAGAGCATGTATGGGCATTATGAATTTAACGTTATGCCTTTTGGACTAACCAATGCCCCTGTAGTTTTTATGTAGTTGATGAACAATATCTTCAGGCCTAATTTAGATCATTTTGTTGTGGTCTTCATTGATGATATTTTGATTTATTCATGTTGGATGGTTAAGAGAGGATCTAGGGGGGGGGGGGGTGAATAGATCCGAGTTTACACAATGAACGTTTTTAAACGATGATCAAGATGAACAAAAACACAGTACATATCTGAAATGAAAAACGTGAGTTGATCAGTGGGATGAAAATAATGTAGAGCTTTGAGAACCTGTGAATGGTGGTAGAAGAGATGGATAAAGAGCAGCACACCATAACACAAGGTTTTTTAGGTGGTTTGACTGTCCCAGGACAAGCTTACGTCCACCCCCTCCCAACTAGGAGAGGCTTCCACTCTTTGGCCAAAAGAAGGATAACCACACACACACACGCTGTCGCTACAGCTAGACACGGGGACAAGCCCCACACGAGGAACAACTCCTCACAAGGACGATGTCCTCACCACACATGGGGACAAGCCCCACACGAGGAGCAACTCCTCACGAGGACGAAGTCCTCACCACACATAGGGACAAGCCCCACAGAACAAGTTGACCATAAAAAGAGAAACAAAAGAAACAAAGAAAAATAAAGAAAATGCGAGACTGTTGCAGGTGCAACGACTCAAGATGAAAGGCACCGAGAGTGATAGGGCAAGTGTAACAGTGCGAAGAATCCAAGGCTGGCTGTCTTGGCTGCTGACCTTCTTCCTTCTCTTCCTCCTTTTCTTTCATACGATGCTCAACAGGCACTCATCAATCTTTTCTTTCTTTTCTCCCTTTTCTTTTTCACCCTCTGTTTCTTCCTCAAAGGCCCAACTTCAGTTCTTGCGGCAGCTCACTATTTCTTCAAGCATGGGGTCCCTTTTATAGGCGCAAATAGACCTTCCAGTAGGAGGTTTTAGGCTATATGTGATTGGCTCAACATAATCAATTATTTGTTTTCAAGAAGCTTTTGTCTTGGTAGCCTCTGATTGGCCAGAGAAGCAGCAAAATAATTTCTAGCATTCTTGTTACCTTGGTTGACTAGAAAATATGTGAGTAGATGCTTCCCAAGTAAGATATGCAGCATCTTTTTCTTCTGCTGGCTGGACTATCAAGGACGTCATTTTGTCCTGTGCGATCTCAGTGACAGAGCATCTGGTTGGGTGGAGGCAAAAAGATGGGTACCAGGAAAGGTGACTATTCCCAGATATGGTAACTGGCTTCTCCATTGACCAAAAGGACTAATATAGCAAGCCAATGATGTTGACTCAGCAAGGAAACCTTTCCAGACCTCAAAAGATGTGTTTTTTTGACATTTGCGATTCCTATTTTTGGTCTCTGGATTCTTTTCTAAAAAGCCTGCAGTTTTGCTAAAAAAGCCCCAGGGAGCCCAGATGCGTCGATGCACATATGAAGAGTTTCTTCATAAGGTCGGTGCAGCTTGGTTGGCATGACTTGTAAGGTCGGTGCAGCTGGCTTGGCATGAAGAACAGGGTCGGTGCACATGAAGGACTTCTTCAGTGAGGTCAGTGCACATGATGTGCTTGGCCTTGGGCAAGGTCAGTGCACATGAAGACTTTCTTCAGTAAGGTCGGTGCACATTAGGAACTTCCTCAGTTGAGGTCAGTGCACATGAAGACTAAGGTTGGTGCACATGTGACCTTTCTTCAATTGAGGTCGGTGCACCTGAAGACTAAGGTCGGTGCACATGTGACCTTTCTTCAGTTGAGGTCGGTGCACATGTGACCTTTCTTCAGTTGAGGTCTATGCACATGAAGACTAAGGTCGGTGCACATCTCTATCTGAAGCATAAAGGTCGGTGCACATTCCATACTTTGAACATTCAAGGTCGGTGCACATGAACCGCTTGGTAGGATATCTTCACACCTAGACACATCAAAAGATGGCATGAATTTCTGAGCCAATTGGCTAATGACTCATGGTGTGACATCATCAAAACATCATGTACTTAACAATTCAAAGTTCGAGGAAGATCATGAAGATCATTTGAGGACCGCATTACAAATATTGAGGAAGAACCAACTCTATGCTAAACTTAGCAAGTGTGAATTCTGGCTCGAGGAGGTATCCTTCTTAGGTCATGTGATATCCAAGAACGGGATTTCTGCGGATCCATCGAAGGTCGAGGCTGTGAAGAATTGGAAAAGGCCGACCAATGCAGTGGGGATTCGAAGCCTTTTGGCTCTAGGTGGCTACTATAGGCGATTCATAAAGGATTTCTCCAAGATCGCCGCCCCTCTTACTAGGCTGACCCGCAAGGAGATACCTTATGAGTGGAGTGAAGACTACGAGCTAAGTTTTCAAGCTTTGAAAGATCATTTGACAACCGCTCCAGTTTTATCACTACCAATTAAAGGAGAGAAGTTCTAGCTATATACCGATGCTTCTGGTATAGGCCTCGGGTGTGTATTGATGCAACAAGGGAGAGTTATTGCTTACTCTTCCCGACAATTGAAGAAGCATAAGGAGAACTATCAGGTGCATGACTTAGAGTTGGCAGCGGTAGTGTTTGCCTTAAAGATCTAGAGGCACTATCTCTATGGAGAATAATTCACCTTTGTACTCCGATCACAAAAATCTCAAGTACTTGTTCTCCCAAAAGGAACTGAACATGAGACAAAGGCGTTGGCTAGAATACCTCAAGGATTTCAACTTCACTATCCAATACCATCCTGGTAAGGGTAATTCCGTAGCCGATGCCCTCAATCGAAAGCCTAGGGTGTTACTAGCCAATTTGATGGTTCAAGAATGGAAGTTGTTAGAGAGATTCTCCGAACTTAATATAAGCACGGACAAGGAGAAAGGGTGTATTACTCTATCTCACAGAAGTTTGCTTCTGGATTTACTCTCCGAGATCAAGAAGCTACAAGATGAAGATCCCGTGCTGGTGGAAGTTAAAGGTAAGCTGGATAATCGACTCGACTTTAAGTTGGCATCTGATGGAAGACTACTATTTCATGAAAGGAAGTGTGTACCAGATTGTCCCGAATTGAAGAAGAAAATCCTAGAAGAAGCTCACCGATCTAGATACACCATCCACCTTGGAGCGACCAAGATGTATCAAGACTTGAAGCGAACCTTTTGGTCGCCCAATATGAAAAGGGAGGTGGCGGATTTTGTGTCTCGTTGTCTCACATGTCAACAAGTGAAGGCGGAACACCAAAGGCCTGCGGGCAAACTGCATCCTCTAGATATTCCTAAGTGGAAGTGAGAAGATATTGGCATGGACTTCATCATGGGTTTGACTAAATCTAAGGGCGGACATGACGGAATTTGGGTAATCATAGATCGATTGACCAAATCGGCACACTTCTTACCTATAAAGAGCCGCTGGTCAGTTGATGTTCTTGCAACATTATATATTAAGGAGGTTGTCAGATTGCACGGAGTTCCTATATCAATCGTGTCTGACCGAGACCCGCGCTTCACTTCTCATTTTTGGAAGGGTCTATAACATTCCTTGGGGACGAGACTCAACTTTAGCACTACTTTTCATCCCCAAACAGATGGCCAGACCGAGAGAACAAACCAAGTAGTTGAAGACATGTTAAGAGCATGTGTCATTGATTTCAGCGGAAGCTGGCATGACCACTTGCCCCTGGCCGAGTTTGCGTATAACAATAGTTATCAGGCCAGTATTCAAATAGCACCATTCGAGACATTATACGGGAGGAGTTGCCCCTCACCGATATGCTGGGATGAAGTCGGCGAGAGACAACTTCTAGGCCCAGATATGGTAAGGGAAACAACTGAGAAGGTACAACTTATTAGAGAAAGACTCAAGGTGACACAATCCAGGCAAAAAAATCTATGCTGACATCCGAAGAAGAGAATTAGAGTTTCAAGTTAGAGACCATGTCTTTCTCAAGGTCTCTCCCGGACGAGGTATTCGAAGATTCGGTGTTAAGGGCAAGCTTACACCGAGATATAGTGGTCCATTTGAAGTGTTGGAGAGGGTTGGCGAGGTAGCTTATCGGATCGCCTTACCCCCACAACTGTCAGAAGTGCACAATGTGTTCCACATTTCTATGCTGAAGAAGCATGTGCGTGACTCGTTCCATGTCATCAACCACGACAATCTGGTGTTGCAGAAGGATCACACATACGAGCAAAAGTCAATAAAGATCCTAGATTGAGAGATTCATGTACTAAGAAATAAGACCATTCCCATGGTAAAAATACAATGGAGCAAGTGCCTAGACAAGAAGCCACGTGGGAAACCTAAGAGTCTATGCGAAGGAGATTTCCCGATTTATTCTCAAATCGTAAGTAATTGCACCATCTACCTATCTATTCATGCGATTGAATTTGGAGACCAAATTCTTTTAAGAGGGGGAGGGTGTAGCACCCCAGATAAATTATAGAGGATAAGATTTCTTAAATAAACTAAACATAACAAAATAAGGCCCATAATCCAACAAGTCTAAAGCCCAACTACAAACCATCACCTATGGGCCTCAACCCATACTCCTTCAAAACCTCCAAAACTCTAGATGGGTTTCACATATGTGGGCTAATGAACTCCATTAAGACTTTCTGGCAACAGTCCAAACCTATCCCACGTTCGAAGGCCTACATGGAAGAGAAATTAGGGTTTTAAAAAAAAATCAAAAGAAGGCCGGCGGCTGAGATTTTGGCAGGTACGGAGTCACTGGATCTCTACGAGGGAACCCTGCTCCCTTTTAGAATTCTAACCCCACTAGGATTCTCTCCTCTATAAATAAACCCCTCCACCAGACGAGCCAAGGCTATTGCCGCTGCTCATCGTCATCGTCGTCTTCCTCCTGTTGCTTCTTCCTGCTGCTTCTGTTCGAGGGTTGTTGCTGGAAGTTGTGTCTGCTGCTGCTTATTTCTCTTATTTTCGTCACATTAGGTCATCCCTGCTTCACCCCATACGAGGTAGGTTTTCTCAAGATTTGAGCCCAATACATAGTAAAAAACTAGGCTGCATGCATGAGTAGTCTTAGTCAATCTATTTCCTCTTGTTTACATGAACCCTACTCAAAGTTTTCGTAAGTCTGTCTGCATGGTAAATGGCGCCCTGGACATAGTCATCAAATAATGGGCCACCTGGAGGCGGGTGCCCATTCTGGAATGGGCGCCCATCCACTGAGTCACCCATTAATGGGAGACTGCTCACACATGTGCCAATTTTTCCTAGATAGTTTAATAAATCACCCATGTTTAAAACTTGTAATCGTGAAACCTGACTCTGATAAACATGATTATGAATTCCTTGATGATATCTTTAGTCACTGTTCATGGAAACCTGTAATTTGATTGATTCTTGAATAGGCGATTGGTGATACAGTCGTTTTATTATCAATAGCCGTCTCAGTACAGAGACATTGTTCCTGAGGAAATTAGTAAAACAGCAGAGAAAAATGAAATGAAAATGAATGGGCACCTCCCTGAGAGGGCACCCATTACTGGTTGAATTTAATAAATCTAGTAAAATTTTGGAATGGGCGCCCCTGTACAAAGGTGCCAATTACCAGGGCAATTCTGTAAATATTGGAAATTGATTAATGGGCGCCCCTGTGATTGGGCGCCAATTCCTGAATTGGTGGCCTTTGTCTGGGCACCAATTTCCTATCTCACAGATTTCTTCGTGTTTTTATGGCCCATATCGCAGGTCTTCTTGGCACTGTCATCTCAGTCCGTAGATACAGTCCCTGTTTCACGGCATTTCTCGCATACACCTCAACTCTCGGTGATGTTTGAACCCTCCGCAGGATATTCCTTCCTTCGGACTGGTGATTTCATCATTGGGACCTCCCTAAGTCTACGCTAGTCTTGGATTCCCTCAAGGTAGCCGAGCAGGTTGTACCCTAAAAATCTTGAAACCCCTTGAATACCATGTCACTCTGAAGAAAACATGGTTGCCTAGCCGTCATAGTGTGCTGTTTCCGGCCTCTATGAGTAGTTTTGATTGTACCTCAGAATGGGCGACCAGCCCAGGTGTCACCAATTGAATGGGCGCCCTGTGCTTGGGCGCCAATTCTTCCTGCCTTGTCTGCTTCACAGAATGGGCGACCCACTGGGTGGGCGTAAATTCTGGAATCTGTGGCTACTCGGAAGGGTGCCAATTCACCCAGGTTTTCGCTTGTCATGATTTCTTGTGGATTCCATCATGAGTCCGTCTCTACTCAAGGTTCTGTCCTTGAACTCCTTGAATTCCAAGAATCTACCTTATTATCTTCCAAATGGCTTATTCCTTGGAATTCTATTGGCTATAAACTATAGTGGATGTCCAAGATACTTTACATGACTCAATGTCTAGCATTAATGGGGCCCCGTCTGGTCCTGGGAGGAGCACCCGAAAGTACTTGTGCCCATGGGAGTTGATTGACCACGGTGTGGCATTGCACCGAAGTACATGACTAGCTTGATTGGTCGATGACATTCCACTCATCTTACTAGTGCTTGACTTGACATGACATGACTTGCATGGCCCGGAATGGGTGTGTACTTGCTTGAATGAAACATAGCCAATACTCGTGACATGACTTGATATTATATGCTCGGAACACTTAATATTATCTCTCCTTGACATAATTGCAAATCTCTTGATAGCTTCTCTTGTTAAATTCTCGAATCTTGATAGTTCATCTTCAATGTTCTTGGTATTCCTGTCATCTTTCATACATAACCGTATTTGCATCGCACGTAACATGTAAACTACTTAAAGATAGCTTGTTCTTGAGATGTAATTCCTACTGAGCGTTCACTCATCAAGTGTTGTTCCCTATTTTTTTCAGGTAACTCTAATAGCGAGGACCTTCCGGATGGGATTGAGATCGATTGAAGAGAGTAGAGCCACCCGATCGTCAAGCCGACACTTAGTCGCGTCTTTTTCCCTTTATTGAGTCCTAGTCATTGAAATTTTCCCTTATTTTTGGTCAAGTGTTTGGAAAGTTGTTTGGAACTTGGAAACTTACGTGTCTATTTTGGAGTTATTGTTATTATGGAATATTTGGTATTATTGTGAAAATCTAATTCTGGTTATTATTTATCTTGCCTGTTGCGCACTCTGTCTTTACGTCAAATTTCTTACGCTTTGATTGACATGATCGATATAAACTCGTCACGCATACCGGGTTCCTTCCGCGCTTGGGGCGTGACATGCTATCATTGCAAGAAGAAAATATGTGCAAATAGTTCTAATGGAACTACACATTTGAAAAATCATTTGAAATTTTGTGCAGCTTATCAACGTGTCTTAAAGAATAAGCCAGATGTTACGCAACTTCTTATCAATGTAAATGATAAGAAAAGTGATGGAAATAGTTTAGTTAAGATTTATGTATTTGATCAAGAAAGAAGTAGGCAAGACTTAGCACGCATGATCATTCTCCATGAATATCCATTTGCGATTGAGGATCACATTGGCTATAGAATTTTCATTAAAAATCTTCAACCATAATTTCAGCTGGTCACTCGCAACACAATCCAAGGAGATTGTTTAAAGATATATGAAAATGAGAGGTCAAAGCTATATGAGGTGTTAAAAAAGAATATCTCTCGTGTGAGTCTCACTACTGACATGTGGACAACCATTGGAAATGTTGGTTATTTATGTCTTACTTCTCATTTTATTGATGACAATTGGAAACTTAAAAAGAAAGTTTTGAATTTTGAATATGCTAAATCTCTGCATGATGTTGAAGAGTTGACAAGAGTCATCAAGGAAAAGGTGTATGATTGGCACATTGATGAGAAGATCTTTAGTCTTGTGGTGGACAATGCTTCTACAAATGATGCAATTGTGGATAAACTTCTTTTGAATTCTCATTTAAAGTCAAATTTGATGGCAAATGGCTTGTTATTTCATTTACATTGTTGTGCACATATATTGAATCTCATTGTGCATGATTGTTTGAAAGTTAAAGAAGTAAGTGATGTAGTTGACAAAATTCATTATATTGTGAGAGTTTGGAGAAAATCACAAGGGAGAAAAGAGAGCTTTCAAAAGTGTGCAATTTAACTTGAAGCTCCGAATAAGGCACTTGTTCTTGATTGCCCTACCAGGTGGAACTCTACCTTTTTAATGCTTAAGAATGCAATAGAATTCAAGGATGTTTTCTCTCATTTATCTGGTTTGGAAATAGCTTATAAATCTCCACCAATTACTATGGATTGGGAATGCGTCAAAAGTGCGATTGGATGTTTTACTTTATTTGAGAAAGCAAGTGTAAGACTTTCCGGCACCAAGTATCTACTGCTAATATTGATTTTGTTGATATATGCTCTATTCGAATATCTTTGAATGAGTTTTGTAAAAGTGACAATCTTTTTCTTGTCTCAATGGCTTTGAAAATGATTGAGATATTTGAAAATATTGGGGCAGCCCTAATTTGTTGTTAGTACTTGGTTGTATTTTGGATCTTAGATTCAAGATGAAGATAGTTGAATTTTTCACATTCATGAGATTTTTGTTGACGCCTATGAAAAAGATATGCATATTAGTAATGTTAGAAGAGTACTTCTAAATCTTTACAATGAGTATGTCATGCTTCATGTCAAAAGAACTTGTGATTCTTCTACACATGCAAGTGGTAGTGGGGCCTCCAATAGTGATAATAGAGCAACTGTTTCAATAGAGACACCTTCATTATCTTTGGTTCGCAGAAGACTTGGTCAATTTCTTCGTGAAGCTACAATGGTTCAACAAAAAAAAATAGACTTAGATTTGTATTTGGAAGAGCCAGTTGAGAAAGTTGAAGATGAAACATTTGATATTTTGGCATGGTGGAAGATAAATGTAGGACGATATCATATTCTATCTTTGATGGCACATGATATTTTAGCTATTCCAGTAACTACAGTTGCTTCAGAGAGTACTTTTAGTGCAAGAGGGAGGGTGATTGATGAATATCGAAGCCGTCTTGATTCCAAAATTATCCAAGCTTTATTATGCTCACAACATTGGTTAAGAGATGCCATGGAAGGTGATTCATTTATTATTTTATTGCATGTTTTATGTTTCTTTAATCTTTTATTTTATCTTGTTATATATTGATTATTTGTTAATGCTGATATAATTTTTTTATATTTTCAAATAGTGGATAGACTTGCTACTCTCTTTTTAAATTTAGATTTGACTCAAATAGTTGGGTGTATCGAAGAAAAGTATGTTGAAAATGAGATGGATGCATAATTCAAGTCATTTCTACTTTAATCATGGTAATGTATTTCTACATTACAAGATTTTTTTGTATTTTTTTAAAGCCTCAGCTTAATATATATTTTTCATTTTTATGCAAGGTACACGAAGAATGAGAAGATGACAGAGATTAAAGTCTAAAAGAGTTAGTTTACTTTTTTATTTTCACTTTATATGTTTCTTCTTGTCATTAAGGATATTGTGATATTGCATATTTTTGCATGTTTAATTTCATTCTAAGTTGGTTCATGAATGATGATGATATGGAAACAAAATTCAAATATGTTTGTTTATCATACACATTGTTCTTTACAATTTAAATTTCATTCTAATTAAGCTAATTTTCATATTAAATTTTAGTATTTTATGTACTCTTATTACCGGTAACTATCCGCTAACCGCTCGTTAACCGCATATTTTAGGATACTAGAAAACGGTTTCGGATACACCATTTTCGAATACTTAACGAACAACAAACGGATACAGTTATTTCTTATTGAAAATGGAAACAGATAGTCTACTATCCTAACCGTATCCGACCGGTTGACATCCCTACTATGCACGATCTCTTGGAACGCCCCGAGCGTATCAGTCACTTCTAACTCGGGGATCAGCTCCAGCGGCCCGGCATAGCCTATTGTGCTAATAAGATGCTTCTGCTAGCCCGCACCAATATCCCCAGCAACCAAGCTTGAAGGCAGGGGCTTGGACTTCCATCTCTTATCTCGACAGAACTGGCAGTCCGCCAAGAAATGATCCAACCATGAGTAGGCCCTGGGCTTAGCAGAAGCCCTCCAACCCAACCTAGAGGCCTGCCCAGCCTCCCCAACACTGCGTATGAAAGAGCAAAGTGCCCCCGTGTAGGTGGAGCAATTTATCGGCTGGGGTCGCCCTTCATGCTGCCAGGCACGGGAGATTCGTTCCACATCTCCACGCACACGAGGTAGATGAGCATGGAGGAATTCAGCACCTCCATTGGCAACAAATCCTCCTTCATCAGTCGAGTCTCCTCGGCCTTCCTGATGGCTTGGGCTAACTGACGAAAAATGCTACTACACTCGAACCACCATCAAGCAAAATGAACATCAATCCTTCCCTGTTAGTCCTGTGGAGGGAACACCCATTCGCCACCATTACCACGGTACATAAACTGGCATTACAAGGTTACAACTATATGAGCATCCTTGTGGTGGTACAACCGATTGGCTAACAAGAATTTTGAGCTTAGAGGAATTAGCTAGTCATATCCAAAGCTGCGGTCAAAACGATGTGGGTAGTACGGCTCCAAAATGGCCGCATTCCCCCGATGTAGGACCAAGATGCCCAGACGAGTGCTCTGTACCCAGTGGATCAGAATAGAGGCTCCCATATCGGTCTGGTAAGAAAGCCGATGGACTCACCAGTCATCATCTTCAACTACGTAAGGGTGATGGTGCATTGTACAATAATCGAAAGGCAGCCCCACATTGATGCCTAGCGGTAGAAAGGCCAAGCTGCGGTAAGCATTGGAGAGCTGATGATGGGGCATCGTAGCTACGCCACTAAATTTTTTGGAGTGTATATTTGTCTAGAGTGTCATTGGTGTGTAGTTATAATTTTGGGTTTCATTTTGGGTCAAGAGAGAGTTAATTGGCTAAATGTAATGGGTTTCATTGTAAAAAGGCCACTTAGGCCCGGCGGGGCCCCCACCCTCTCTCCCATTGGACCACCTAGATGCTAGGGCCCATAGGGGCTGGTCCATGGTCCAAGGTGGACTTGGACCAAGTAGAAGAAAATTCCCATTTTACTTTTTAAAGAGGGCGCCCCCCTCCTTTGTCCCCTTGTGGGATTTTTTTTATTCTTCTTTGTCTCCCTTCCCCAATATGCCCCCTTGACCAAGGGTATATGTGGTCATTTATCCTAGGTCTAGGGTTTACTACTTAATGTCTCATGTATTATTTTTGGATAGAATTATTGATGAAAATTTGAGAAAATTGTGTGAGAAGTCTTGGGCTCCCCTCTCTCTTCCCTCTCTTCCCTTCTTGCAGCTGTGAGAGTTGCAACAGATCTGGGTGTGATGCCCTAAATCTTGGAGTGATTCCAAGTTCTATCCCTTCCCCTGGGTGTGAAGCTCAGCCACCGCCGCCGCCGCCACCATCGGAGCCGCCAACAAGCCGCCACAACCCGTTCTCCGGCCTCCCGTCCTGAACCACGAATTTCAGAACCGAAGGTTAAAGATTAGGTTGGTTCTCCAAATCTAGCAATCTGATCGACCTCAAATTTTGATGGTTGGTTCCCCCCATCATCCCCTTCTTTAAGTTTAATTTTCACTTCAATCAGCCCCCGTTTGCCCATCCTCCCAGTCACATCTCTCCACCCCTTACAGTTTGCCAATCAGCAGATCTGTGAGATAGAAGCCAGATCCACAAATTTTTCCACCCTTTAAACCATCTCATAAAAATACCAAAATATTTGTGCGTGATCCCCACTTCCCCCCCTCTCACCCATAAAATTTCCAAAGTCCAGATCTTCCAACTTCCCTTCGATCAAAATTCATTTTCAGGCAGATCTCACTCTATCCTGCTTGATCTGGATTCCAAGCCAGAAACAACAACAGAGCACAGAGTTTTTCATTTCGATCCAGACCGTTGGATAGATATGAAATTCACATATGTCTAAGCTCTCTAAGTTCCCTTCGCAACGGCGCTAGTTTTGTCCCGATCCGACACCAGATCTGGGCGTGGTGACCGTTTTCGTGGAAGCGTACAGATCTGCCCCGTGATAGGCCGGCAAGAGCAGTCCACCGAGTAATTCCTCCAAAAATACGCCGGCTGCGATTCAGCCGCCGCCGACTTTAGTCATCGAAGAGGATCCTTCCAACGACGTCCCAGCCAGCCGCCTCGACCAGAAGTCGATTGGAAGCCGCCGTCCCACGTGCCGAACTCGCTTGCTGCCCAGTGAGTTTGAATAGTGCTGAGTCAGACCAGCAGCACGCCTCGCCCCGAAAGCCCTTCCGGCTTGCTGCCCGTCAACCCGAGATCGGTACTCCTGGGTCCCACGTGTGGCCCTTTACCTCCCTGCGTGGAGTGGGCAGTAAAATTCATTGCTGTAATTATTGATTATTTACTGTACCGGGAGTACGGGTCTTGGCCGGGATCGTCTTCCCCACGCCCGGAACGTGGAGGTATCGTCTCAATCTCTCTCGACATTTGCTTATCTCGTATGTGTTTATTTGTTGCTGCTTGAGTGATAGGATATCTAGCCCGATCAAATAATATCACCGCTGTGAGAGAGTGTACGTGACCCATTCTGTGACCAGATGTGGGCACGAAGGAGTGTTGACTGCCCTGACTCACTGCCGGTTTCTCAACCGCGCAGATCCACACGTTTCCCTCGCTTAGGGACGTCCGCGAGCTCGTGTCTCTTGTTGAGGACATATCCTCCTCTGTTGGAACTCTGTTGGTGTCGAGTTGGTCGCGTCATTTCTGGTCGCGTTATCAAATTGGTCGTGTCGTCACCTAGAGTCCCAAGTTCGCATCAAATCAGTGTCGAGTCGCATCCCATCTCGCATCAGCTGATGTTGGGTGTCCACTTCTACTTGATTAAGGAACTTGAATAGCAGTGGTGCTCCAAGATTTCCTACTTCTACGGTGGATGCAAAACCTAGAAATAGCAAGCCAGCCCAAACACTCAAATAGTGAAGTGGCAGTTGCAGACTCATCTCCCTGGGGCACAAGTGATTAGTCAATGCTCCTAGTGAATGATATGTGTTGGCCAACGCCACAAGAGCTATGGCCAATCATCTTTCTTCAACTAGCAGACACGTAGGATACAACACCTCAGCCCGCAAGGTCTACTCTTCTCCACAAGGGAATATGAAGGTGGAGAGCCAATACGCTAAGTATGCAGCCAAGTAGGTGATATCTGGGAGACCGTGAGCATTCTAGCCTTCCAGCTGCTCATAATGGTCTAGCAGAGCACTATCTTGAGCAAAACTTTCGTAGAAGCAGAAAGGACCGTTGTAGAAATGACGAATCCAGGCATTTAATGTCACACAGTCCGCCCGAGTGGATTTGTCCTTGCCGGCTCGGGCCAAGTCTCTCCAGACCTTAATCAGATACTAGTAACTGAAATTGATCTCATACCGACCTACCCCAGCAGTCCTATTCCAGTGAAGCTCATCCAGTACCACCTCCTCATACATGTGGCCAACAATGGGGAGTCTAGAAATCCGATGGAAGGACCACAGATCCAACGCAGTTTGCCCCTCAGCAGTGATGAAAATGGTCCATCTGTGGTTAAATCTCTCTATTAGTGCCTGCAGCAGTCCTACATTTTGTGGGTGCTGGTACAGGGGGCGTGTCTGATCCCTACCACCTCCGGCGGCACTCAATAATAATGAAGGACCCCTATCAGCCACTCTGTGGCCCCCTGATGATAGTGGTGAGAAGGAATCACCGCCCACCTGTCGTACCAGCTTGGTATGCTCAATTGAAGAACTCCGTCCAGCATACATAACGGGTCGTAATTGTCCTTTACATACTCCCAGCCGGAAGGTGCCAATACCATCCCAGGCACATGCTCGTGAGAAGCTCGGTGATGTCCGTGTAAATCCCAATTAGCCGAAAACAAGGACATAACTCGGATGTGGAAGTCTTCGTATTGTGTGAAGAAACCCAGGAACTCGACGTCCGGAAACTCTATAGGTCACTTGATGCCCACCAGGAAGCTAGGATAGGAGAAGGTGCAAGTCCAGAGCAGGCTATCTCGGTCACGCAAAATAGTGATCTCCAAATGGCAGCGTTCACTCGGCAAGAGGGGGGCATTATCTTCCATCCCCACCGACACGAAATCTTGCAAGAAGGTGCAAAGGTGTCGAGCCAGAGGGAAGTGACGAGAGTAGGAGCCAGAGCGATCATACTCCCAAATCCCACCTGCATGCTTGATTCGGCCAACCTCTATTGTCCCCTCACCAGCTTCAGCTACTACTCCTTCGACGATCCAGTCATGACCTCGGTCCATAGAGTTGAAGACCTCTAACGTAATTGTCACAGAGGAAAAGTGAGGCATGAATCACCCCGTATGACGTACAATAGGAGCTCTTCGAGTTTCTTGTCAGGATGTCTCTGAGGCCCGGCGGTCACTTCCAGAACGAGACATGATGTCAAAGGACTGCAATGATGATAAGAAGAAAAGTTAGAGGGGGAGATAAAAAGACACGAGTCATCTGCCATCATCGTTGATTCCGACCGACGTCCAATAGGGGCATTTGTTGATGATATAAAAATTGTTGATATTTTTGTGATGATGATAAATACTTACATAAAAATTGACAATATTTGGGTCAAAAATTATCAATATGCAATCAGCAAGCCAAGTCAGATGAAATCAAAAAATCCCACGTAGAAAAATCCAAGTGTGAACAGTGAGAAGGGGATTGAGGGAGAAGACCCCCCCCTCTTATAGTGCCATGGGAGCCACTTGGACTGAAGGGGGGCGCTCGCCGCCCCCAGGTGGTTAGGGTGGGATCAGCTAGCGACCCCACCTAGACCCAAGGCCAGTTCGAGCGCCACCCCCACCTGGACTGAATACTGATTAGAGCGCCCCCAACCTGGACCAAATGTCACTTTGAGCGCCCCAACTTGAACAAAATGATGATTTGAGCACACCCCATCCGAATCAAAGGCCAATTTGAACGCCACCCAGTTGAACCAAATGCTGATTTGAGCGCCCCCACCTAGACTCAATGCCGGTTTGAGTGCCACCCCACTTGGACCCATTTGCCACTTGAGCGCCCTCCACTTGGACCCATTTGCAATTTGGGCACCCCTCCACTTGGACCCATTGGCAATTTGAGCACCCACCATTTGGACCCAATGCCAATTCAAGCGCTCCCTACTTGCACCCAACTGAGAAATCCAACGCCCCCTACCTACAACCAACTGCGAAATTGAGCGCCTAGTGCCCCACGTTGTCAGTTGGGCTAACTAAAGGCGCCCAACGCCCCTACCATGATAGACTTGGTGCTGGGATAGACGACAGTTGGGCCGAGTTGAAGTCCGGCGATCAATGACACCCAAGAGGGGGATGAATTGGGTGTATACAAACTTTTAACAAACTTTTTCCCAATTCAAACAAGTGTGAATAATGGCCGAGATGAAATCCAGAACTAAATGAAAACTAAGAGATCTAATAGAATCTATCGCACTCAACCGATCTTAGGTACGATGGCGGAGGTGAGAATCCGGAGATTCAACTCATGCAAGATGTTATCTTCCTGACAAGGTTTACCTTGTCGATCCGAATCCACATTTTTATATACTGAAGAGTTTATATGAGAATGATAGATTATGCTAGATCTAACTCAACAAGATAATCAAAATAAACTAAGGGTGTGCTGCACAGAATGTGGATAGATGAAAAGGATCAAACCACATAAGAGACATAGATTTTTAGGTGGTTCAGATGCAGCAACGGCAACCTACGTCCACCCCTCACAATCTGTGAGGATTCCCACACTATCTTGTAAAAGATTACAAGATCAAAACACACACACACACACACACACACACGTGAGGAGTTCGGAACTCCCACGAAGGTGAACAAGCACCGAATCACAAAGAGATGTAAAGAAATAAACACACACACACACACACACACACACACACACACACACACACACACACACACACACACACACACACACACACACACACACACACACATCTGCGTAGATCCACATACACACAAGTATTCAGATATTACAAGAACACACACTTGAATCTGAAATAGAAATTGAATGGAAGACACAAAGAGAAAACTTCAGATTCAATGGCAGATTTCCAGCACCATGTATGGGAGAGGTTAGAAGACCAACAGCTGAGGGAACAAGTTCATAGATTTATAACTCTTGATGGTGATGATATCCACATTTGGTCTCAGTCAAATACAGGTATGTTCAGTATTAAATCCACTTATAATCTTTTGAAAGGACAGTCAGCCATGCCTAATATGAACCTCAAGAAGCTATGGCATAACAAATTCTCCCCAAGGGCATCTTTATTCTGCTGGAAACTATTAAACCATGCTGTCCCTATTGATAGCCACATTCAAAAGAGTGGAATTTACTTGGTTTCTAAATGTGACTGCTGCCATAATTCTTATGAAATAGAGGATGAAGACCATTTATTCATAAAGAGTGATACTGCCTGCTGTCTTTGGAGAAGATTTGCCCCTATATTTAGCAACACATGTATGAATGTTGAAAGTATTACCAGCAGATTGGAAAGCACTATAAACAGGACAGTGTTGAACAAACCCAAGATTTCATTCGGCTGAAGCTTATGCTAATGATAGTCTGGGCAATTTGGAAATGCAGATGCTGTGCTAGGTATGAAGGAAATTACACTAGTCCAATGAAAATTGCTGATATCATATCTGCAGATCTTGCTTTCTTGGTTGGAAAGATGAAATTTAAGCATGGTTCCAGCTGGGAGTTTTTAAGATTGTTAGAAAGCTTTGGGATAAATATTGCTTGTTCTCACACTATTTGCGTAATGGTTCGGTGGACTGCTCCTTCAGTAGGGTATACCTTAAATGTTGATGGTGCTTGTAAAGGGAATCCTGGCCAATCCGGGGGAGGAGGTTGTATTAGAGATCAAAATGGTCAGCTTATTCTGGGGTTTGCATACTACTATGGCCTTGGTACAAACATGGTTGCTGAATGTAGAGCATTATTAGATGGTCTTCGATTGGCTTACTTCCACAACATCCCTCTAGCAGCAATTCAAACTGACTCACTTACTTTGATAGGCCTGCTGAAATCCAAAAAAGACCCGCCTTGGACTTTGCTCCCTTGGTGGCTACAACTGCAACAGCTGCACCATACACTTCAATATCCAGTCATTCATGTATATAGAGAAGCTAACTAGCTCGCTGATTCTTTAGCTAACCATGCAGTTCATGTGGGGGAAAATAAAGAGTTTCACCACACCCGTGAGCTGCCACTGTTAGCAAGGGGTTATGTTATAGCTGATGCTAGAGGCTTACCTAATTTTAGGGTGAAACATGTATAGGTTTTGTTTCTAGTTTTCTTACATACTTGTAGATAAAAGGTATGCCTCTCTCTGATGATGTATTCTTTTTCAATAAGCAATAAAATAAGTATCTAATGGTTGTTAGGTGGAGTGAGAACATTCCCTTCCTCTGGAATGGGGGTGCACTCTCCCTTTTATTCCATTAGATGACTGGGCTTGATAAAAAAAAAAACTTCAGATTCAAGCTCCCCCTTAGTTGATGAAGAAGGTTTTTGGATGCAGCTTGATCTCCACTTGGCTTGGGGTTGATCTACTCCAGATGTGACTTGAATCACTTGAAGATGGATGAAGAACTTCCTTCCCGGAGCACTGTTCACGGCTACAGTACCAACACTCTTCTCTCCTCTTGATAGCCCCCTTGAGCTCCCTTAGATGATTAGGGTTCCTTACCCCAAAGAGATGTTTTTATAACTCTTGAATGGTCAAGAGACAAGTCAGGAACCAGATCCATAAATCATGGTAAGTTTGGTGACTTTTGGATTAAACAAACCCAATGAAGAGGGCTTCCCACGTTGTAGAAAACAAAGTCAAAGATAGCTACTTCGAGGTTGGCGGTCGACCGTTAGGAGGGGGCGGTCGATCGAAATTTTACAGAGATTGGGCTTTCGTTGCTGGGAAAACCGGTCGACCGGCCCCTGACTGGCGGTCGACCGCTGGCTGGAAATTCTGCAAAAATAAAGAGGTTAGCCAATGAATCATAATACGTGAGCTAATCAGTTTATGACACATCCTGTTTCAATTAAAATGAGTGAGTTAAGCTTAGCCTGGGCAGTTTCAGAACCAAGATGGATTTATGCATTGGGAGGGGTATGAACACTTAAACATATTGCATGATGAAATTAGGCCTTGATTGCGTATGAAGGTCGAACTTGATTGTTAATACATGGCACGTGAGAAAACACATAACCTGGGTTTTGTTATCATCAAAATCACCTGGATATACTAAAAAATCTCCCCCTTTTTGATAATGACAAAACTAAGAGGGTATTGAAATGCATGAACGTGCCTTTAAGCAATGTTTGAAAATTGAGATCAAAGTTCGAAATCAACGCATTTCACTTACATCCCATCAAGCCAGCGAACACAAATCATTCAACACTTTATTTGCCAATTAGAAAAGAAATGAGACATAAGAGTCAACCATTTGAGATCAAACACCAGTTGCATTCAATTCATCATTTCATTACAAGGTACATTAATGCGAGAGTGAATGTACAACTCTAGACACAAGTAACTAAGCAAATGCATAAATGCAGGACAGACTCAATGATCCTCACATGATCATACATGCAAACACACAAACATACCGACATACATAGATATAGAACCTGCACTACTACTTCTCCCCCTTTGACATCATCAAAAGGGGATAGGATAGACGAAGGGGGACCCAAGTGACACAAGACCAAAGTACAACAATCTAGAGGGAGAAGAAAAAGGAAAAATCCTCATGGTGCATCTGCAGGAGGCTGGTCTACTAGAGGAGGAGGCTGATAACCAAGGCGGCGACGAATGTCTTCAAGAGAATGATCTTGAATCTGAAGACTATCCTGAATACGGCCAATGCGAGGTCACGAGCTGTATCACGGCGCGACATGCCAAGAAGTGTCATGTTCATGATGTGGAAGGCCTGGCTGGAATCAGCAACACTGTCGGTGAGGCTAGTCATATGAGTGGAGAGTGTGGCCATTTGAGTGGAGAGGGTATCCAGAACAGTGGAGAAGGAATCTATGTAACCTGACATGGTGTCAATCACATTGCCTATAGTGTCGACGTGATCCCCGAGAGTAGAAAGTCGATCCCCAAAAGTGTCCACATGAGTCTCTAGCCCAGTAAACTGCATGTCAAAAGTCTCATAATCTACCCAAGAGTGATGTGTGGCCTCCTGAGTGGAGGACTCTCCATGATAGAACTGTGGTGGAGGAGGCATCTCGGGTTCCATATGATGAGGTGAGGGTGGAGGAGGCTGCTCCTCGACCTGAACTGGAGGGGGGACATCCCCTTGATCCTGCTGCTGTTCCTGTTCCTGCTCTTCCTCACTATCAATTTCTTCTCCATAAGTAGGCACATCCCGACGTAGCTCACCATCGGGACCATAGTAATATCCCATATCTGTAAAGATCTTATGCTTATTGTAAATATCATCCTGTCGAACATAAATGAACTGTTCGTTTTCCAAATTGATCCCAGCATGAATGAATATGTCGGTCAACTGTGAGGCATAAGGAAGTGAACACCGCAAATTGGTTCAGCAAGCTCCTATGAGAGTCGTCATGAGGCGACCCATGTTGACTTGAATCCCATTCATCACATTGTAAAATAGGAATTTATGTACCTCTGTCACTTCATTTCTGCTGCCACTCTTTGGGTAAATGAGAGAGGTAAACATATGATGCAATACATGCTGCAGTGGTGGAAAATGATTCGCATTCAATTCAATTAAATTGTTGACACCACACACGTACTCACAACTAGTCATAGCAAGAAATGTGTCCTCAACCTCCCCATGACCAAAAACCAAGTCGGCTCCTCTAGCCGCAACTCCTAAGCATCTCTCAAACAGATCGGGAGTAATGTGAATCTCAACCTCTTGTACAACAGAAAATAATTCCTCATTCCTTGCAATCAAATTCCCATAAAACTACTGCACTAGACTTGGGTAATAACAGTTATATGTAGTGACGAAATCAGTCCATCCTGGCTGAATCTCAAAGACAACACATATATTGGGCAAAAGCTCGTTCACCTCGTCGAAGTCGACCAGTCGAGGGTCGCTAATGGGACGAGGAGGCAACCGAGGTGCACGATGAGGTGAAGGTGCTTGCTGTGGTGGAGGAACCAGGGCCTCTTGTCTCCGGCCACTCGCTTCCCCTTGGGCAGAATGCCGAGATAGAAACCCGGTGAAAAACCCTTGAAGTGATGACCCTCTTCCCGGGGAATGAAGATAGATCAATGGACACTTCAGGGGCTTGCAAAAGCCTTCTCCACAGCTTGGAACCAAGGAGGGAACTCCACGTACGCACGAACGGCCAAATGGAGTTCGTCCCAAAATCGTGACGAACACACCGGATCATGTGCGGGTGGAGGAATGATGAGGTTTAGGGGCTTGGGAGGTGGAGTTTTGAGGTTCCAGGGTTAGGGCAAAGTGGTGGAGAGTGAATGGGAGTGATGGAATGAGAAGGAGGGGTTTTAGGACCCCTTATAAGGTGGCTCGGATGAGACCCGGTCGGGCCGGTTAGCCGCCACCGGTCGACCGGTGCGGGATCGGTGGTCGACCCCTAGCCCCAAAAACCCCAAATTTGTATTTTTATGTTTCTTTTTTATTTCTTTTCTATTTTTTTCATTCAATTTTTTTCTTCATTTTTTTATTTGGGGGGGACTATCATTCGACCTTCATATTTGAGCCAACATCTTGAAGTGGAGGGAAGGAAAGAGATGCAGATTTGAGGAAAGTTTCTAACTCCCCCTCAGAAGTTTCCTTAGGTCCGACATCACTGAGTCCACAATTATTTAACCAAGGAATATCTGGCCTTAGAAAAATTTTTCAAGGAGGGCTATATATATAAATACATTCAAGCATGCAGGAGTGTATGTGAACACACAAGGTATTAAAAAAAGATATAGACAATATGCATGTTTTCCTACCCTTGATGCATATGAGTTTTTACAAATGTAACTCTTATCCTAAGTGCAAACCTATGCATGTATGCTCTCACCCTTGCACATCCCAAGTTCTCTTCTTATCTTATTAAATTGATCCTGGTTTAGGAGTTTTGTGAAGATGTCAGCTAGCTGATTGTGTGTGTCAATGAAATTCAATTCAAAGATTGCTTTTCCTACATGATCTCTCATAAAGTGATGACGAATATCAATATGCTTGGCCCTAGAATGTTGAACAGGGTTTTTTGACAAACTGATTGCACTGGTATTATCACACAAGATTGGCACACATTTCATTTAAATATCTAAATCAAGTAATTGATTTTAATCCAAAGTACTTGAGCTCCACAACTTTCGGCGGCTACATATTCAGCCTCGGCCGTTGAGAAAGCTACTAAATGTTGTTTCTTGGAGGCCCATGAGACTAGACACCCACCAAGAAACTGACAGTACCCACTAGTACTTTTACAATATATAATACATCTGGCATAATCCGCATCAGTGTATGCAATCAAATCAAAAGAACTACCGATGGGAAACCACAAGCCAAAATCTATTATGCCAAGTAAGTATCTAAAAATGCGTTTAACAACCGTTAAATGAGATTCTTTAGGGCATGACTGAAAACGGGCACAAAGATATACACTGAATTGAATGTTAGGGCGGCATGCTGTAAGATACAGTAGTGATCCGATCATACCTCGAAACAGTGTAGGATCTACTGTTTTACCATTTTCATCTTTGTCTAACTTCGAGGTTGTGGCCATTGGAGTTGATAAAGGTTTTGCTTCAGCCATCGCATATTTTTTCAACAGCTCCATTGTGTACTTGGCTTGACTTATGAAAATGGCCTCAGATGTTTTCTTCACCTGCAGTCCAAGAAAGAATGTTAATTTACCCACTAAGATCATCTCAAATTCTCCTTACATAATTTCTACAAATTCATTACACAACACATTATTAGTAGCTCCAAAAATTATCTCATCCACATACACTTGAACTACTAATATGTCTTTACCTGATTTCCTTGTGAAAAGTTTTTGATTAACCTTACCTCTCTTGAAACCATCTTCAATCAGAAATGAGGTGAGCCGTTCATACCATGCCTTTGGTGCTTGCTTCAGTCCGTACAAGGCCTTCTGGAGCTTGTACATATGTTGTGGATGTTTGGGATCTTCAAAATATGGAGGTTGTTCTACAAAGACATCCTCTTTGATATACCCATTTAGAAATGCAGATTTAACATCCATTTGAAACAATTTGAAGTTAGATGAGCAAGCATAAGATAATAGAATCCAGACTGCTTCTAGATGAGCAACCGGTGCAAATGACTCATCAAAATTAATACCCATCTCCTGACTATACCCTTTGGCCACAAGTCGGGCCTTGTTCCTAACAACCAATCCCATATCATTTAACTTATTTATAAAACCTATCGGGTTCCGATTATGGATTGATTCTTAGGTCGCGGTACAAGAGTCCACACCTGGTTTCTTTTGAACTGGTGCAATTCTTCATGCATAGCCTGGATCCAGGATTCATTTTGAAGAGCTTCATGGATATCCTTAGGCTCTTCCTATGAGATTAAGGCTATCAAATCCTCTTCTTCTACTTGCCTTAGTGATGATCTGGTTCTTACCCCATCGTGAGGATTACCGATTATATTTTCAGCTGGATGATCCTTTAAGAATGTAGAGATGCTGGGCAAGTCGGGGTGCTGCACTTGCTGCTCTTGCAGTGTTTCAATTGAAGGATCTTTATCTTCTTCACTCTTGCTGGATATTCCTTCCTTTGGTTCATCCTTGGCTTTAGATGTTCTAGCATTAGTTGAGTTTTTGGGGGCTTCTCCTGCATCCACAATTTGAATAGATTGGTTTGTCAGTTTTAGTTCAGATTCATCAAAAATCACATGAGGACTTTCTTCAACAACCAAAGTCCGTTTATTAAACACTCGATAAGCTCTAGAGTTAAGTGTATAGCCTAGAAAGTTCTCTTGTCACTTTTCTCATCAAACTTACCTAGATTAGACTTACCATTGTTCAGAATGAAACATGAACATCCAATGGGTTTAAGATGGGAAATATTTGGTTTCTTACCCTTGTAGAGCTCATATAGAGTTTTCTTCAAAATGGGCCTTACCATTGCCCTGTTGATGATGTAACACGTTGTACTTACCGCCTCAACCCAAAAGTATTTTGGTAGAGGATTTTCACTTGACATGGTCCGTGCCATGTCTATCAATGTTCCATTTTTCCTCTCCACCACTCCATTTTGTTGGGGCGTCTTTGGTGATGAAAAATTGTATGTGTACCCCTGCTCTTCACAAAAATTGTTGAATTCATGGTTTTCAAATTCCCCACCATGATCACTTTGAATGGTGGTGATAAGGTAGCCTCAATCATTTTGGATTTTCCTGCAAAACACTTGAAACTCCATCAATGCATCATTTTTATTGGATAGAAATAACACCCATGTAAATATGGAATAATCATCAACAATCACAAAACCATAGGATTTCCCTCCTAGGCTGGATGTCCTAGTTGGGCCAAACAAATCAAGATGCAGCAATTCCACAAGCCGGGAGGTAGAAACAATGTTCTTATTTTTGAAAGATATGCGTGTTTTCTTGCCTTTTGTGCAAGCCTCACAGATTTTATCACTTTCAAATTTTAATTTTGGTAAACCATTTACTAAGTCATGTTTAGACAACTTAGAGATTACTCCAAAACTAGCATGACCTAGTCTTCGGTGCCATAGCCATGCATTATCATGATTGTTTGCTACCAAGCACACATCATCACGGGAAACATCATCTAGATTAATGGTATAGACATTGTTGCTTCTCTTGCCGATGAATCTGATTTCATTAGAGGTTTTATTTGTGACAACGCAGTGGGTTTCATCAAAAGTAATTTTAAAACCCTTGTCACACAATTGGCTCATGCTTAAGAGATTGTGATTTAAGCCTTTCACCAAAAGGACATTCTCGATAAGAATTTCAGAATTCTTATCTATATTACCGATTCCAATGATTTTACCTTTGTCCTTGCCTCCAAACGCAACTGAACCTCCGTCCTTGTCTTGCAGTGTAGAGAACACCTTCTTGTCCCCTGTCATATGCCTTGAGCAGCTGCTATCCAAGTACCATTTGCTCCCCCTGGCTGTTCTCTTCATAATTATCTCATAGGTCATGAGTGACCTTATGAGCTCGTCCAAAGAGAGTGTGGACAGGTTCTTCGAATCCTCAATTACTGTGGCTTTTGTGTGCCACGCTGATGGAAGTGATCTCAGAACCTTCCTTACAAGATCAAAGTTTGTGTACTCATTTCCAAGGCTTTTGAGACCATTTGTGATCTCAGTTAATCTTGCGAACATCTCTGAAATTATTTCTTTATGCTTCATTTTGAATAGCTCATAATCTCTTACGAGGAGATTTACCTTGGTCTCCTTGACCTCGGAGGTTCCCTCATAAATGAGCCGCACCCACATTTTCTTTGCTGAACTGCACATGGATACACGAGAGAATTCATTAGGATGTATGGCACATTGCATAATATTCATAGCATTAAAATTGACGGTGCATTTCTTAATTTCCTCGGGTGTCCATTTCTCTTCATCGTCAGAGAGTTTGTAAGGACCCTTGTCCACAACTCTCCAGATCTCATACTCCTAGGCTCTCAAAAAAATATGCATTCTATTTTTCCAATAGGAGTAATTTGAGCCATCGAAGTATGGAGGACGATGAATAGAGTGACCCTCACGCATCATATTCTTGTTTGCCATTGATCTGGATCTTACTCTAGATCGTTAGATCTGAAAGAAATAGAGCCTTAGCTCTGATACCAATTGAAGTCCCGCGATCAATGACACCCAAGAGGGGGGTGAATTGGGTGTATACAAACTTTTAACAAACTTTTGCCCAATTCAAACAAGTGTGAATAATGGCCGAGATGAAATCCAGAACTAAATGAAAACTAAGAGATCTAATAGAATCTATCGCACTTAACCGATCTTAGGTACGATGGCGGAGGTGAGAATCCGGAGATTCAACTCACGCAAGATGTTATCTTTCTGACAAGGTTTGCCTTGTCGATCCGA